>OV725077.1:86246535-87446535 GCA_928085145.1 Nezara viridula | reverse complement strand
ATATATATATATATAATGTGGGACTGAGTAAATACACTTTGAATGAATTGACTCACCTGGTTTGTTACTCTTCAATCGTGAGGCATATAGGACAACTAAATAAATAAATGACTTTTCACTCCTGTATAACAAAATAATTTATTTCTACAACTGTAATAAATTGACTCTATTAAAATGTCATAATTATCGACTTGATCTTCTAAATCTTGTAGTAGATTTCTCTTCCCAGGTCACCGTTCCGCCTCAATGTCTCAGCCTCAAGTGCCTTCTCTTCTCTCCAGCGTCCTTCTCCAGCTGCTGCTACCTGGCCGGACCTTTTTCCTTCTTCATCGATAGTTTATCGATATGAGACTTTTCAATGAACAATTTGTCCACTGCACAATTGAGTACAACTCACAGTGCAACCTCACCTTCTTATATATTCCTTCTCATTTGAAATGAACCATATTAAAGGTACTTTAGAGGAAGACTCATATGAACATTGGGCATTTAAGCCCTGTAAAGTGACATCAATGGGGATAAGACCTAAATAATATTAAAGACCATTTAATTAAATAATGATACACCAAGTTAAATTAAAATCGTTAGAACCGTTTTTGATAAAATTGTAAAAATATGTTTCACCATTGATGTAAAGTGGCACTTCCGGTTAGCCGATTTTAAGTAAAAAGTTGCTGTGACATATAAGGCCTATTCCTATCTTAAATACATAATATCAGTTTCGTACAACTTGTCGTTTTTGAGCTAGAATGTCCACATACACATAGACCATTTTTCGAGACTTGGTTATTTTGAATCAGGGTACCTCAAAATGTGTATTTCCGTTGAAAACTCAGGTATATAGGTATGTGAAAGTAAAAAGGTTGTGCAAACTAAGTGATGTACTTTAAAAATGGCCAAAATTTAAAAACATTATGAAGACCTCTTTGAGACGGAAAATCTCTGCAGGTGTGATGATTATGAAAAGTGTGCCCTGATGCTAAATTTGGTGTCCATTAGACTAGAAGCTGTTAAGAAAGCAGTCGTACCTAACCTATCCTTGCAACGTCAGGGGATTGCCTCCTCGGTTGCTGAGCCCTGGATGTGTAGGGGTTGTCCCCCTATCATTCTTGGCGGTCTTACTTAACCTATCTTTACACTGAGACCGAATCTCTCCTAACCTATGCCTCCTTTATCCTTTCGTAGGATTAACGTGGTTGTCCCACATTTTCCTGCAGTTTCCCTTGCGTCTTTCAGGTTGTCCCTGGGAGCGTGAGGTCACCTATCCTTGCAAGGTCAGGGGATTGCCTCCTCGGTTTCTGAGCCCTGGATGTGTAGGAGTTGTCCCCCTATCATTCTTGGCGATCTTACCTAACCTATCCTTACAACGTTAGGGGATTGCCTCCTCGGTTGCTGAGCTCTGGATGGGATGTGTAGGGGTTGTCCCTCTATCATTCTTGGCGGTCTTACCTAATATACCTTATCCTTCTCATCCTATCTAAACTTATACACCCCATCCTTACAAGGGTAAATAGATACACGAAGACCAGGTTAATTGACTAACAGAAAGATTAAGGGCTAGAAGGACAGATTTTAGATTTTAAAAGTCGATAATAACAGACAGAAATATAGATAAAATATTACAATATATACACACACATAAATTAAGGAAGTTGTCAGCGAAAAGGAAAGGATATTGCTATGGATATTTTAATAAATTCAGAATTTGAGAATGTTCTAAGGATAAGTTTTGTTTTTCTGTTTTTAGATTCACTGTCTTTCGTTGGAGCTGGATGTAGAGGGTTTCAGAAATGAGTCATTTGTCATGGTTAAGGACGGAGGCAAGGATGGAAGTTTTGTCGAAATCAAATGTATAATTAAGGGAGAGAGAATGTTCGGATAATTTGGAGGCGGTAAAATTACTAGAGGACACAGAATATTTATTTTGGGTGATGCGCTCTTTTAGAAGATTTTTGGTTTCACCAATATAGGATGGAAAACAATTAGGGGTAGAACACCCACTTCATTTTACTTTAATTTTTTTTTACTTACATTATTTATGTTTCTCATACCTTGTTATCTGGTTCTTTTCTTAACCCTGATGAAGGCCTGAACTTCAGGTTGAAACGTCGGCAAATGTTAAAATAAATATTATTTATTTTTGCCTTCTTATTTCTGACTGATCACCCCAACCATCCTTCTCTTCATTAAAAATCTTATTCTTTAAATATATTCCTCTCAATTTAACCTTATAATGATGGAATGCTGAGTTGGCTAATGTACACTAGCTGAACAGCAACTTTCACATCTGTTACGTTTCAGTGGAAATAGTCTCTTCCTTAGAGTTATAATTTGTAATTTTTGTTTAAATTAAATTTTTAATGTTTTTTTAGTTTTCATTGAACTCATATTATTTGTACAATTTCTGATGTGCTGATTTTATTAGGGTTCAAGCAGGTCTTCTTCTAGTAGTCATACTTCTGGAAATCATATGACGTTGGAAGAACTGCGTGCGGTTAACAGATATGCAGAAAGCACTAAGAGTTTATCATATCTTCCACAGGTACGTTTTTTCATTTATTGGTGTATAGAAGTATTTATAAAGTAAACAAGCACCAGTTACTTTTGGGACATCATATAGCTTCTAATTAGTTAGATAATTTTTAACTATCATTAAGTTATTATTTTGACACATAAATATTTATGAAGTTACTAAATTTAGTAAATAACAAACTATTCAACATTTCACAAAAAGTGAATTAATTTCTTCTCATTCCTAATGATTATTGCATTGATGAAACATTTACTGCTTAATTTACAGTTACTTAAGCTACTCTACTTTTTTACTTTCCTACCTATACTAGGTAAGGAAAGTATTGCAATCGGGTCAAATTTCCGACATACGGTTTTCGACGGATCTGTACGTTTCAGAGCCTCTTGAGTCCGAAAAACACATTTTTATTTTTGTTTTTCTTGATTGATTACAAAGCTTAATGAAAGCTAAGAGGTTTTTATTAGACTCCTGATCATTCTCATTCTTGAGTTCTATCATCATTGGCAGGTTTAAGAGAAAATACACCTTTTGTAATATAAATTTAAAATTTAGCAGATGCTTTTATTTTAAATTATTTTATTTCATTGAATTTATTCTTATATTCATTGTTAGAATATCATTGTTTGGAAATTAATGATAATTTTTTATAATTAAAAATAAATCTGAATGGTCTTTTCACATTCTTTAAAACTAGTTGGTCCAGGCGAATAATGTGTAGAGTATATTGGTCAGTGATAAAATTACAAATTAAGAAGAAAATAAAATAATGCAACGTATCATAAGATGGAGAAATCAATTCTTATTTTACAGAATGATTATAAGGAATTAAAAACTTCATTAATGTTTTGAATCAACATGTTTACAAAATTCAATAATCTGTCGCTTTGCTTGTTACAGTCTTTAATTTTGAAAAATTGTTTCCGTAACAATCTTGCTGGATGCTCAGTGGAGAAGACAGGGTTCGCAAAAAAAAAGAAAGAAAAATAATGAAGTTAATTAAATATTACTAATTATCTAATAGGCGCCACGCTATTTAATTGGTTGAATTTGGAAAATAACAAAAACCATAAAAAATAATAATTAATTTAATTAAAAAAAAAGATTTGGACGCAGATCGAGCTACAAACTCGGAACCTATGGGTTTAAAAACATATGTTAATTAACCTCATAATCTATTGAACCTTCTTACTTGGTTAATAATGACTTTTCCTAATCCTTCGAATAGGGTTTTACAGTTTCTTATTAAACCTTAAAAAAACAATATAATATATACATAAAATGTGAAAACAAATTGAAAAAAAAAAAAGAAAATAAAACTGGCTATTATTAATACTAATGATGAATTTACTTATTTTTATTGATTTAAATAACTGTTAAAGGAAATGAAAATTATGAACAAGAAATTAGATTTATAAGAAAACAAAGAAAATACAATTAACTTTAATTATCAAAGAAAAGATTATAAAATTATTATAGAACTAAACATTAACCTATACCTATACAATAAACCAATTACAAAAAAAAAATAGATAGGAAATAAAAACTTATATATATATTTACAAAATCTCAATGCCGAACTTTGTCCAATTGGCACATTGAGTTATCTTCTGAGGAAGCGGGAACTTATTCCAGCTAGCATCGTCAGTGTCTCCCCAATTCATCTCCTCAAGCTATGAAAATGTTCATTCACCAACTTGTAAAATCAAGCGGCACTCGTCGCTGATAATCACAGGTTCTTGGAGAGGAAAAGAAAAATCTGGTGTACACCATAAAACTAAAGTATTTCACACACAGAAATCCTTAGCGTGCCTCAACACTCGCGAGGTTCCGCCATCTCTCTCTAAACTGTCCTTTGTTTTTATCCCAATCATCTGTTGGTTATTCCGATCCGAAATAAAATTAATACTTAAAACTAAGACTGATTATAAACTAATACTTAATTATTAAAACTAATACTAATTACTTAATTTATTTTTAGCCAACTCTCTTCGAAATAAAACTAACAATTGTTTTACGAACTAATTTTTTTTTGTATTTTATTTTTAGTTACAAACTCTCCCCCTTCCTAACAAAAAAAAAAAAAATTAGGAGTAAAATGTGAAGGTTATGTTGGATGAGGTTTCAAATCTTTGATGTGCCAATTTCCTAAAGGACGACCTTGCAGATCCTCTAAAATGTAAAGTAAATTGCCTTGTTTGCTTAGTATCTTGCATTTTTCATACAAAGGTGCCAGTTTATTAGAAAAATTCTTTGAAGCATCAGAAAGCGCCTAGGTCCTCTTTCATACAAAATCTCCCGCATTCAGGTCTACATTTCTTTGCCAAAGGCTGTAGTTCTGACTACTCTTTTCGTAAGCTTTACGTAGCCGTTATACCACTTCTTCATACAGCTGACATCGTATCAAATTTCTGAGCGTAAGTCTTTCGATCTCCCATTTCAGGCACGTTATCTGAGATCACCTGTTCATTCTTCTCGACCGAAATTTTAGTAGGCAGGAGAGTAGTCTGTCACTTCATGGACTGCATTCTGCATAGCAAAAGCTAACTTTGGTAACTCTTTGTCCCAATACTTGTGATTTTCCTTCACAAAGGAAGCTAGGAGTGTCTTTATCACATGATTCGGACACTCCACGGGGTTAGCCTGTGGGTGATAGACTGGAGTATACCACAATTTGACTGAGTATTCCTTTGTCTTTTTTTTAAAAATATTACTTTTGAATTGAGGACCATTGTCACATACATTGATTTGAGGGACCCCGAATTTGAGAAATACCTCCTTTTCCAATGTTCTAGCCACAACTTGAGCTGTTGACGATAAAACAGTCACAATAATGCTATTTCTTATATAACTTCATATTTTTCTGTTTTACATTTTATTCTAAGATTCCCTTTACAATACTTGTGTCACCTTTTTTGACTATGTTTACTTCATCATTCCACACTTTGTACCTATTATTATTATTTGTCTCTTGTTCTTCCTATTGTCATTATTCTAACAACTTCATTTTACTGTAATTTTTATATTTCTCATACCTTGTTATCTGGTTCTTTTCTTAGCCCTGATGATGGCCTGAACTTCAGGTCGAAACATCGGCATATGTAAAAATAAATATTACCATTTATTTTTGCCTTCTTTTTTGACTGACCACCCCAACTATTCTTCTCTTCATTATCCACGACAGTCAACCATTTACCAATTATTCTTTAACCTGTTATAAGGTTTTGAAGCGACCGAAATGCCCTGAAATTTCTTTATCATGACATTCCCAGATAGCTTCCTTACGTCTTTCTTTTGGAACAACTAACTTCCACTCATTTGTATTCCCCACTATCTTACTGTAATTGGAACTTTCTGCCATTTCTGAATTACTGATTTGCGAGGAAAAACTTACTGTAATCGAGAAAAAATATGTTTATTGGGCTCAAGTAATCCTTTACTTGGAGGAGGAGGTCGATAAAAGCTTACCCTCCCCCTAACCTCTTTTAGCTGTCTCCCGAGAGTTATGAAGGTCTTCAAAGTGCTTACTTGGTGTAGTGCAAGTCGGTCCAAATAGTAGAGATTAATATTCTTTTAGATTATCCTCAAGATTTCATCTTTAGAAGGAATAGTTGATAATCTGTTAAAATAATTTCTCACTTTTTAGGTATATATAATATTGGTTTTTTTTTTTTTTAAGGTTTAATAAGGAACTGTAAAACTCTATTTGAGGGATTAGAGAAAATCATTATTAACCAAGTAAGAAGGTTAGATAGGTTATGAGGTTAATTAACATATGTTTTTAAACCCATAGGTTCCGAGTTCGTAGCTCACTCCGCATCCAAATCTTTTTTTTTTTAATTAAATTTATTTATTTATTTTTATGGTTTTCACTATTTTCCAAATTCAACCAATTAAAGAGCGTGGCTCATGTTAGATAGTTATATATTTTTTGCGAATCCTGCCGTCTCCACTGAGCATCCAGCAAGTTTGTTGAGGAAACAATTTTTCCAAATTAAAAAGTATAACATGCTAATAATTGTCTGATTTCAAAGATTTTTTTTTTTTCGTTTTGTTGGGAACTTAGTAATATTTCAAATAATCTTGGGTGTAATCAACAAAAAGTCTATACTTTTATGAGTTATTCACAAATAAAGTTTCTTTTACTCTATAACTTTCAGAAATTTTGGGAGAATGTGACTATTTTTTTCGACCTGAAAGAGAAAGCAATCTTCAAAATGATTTCGTAAACTTTCAAATGACAACATCAACATAAAAGTTAATACTTTGAGTTTGATTTGAGTTTTTTGGAAATCTAATTTTACCGTCATAATTTTTTTTTTCGAAATTCTTTTCGGAGAAGTATGTTATATACATAAATTTAAAGTGCTTCAAGGAGATGACTTTGGCCATGTTTCATTAAAATGGGTACATCAGTTTAGGCGCTTCAACGATTTTTATTTATTTTATTTTTGTGATACTCAAATCTATCTCTAGAATCCTAATTCTGGTTGACAATTTTTATAATTATCTATATAGTTTATTTAAAAAAAATATTAGATAAATATTTTTTTCAATGTCTTAATCTTAACGGACAAATGTTTTCCTATGTGGTAGGAAAAGTCATTTGTGGGAATATGCTATACGTATTGATCTTAAAACTATTTCAATATAATAAACCATTGGGTAATAATTTGTAAAGCTTTTTTTCTCTCTTCAACACCACTGAAACAATTTAATCGCTTTTTATTTTTTTTAAATTTAAAAGAAGCGGAAAATAGAATCTCAGTGACAGAGCTCTGCTGCTCACACCTTTTTTGCACAATACTTAGTTTTTTTTTTGTTGGTTAAAATAATAGTTAAAAACTTTTGGCTATTTTAATTTCATTATTATTATTATTTTTTGCAGGTGCATGAGAGACAAACAGCTCGTATGAGAACTAGATCTGAATGGTTTCTTAATCCTGGATATAGAATGGCAACTTCTATGGACAGTGATCCGACCCTTCATGTTCTTAGAGGGTCAAATAATGTCACCTCATCTGGAAATATTGGTATTCTACTATCATTAATATTGAAGCAATTGGATATAAAGTTATTGACAAATTTATTCTAAAAAATACAGTTTCTCAATTGTCCATTAAAAATATTTGATTGTATTTTTCCCTATTATTGGGTAAATATATCTTTGTTTTATTTTTTTTTAATGCTGTTCTTATCTACTCTTCACTTATAATTCTGGATTGAATTTTCTATTAACACTATTTCCATTCTATTATCACTATAAATTTAATATTTGAATTTTTATCTTTTTATTCAATATTTTAATAAAAGTAAAAATAGTAACAAATTATTTTAGGTGGAACCGGATTAAGTGCAAGTGCTGAATCTGTTTCTAAAAGAACTTGCGTCAGACGAAATTCGAGTAGATCGCGGCATAACAGACCATCATCAAGAAGAAACAAAGAGAACGGCAATAAAGGGCTAACCAGACAAACTGCTGTTCCCGACGGAAATCATCAAATACAGATAACATTAACGTACAAACCAAGAATATAGGACACCTAAAAAAATTATTAACTTGTGTCATTATTTGTCCACTGAATGATATGGCCAACAAGTTTATCTCAGTATAACTGCTCTGGACAGTTATGAAATCATACTTTTTGATATTGTGAGAAAAATTAGTGGAACTCATTTCTCTCTTTTTTTTTCTATTTGATATATAATTTCAGAACTCTGACAAAGACTAATAAAAGTCACAGGTTGTATATTTCAAATAATATACCTAATATACTAATATTATTTAATATAATATACATAATATCAGTATAATATAATATATATAATATTAGTATACTATAATATATATAATATTAGTTTAATATAATATATTAATACTTTTATGGAGGTTGTTGAAAAAAAAAAGAAAAGAAGGGAAAACATAAGAAATGTACTTCTTAAATGATATCTTAACTATTAATGGTCAGTAATTCGAACCAGCTCTCTCTGTTTTGATCTCACTTATTTTTGTATCGACTCTTGATGACTTTCAAATGAGAACTACACATCGATATGTAATGTTAATCAATGTACCTGGTTACGATTAGGCTTAATGTTTCTGTCAATTATTTATTTATTGTATAGACATTTTACATGTTCTTCTTTAACTGTATTATATTAAGAAATTTTTCAAAATATGGACAATTTTTTCTTCAAAATATAGTTATATATTGGGTGCTTATAAAATATTCACAATGGATTACAAAGCAATATTTCGATTGAATTCAACTGATATTAATTTTATTTGCTTGTTTGGATTTATTTTCAATTGTTCTATAAACATTTTTTGTTATCAACTACAATAATGTTTTTGTAAATATCAAGAATATCCAACATTGTAGATTATTATTGGTTAGCCAAGTATTGAAGTAGACGAGGAAATATTTTACTATCTGTTAATTTGTGAAAAATGTGTAATGAATTATTTCTTTTGTAATGAGACTAGTTCAACAAAAAAAAAAAAATCAATTCCATTTTCTATTTTTTATATAATATAGTAGAACCTTGATCTTTAGGGTCTTTTTTTTTTTTATAATGCAGCTGTTTTATAATTCAATTACTCAGCCATTTATCACACCATACCTTTACTGTTTCTTATCTAAAATTGTAATAAGAAAACATATAGGAGCTAAAAAATATAAATAAAAGCAATCTACAATTATTAATATATCAGATTATAATGATATTTTCTTTATAAATTGTATTTGAAGAAATGACAAACAAAATATAGTATCATAAAATTGTTCTAATTACTTTGACAATTTTTTATTATGGTAACACAAGTTTTAGATATTGAATCAGATCTATACCCTAAACGGTTGTTAAAGGCTGTTCCTACTCCACCATTCCATTCATATTTTCTCACTTTTCCATATCTTTACCTTCAGTAACTGGCCAACGTAGATTTAAGTATTGGATTATATTTGTGCTTCCAAATGACTCGGTTTCATACAATATACAATTATAAAGCAAGCTTTATATCTGTATAAAATATTGACTTTGTTTTGTCTATGATTCTTAACATTTGTTCATTTGTGACAACCCATAATTACTTGAACAGTTAATTCATTTTCCTTATTGTAGGTTGATAAAAATGCAAATGTAAAAAATTAAACCTTATAATATTTAAAATTATTACCATACATTTACTGTTAAATTTGTGTACCATATTTGCTTATACATAACAATCAAAAATATATTCCGCATTTGAAACATGAGCAACAGAATGGTTATTAATGCAATAATTATTTTGTTCTTTCTAAGTGTTTACTACTCAATTCAATCAAATTACAAAAAATAAACAGTATTTTCATCAAAAGATAAAAACCTGAAAGTTCAAGGTTCTACTGCTATTTGAGATTTTCCAATCCATTTGAACATTCAGTCTAAAAAGTTAACCACTTGACTCTAGCTAATTCAATCACATACAAAAAGAAAAGGAATTAGGTACTTAAATTGTAATTGTAAAAGAAAAAATTTAATTTAAAAAATATTTAAATTAAAACAATGATTATAATTAATCCTTTTATTTTAATATTCTGATTAATAAAATAAAATGTACTTACCGTAGAACAGGGAAGGTAATTTTTTTGCTCACAGCCGCATTTTTATTAATGAGACAAATCGTTGCTGTACTGGACATTTTCTGAGTAAATATTGCAACTTTTTAAACCTCTTACATGTAGAAAGGGGAGTATAATTTATTTCTTTAGATTATTTATTTTAAAGTCAGAAATTTCTTTTATCTGAAAGTTAGGTGATAAAAATTCTATTTGTCTTACCAGTGGTTAAATAGATTGGAAAATCTAAAAATCACTAATTTTTCCTCTTAAAAAATTTCAAGAATCTCTAGTTTAAAAAAAAAAAAATAAGTTTGAGTTTGTCGTTATTGACATTGTATTTAATGCAATAACAGTGAAATGTTTAATAAGTGACAATTTTGTTATTGTAATATTTTTTGTAGCAGATTTTATTATATTGGCTCATTAGCTGATCGACTGAGTTGCTAACAGCACTGTACTCTTTAGTGTTTAGAATTTCATACTTCCTACGTGTTTCATTAAAATGTATGTAAACAATTCTTTACTCTGTATCTTCCTAATTTATTATTTAAAAAAGAAATGCCAAAATTAAAACTGAAGATATTTTAAATAGATTCACCTCTTACGGTTTGAATATAAAAACTTCATTCATCAGATTTTGAAAATTTCTGCTCTGACGGTATTTGTGTCTCACACTTGCTACCAATTTGTTAATAATACAGTCAAACCTCTATTAATCGAACATAATGATTTCTTAAAAAAAAGTGATTTAGAAAAATTATAATTGTTTATCATTATAACATAAAATTTGTATTAAAAAATAAGTGTTAAATATTTAGGATATTAGTTGTTTCCATTATTCTACTTCACAAAAGTTTAGATAATTTAATTGCAGATTTTAAAATTATTGAAACAATCTTTTAAATTTGTTTTATCTTTATATCCTAAGTCGTTCATTTATTTGAAAAATTTGTTCAGTCTAAAATAATTTCTATTAATGGCTTGAGTCAAACATTCCATTTATTTGAAAATTATTCATCACTCTTGTAAACAGGCAAATACTATCTTCCCCAAATTTGTATTGGCTTGTGAAATTAAGTGACATCATTTTGTTTTTGTCTATATAATTACTAACTAATGTGTATTAGTTACATTTGTATATTAAAATTCCAGTTGTATTATGTATACGGGATGATTTTTCTGATAAATCTCTGAGATTCCTAGAAAATGGTGTATTGAAATTTTCAATTTTAATTTAATGTTCGATATATAGGAGTTCAACTGTACTTGGATGTAAGTGAAAGAAGTAAAATAATAAAATAAATGATAAAACTCCTTGAATTATTTCATTTTATACTTTAGCACCGGTGAATTGTGCATTTTTCAATTTTATATATACAATTTAAATTGTGGTTTTATATTTAAAATCCATTTTCTATTCATTGTAATTATATTTAATAATATGGTATTGTCCAGGGTATGTATTCTTGAGATTTTAATTCGTCCTGATTTAAAATAAAGTAATATATGTTGTTCGATAAATATTCAGGACGCAGTCATTATAAAGTTTTTATTAGTGCTGATGTTTTAACCCAAACATGTGGGGCGACATCAGGGCATGGTTCGAGCTGGTACTGACAGGTCAGTACTTGAAATCCTTCAGTGCTCGAACCACGCCCTGATAATGACTCACATGTTTGGATTGTAATGTTGGCTAATAAAAACTTTATAATGATTGCTTCCTAAATATTTATCACCCAGGATTTCTAGAACAGTAGACTAACTTCCTCCAATAATATATTTTGAGAAATTCATGATTTTGTGCTTTAATTTTGCTAAGCTGAATTTTTCATAGTTGAAGGAAAATAAAATATATTACTTCATTTGTTATGGTTATATATGTATGCATTTAATATAATTTAATTAGGGAAAAACTTATGTAAATATTTTCAGTATTTAATTTTGATATGTACTGTTTTCTCTATTTTTTTTTTTTATTGGATATGATGAATATATTTATATAATTATAAAGTTATTAAGTATAATATGAAAAGTATTAATTTTTAATTGATATTGTTATATATTACTTATTTTATTGTAGACGATATATATATGAATTATGCAGTTACCTTTCTGAGTTCAAAGTGTTAAATATAAATGTTATAATAATTTTGTCTATAAATGGCTTAATTTTAACTGTGAAAATTATTGTATTCATGCTGAACAGAGGCCGTGTAATGATCAATTACCAAAGATAATTTTTTTATCATAAAAATAAACTTTTAAATTTAATAATATATATATATATATTTTAAATTATTGGTGTTTATTTGTATAATATGTTGTTTTTATTTATTTTTTTTTTTTTGTAAAAGTAACTTTAGTACAAATAGGCAAGAGGCTGTGACCCCAAACAGATTTGATTTTTGTTCTTTCATTGTAAAGACTGATTACACACACTTTAATTTCCTCCCTTAATTCTATACTAATTTTATGGAAATGCATACAAATATGATTTTAATATTTATGTGTGAGTGATAATATTTTTGGTTTATAATTGTCGAGATTGGACTGCTGCAAAATTTGATTTGTTGTGATTTTATTGTTACACTGCCATTGTCAACCATTCCAGAGTAGAATTTTCATACGGTTGCATTTATGATGGGCCAAAACTGTAAGTTATAAGGAAAAATTGATACTTGACCTAATTATTTTCATGTTTGTAAACATTCAATTTTCATATTGTATAATGGGTGTGTTTGCTACTCAAGATTATTAAAATAAACAATTTTTAAGTTCATTTTCCTTAATATCTTTTAGATATATTATACCTTGTTAAGACTTACTAAATTCAATAATAAATCTTACTACTAAAGATATCTAGGGCTGTGTTATAAGCATACCCCAAATGCCATGCATCGCAGGCAAGCATATATATTTTTTATCTTGAAAACAGTTTTATTTACATGCGGAATTCAATTTGTTTTAATCTTTGTTTAACTTTTACATGATAAGTTGTTAACAGAGATTATTAATTCTAGTCTCAGTTCCAGTTCTTATAAAAATTAAAATTTACTAGCCATATAACTCGCAAACATGAGATGAATACCTGATAAAAAATTTTTTTCCAGCTACCTTCAACTCACAGGTCAGTTCTACATCTTCATTGCCACTAATACTTATAAGCTATGGATTCATGATGTCAATACCAGTATAAAATATTTGGTAACTATCTTGAAAAATGAAGTCAATACAGCTTTCAAGTCCTCTCATTAAAAACTTGGATGATCCTCTAAGGATATAATTACACAAAAGGAATTGTTTTTAAAGCATTGTCAGTTATGGATACAAGTGACTAATCGAAAAAAAAAAAAAAAAAAAATAGAATTTAGTAAGTTTGGAAATTTCAGAAAGGGTGTTCCCAAGTATCTATCTAATTAGTCATATATGAGAATTAATTCATTCCTACACCTCAAAATTAAAGTTCTCTTCTAATTATTAATTTAACAATTAATAGGAAAAAAAATTATTACATCATAAAATGATTCAATCCAATTAAAATTGTTTTCAACTAATTTTTTCAGTGTCATGTACTAGGTACTGGTATATGCTTAGATATCCACTGTTTCCATAACAAGACAAACTGATATTACCTCAGAAGTATTGTACAAAAATATGTTTATTTACAATACAATATTAATTTAGGATACATTCATGATTTAACCACTTATTCTTAAGAGTCTTCTTCAGATATTTTTTCTAATTTATTTTTATTCCTGCGTGATTCAACAAATTCATTAAATGTTTTTTCTTCTGTGTCCTCTTTTTTATCAACAACATCTTCACCTTCAGAATCAGAAGATGAATCATCCCCAGGATGTTTTAAGTAAATATCTGAGATTTCTCTTCCAGCCGAAACTGAGGTTATTAATTCAACCTTTTCTCCTATTCCAGGTGTGTTTTGGATCTCCATTAACCTTTCTTCTTCCTTTTTCTTTTTTTCCTCTTCGCATAATGTTTTCTGTTTTTCCCATTCCTGTTTATAATTTTGTTCAAATTCACTTTCAGCTTCATCCACCAACTTCAAAAACTTATCAAAATTTTGTCCAGTCATACTTGAAACTCCAACAGTTAGTAAGTTCTTATAGAATTCATCAAGTGCTAAAGACATAGATCTTGTCAAATTTGAAATATAGCTAGTCTCACTTTCTAAGGCTTCTTCAAATGATTCAAAGTCTCTCATCCATTCCGTGGCATAGGCACTATCAACAATGTCAATCTTATTTATCACAACAATAAAAGGTAATTTAGTTTTATAAAGAATCGAACAAGCATACAGCATGTTAGACATGAATGTTACAGGATTAACACTTTTAGCAGAATCCATGACATAAATAATAATTGTGGTATAACTGGATGCCAATGTTTCAGTAATAATATTACCTGATGCAGACCAAGTAAAAACTTCAATTTGTCCGGGTGTATCAAAAATAAAATACTTATGTCTAGATTTATTTTTATTAATCAGATTCATTACTTGGTCAAACTTAGTTGAAAACAAGTTGAGTGAAGTTACAATACCTCCATTGGGACCTAATCCATATTGCTTCATTACCTCTTTATACTTAACTGTATCTCTAATGTCAATATTTGCTAAATATGGTACTTCCATACAAGCAGGGTCTAAATTAATCACATAAGGAGGATCCTTGTTGTATAAGTAAGATGTAAGGCGGCTTACAAAGGTGGTTTTTCCAGAACCTGCCATACCTAAAACTATCAAACATATTGGCTTAGTTTCAGAAACCAGGGCTGGCTCTGGTAAAGTTTCCATGTTATTTCCTTAATGAGAAATGAGGACACACTACAGGCAAAAAATATAAATATTCCAAACTTATAAGTTTCATTCAGCATACATAACCTTACGCTAGTTAATAGTTATAATGATGATAAAACTATTCCCCATTTAACTATTTATTCTATAGAAACGTAATTTAAGTTCACGGAGATTCATAACATTCTTTTTTCACGAAATTTGTTCTACTACTCAAACCAAAATATAGACCGATACAGCTGTATGAAGAAGGTAATAAAACATTTGTAGTTTAAACAGTGTTGTATAGTTAAATTAAAGACTCATTAAGTATTCCTTTAATTTTGTTCAAATGAAAATTCACTAAAATTATTATCAAGTATTTTGAATTGATAACTACCAATACAGCATGATCAACTATCAATTCAGTATTTTTGAATCATATTATTATTTCATATTATTTGGTTGGTATAGTTGGATTGTTTATTTGTATTTTTTCTGTTCTGGTTAAGGAAGGTTATTCATAACAACATTGGTTATATAAGATCTAGAGTTGTTCTGATAAATATTTAAGTTACAGCTTGAGCAAGAATGGGTGACCGATACAATATTAACAGTCAATTGGAACATCTCCAATCCAAGTACGTCGGAACTGGGCATGCAGATACAACCAAGTTCGAATGGTTGGTTAATCAGCATAGGGACTCTTATTCCTCCTACATGGGACATTTTGATGTTTTAAATTTCTTTAGTATAGCTGAAAACGAAGCTAAGGCAAGAGTAAGATTTAATCTGATGGAAAGAATGTTGCAACCATGTGGACCACCTCCAGAGAAGGCAGAGGAATAATGATTTTATTTTGATTTTGAATTTTTTATGTTTTATATTTTTGTTCATGTGAAGTTTTATTGTAAATATTTGTATTAATAAATTTGTATTAAGAAATATTCTAATGGTACATTGCAACCCTATGTTTATTTCATTTGAGTTATACATTTGGTTTTATTGCAAAAAAATCATCTTGATGGAGCAAAGTAAGAAAAAAGTACATTTTTGATAGAACTAAACTTTTAACTACATGTTCATGTATTTTGACCTTATTTATCAATTCAAAGCCTCGTAAGTATATCAAAGTGATAGAAATTCCATTATATATGAAAAATATATAAAGTGCACTATGTTGTGATTTCACTGACAAAATTCATCAAAGTATTTTGTGATTTAACTATGGAATATTACTAAATAACTTTAACTAAAAACTGATGATTTGTACTGTTACTTATATTTTTATTATTTATTTTATTAAGGTGTTTTTTTAAAATAACTTAATTTGTTTTAAATACAATTTCTGGTTGTTATTAATGAAGGAGGTATTGGTAAATACTGGTTTTCTATTTAATATCTATATAAGTTTTATTTTTTGGCTGTGATAAGCTTTTTAATTAGACCTATAAAGGCTACAGTGCATTATTCGGATGGAGGAAAACTAGCTTCTTAATTTCCTATTTTTTTGAAAGAATTTCTACTTATTGAGAACATTCAAAATATTTATCACTTGTTATCTTCAATATGATATTTTATTATTTGTTTTTAATCCATTGAAGTTTTATTCTTTGATGTTTACTTCTGCTAAGCTTCTTTTATGAAGAGGTACTGTGTGATTCATAGCACTCAATCAATTAATTTAGTAAGTTTACAAACAAAACTCCATATCAAGCAATCAATTTATTTATTAATTTTACTGATGAAACATTTTAGTTTTATGTGATGCATAGTTTTTTAAAAATGTGTGGAAGAGCATTCATGATTGAAAATATGTATATTATATTGACAAAATCTATCCGATATATGAGTACATTTACCAGCTGAGATGGTTGATTAATGTGTTTAGTTAAATTATAGTTACCTATTAGTTCTGATGTAATGATTGTCATTTTTTTAAATTTATATATATGGATTACATTTATTCCATCCAGAATCAATGAAAACAGTCTTCAACAGTCAGTGTGTTAGTATGCTATCAAATTATGAAATACTAAAACAATTTTCTTTTTTAATTTTTATAAAACTGGAGATTGTGTAACATATTGAGATAAACACAATTCATTTTAAAGGTTTTTAATTTAAATTAGGAAAGGGCTGATTTATTTTAGAATATTCCTCTTATAGAATTATACTTGTTCTGAATAACAGAACCTTTAACATGTTGAATCTTAGCTCTTTAATGAAGAAGGTCCAATAGATTGAGATTATTAATTATCTTATCTACCTTATCATTGATTTTTAAGTGCATTATATTGCAATAGTACATTAGTTTGTTGAAATTCATGCTATAATGTTGTTATACTTTGTCTTCTTTATAGTATCAATTCTGTACTTGTTATTTATTTATGTCTCATGGAATGAAGATTACTGGTTAAAACAAAGAATTCCATTTGTAGAACCAGAGAAATTATTTGGTAATATTAAGGACGTTATATTAATGAAAAAGACAATAGGTGAAGTGTATCAAGATATTTACAGGTAAATATTTTGTATTTAAATTTTATTTAGAACTACTAAAGTTTTGTATGGAATACAATTGTATATCCATCCTCAGCATTAATTTTTTATGACATAAAAGTTTGTTTATAATTCAAAATTTCCCATGATTGGTAATAGGAATTCGAAAATTTGAATTTTTTTTTTTTAAGGATATTAAGGTTTATTATAATTATAGTGACAGGAATTAGTGAACATTATGCCACACAATGTACCTCAAATCAGAGCACTTTAATTATTCTTAGGTCCTTTGTCACAGAGTAAAATTGTTATTTCACTTCATTTCATGTGGCATCTCCTTTTATGACATATAGCATTTAATTAACTGCTGATTATGTTTTGTTTTAAGTATAATATCAATTTATTTTTGATAATTGCCTTTAGTGATTTTTCATCTAGTTATGGTTTCTGTGGTATTAAACAGTAATTATCTCTTTCTTCTACTTAAACTGATTTCTTTTTTCATTTTGGTCTCTGTAATTTTATATTTTGTTTTTTAAGAATAGGAGATGTTATGGTAAATTTCTAGAAAAAAGTATTCGAGATTTGTTTTTTTATTACTTAATTTTTTACTGAGAATTTGTATTTCTTTTTTTGGTGTTTATTTTTATTCAGCGTTAAAATATAGTGTATATATTATTGGTTTTGTTTTCGTATAAATCATAAACTTCTAATGTCTATATTTTTTGCTATATATTTCATTTTCTTATCCATATATCCATATATATGTATATGTGTGTGTGTGTATATATATATATAAAATATAATTATCAATATGTATAATTAATATATTTAATAATTAATATGTATAATTATCAAATGTAATTACTTTACAAGATGGTAATTACTTCCAAGAATGTTATGTTGAATCAGCTTATGTCTGTAGGATAATACTCCCTTTTCCAGAAATGGCTACTTATGGAAAAAAAAAAAGGTAATAGTTAAGCCAGTCCTATTTGTAGCCATTATTTTTACCACAATGAGGCATTTAGAGTTCCCTCTAAAGAAAATAAATTGAGAAGAATATACAGTTCATTCAAGGATTGATTTAAGTGAATTATGTGGTATACAAAAAATTGGGATCAGTTAATATTCGATTATTGAAAATCAGATTTTAAATCTCCTTAATTATATACCTGTTTACTGTTTATAAATTAAGGTTAATTTTATTATTTAGAATTCGATTATTAATTAGATATATTTATTATTTTATGCAGGTTTATTTTTGTTATCTTAGTAAATAGTGAATTTTTTTTTACAGCAAACTTCATGGAAAACCTGTTGGAGGTTTTTTCAAAATGAAACAGCCAATCTTAATGGTTAGGCATCCTGATCTTATTGCTGAAATCTTAGATAAAAAATTTGAATCTTTTCATGACAATGATATCCACATTAGGCGAGATGCTGATCCTATTTTAAAATTGAATCCTGTACTTGCTGTTGGTCCAATGTAGGTTGTTTATTTATTATTATTTTTGTTCAATTTACCTGATGGTATGATTTCTTTGTGTTATTTTATATTTTAATCTATTTTAAACTGACAGTTAAAACAATTGTTTCTCTTTTACTTAATCATTTTTGTGTTGTTAAGGTGGACAGCTACAAGATCAGTTCTCACACCTTTACAGTCCCATGAAACTTTAGAAGGTTTGCTTTATATTATTAAAATATCTTGTAAGAACATGATGAATTATATTACCCAGCAAAAAATTCCAATTGAGGTATACATTTTATATATTTTTTTAAATAAGTGTATTTGTATTATAATCAATATTTTTATGAATAATTTTAAATTTTACTTTTCACTGTTTCGTTATAGGTGAAAGATTTATCTTCAAAGTTTACAAGCGATGTAATTGCATCATGTTCTTTAGGCACTGAACCTAATTCTTTTAAGAGATGTGATACTCAGTTTAGAAAAATGTCTGACAAATTATTACAAAAAGATTTGAAATCTAATGCTGCTCTTCTTTTCGCTCTTTATGCTCCAATGTTTGGTAACCTTTTCAGCTTCAGGTAATCTATTAAGTGTTGTCTGGCATTTTAAAGTATTTTTACTGTACTCTGAATATTGATTTAAAAACAAAATAAACATGCATAAAGCATATACATTAATAAAAGATGCACTTCATAATTGTGTCTATTTTAAACTAAAAACAATTAACATGAAAGTGTAAACCATCAATTTATTAAGAGTAAATAACGTTTTTCATTCAAAAGAGAAAAAGTGAAAAAATACTGTATAGTATATTGTCTGTTTCAAACATTCAGTTCTTTAGAAAATATTCTTGGATCTTGAAATATAAATATACTTGATTGCTAGTTGATTTACATTGAAGATCCTTGAAAATATTTTTTGAAGTAATTAATAATTAATCCTATTGAAGAATTGACTCAAGCTCTGCACTTTAACATTAAGATACATAAAAGGCAAATAATTCAAGATTATTGAATTTAGTTAAAAATAAAGAAACTGTTTTGAAATGGATTTTTTCATATAAGAGATAGGGTTAATCAAATACTTTTAGTTTGGTTCAAAAGTTAAATTGATGAAGTCACAAAATCATTCAGACAGATAATAATTAAAAAAAGAGATAAAACAAGATAGTACTCAAATATAATGAAAAACTAATTAAAACAAAAATTATTGTTTCTTAATTTAACTATAGCTGATAAAAAATTTAATATTATCTCCTAAAATGGTTTAATTTCATATGCACACAAGAAAGAACAGGAGAATTATGTTAAAAAAAGAAAGACATATAGTGACAACCTCAATACTTAAATAAAAGTACAAGAAATTAAATAAAAATTAATTAGTTCTGATATAAAATTAATAAACTTGTAAAATATTTTATATATATATATATATATGTTATATCACAACACATTAGTTTATATAATGTTTGCTATCTTTATAGCTATTTTAAACTGCAATTTATATAAATTTACAAAATAAATCACTATTTATAGCTTAATTGTTTTTAAAAATTTTAAATATCATTATTACAAATAACTTATTTTGTTTATAAAAAAATATTATTTCAACTATAAAATTTAATTAAATTTACTAAAAACATTTTTTAACTGCATTAGTATTTAGGATAGTTTCTGTTTATCTATTAAAAATATTTGATAAGTTTAGAATATTAAAAGATAGTTAAACATTATAGGTAGGATTTTATCTTAATATATTAAGATTGCAGCTTTGTAATGGCTAGACATTGCTGTAGAAATAATGTGAAACCATTAAAGAGTTAAGACACTGGTTCAGATTTGTTCTCGATTAAGTTTTATACAATTTAGTAACCTACAGAGATGATTATTTAAATTATCTGGTTTTGTATGCAACTTAGCTTTTATCATTCAAGACATTTTTTTATAAATTTAGAAAAAAGTTATTCTGTTCGTTGTAGTTATTTGTATGCCTTGACCCCATGTGGTCGTCAACTGGTTGTTACTGTTGCAAAATAGTAAATTAATGATTTGGAAATGCTTATAAGCTATCTATTAGTTAAAGACATTCCAAAAATAAGATAAGATAGTAATTTTTATTGATAACACCCTGAGAGACACACTTATCAAAAGCTTCCATAATAATTATATTTGATTTATTTGTAATTTTATTTATAAAATTTAATCTAATTTATAATATAAATTTAATATAGATAAAAAACAAAACAAAAAATATTAGTAAACATGTGAAATGTAAGTTTTTTTTTTAATGTAATAAAGTAATTAATCTAGACTGAATATAATAAATACAGTGGTATAGTATACATATCTTTTTCTGTTCTCAGTAGCAATGGATGTTGATGTATAAAGTTTCAAACAAAAGAGAATTCATGGAGAAGTGACCGATGTCAATTTTGTAACTTAAAATCTTACTACAACTACTTTCTAGTTTTTGACCAGATTTGTTTTTTGTTTATTTGGACATACTTCTTATTCTTAAGGGATCTTGTCCAAGAATATAAGTTTCTATCCATCTATCTACAATTTCCATAAAATATATTAAAAAAGTCAGAGGTTTCAAAGTTCCATGGTGCTAAGTCTCTTGGATCGATAAAGAATTTTGTTTTAAAGATTGTTCATCAAAATCAGGTAAGGTTTCTTTGAAACCTTATCGGGTCCTGCATTTTAAATTTCTACAGTTTTATTAAAGATAAATTGTAATTCTTGCAGACAGTCTCATAGGTGACATGGTTGCCTTGTGTTTTTATCACTTGACATGGTTGCCATGTATATTTATCACTTACTATGTTATTTTTAAAACCATTTACTATTTATTATAGTCTACTACATACAAAAAACCTATTGAAAAGTGAAACAAAGATGAATATTACTGAGTTCTCTTTTGGCACCTTGGATAATACAGATTTATTTACTGAGGAAGGATATGGTCCGTGGCGGTCATAAAAAGTTTATAGTTTTTATGACATTTTTTGTTTGATTATAATCATGATAATTAGAAAGATTTCTAAATTCCCCCTGATGAAAAAAATATTGAAATAGGCCCATTATTACCAAAGATACAACCAATTGTAATTTGTATTTATTTATGTGCACTGCCATCTCCTGAATATTATATAATGGCCAACCATCAAGTATTCAATATGACACAGATTTATTTATGTTTGTTTATTCTTATTTTCAGTTTATATTTTTTTGGAGAGCTGTGTTAGACAGTTTAAGTATCGTTTTAATTATTAACTGAATTATTCTAGGAGATGTTAAGTTTTTGATTATTTGAAAAAAACTAATAAAAAGTGAACTGGTTAGTATGGAACCCAATTCAATATTACAAATGCCTTTGTATATTATTTCTCAGAGGTTTTGTTTTGCTGATATACCATATTTTCTTTAATTATTTGTCAAATCCAATGAACGAACCATCATTTTGAAAATTATTTTCTCCTTCAGATGTAAAAAATAAGGTCATTCTACAAGAAAGTCAGGAAAAAAGTTAAAAGAAAAGGAAACTCTATTTATATCCAACTCAAAACAGCAAACATCTTTTGTTTGATTATAATCATGATAATATTAGAAAGGTTTCTGAATTCCCTCCCTGATAAAAAAAATATTGAAATAGGATCATTATTACCAAAGATACTGCTAATTGTAATTTGTACACATGTTATGATTTATTATTTTTTATGATTCATTTTTTATTAACCAAGGCAAAAGAAGTTAATTTCTCCTTCTTGTGACACATTCCATTAACTTATCTCCATATTATATTGCAGTTTGTTTACTGACCAATTTGTCTATGCAAGTTATTCTCATGGACCAACTAGTTACTTTAAAATTTACTTGTAGTAACTTAAAATAAAATAAATCAATTTGATAAATAAGGTATTCAATTTTAATAAGTGAATATAAGAAGACATTTTTTCATTGAAGTAATTTACAAAACCATTTTAAAATAAAAACAAAATCAAATACTACAGTATACTGACGAATCAAGGAAGACGAGGGATGAGGAAGGAGGCTTTTTGGTTGATTGGTGTCCTAAGTATGGATGAGGCATGAAGGAAGGTAAATAGTCTGCAACTTTTCAAACTTGTGCAGTTCAGTTCTTGTTAGAATGTGGCTGTTTTATTGTTTTATTTACTGGTAGTTTTATTACTTTTAGTTTTATTTTATTGTTTGTATTTTTCCTGAAAATAATAGACTATTGCAGTTGGCAAAATTCAGGTGTGGTAAAGGGTGACAGTTGCCACCTCAGAATTGTCCAAATCAGTATTTAACCACCTCTAGGATTTTTATTTTCATTTTAATAGAATTTTAATGTAAACGTCTCAATGATTTATAAACAATTCAGAAATACCATTTTATATATATAAAGCTATTTTTTCATATCATTAAATACCTCCCAAACTCCCCTCTACCTGGGAGTATTTCATATCCCTTGATATTTATTAGGCTTGCCACCACTGTTAAAATCTACCTGAGGAATTTGAGGTTAAATCACTTAATAAACAACTATATTTGTACAAATAATAATCAATTGAGTTTAATGAAAACTTGTACTATTACAGTTACAAAACAGTCTAAAACTAACCAGTTACAAATGTCTTCTTTTCAAACTAAATAGTAATATTTGAATGGAAATCTGATAAGAAATACTTGGTGTAAATGTGTAATATTCGGACATGTTTATGGAGCATCATCACAAGTTTGATGTCTTATTGACTGTTTTAATTGATCCTTAACTGTTTTATATTGACACCTCCTGAAGGTTATGAAAATCATAGAAGTGTTCCATAACTTTCTGAGTTGGTAGGATATACATTTCACTTTATTTTTGTTCAATAGTTCAAGCATTTGTTATTGAAAATGTAGTCAGTTAATAGAAATTTTCCTGTTTTTTAGGTTGTTTTGTTAAAAGTGCTTTGTTTGAGCTGGTGGTTAGTTATTTTCTATTTAAAGTTTCTCAACTTTTCACTGTCATCATGGTAAAGCAGAAAAAAATATAAGAATTTTTTTCCCGTTTATTTAGTTTGAAAAAAATGCCTGTTTTTTAAATTTTTTATAAAGACTATAATTTAAACTATGTTCCAGCAAATAATTATTTTCTAATTTTTAAAAAGTATTAGTCAAGAGGAATTTGTTATAATTACTCATTGCCACCGTAAACCACATGCATTTTTCAGTACGATATCTTGGTCAACATTAACGATTTCTTAACAATATTTCGGTCTCTTCTAAAACTGAGACGGCTCTCAATTCTATTGATTTTAACAAACATATCGAACTTAAAAAGAAATGTGAACAAGTAGGCAGTTAATTTTTCCGAAAAATACCTTGACCAAAATAATAAACAAAAAATTGATATTATATTGGTTTAACATTTATATAATTTTTTCCTTGGATAAAACTAAATAGAAATCTATTGTTTATTTTCGTTCTATTCTAAATAAAGAAACACAATACCATTCTGATTACTAGGATGTACTATGAAAACTCAAATAGATAGGTAATCAAGTGATCAAGACCTATTAACTAGGGATCTTCTTTTGGCAAAGAAAATGATTTTCATTTTTCTTTGTTTTTGTTTATTTTCATTCTTTGGCTTTCAAGTATTTTTAGCTCTTTTTTTCCTCCTTAGTTCTAAATTCTTCTATTCTCTATCTTATTTTTGTAATTTATGCTGGCAATCTTGTGCACTGATTTAGATGTTACATATAATACATAAAATATATTATCTAATTCAATGGATACTTGTTAAGTTTTTAATATGATAATATTTTTTTGTTCAATCACATCTCCCCTTAATGAAATAATGATTATAAATAGAAATATATTATTAATATAAATTATAAATAGAAATATGTATATAGAAGTATAATTTTATTAATTTTAATAGAAGTATAATTTTTATGAATTGTTTATGTAAAATTAAACATTTCTGAGAGTTTCCTAATGGTCATATTCTATGTTAATTTATTGCCAAATTTCAAAACTCTAAGATTAAATAGGAGATTCAAAATTTCCTTTGTTATTTTTGGAAATTTTCCCATTTTGATATTATATTTGGGTTCCTTGACCTTGAAAAATGGGAGTTTATGTAATAATTGGTAATTATTCACGCACACTCGCACGCATGCACGTGTACACACACACACACACACACACACACGTGCACACATAGGTGTACATACACAATGAGTGAATTGAAAATCTATCATGATTTTGGTAGCGTCTTTAGTGGTTTATCTGAAATCATTAAGGTTTTATGTTTGTAATAAGTTAATTGTAATGCTATGTTAGTAAAAAGTTTGAAAAATAAATAAATTAAAACTTATAAAGGATATTAAAGGATTTTTTGAAAAAATTTTACTTGACTTTTTTCTAATTGAATTATATATATATATATATATATATATATATATATATATATATATATATATATATATATATATATATATATATATTGTATGTATTTTCCTATCATCCACATATGGAGAATGCAATTTAAAGAAACCTAAATTGTCACTTTATTTGTTTTAGAATCATATCAAAAGACATTTGTAAGTATTTTGTTAGTGTTATTTCTGATAACTGTAAGCAGAGAGTACAACAAGGCATTAAGAGAAAAGATTTTTTACAGCGCCTCATTGATATTAATAAAGAATCTGAAGCTAGCGGAGAAGGTACTGGTAAGTGACATCAGTTTACAAAAGTTTCTTAGGTATTATGAATTCACATTAAAGATATAGAATACAATGTGTCCAAATTGTCTTTTTTTTACAGTTTACAATTATCAGTCAATTATGGGACATTGTATGTCTATATTCATCAATGGCTACAATATGACTTCTCATCCTCTTGGATTTTGTCTACATAATTTAGCAATGAATCCAGAGGTTCAGGACAAACTTAGGAAAGAGATAAAAACATTTGGTATTTCATCTATAGATGCTCTCAGTTATTATCTCATTGAAAGTATGGAATATTTAGACATGGTTGTGTGTGGTAAGAATATTTGTTTAAGTTAATTGCTGAAGATTAAACTTTATTCAAACTAAGTTATGTTTGTAAATTGCATCATTTTAAAGCTATTGATTTGTTCAAATGAAATAAAATAAATGTATTTTCCCTGTGGCTCCCCTTAGAATAATCTATAGGTCATTGATTCATTAGCATTATTACTGCTAGGAGAATAACAGTTCAATTGAATTGAATGAAGAGGTAACACATGAGAGGAAAAAAGGATATCAAAATTGAAAAGAAAAAGATATATTTTGGGAGTGAATTTTGAGTTTGAATTGAAGAAGTTGGAAGATGTAAGAAGAATGTTGGGATAGGACAAGAGATTTGTGAAGGAATCGTCCAGATCTATGAAAACTGTTCATGGAAGAGCTGTTGGGATAGTCGATAAATCAATTTTATTTGATGAAAACTTTGAAAACATTTTTTTGGATATTTATAACATTTATATTTAAAAAATAAGAGTTTGCCACCTTTAAAAATGGTGGCTGAATTAAAGAACATTTGGCCATTAATTTGAGAATCGAAACGGGAGATTCATTGCAAAAAATTTTTTAAAAATTTCTATTTTTTTAATTCTTGGTTGATGGTTAACTGTAGTGAATAATGAAGAGAAGGATGATTGGAGTGATCATTCAAAATAAAAATGCCAAAAATAAATAATATTTATTTTAACATTTGCCGACGTTTCGGCCCGAAGTTCAGGCCTTCATCAGGGCTGAAAAAAGAACCAGATAACAATAGGTATGAGAAACATAAACAATGTAGAAAAACAAAGTAAAATGAAGTAGATAAGTGAACATTAAAGTAAAATAATGTAGGTAGAATAATGACAATAAAAAGAACAAGAAATAAATAATAGTAACGGTTACAATGTGCGGACTAATGAAGTAAACATAATCAGAATAAGGTAACATAAGAACTAAAATGGTTCTTAGAATAAAATGTAAAACTGAGGAAAGGAATATGAAGTTATATAAGAAATAAACATAAATAGAAAAATTGAGGTATTGCAAATAGAATAGTTTAAAAAGAAAATTGAGATATTGTAAAGTCTATCAAAATGTACTGACTTTGTATAAGAGAATAAAGAGTTAAAATAAAGTAAAAAATAAATGAGTGAATGTATCAATATATAAAAAGTGGAGATGGAGATATGGAAAATAGAGTGACAGAAAGGAAAAATAAGTAGAAAAGTAAGATAAAATAGACAACCAACCTGATCGAAGCAATTGTTTGAATAGAATGGAGGTATGGTAGCAAGAGAGGGGAACTATATTGTTGCGTCATATCTGATGGTTGACTGAGAGAGTTTTAAACTAAAGTACTGGAAGCATATGTAATGTACGACAGATATATTATAGATAAATATTATGAATTATTAAATGAAAGTTTAATTAAAAGAGGATGGAAATAATCTGGAGATAGTATAAAACAGAGATAATAAAAATTAAATAAATGTTAAGTAATAATGGAGAATACTTAAAATTAATATATATATATATATATATATACATATATTAATATATAGATATATTAATTATATATAATAATTATAATATTAATTGATAATTATTATATATTATAATATAATTATTATATTAATTGATATATTAACAAACAAAACGTATCCTTACGTATATTCTGAATTTTTTAAAATATCCTTAACAATCCAATCTCTTTTTTCTTTTCGCTTACAACTTCCTTATTTCTCTTAAATATAATTCATTTCCATTCTTGTTAATCTTATTTATATATTCGTTTATATGTATATATATATATTTTTGTTTTTTTTCTCTGCTGTAGTAACCCTACAGAGGAGGCTTATATTTTTTAGAAGTGTGCATACACCATACAAAAGCATATTATATGCATTATATTGTTATTTAGTATATAACTATAAATATAACTTATTACAATATGTGTTGGTTAAAGATATTTAAAAAGAATGGTGCTTAATATGTATTACAACGAGAATATTATAGATGTTTAAATAAAGTAAATAACAATAAACGAATAAATAAAGTAAATAACAGTATCAGATGAATGAACAGTACCAAAATATACTAAAACAAAATACTCTAAAACTGAGCCAAAATCAAATACAAAAACTATGCAGAGAATAAACAAATGTTACAAATTTACAATTGAGTATCTACAAAATAAGGAATAAAATACATAAGTCTAACTTTAAAAGTATATTAAATAAAAGAGATATGCTGGAATGTCTTATAATTTTATGCTATTAATGAATTACTTCAACTGTTTCTTGTATTTTTTGTATAGTATGGGTTCAGGAAGGGGCTATGTTTCTCCTTGAGTCAAAGAGGATTTCAGGAAGGTGGCTCTTTTGTGTTCATATAACTGGCAGTCGTTTAAAATGTGTATGAAATTTTGTGGAGTCAGTCCGTCACAATTGCATGCGTCTGTCGCTTTTAAGTGGAATCTTTTTAGATATTGGTTAGTTGGGCCGTGTTCAGTAAGGAATTGGGTTAGTTTATAATGGGTGCTTTTTGTTGTGTGATGTTTGGAATGTATTTATGTAATGGTCGTCCTTTGGTAGATTGTTGCCAATGTCTGTTCCACTCTTCGATTAAATCAGTCCATAAGAGTTTTTTAACGTAAGTGAAGGGGGCTAAATTATATTCATAAGGCAGTTGAATATCACAAGCAGCTACTTTTGCCATTGCATCAGCTTTTTCGTTTCCATGGACGCCGCTGTGTCCCTTTACCCAAATCAGTTGTGTTTTTATGTCCAAGTTCATCAGTTCGATAAAATTGTTTCTAAGTTGAGCTGTTAGTGGGTCTTGTATTTTATTGTTTTTTATTGAGTAAATGGCTATTTTATTGTCAGTATAGATGTTGTAAATAGATTCAGTTTTGTCTTTTTGTCGTAAAATGTAGTCCGTAGCCTTTAGAACTGCCAGTTTTTCTGCCTGATTATTGGAGCAATTCTGTCCGAGTCTGTGTAGTTCTTCATAATAGTCGCCGTCTCCTTTTGTAATAAATGCGCAGCCTGTTTTGTGCTCTTGTTTACTTCCGTCCGTGTAAATGTCCACGATGTTTGTTTGTAGTTCTACTGTTTCTTCCAAGTACTGTATTAGTTTGGCTTGTATTGCTGGGTGTAACCGTTGTTCTAAGGGTTGCTCTCCTTCGACGTTGTCGCGTACTATGTCTTTGTATCCCATTGTGTGTTTTTCAATTTTGTATATTGTAGTCAGTTCTGTGATTTTGTAACGTATTGGAAGTATACCTGCTAAGACACAAGCTGCATCATATGATACGGTGTTAAATGCTTTGCTTATCCTGATAGCCATAAGCCGCTGTACCCGTTGCAGTTTGGTGAGGTTGTTCTGCTTCTTGGCATCTGATTCCCACACTGGTATAGCGTACAAGATTTTTGGTACTATAGCACCTTTGTAGACCAAGCTTTAATACCTTGGTCCCTAGTCCCCAAGTTAATCTTGCTGCAATAGTGAGGGCATTTATCGTCTTCAGAGATCTATTAACTACCATATCTGCGTGGGTTTTCCAATTCAGTCTCCGGTCGAATATCAATCCTAGATAATTCATTGTATCTGTCTGTTCTAGTTTCTTGAAGTAGAGTCTTATGTTCAACTTAAGCAGTTTCTGCTTTCGTGTAAATAGCATGTATTTTGTCTTGTCTGTATTAAAGTCTAGTTTGTTAGCTGTAGCCCATTTTTCTAAGATGATAATAGATTGGTTGGTCAGCACTTGTAATTTTAGTAATAGCTTGTCTTTTACTAGTAGAAGGATATCGTCGGCATAAGCTAAGATGTGTGCTCCGTCAGGCAATTTTAAATCGAAAATTGTATTGAGAAGGACGTTCCAGAGTGTAGGAGAAAGACATGAGCCTTGTGGTATACCAGTTGTTAGGTGCTTTTTAAATATGTAGTTATTTGTCCTAATTTCAATCGTCCTGTCTTCGAAAAAACTGGAAATAAAAAGATATTTTTTGGGCAATTGTATTTTCTCAGGTTTTCTAATATAATTGGTATCCATGCATTGTCGAAAGCTCCAACAATGTCTAATTTGAGCATAATGCAATTAGATTTTGTTTCCAGGGCACTTTCAATGTAAGTTTTTGCATTGTACAGAGCATCTATTGTACTTTTTTGTGGTCTAAATCCAAACTGATTAGTATGCAATATTTGGTTAACTGTTAAGTAGTGTGTCAGTCTATTATTGATTAATTTGTCTAGGACTTTGCTCATGATTGGTTGGATCGTTATAGGTCGTAATTTGTTAGAATCTCGTTTGGGTATTATGTGTAGTAACCCTTTTTTCCAGGTTGCCAGTATGATTGACTGTTGCCATATAAGTTGGTAAATATATGTGATTAAGTTAGGATATGATTCTGTCATGTGCTGTAAGATTTCAGTATTAATTTTGTCGTGTCCTGGTGTTTTATTCTTGTTTAAATCATTTATGACGTATAGAACCTCGGCCTTTTCCAAAGAGCTGTCATTGTCAGTATTTGGGGATATTTTGAGTCTCCTTCTTAAGTTTATTTGTTCTAGTGTATCGTTTGTGGATGTATCTTGTTTAACAAGAGTGTTAAGCACATGTTCTAGTGTTTGCTTCATGTTTATAGTATGGTTGTTTTCATCATTGAATAGAGTTCTGAGGACTTCTTGACTTTTAATAGTGTTAGATGCGTACTTGTAAGCCCAGTTCATGGATTTGTTTCTTCGGTGCAATATTTTTCCCAAGATGTGATTTTCGATTGTTTGATTAGTGCTTGGTATTTGTGACGGCAGGTGAGATATTCTTGTTTACGTTGTTCTCTTTTGAGGATATCTGTTTTGGTCTTCTGGTATGATTTTCTAAGTTTGTTAGTCGTTTTCCTGAGACTAGTTAATTCGTGATTCCACCATGGTACCGTCCGATGTTGTTTGTTTTTATTATAGCTGTTCGTATTGGATATTTTAAATGTCGCGTTGCACGCTTTTTTTATTGCGGAGTTTAATAGGTCGACAGCATCCTTCACGTTGTAATTTAGAATGTTTTCCATGATTTTGTATTCAATCTGAGAAATCGGGTATGTTTGGTCGATTTTAAAGTGTTTTTTTAATTGGAAGGTTAAATTGTTTTCAATTTTTTTTCAATCACCAGATTTAGTCAAGTAGCAACTTTTATTGTGCCTGTACTTTCCGTGGTTCCGTTTTGTCGTTATTTCAAAATAAATTGAGTTATGGTCAGAAAAGTTACAGTCATCAAGTATTTTCCATTGCTGTATGCATTTGGTTGCGTTGGGTGTGCATATAGTTATGTCTATATTGCTTCTCCCCCTTGATCCTTCAAAAGTAGTCATCGTAGAAGGTCTATTAATTAATATTAGGTGATTAGACATAATGTATGATTCTAAAGCTCGGCCTTTTGGGGTAACCATAGAGTCGTGCCAAAAAGATCATCGGCAGTTCGAATCGATACATAGAATTATTTGGTAATTTTTTTATTGTTTTATGATTGCATCAATCTTCGCGAAGTCTTTGTTAATGTCTGTCTGTTCGTCAAAATATGAGCTTATAAAAATGAATTTTGATTTTATGATAGTAATTGCTATGGCGCAAAAGTTGGAGTCACTATGTTGGGATAGTAATATTGCATCAGCAAGTTTGTTGTTAAGTATGATAGCAGTTCTGGGTTTGGAGTCATATGTTTGGTAAATTTGATATCTTTGTGAATATCCTGTTACTTTGTTATTTCGTGTGTACGGTTCTTGCATAAGAATAATGTCTATGTTTTCGCTTTGTATAAAATGGTTCAAGTAGTCTGTCGCTGATTTCGAATGATGTGTATTTAATTGTATTATCTTTAGAAGTCTATCCATACTGAAGTAAAGTTAGTAGTCTGTGTTCTGTGATAGTTTGTTAATTTCTCTTATGAACGAGGGACAGTTTCGGTCTAGGGCAGAATGGTTATGGTATATTTTGTTTTTGTATTGTCGGACATGTCGGTTAAAGTTAGAGCAGTTGGGACACTTACGAGTTGGTTCGCAGCAGTCCTTCAGCTGGTGTTTGCCGCCGCAGCTGGGGCAGGTGGTCGTTCCTTGGCTCCGATCGTCGGAGTGGTGGAATTCGCAGCACTTGGTGCACCGGCGAATCCTCCAATAGTCTTCTGCCCAGTGCTTCTTATGTCTCAATCCTATCTTGTTGTATATTAATTTGGTTCTTGTGGCAGCATCGGTTTCGATTACCGCGTGGATCCTATTGTTCCGTCGATTCTTCAGAAAGTTGACAGGCCTTATCGAGCTCGGATCAATTTCCAGCGCCGCTTTCTATCTCACGAGATGTTCCGTGAAATTCTCTATGGTCACTTCTTCGTCAATGTCTGAAGATTAATTTTGGTTTTCTTCTGTTGGCTTGCCGGACAACCAGGTCTTGTGCGTTTTGTATTTTTTGTTGAATTATTTCTCTTTCATGTGGTGTGTTGGTTTCAACTATAATGGAGTCTTTTTTAGCAGAGATTTTATTGATTCCTATTTGTAAATCCTTTGGCTTTATGACCGTTTTGAATTTCCTTTTTAGTACTTCTGCGTCCTTTTTTGATTTACTTTTGATAATGAGGTTAAATGATGGCAACCGATTGGGTTTTGTTACCTGTGAATAAGATGGTGTAAGGTTGGTAGTCTCATTAATGGTCTCATTTCTTGTAGGTTGATTCAAGATAGAAGTGTAATGCACGTAATTTTGTATATCGTCTATCGCTTTGAGGAGATTTACTTTAAGGTCTTTCCTTAAGATCGAAAATTCAGAAACTTCAGCTAATGTTTTTAAAGCATTTCCGAGGGGACTGTCGTTGTTGGGCATTTTAAAATAATCAATGATCGCAAAACACAGTAATGAATAACACGCGATATTGAACCAGTGGTCAAAAGAAATAGAAGTAATAGTTATCGTCCGTCACATAATCTTCGGTAGAGACACCGAGCCTAATAACTAAGATTAGACTGAGACTATTACCTAATAACTTAAGCTATTGTATAATACTTATAATAATCAATAATTGCCAATTCCGTAATTGCAAAGTAATGATACCGATATTGTATAGCTGATATTTGATAATCAATATCTACACTCTCTTGAACCCAAACAATAAAGAATATTTTATAATTAAATATATTATACTATATATTGTAGCTATAGAGCTATATCTAATAACTATAATCTAAAATCCTAATGATGAATGTTTATATATACATGGCAATGAATGGCAATGACTTGAGGTAATAACTAATAGATTAATAATAATCAATCGACAATGTAGAATAATATAGAATAATCAATAAGTAATATAGTAATAAGTATAGCAATATAAAAATCAATAATTCACTATATTAATCAATAATCCTTCAATCATATAATATTAACCTAATAATCAAAATATATACACAAAATCTTAAACTAAACTCATTCACTAGCGGATCCAGGATTTAATTTGGGGGGGGGGCTTCAGCCCGTAAGATTTTTTTTTCATAAAAATAACGATATTTACTTTGGAAAAACAGAAAGAAACTAACTATCTATATGAAATGGTGTTTAAGTGATTCCTTAAGTCCTTTTAAATGTAATTAAACCAACAATAATACTTTAAGAGGTATTTTTTAATTTTTCCCCCCATAAAACGTGGTTATGTTTTACCATTTTTGGGGGAGGGGCTTCAGCCCGAAAGCTCCCCCCGTAGATCCGCCCGTGAACTCATTCGATATAATAACCAAAAACTAAAATCAATCAAAAAACAACTTAATAACCTAACACAAATAATAATCTAATAAACAAAATATGTACACAAAATCTTAAACTAAACCCATTCAATATTATATTAACCAAAAACTAAAATCAATCAAAACACAACTTAAATATATATATATATATATATATATATATATATATATATATATATATATATATATATATATATTAATTTCAAGTATTCTCCATTATTACTTAACATTTATTTAATTTTTATTATCTCTGTTTTATACTATCTCCAGATTATTTCCATCCTCTTTTAATTAAACTTTCATTTAATAATTCATAATATTTATCTATAATATATCTGTCATACATTACATATGCTTCCAGTACTTTAGTTCAAAACTCTCTCAGTCAACCATCAGATATGAAGCAACAATATAGTTCCCCATTCTTGCTACCATACCTCCATTCTATTCAAACAATTGCTTCGATCAGGTTGGTTGTCTATTTTATCTTACTTTTCTCCTTATTTTCTCCTTTCTGTAACTCTATTTTCCATATATCCATCTCCACTTTGTATATATTGATACATTCGCTCATTTATTTTTTACTTTATTTTAATTCTTCACTATCTTATACGTAGTCAGTACATTTTGATAGACTTTACAATGTTTCAATTTTGTATTTAAACTATTCTATTTACAATATCCCAATTTTCTATTTAAACTATTCTATTTACAATATCTCAATTTTCCTATTTCTTTTTATTTCTTATATAACTTCATATTCCTTTTCTCTGTTTTACATTTTATTCTAAGATAACCATTTTAGTTCTTATGTTACCTTATTTTTATTATGTTTGCTTCATTAGTCTGCACTTTGTAATCGTTATTATTATTTATTTCTTAGTTCTTGTTATTGTCATTATTCTACCTACTTTATTTTACTTTAATGTTCACTTATCTACTTCATTTTACTTTAATTTTTTTTTTTTTTTTTACCTACATTGTTTATGTTTCTCATACATTGTTTTTACCTATTATTATCTGGTTCTTTTCTCAACCCTGATGAAGGCCTGAACTTCGGGTCAAAACGTAAATGTTGAAATAAATATTATTTATTTTTGCCATTTTTATTTTGACTGATCGCCCCAACCATCCTTTTCTTCATTCTATTTTTTAACTTGTATATATTAGTTTAGATATGTAAAAAACAAAATTGCTAATGCGGTCCACATAAGGGAAACTTTTTAAAGCCAAAAAAGCCGAATTTTTCAATCTTTTTTTGTTTTTTCACCTATAACTCCTACATGATGCATCAAAGCAAAAAACTGTTCCTTAAAAAATTAAAGAACATTGAATGGTGCATTGAATGAGTACTTAAACATAATAATTTGATTAAGTAGCATGGTCGATAACCACATTCAACGAATACTAACTTTTACCAAATTCCTCAAAAACTGAGAAAAAGTGCTATAAATGAACCTGCAACTTGAAAAGGAGTTCTATAAGAGAAAAAACTAAGATCTGTACTTTAGACCACACGATAAAAGTGAAAATATCAGCAAGGCGAGATTAATAATATGAAATATAGATTATATATAATGGCCCATCATAAAGAGGATGAAATGCTGAACATTTTCCTCACATACAGTATGCAGGTCTGATTTTTAGTTGCTGAGATATTTCAATCCATTTCTTCAATACAACTCAATATAATTTGGTTTTTGACACTATTTTTTCCCTTTTCATCTCTCTAACACGGTGACACATTAAGATACAATTTTGAATAATCCCATTATAGAGAGGATGAAATGCTGAACAATTCCCTTGCTTACAGTATGGTGGTCCGATTTTTTGTTTCTGAGATATTTTAATTCATATATTCAATAAAACTTGTTATCATTTGGTTTTCGACATGTTTTTTTCCCTTTTCGCCTCTCTAATGTGGCGTCGCGTTAATATACAATTTTGAATAATAGCTCATTACAAAGAGGATGATGATGAATGTTTCCCTCGCTAACAATATGCAGGTGTGATTTTAAGTTTTCAAAATATTTTCATTCATATGCAAAAACACTTCAATTAGTTGACTCCAGGAGACTTTACCAGAGTGTTATACATCAGAGATCTGACGACAATATAATTCTCTGTCCACAAAAAAAGTGCAACACGTGTCTAAAGAAGTTTTCATTTCAAAAACTCATAGAATAAAAGTTTTGAGCATCTAATTCCGCCTCCAATGAGCACTAACAGTTTTAACGTAGGCCATTTACTCCGCTCAAAACCGGTAGTAAATATCGATGATTGAAATTTGGTAATGGAGATATCTGTGATTTTAAATATTTCAATAGTATGTATTTCTATTTTACTGAGTTATTCTTTTTAAAAGTATAGTATATACAGTATAGGACTATTTTTCATTAGCTCTCAGTAGCAAAAGATTTTGAGACCAAAAGAAATAGAATTTCATGAAGAAATAACAAAACCCAATTCGAGCAGAGTAAGTGACCTGCATTAAAACTGTTGATATTCAGTGGATGCAGAATTTGATGCCATACAACTTTTATTCTATGAATTTTTTCTCTTGGTATGTTAGGCCCGAGAGGGAGGGGTTGTCAGTCCACAGCTGAAGGGGCCTGCCCCGTCATCCAATTTTATTTTTTAACTTTTAATTTACTCTAAAAAAGTAGAGTATTGATCAATAAACAGCTCTAAGTAATAAATCTGAAATAGTCCACAGTTTATTTAAAAGTATTATTGTCTTAATTATAAAGGATTAGGTTGGATTTCAGTGGTGAATTTCATATTTGACAGGGGCCCAGGAAAATTTATAACTGGGTTTCTCTTCATGGCCCTTTGTATTGCATAGTGGAATCTCTAAGCAGTGCGAGCTAATTAATTCATTGTGCCTATTGAGAATCATTGAATCTACTAATATCATGTTTGAAACAGCTGATTGATAAAGTGTACAATTGGGCCTAAAAAGGGCTTAGTGATCTATGTCAACAAAGAAAAAAAGATTTTTATTTTTTATTTCTATGATTTTCAATTATATTTCTAGAAACTTTAAGACTGCATCCACCAATGTCTGCTGTGACACGTGTTTGCACTTGTAGCTGTGAACTATCACTCGGTGAACACAAGTACAAAATTGAAAAAGGAATTCCTGTTACTATTCCAATATTTGCTTTACATACTGATCCTCAGTACTTTCTTGAGCCAATGAAGTTTGATCCTGAGAGGTTTGATAAGAAAAACCGGTCTCTTCGCCACCAATTTGTTTATTTACCATTTGGAGCTGGACCAAGATACTGTCCAGGTGAGTTTTAAAAATCTATATAGTTGTTTAATGCCTATAGAAATGTTAACATTCTTAATGTAATGTTTTGGTTAATAAATAAAAATTATCTATCATATAATGGATGTATATATATTATATCTTAGGTGTCAATTTCTATGGGACAGTGGGTACAAATGTCCCTCAATGTTTGAAATGGTCACGTTTGCCACCTCCAATATTTACAGCATGCCTTTAGTTATAGGAATTTTTTTTTCTTGAAAGTTTCACATACCTGTGTTTTTCAAATTTTGAATTGAGCAGATATTGTGCGAATACAAAGTTTTTCATGCGCAATAAATTGATCACATAAATTTTTTTCTATTAAAATTAAATAGATGAAAGTTGATGTATTTCCAATCAGTTGTCGTTGATTTTTTTTTTCTTTAAAACGTCACATACCTATGATATTTTAATTTTTTATTTAATAAATAATTTGCGAATTGAATATCCCAGATCAGCTAATATGACTGATAAAAATAACAATAAGAGGTGTGAAGTATATTGTGTAGGTCGGTGGGGAAAGGACAGAAGAGCTCTCCTTTAGAGAAGGTCTTCACCAAGGTGATGATGCACTAGCATGCTTCCTTTTTAACTTGGCACTTGAGAAGGCATTGAGGGATTTTTGTGTGCAAACTAACAGGACAGTTTACAATCGGATGCTCCAGCTTTTAGCATATGCAGATGATGTGGGCATCATCCGGTCTTTATAGTCTCTAGAGAGGGATTTTTAGCTCCGTTGGAGGCTGCCAGAGCTCTTGTGTTAGGGGTGAATGAAGGCAAAACTAAGTATATGATAATAGGAGAAGCCCCTCGACATATATCATGTATTTGGAGTCACTGGTGACTCATGATATTGCTTCTGAGGTTGAGGTTAAGAAAAAATATTGATAGTTAACAAGTGTTACTTTGACCTTTTTCAGGAATTTACCTCTCACCCTCTATCTCAGCAGACCAAGCTCCACCTTTACAATAAATTAATTTGCCAGTCCTGTTGTATGGAACATGGACAACAAATTAAAAATTGAGCAAGATCTCCTAGTCTTTGAGAGAAAAATGGAAACTGGGGAATGCAGGCAGCCATCAAAATGTAGTTAATTTTGAATGAAGATGTAGGTCTGAGAATAGAGCTCGGAAGACCGAAATGGGCTGGCCAAATGGCTAGGACAGAGAAAGCAATTTCTAAGATGATTCTGATTGAACCTCTCTGTGCCCTTAGAAGAAGGGCAGACCAAAAGAAAACAAAACTGAGATGGTCAGATGGTGTGGCAAAAGATAGAAGAGATATCCAGGGAGTTAGAGCTGGATGACGGCTGCACAGAGCAGAGATGACTTGAGGAAGCTGGTGGAGAAGGCCAAGACTTGTCTTCGAGTTTTAGTGTCAAGATAGATGGGTAGATAGGGAATTCAAGAATATTACTTTTTCACTCAAATTAATCAAATAATTTTTTCCCTTTAAATTATAACCTATGAGTGACATACTGCCAATCAATTCTGTAGGCGAATGAATGATTTAAACTATGATCCCTGAAATATAAACATATTGAATTGAGCTGTGATAAACAGAATTGAAGTTCCCATTGTATAGAAGCATGTATGTATTTGAGTAGTTATTTTCATTAGGTTGGTTTTTTTTTGTTTAGTTTAGTTTATATACATTTACTTTTAGTATTATTATTTTTCCGTATTATTTATTTTTATTTATTGTGACTGGAGTGTGAATGTGCTCTTTGTACACTATTATAAATGTCCTTAATTGTGACAGATTGCAATATCTCTCAATAACTATGTTTAAAAAAAAGAAGTTTCCAGACTATGAGCCTCTCTGGCTTCCTGCTGTTTGTTTTAGAGAAAGTTTAGATAAAATCCTTGTATCAAGCCTGAGTGTCTGTTATGCAGAAGTCCTTAACGCTATAAAATTACTTAAAAATCGATGGGGATCATAAATGTATCCGCTATCGGGAGAAATCCACTACAGAGAAGCATCACTGCATGTATAATATATCAGAAAATTAAAATTATATCAATAATAAATTATAGTAATTGATGAAAATATATAATTGAAAAACAAAGCAAGAAAATATATAGGAAAAAGGTACAACTTAAAGAAGTAGAATTTGTTATAAAAATAACCTTATTTTTTAAAATAAAATGAATGGGAACTGAATAGATGATGAAGAATGGTAAGAAAGTGAATATAGATAATTATTATGTCAAATAAAAATGATTCCTAAGAAGTTGAAGTATTTTCACCAAGAGCTACATGAATTAATTAATCTGTCAGAAAAACATATTAATAATGGAAGTAATGAGAATTTAAAAAAATTATAAACAAAGTTTCCATATGAAAAATAAATAATGAAGAAGATTTAAAGAAGTACATTTTTGAATATGTACACTTTTATATAGTAAGTTTATATTTTATGTATATGTTGACCATCAGAATTAATAAGATGAAAACTTAATGACTTATTTTCATATTATCTTGAAGCTCAATCACGGATCATTTCCAAAATTATCTGTCAATTATTTTCTATTTGTAAAATGTTTTAAATTTAATTATTTTAGTTTTAATATTATTTAAAAGAAATTTTTATATTCACAAAGGCCTTATTTTAGAAATTAAATGATTAATTATTTTATTAGAAGGTGTAAAATATGAATATGAATATGTGTACACCTTCTTATTTTCACTTCCCTATCTATGAAATATATAGTAAAAGAAAGTATTAAGATTGATCGTGAAAATTTTCGGATCCAAGTTTTCTACGGATATACATGTTTTGAGGTCCCTTGAGTCCAAATAAACTATTCTTGCAAAATGGTCTGTGTATATGTGAATATGCTAGCTCAAAAACGAAAAATTGTACGAAATTGAAATTGCGTATTTGATGGGATGTTACAGCAACTTTTTCGTCAAAATCGGTAAACCGGAAGTGGTACTTTATATCATCTATTAAACATATTATGATTTTCTTGAAAACGGCTCTAATGATTTTGATTAAACCCGGAATATCACTTTATTATTGAGTGGTCTTCAATATCAGCTAGGTCTTATCCATATTGATGTCGCCTTATGGGCCTTATGGGGTTTAAATGCCTAATGATCAATATCTCTTCCTCTAAAATACTTTTAATTTGATTTATTTAAAAAAATTAACTATCTCTCATTGTTAGGAGTTATGAAAAAATGCCTAATATAATTCTTGAAAGAATTTGATAATTTAATAATGGAAAATTTTTTGTTTAGGTCGAAAATGAATCTCAATTAATTTATATTCAGTAGGTATAGGTATAAAATATCATTGGAAAGCGGAGAATTTTATATAAAACAATACGTAATATAGAAAGTTATAGAAGATAATGGAGAGTTACGAAAAATTATAAATAATAATTTGTGAAAACTAATATTATTTAACAGAAATCACATGTTCCTAAGTAAATGTAAATTAAATTAGTGAACAATTTGTTGAATTTTCCCTTTTTGAAATCCCAACATTATGCACTTATAATTAGTGTGACAACTTTTGACCTATCTATGTCAGACAATGCTCGTAATTTCATTTTAGTAAACTTAACAATGGAAAATAACAGTTCAATAACTAATAACTGTACAACCCATAATAATCTGTTGGTTAAATAGTTAAAGTTGACAGAATGACGTACTCAAATTTCAAAAATTTTGTATTATTAATTTTAGCATTATTTCTAGTGGGAAAATGTATACCTTTATTCACATTTCTATACTTCAACACTACAATCACCTACTCTGGAATCAACTTACTCACTGGAAAGGCACATATAGCTCAGAAACTTGAGTTATATGGTTTAAAAAAATATAGGGAATAACGAGTTTTATATTGCCTACCATCAATATAATAAATAGCGTTTTTGTTATTTTAATGATCTGAGTAATTTGTTTGCTGTAAGCTTTAAGTTTTAGCTCCTTTTAAAATGCATTTAGAAATTTTATAATAGCCCAATGTTGCCAAAGAAAAATTCTATTCAAAGTAGAGCGGTAAGTGAAAGTTTTGTATTGGGTGCATCAGATTTTTTGTATTTCAAACTAAAAAAGTTGATACTTTCATTCTCTGGCACTTATTTTTAAGTTTATTATTTTACACTCTATTTTTATCGATTAGCTGACCTAGAAATTGCTACTAATCAAGAATAAATCTTAAGTTTTCTGTTTTAATAATCATTTCAAAAGATAAGATACACAACATGATTTATGTTTCTCAGGTTCAAAGTTAGCTCTTCTCATTTTGAAGTCTGCTGTAATTTCTATCATAATGAATTTTGAAGTTAGACCTCGAGGAGCTATTAAAGAAATTGAGCATGATCCTATGAGCAGTCTACTTTCAACAGCCAAAGGAGAAATATGGTTGCAATTTAAAGAACATGTCACTTTTTATTGAGTAGCAATATCATAATTTGAGTTTTAGAAGTAGGATCTATTTGTTATTTATAATAGGGTCCATGAATGTATATTCAAATGTTTCCATGTTAATAAGACTGTTAATTTCTTAGATAGATTTATAAAGATATACCTATATTTTCCATTTATTTGTAGAAAATAGAGATTTTAACTTATTTTTTTTTTATGTACTAAATGTTTTTTATTTATCTATTTTTATAGAATTACTGATATTATATTTCATTCCTTTTTTATTAAAATGTTACAAATCATAACCTGACATTAGTTCTATTACAGAATTTATTTTTGAAAGAAAGTACTTCTTTATTCTTTTTTTTATTTTTATTCTATTTTATCCTAATTTAAATTTTTAACACCATGTAAAATACTAATTTTAATGAAAATAATTTTTTTTTTGATATATCGAATTTCAAAGTCAATTGTAACCTTTTCCATTTAAGTTATAACTTTTATCCATATCAATTATAACCTTATCAGGTTTTAATTAATTCATAAATATTAAAGTTTTTGTTCAAAAATAATTATTTTAATTTCAACTTTTGAAATAAGTTTGCCATATTCTTACAATTATTTTTCGATTAAAGCTATTGTGAGAACATTCGCATTATTTATCTATCATTCAGAAGTATTATTGATATTATGAAAATATTTTCATTCCTATAAAGAATACGTTATTATCAAGAAAGTCTTTTTTCCAAACACATTTTTTGAAACTCCATACTTATAATGACTATGATGTTTACTTGATTAGAAACTAGCTTGCTCTTCAGGAAAATTGTCCTTCAGTTAAGCAATTAGAGTCAGATACCTGTTAACTGAATCAACCCAGTTTTGTACTCATTGAGACATACTTGTTGAGTTGGTATGAAAGAGCAAACTTTGATTTGCAGTTCTCTAATATATGGTGAGTGGAGTATAGAAGTTAGACCTGGGTCAAAACTTCAGTACCGCTATGACAGTATTTACAATCAAGAAAATTAAAGCATGTTAACAAAACATGTTTATTTTTATTAAAAATATCAAAAAACTTCTTTCTATCTTATCTTTTTCCATCTTATTTCTGTTGTACTCTAGGAATATCAGAAATATTTTCATTTGTTTACATTTTTTATAGATTTTTTGTTTTTTATATAATATAATGACTTGTGATTAAGTAATTATCCTGGATTATTGTAATATCATATAAATATATTTTATAAAGAATGTTTATTATAGCTTTTTACATAACTAGTCAGACTATGAAGATTTTTTTTTAGCACATGCTTTTTGGTTGTTATTCTAAATTTATTTTAAGTTTCTACAAACTAAGGATTCATATTTTTTTTTAAATTTTTTAACATTACTCATTTTTAGCTAAAAAAGTTCCAGAAATATACTTTATGTTAAGGAGTCTCCCTCTCCACATGTTCAATATGTAATATTTTTAATTGTTTTGTTTACATACTTTATATATTTATATATTCCTATCCTAAATACCTAATATACCCATATTTAAAAAAAAAAAAAAAAATCCCCACATATATTATTTCACCAAGGTTCAAAATTGGTTTTGTACCAAATATAAGTTCTTGTCTTGCAGTTAGTTGGGGTACCGTGAGATTCAGAATTTCATAGTGGGTCAGCGAATCATACTCTCTGTTTTTGTTTTCTTTCTAAACTCAATAAAGTTGATGTAAACATTTCGCTAGGCTTCAACACTGGGATAGTGATAAGTCGGTGGATCGAGATGAGACAAATTGGGATTTTAAGATTGGCTGTGCACTGTGAATTAAAGCCCCAAAAATGCATTATTTTCGAGATAATGCACGATAAAGAGTTTGCAGCAACATGGGATGCATATCTCATTTTGTCTAATAGGCTCCTATGAGCGAGAGAGAAGTTTATCTCTATATCATTTATCAATTTTTTTTTTTGTCATTTGGAGTTTTTTTAAATTCTGTAAACCACATTTTTGTTTTAACACAGGAAAGGATAAAGATAGTATATTGTAGGCCTTTTCTAATTTCTAATTTGAAAAACTTTCTTGAACTCTTAAATTTCTTTTTTCTTTTTGTTATTTCACTACTCTAGCTCTTTTATAAGCAAATACATATGTGTATAATATTTACACATTTTTTGTGATATATACTGAGAGATCTTTTGTTTTATTTTTTTTTATTACAATTTAAAAATTGTTGAAGAAAAAATAACTACCAGACCATAGACTATAAAGAGAAATAACAGTATATTCATTATTTCTTCTTATAATTATTTTTAATTATGAACAATTAATATATGTAATATTTTTAATCTGGTTGAATTGCAGTTAGATAAAAATAAAAAGAGATTAGACCAAGAGATTTCAGGACCTAATTTAAGTAACTTTTACTAGTATTTCCTCTCACTAAACTTTTTAGAGTTGCATGATCTAAAGTCTGGCACTATGGGATTAGACTTCTATTTAAAATTTAGTTTTAATTTAGATATTGTATATTTATCTGGGTCAAACTTGGAAACATAATATTATTCTTCACCTTCTCCTGGCCATATTGTCAAGCTGTTCCTCATTATTCAACCCTGTGTTCTTTCTCTTACTCGTTTTTCGATCTACTTCCATTCATATATATGTTCCTCACAAGTGTGAAGTTTTCATCCTTACAACGTCTGAGGGTGGTTCCTTATGCTGATGTCATGCTTCTCATCCGTATATCATACTGGACTCTTCCTATCTAATCCCATCATATTCTCTTCTTTAAGTGGTAAATAGAGTTATTTCAAAGAGAAAGAAATACATTAAGGTAAGGTATTCAAAGATAAGACAGGTAGAGAGATTACAATTCATATTTGTTTTGACAATATTAATATTTCATATATATTACATCTTAAAAAAAGAATTTAATGAAATGTTCACATTTTTTTTAATTATGTCCATTTTCTCCTTCCGACTGACCTATAGTAGTTTTAATATTTTTTAGTTTTTGCATTTAAAATCAGTCTGTAACAACAATGAATGTTTCAGGGTAAAGAAATAATCCTGAGTTTTCACACATTTTTATTGCACCACATTATCAGCAAAGAACACCATTAAAGTAGATACAGCAATAAGCTTTGACAATGACATAGCCTCTTTAATATACATAAAATATTTATATTATAACATGAGAATAAATATATTAAATAACAGACGAGCCTCCCAGGACCACAGTGCGACGGTGGACTTGTCGGTTGGCTAACGTCTTTTTTTTTTGTTTATTTCGGACCCATACCAGCTTAATTATAAATAACATATTTTTCTTCATATATATAATAATATCATTAAAAGTATTTTAATATACCTTCATATATTGGTTTTACAATACATTGAGACCCTCGTAGACTTATTGTCATTTCACAAATGACATCAGTGTACCTGAATGTTCAATTAATAAGTGAAAATAAAAGATACCGTACGAGGCATATACAGAACATAAATACACAGATAGTTCGAGCGGGATATCTCTTCCTCACTGTACTCCGAGAGGCCCGCAGAAAACTTTAGTTCCCTTAATTGTAAATATATAGGTTAATATAGAATAATAATTTTAAAAATATTATTTGCCTACTTGTGCAGAGCAGTTGCAAACTGAGTCAAGTCCAGATGGGATAGGTGGTGCTTTTTATTTAAACATTTTTTATATAAAATCCTTTATGAATTACCCTTAGTACATAAACTTTATCATTGCTCATAGGCAGCCAAAAATTTTAGCCAAAATTTTGACAGTACACTTTTTAAACAACCCCGGGGGATCAATGTGACCCTGCTGGCAGAGTGCAGCCATCCACTACTGCCAGAGCCCGGGGGCACTGCCGCTGCGAGGCCCGGGCCTCGCCCTTTAGAAATGTGACCGGCACAATTTGGACCTAACCATGCACCCCTATCAGAGATCGTTTTATCAAGTCTTGGCGGCTATCCGCCGTCCGGAAATTCAGAGTTTTATACTCTATAATTCCCAATAAAAAATTAATAAATCATTAATTCAATAATAAAAGATACAGTACATACCATGGTTAAATTCAATTTTAAAATATCTCAAGCATTTAGTTTTTCTTCTTACATAAATATATGATAGGCATTTTTATTTATAATTAAAAATATAAAACAAGTGCGTTTTAAAAACGGTGCAATCCCTTAACATTATCTTTTAAAAATTCACCCTGAGTTGGGCTGTATCACAGTTTCTAAAAGATTTTTTTTTATAAAGTGGCTGGTACTGTATCTTTCATTTTGACATTTATTACTTTTTTATACTTTAATTATCACAAATTGCTTTGGTCACACTTTTTAATGTGACGTGAAAATATGAAATGCAAAATGAATCCTGTTGTCTGATTTTTAAAAACTTTTTTTTTCTAGCTGAAACCATTTCATGTTTAGTTTTTGTGCTCCCATATTTAATTTGATTTTAATATTTCAATTGAACTCGGTTTTCTTGTTTTGCACTTTATTTTATATATATTTTAATCTCAAATACTGATTTTTAATGTTGTTGATCTACGGCGAGTCAAGTTCAACCGTAGACCATTATACCTCATTCATCTTCTTCATTCTGATAAGCCACATAACGGACAGATGACTTTTCTCCTAGGGTTAAATACTGAAACAATATAATAAGTATATTAGCACAATTTGTAAAGTATAATTTTTAAATTGTTCTAAATATTAAATTATTGTATTATAATAAAAAAATTTAATTGCCAGATATTTTTTTATTTTATCTCTCCTCTTGTTTCTTTTAATTATGTGATGTTTTGGCCATGTAGGGCGGTGGAAACCAAGGATCCCAGGGGCGAATTCTCCACTGAATCTAATCTTATATTATGTTACGCATTTATTACATGAAATATGTAATGTTTTGTTTACAGATAAATTAGAAGGTAAAATATAACATGTGGTTGTACTTTTTAGGCTGTGTTCCCTTTGTGGTTCAGGCCCTAGGGCTACAACCCCTAATGCTCCCCTCCCCTGTCATCAAGCCTGTATCCACTAGCGGATCCAGGATTTAATTTTTGGGAGGGAGGGCTTCAGCCCAAAAGATTTTTTTTTTCATATACATATAACGGTAATTAATTTGAAACAAAAAAAAGAAATTAACTACCTATATGAAACAATGTTTAAGTGGTTCTTGAAGTACTATTAAATGTAATTAAATGAACAAGAATACTTTAAGAGGTAATTTTTAGTATTTCTTTCTGTAAAACATGATTATATTTTACCATTTTGGGAGGGGGGGGAGCTTCAGCCCGAAAGTCCCCCCTTCCCCCTCCCTCCTCCCCGTAGATCCGCCGGTGCCTGTATCCATATCATTTTAGATTAGAGATTTTTTTTTTTTTTTTTTTTTTTTTTTTTTTTTTTTTTTTTTTTTTAGAATGGGGGCGGGGTGGCCGAATAGGCTAAAGCGTGTGTAACAGCACCGCTAGTTTCCTGGCAACCGGATAACAGAGATTTGAGATGATATAAAAAGTACGAGTTCGCTTCCCGGTGCCGGAGGGGATTTTAAATTCTCCGCCCTCACCCCCCGGCCCGGGAAAATCCCGTATAGCCTAAAAGGCGAGGTAGGGAAGAAAAAAAAAAAAAAAAAATGTAATGATGAATATTTATATATATTTTTCCCTCAATAATAAAAATTTTGGTTATATGATAATGTAAATAATAATCCTATAAAAATTATAGTTTGAAAAATAAAATAAAACAAATAAAGGAGTATGAAATAAATAAACAATGAAAACAAATTTAATATAATTAAAAATAAAACAGTAAACTATATTGAATACTAATAAAAGAAAAAAACAAAAAAACTTAAATTTCTCTGCTTTGGTGCTGCCCTCTAAAAATTCATGACTAAAAATCCATGATTCATAATGTATATGTTTTCTGCAAAGGATAAGCATGAATATTATTGGGCTCCACACTATAACCCTTCAGCTTTGATCCAATCAAGATCACATTTCTGTCATATTGTTAAACACCTGAAAAAGTAGTTTTAGACTATATATTATGAGTGAATAAATAATTAATTTTAACTAAACAAAATATCATTTGTACTTGATTTATTTTCTCAAGCTAATACACAATTTCTTATATGTTATAATATAATATATAATCTATAGTTATATATTATATGTGTGTATAATTATATTGTAGACTGTATATAATAGACAAGAGGCATCAAAGCTATAAGGAGCCATGCAAGACATAAGGAGTTATTGCGGAGCAGATTGTGATTCGAACCATAGTCTGATTAGAATCAAACTCTGTCAGAGGCTAAAGCGAATCCACCGAATTGGAGATCAAGTGGAAAGAAAGAGGTACAAAGTCTGTAATTTGAAAAACTGTGTAGTACAAGCTGAATTTCAAATTGAGCTGAAAAATAAATTCGAACCCTTGAACGCGGAAAGCCTCATGGTTGACCAACACAGAGAGGCACTAGAGTCAGGGCTAAACAAACAGCTAAGGAAGTAATAGAGATTTAGGAAAAAAGATAAGCCAAGAAATGGTTCACAGAAGCATGCAAAAAGGCAGCGGAGGAAAGAAAAAAATTCCTCTGCTTAGCCCAAACTGATCAAGCTATGCTGGACAAATACATAGCCGCCAGGAAAAAGACAAACAAATTAATGAGAACAGCAAAAAGAGAATTCCTCAAAGAAAGATTATAAACTATTGAGGAAAACTGGCAGGCTGAAAATATATGCGAATTCTTCGCATATATCCGGAAAGAAAGGTTAGGGTATAAAGCGAGAAATACACAAATGCGAGGGAAAGATGGCAAATTGACGAAATGAAAAGAAAAGATCCTAAGCATCTGGAAGGAACACTTCCAGTAGCTGCTTAATCAAGGACATCCCACAAACAAAGAAGGCATGGACTGCATTGAGAACATGGACCCACTTAAGGTTGAAAAAACAGATATTCTGGATGTGGAAATAGCAATCAGTAGACTTAAAATAAGAAAGCCACCAGGGATAGACAACATACCATCAGAATTGTTCAAGGATAGGGGAGAACACCTCAGAGCAAAGCTTTTAGATCTAATCCAGAAGATATGGGAGAAGGAACGGATACCAGAAGCCTGGGTTGATCTGTCTTATCCTTAAGAAGGGCTCCATGTATGAATATGGCATTTACATCGGCATAACACTTCTTCCGGTTGCCTATAAAATAATGACTAGTATTCTGCTAAATCGGATATATCCGTATTATGAAAACATAATAGGCGACCATCAAACAGGATTCAGGAGAGGGAAGAGTACGCTAGATCAGATATTCATCCTGAAACAAGTACTTGAAAAACGATGGGAAGTAGGTCAGGACGTGCATGCCTTATTTGTCGACTTGAAAGCAGCCTATGACTCCGTGGACAGAAACTGTCTCTGGAAGATCATGACTGAGCGGTTGTTCTCGGGAAGTTAGTGAGGTTGACAAAGGCGTGTACAAACGATTCTAAATCCAGGGTACAAATACAAGGAGAAGTATCTAAAGCATTTGAAGTTCGAATGGGTTTGAGGTAGGGAGATGGACTTTAACTGATGCTGTTCAACTTAGCCCTAGAGAAAGTAATAAGAACATCACGCGAAGATGGAGAGGTGCTCGTCGGAATGAAACACAGAATCCTAGCATATGCGAATGATATAACTGTCCTCGGAATTAATCAAGAGGATATCGAGAGACTCGCTTGGACTCTGTTAAAAGAAGCAGAGCAAATCGGACCACAAGTCAATGTAGATAAATCAAAATACCTGATAATTAGCCGAAACATCCACCCTAATAACATGATCTGCGTGGACTCTAAGTCATTCCCAAAAGTAGACAGATTCAAATACCTCGGCTCCACAATAACCTCAATATGTGATTCACTAATAGAGATAGACCAGTTAATAACAAGTGCGAACAGATCTTTCTTCGCTCTTTCAAGGGTATTAAAATCCAGAAAAAATTCCAGAAATCTACAAATAAGGGTGTATAACGCTGCGATTAAGCCAGTTCTGCTGTATGGTTGTGAAACCTGGACTCTAACTGGTACACTAAAAGCCAGAATTGAGAGATTCGAAAGAAAAGTTCTCCGTAAAATAACAGGAGCTATATTGGACCAGAACCTTGACACTTGGAGGAGAAGGAACAATAAGGAACTGCTGAAAGAAAAAGGTCAATCATTATCTCATAAAGGCAAGGAGGTTAAGATGGGCGGGGCATGTAGCTCGTCGCAATCTATCAGGGCACTTTTACACAACAATGAATGGCAGAGTAATAGGCAAGAGACCACGTGGGAAGCCAAAAACCAGATGGATAGATAGGATAAACAAAGATACGGCTGAGCTTCATACCGCAAACTGGAAAGCAGTAGCCCAAGATAGGCAGAGGTGGAGAAGGCTGGTTCATGCGGCCAAAGATCTACAAGGTCTGTTGAGCCAACCGGAAAAAAAGTATATATATATATATATATATATATATATATATATATATACACACACACACACATATATATATATATATATATGGTGGCTTTTCCCCTCCTTCCGAAGACAATATTTCCTAGGTACGTTCCTCTACCAAATCATCAACAGCCATCGTCCTTCTTACGGCTACAACCTTCTCCAGTTCAAATCCTCAGTCCATTCCTTGTCCACAAGATCTCGACCTTCTAACCTTTACATGCCTTCTCACAGATCTGCCTCATTCCAAAATTCCTTTATTGTTCGCTCTGTCAATTTCTGGAATTCCCTCCCTATCAAAATTCGACATTCCCCATCCATATCCAAATTCAAAACCCTCCTATTCCAATTCCTATCCCAAGAACAGTCAGATAGTTGCTAACCATTCGAGCTGATTTTAATAGAGAATTTGATACATACAAATTCATTGATTGATTCATTGATACATTTTTAATTTTAATTCTTTATTATTTTCTCAAAAGTGTATACGAGTCTATCAGTGCAAATAGCTTTAAGCGCCTTGTCATAGTATTAATTGTTTTGTATATAGTTTCGTTTTTTGTATATAGAATGTTTACCTTATATTTTTTTTTTACATTATTTCTTTTTTTCGATTGATTTTATTTTGGCCAGATGTGATCTTTTAATTTTGTTCTATTTTGTTATTCTCAAGGGACTGTGTCCCGGAATAAAATTATTTTTCTATCTATCTATCTATCTATATAATAATATATAATATAATCCAATCTTTGTTGACATTATGATGTTTCTGAGAAATTAAGGGTTTAGATCAGTTACCCCAATAAATATTTCCCTTCACTTTTTCATTAAATATTTGCAAATAAGTTAAAATTTGGTTATATGTTAATCAGTATACCAGTATTAATTTGTACTAAATGCATACCTCTGGTTGTGCATTAAATTCCGATTTAAGGAGAAAACAAAAATCACAAATGAGTGGATTAATGTAATATCATTAACAAGATGCAGTACAATAAAATCAGCGAGATTTTGGAGTTTAAGATTTTTTAAGGCGTTGTAATTATCCCCAAATGTATCCAGAAAGTTTCTGAAGTTAGTAGAATTATTAACCGAAAAAGATTTAAACCATATAATTTTGTTTAGATGGTGAGCCGGAATGATCCTTTTATTGCTGTAGCGCTTTACTAATTTATGATAGGCCAAGCTGTTATTTGCTGCATTAAACTCGATTGAAGGAATGACCTGGGAAGCAGGATGAACTAAAAGTGATTTGAGGTATGAAAACTTTACCATTTCTGTATAATTTCGATGATGAATCAAGGCATCAAACAATGACTTAAATGAGGGAAATTGTTCGTACTGACCGGAAAATGGAGGGATTTGCAAATCTGGTAATTTAGGGTAAGCTACTGGTTCAGACATGAGCTGAGAAGCGGCAACTATGTGCTCAGCTTTAATTAATTTCTCGTGCCCAGCTTTTATTTCATAAGGTCTTCCGCCGCTAGGGATGGTGAGTTTACTTCAATTCTATGTTCTTCATCTAATGATTTATTTAGCACGGAAATTTTGTTCAAAACCGCTTCAAATTCCTCTAGCTTTAATTTCTGAAGCCTTAACTATAAATATTTCGTTTCTATCAGGGAGACCCTCAATCATATCATATGTAGTTTGAATTCGAAGAAACATCCTTTCTTTTATATCATTTATAGCTTATAATAATTTATAGCATAAGTCCCTCAATACCCTTAGTCGGTGCCATCTTCAAAGTAGTAGAAAGAAAGAAATAAAATTCAAATCAAATTTTAATTGCTGAAGGCAAAACCCAATTTTTTTCAAAATTAAAATTTAATTGCTGAAGGCACAATTAAATTTTATTCAAATAGAAATATAATTTCTTAAGGCAAAACCCAATTTTATTCAAAATTAAATTTTAATGTTCAGTGGTGCAGGCATTTTATTAAAAATAAATTCAAAGTTCAGCAAAGCAGGTCCTTCATTCAAAACAATTTCAAATTTCAGCAAAGCAGGCCAGGATTAACGCAAGTATTATATGTACAGCAAGTCACTATTTGTCGTTTCCTGAGTATTCCTGGAAACGTATCTGGAAATTGCTTGACTTCCCCTAATACATAACAAAACCATTACATCTATTGGTTAAAGTATATTTTTGAAAAACGTGTTATTAGGTGAAATACGAATATTAGGCCAGAAATTAATTTATACATACACACACACAAGTATTACACTGGCGCTCCCAAATACGCAACAAAGTAATAAACGACGTAATTTACATTAAAAAAAACTAATTGGCGTAATACGAATATCAGCCCGGAAATAGACGATCTTTATATAACCTTTCATAACCTACCAGGCAATTTTCCACTTTTACGTACGGCAAACCATCGCTGATATGGCAAAAAAAAAATATTTAATCGTGTCCGGTGGACCAAATGTTTAGGCAAATTTTCCAATTACGGCAAAATAACTCTCATGAGTTTCAACAAGGCAACATTCTAAATTTTAAAGCAACATTCTAGTTTTTAAGCAGTGGACTGTATCTTCTTAAGAGATTGGTAGGTTAATGATTGTGCGAAAAAAACAGCTTACCGTCTGTATGCCAGCCTACATCTTTTTTACCTGGAGGGCCCTCCGCCGTGTGGTCCTTTCTGGGCAGAGATGGGTATATTTATATTAAAAAATATAAATACGAATACCATTTATATTTGTGGAACTCTTGAATATAAATATGAATATATTTATATTCATAAAAAGAAACATGATTACAGATGATACGTATTCACAGCTTAAAATATAAATGTTATGGTCGAATGTAACCAAAAATAAATTGAGGGAAGTTAAGGGTGACGTTTCCTCTTGGGCATCGTCAAATAGGAATAACCGCAGAGAGGAAATAATTCTTACGCGCCTGCGAATAGGTCTTACTCGCCTTACGCATGGATACCTGATGGCCCACGATTCTTCGCCAACATGCCAAACTTGTGTGACTCCTCTGACAGTGAAACACATCTTAACAGAATGCAGTACTTACGAAACATTTAGACTCTCTTGTGACTTGACGAACGATCTACAATCCATTTTACAGGACAATACGAATGAGGTTGATAAACTGTTTTCTTTTCTAAAATGTTCTGGACTTGAGAATACAATATAGTTCTCGATGAGAATAGGGCGATAATGACCCTAGTGGTTGAAGCATTAAAAAATAAATAAATAAAAAATATAAATATGGCCGTAGTTACACCTTAAATGTGAATACGGCTGTATTTACAGTTGTACAAGTGAATACGGTAAAAATGAACACGCTTAAATTTGCAGAAGTGAATGAACATGTTTTCACACAACCTTATGAATGAACACTCTTATTTATTAAATACATTTTAATTTATTTGTCACTTTAGGTATTTTCCAAAACAAAACAAAAAAAGCATGCAAACATTTAAATAAAGTTCTGGATAGTAAGGGGTTTATTAAATAAATTTCTTAAAATATTGAAATAATGATAAAAAAATGGTATTTGCTAACTGGAAATGATTTATACATAAACGTTTAATTTTATTCAACATGAAATTATAATTATGTATATATTAAGGTTATTTGAATTGATCTAATCAAAACAGATTTATATATAACAGAACAGATATATGTAAATGTCTATGTATATGTGTATAGATCACTATCCAGATTTGACTGCCCTTGCTCCTTCCCTAGCTTCATACAAAGGTTGCCGCCGTGTACCACTGTTCTCCCCTGGAATTGCTAGGGTATCCTTCCGACTGAAATGCCTACCCTCACCATAATTGAAGCTATCTTCATTGCCACCAGTCAGCCATAAGTAAACAGTGCACCGAAAGGACCAAAGATGCAGATTTTCCAATATGTTAGAGGGAGGGAGGGGCGATGGATACTCCCAAAAAAAGGTTCCGGAAATTTATATTGCATACAAAAATTATGAGTGATAATTAACATAAAAAAATACATTGTAATATAATTAAAATAACATTTACTAAAACGAAGAATATAATAAAGAGTATATTTATGAGTAATATATATATATATATATATATATATATATATATATATATATATATATATATATATATATATATATATTTATGTAAGGAGTTGATCGGGAGATACTGTCAAATAAATAATAAATTTAACAAATAGTATTATTTAATAATAATAATAGTAATTAAATAATACTATTTGTTTAATTTAGTATTTATTTGACCTCACCTGTGAATACGTTTCATCTGTGTTCTGTGTTTATGTTAAATATATTCATATTTACATTAAAAAAATGCTATAAATATAAATGGTATTCGTATTTATATTTTTGAATATAAATATGCCCATCTCTGTTGCTGGGTGAATGCTGGTTAAGAAGTGGCCTCGAGACAACCAGTCGCTCTCAAAGCTTATGTGTTATCTTTTAGATGTCCCCACCACTCGCCGTAACGCGAGAAATTTAAACCTTCCCTACAACAACCACTTAAATATTAAGGTTTATAGTAGAAATAATTTTATTGCTTAGAAAAGAATTTTGTAATTACATCTTAAGACATGCTGCCTGCTGACGGCCCCCTATGGTGAAGAAGCGAAGGTGTAGGCAAGGGTTGTTAGGTGGCTCCCTCCTTCTCAGGCGGGAAACGCCTCTTCGGTAGGCCTGGTAGACCGATGAGGTAGGCTAGAGCCTGAAAACTCGCTACGAGCCGGACAGGAGGCTCAGAGGAGGCAGCCCCTCCACCTGACTCGGGGCAATGGGCTAATAACCCACTCCCCTTAAATAGTCATTATTACGAAACCTCTACTAGCAGAAATAGCCGGATTGTCATTACGGAATAAAACCAGGAAACGTTTGATGGACTTAAAAATCGCCTACTGGAACATTTTATCTTTATATAGACTCGGAGCCCTGCAGGCGCTCCTCGAGCAAATTGACCAATATCGCATTAACATCGTAACGATCCAAGAAGTCCGATGGCTTGGAAGTGGCACCCTTGAAAAGAGGTACCATACCGTATATTATAGCTACCACGAAACCAATCATATATATGGAACCGGATTCATCGTCAGAGGAAGAGCTCGGCAATTAGTGACAAAGTTTACTCCCATCTACCCTAGATTATGCTACCTACGTCTTAAGGGAAAACTCCTTAACATCTCGATAGTTAATTGTCATGCACCTACCGAAGTGTCATCTGAAGAAGAGAAGGACACGTTTTTCGAAGACCTCTCTAAAGTCCTCAAGATTTGTCCAGCATATGATGCTAAAATAGTTCTAGGAGACTTCAACGCACAGATTGGCATGGAAAGAATACACCTACCATCAAATGGAACTTTCAGTCTTCATCAGAACACAAATGCCAATGGCCAAAGATTGATTGACTTTTCAAACACTCACGGCCTTGTGATCGGAAGTACCATGTTCCCAGGCAAAAATATACACAACATGGAGATCACCTAAGCCAGATCGACCACTTCTTAATCAGCTCTCGTCACAGGTCCAATTTAATTGGAGTAAGAACATATAGAGGAGCAAACGTGGATTCGGATCACTACCTCATTATTGCCCGTATACGTGCCCGGATTACCACGAAGCAGAACTCGGATATTGGAGAAGTTGTGAAGAAATTCAATGTTCACAAACTGAAGGATCCTGAAGTGCGTGAAACCTATCAGCAACACCTTCAAACTAAGCTGGAGGAGGAACTAAGGGATAGGAATGACACAGTTGATGACCGACCAGTGGAGGGTGGGAGTATCAAGAGCGCTGAAAACTACTGCAGAGGAAATCCTAGGATTGCAGACAAGAAGCAGGAGGTCCCCTTGGTTCGATGATGAATGCTTCGACTCAACAAATAAGAAAAATGAAGCATATAGGAAGGCTATACAGCGCCATACGCGTCAAACACAGGAGACATACCGAATAGAGGAAAAGATATTGCACAGGAGAAAGAAGAGAGCATAGGAGAACTGGAAGATGAAGGATGTAGAAAACTGCAGGACATCTCGCGACACTCGCCTCTTCTTTCAGAAAGTGAATGAGGGCCGTAATACCGTCAAACCAAAAGTAACTATGTGCAAGAATGAGGACGGGAACCTGTTGACGGAAAGAGGGGAAATTCTGAAGAGATGGGCAAGGCATTTCAGCAGTGCGCTTCAAAGAGATAACTTTGAAGAAGAAATAGCCAGAGAAGAGGACGACTTCTCTAACGATGCCGAGCCACCGGATGATGAAGATATAGAAGAGGCCACAGCGAAGCTGAAAAACAACAAGGCTCCAGGACTGGATGGAATTCAAGCGGAGCTGATACGCTATGGAGGAATGTAACTAAGAAAGGAGCTCCATAACCTCATTTTGAAGATATGGGAGGAAGAGAAAATGCCTGAGGAGTGGAAAAGGAGAATTATCTGCCCACTGCACAAGAAAGAGGACCAATCGGATTGCAACAATTATCGAGGCATAGTGCTCCCCTCATGTGCCTGTAAAGTTCTATCTAACATACTATTTGAGAGACTAGTTCCTCATGCCGAGAGGGAGATAGGCAAATATCAAGCGGGATTTAGCCGAGGAAGGTCCACATTGGACCAACTGTTCTCACTGAGGTTGATGCTGGAAAAATGAAAAGAGTATAGAACAGTTACCCATCACCTCTTCATTGATTTTAAAGCCGCCTACGATAGTGTAACTCGGCCGGAACTCTGTCAGGCCCTGTTGGAAATGAACGTCCCAATTAAACTGGTACGACTCTTGAAAATGAGAATGTCAGGCTCGAAGTGTGCAGTACGAGTGGGAAGTGACTTCTCAGAAGACTTTCATACTAACTGCGGTGTAAGACAGGGAGATGCTCTAGCCTGTCTTCTTTTCAACTTCGCTGCAGAGAAAGCAGTGCGTATGCCCGGAATCCAACTCCATGCAACCCTTCTTAACAGTACCGTTTAGCTTCTTGGGTACGTTGACGACTTTGATATTGCCGCCAGATTGGAACGTGCATTAAGAGAGTCGTTCTTGGCCATAGAAGATGCAGCAAAGAAACTTGGGCTACACATAAATGAAGCTAAGACCAAGTATATGAGAGTCGGAGGAGATGGGCCAGGGACCGGTTCTTTTGCGGCTGGAACATATAATTTGGAAAAGGTATGCAGCTTTGTTTACCTCGGGTCTGAAATCAACTCCGAAAACGACATCTCTAGAGAAGTCAACAGAAGGATAACAACAGCGAGGCGGTGCTACTTTAGCCTTTCGAAGCATTTTAATAGCAAGTTCCTCTCTAACAGGACCAAGATCACTCTCTACAAAACCTTGGTCCGCCCTGTTTTAACTTATGGATCAGAAGCATGGGCCTTTAAGAAGCAAGATGAAAATAGACTTCTGATCTTTGAGAGATCAATCTTGAGAAGGATTTTTGGTCCTGTTAGAGAGGGTGGAATTTAGAGAAGAAGGAAAAATGCCGAACTTGCTCTCCTTTATAAGGACATAGACTTGGTAAAGTTTATAAAGTTAGGACGACTTCGATGGGCCGGGCACGTCGCACGTATGGATGATTCGGCGATACCCAGAAAAATACTGTCCGGAAAGATGCATGGGCAAAGAAAAGTTGGCAGGCCAAATGTAAGATGGGAGGACTCAGAGATATCAGACTCACGGGCTCTACTGGGAGTCCGAAACTGGAAAGCTGCTGCAGCTGATTGTATCGACTGGCGAAAGCTTTTGGAGGAGGCCCAGCCTGGGTGACGGGATGTAGCGCCATATATGTATGTTTGTGTGTATAAAAGAATTTTGTAATTACTTCTTAAAACATTGCAGCCTATTTAACCAACAGACCCTTTGATTATTTTAATATTAAATCATCATATTACATATTACATGTAGCAGCTTAGTCGTGAAAAACTGTAGGAGACAGGCCCGAAGGCCTTGAGATAGCAACCCCACTACCAGGCTAGGGTACTATAGGTTAATCATTGTGGCGTAGTGTCGAACCCCTTTAATATTAGGACTGGTATTTAACAGGATTGTGTTCTCTACCTTATTCTGGGAGGTGTTCTTATTCACTTCTCTTTCTTACTATACTCAACATAATTTTGAGGAAAGCTCTTTATAGAAAACAAGGATTTCAGTGGAGGCCCATGGAGAGACTTGAAGATTTGGCTTTGCAGAGGACTTATGTTATTTCGCTTAAAGTTTCCAGAATATGCAGGAGAAGGTGAATGAACTCCAGAAAGAAGCTTAAAGTGCCGGCCTCAAAATAAATGTTACTAAAACAAAAGAGATGAAAGTGAATAGAATGAGGCAGGAAAATCTATTTGTAGAAGATAAAATAATTGAAAGGGTTACTGAATTCTGCTACCTTGGGAGTATGGTAAGCCAGGATGGAGCGATTGATGAAGATGTATAAGAAAAGCCCAAAAAGCATTCTCACAGCTTTGGCCAGTGCAGAAATCACAAGAAGAGGGACCAAGCTACACATCTTCAAGACAAACGATATGCCGGTTCTGCTATATGCTTGTGAGACTTGGAAAGTTACCAAGCAGGTGACCAAGAAGCTACAGACAGTCAATAAATATCTACGGAATATATTGAGAGTATGGTGGCCTGAAACAATCTCTAGTACTGAGCGCTGGTCGCAAACTAATAAAGCTCTAATAGATGAAGTCATTAAACTTCGGAAATGGCTGGGGCATACGCTTAGGAAGGAGCACAATGACACAACACAACAGAGTCTAGATTGGAATCCCCAAGGCCAGCAAAGACGCTGATGATTTAGAGAAATGTGGAGAAGGACTCTAGAGAAGGAAATGCACAGCACCGGACAGACCTGGTCTGGAGTCAAGAAGCTAGCTAAAGATCGAGATGTATGGCAGAACTTCGTGACTGCCCTTTGTCCCACCTAAGATATATATATATATATATATATATATATATATATATAAAACACTTATTTTTAGAATCCAAAATTCGTTTTTATTATCTTAACCTTCTCTTTTAACATATGTTTTTTTTTTAATCATTTTTATCTAAATGACAAATGAACAATATCGATAGTTGTTTTGGATTAAGTTTAATACTATCATGCTTCCTTATGACTTAACTTTTATATATATATATATATATATATATATATATATATATATATATATATATATATATATATATATATATATATATATATATATATATATATATATATATTAGAGCATTGAAATAAATAAAAATGATTTATAATTGACAATAAAAATAATTGTCTGTAATATTATAATACTTACTAAGAAATGAGTTTAATAAATATGGTATTAGGTTCAAGTTATTTTCATTACGCATTAATCAAAATTGATACCTCTTTTTCTTCTTTTGTCGGTGGATTTCTCAATAATATTAATAGAGGAGCATACATGAAGTTCAAAAGTGCTATACAAACCAACATCCATTCGAAACCAATTGTTTTCACCAGTGTACCACTTACTGCCGGACCTATATAGCAAATTCATAGAATTGATATTAATGCTTTTTTGATTAAATAGAATAATTAATGAACAATATTACCTATAGCATATCCAAGACAAAATGCTACGTCTCCTATAGCATATACACTCCCATACACTGCCGTGTGACGAATATCAACAAGGTACCTGAAGGGTTAATGATTGGTTATTTCTATTTCTATTACAAATTATGGTCATTGGAAATTATAATCTAGTTACCCAAGCTGTGGCATCATTGAACTGTCCACCATTCCAATTGCAAATCCAAGACCAGCATTAGGTATGATGAGGTGGTTAATATTATGAGCCAATGGTATCTACAAAAAATATATTTAATTCAACCATCAGATGATAAAGTGTTTTAAAAATTAATATAGCACAGTAGAGTCACAAAACTGAAAACTTACTGAATCAAATCTAAGAATTTAACCATCCAAATAATTAAGACTTTAATTATAAGGACTCTTTTACATAAAATTGGAAATAAAAATTAATAAATCAGATTTTAATTCATGGCTGAATAAAATTGTATTAAAATAGTACAGTTGTAGTCTGACAAATGGAATAATGAAGTGTCACAAGTTGCTTATAACAACAGGGTTGCCCATCCTCAATGGCGCAAATACCTAACTTTCCCTCCTCCCAAGATATTTTAATTGCGGTACTTGTTCAATAGCGAGTAGCGTCTGCCAATGTTAATAACCTTACACTGATAACTCTAATAAGCCACTGATAGTATCTTCATATTCATATTTATTGTATTATATTCATATTATTATATCTTCGTATTCATATTTATTGTATTGCATTGATATTATCGAAATTGTGAACAAAAACAAAAACAAATGTAATAATACAAAAATTCTTTTATTTTACAAGATATATATTAAATAGACCAGAACATTATACATATATAATTAAAAGATATTACGAAAACATTGCAACATATTAATAAATGAAATAATAAAAATAGGCCAAAATAGACAAAAATAAATGAAACAATAAAAAACCAGTTAAAAAAGCATATGTAAATATTAAAGAAACGATGTAAAAGATGGCAATTCCCACAATATGACAACATCCATAATTAAATAAGACTAACTCACAGCTTACACAAGGAACAAAAAATAAACAAGGGAATAACTTAGGTTAGAGGAGATAAGGGAGGTTATGTGAAATAAGATTAAATAACAAGGGAGGTTTTGACACTACCCGCTATTGAACAAGTACCACAATGACACTAGCTAAAGTCTGTTCCATGTTGAGGGCGGGGTGGCCGAATGGGCTAAAGCGTGTGCACAGCACCGCGAGTTGCCTGGCAACCGGATTACAGATTTGAGAAGATTTAAAAAGTACCAGTTCGCGTCCCAGTGCCGGAGGGGATTTTAAATTCCCGCCCTCATCCCCCGGCTCGGGAAAATCCCGTATAGCCTAAAAGATCTGTTCCATGTTTCCCCTTGTTCATTTATCTGAAACTTTTCATTCTTTAAATTCATAACCCCGTCGAATTGTGTCCCCCTTAAAAATTCAAACCCCTTTCTTGGCACCCCTGTCTAACATCAGTAAAAAATGGTAATAAATATAAAAAAGAAAGATTTGAGTTTGTTTGTTGATATATAATATAATTTATTGTTACTACCATTTTAAGTAACAATGGAAAAATTGTTGTATTTCAGAGGACCTTAATACACATTTAGACATTTAACAATAGTTAATTTTAAAAAATCTGTTTTTTCATATTTATTACTCATATATGGTGGTGAAGATATGAAGAAATAATTCAATTTTATTTAATAATTCAAGATTAGTTATGGAGCGAGATGGACCAATCAGTGAGAAACTGGACCTCAAACTTCCCAATCCCTTGTTCAGGTTGTCTTTTGTGTTATCTGTCAGCCATGACTGTACTTTGGAATTGGGAAAACATCCTGTGGCTCTTGTAAAAATGATAAGCTGGTGTGTATGTTTCACAAATAACAAATTAATTTATTCAAATAATTCAGCTTATAAAATCCGCACTTCTGTAAATTTCTATGTCGTACTGATGGTACATCAGTGGCGGATCCAGGATTTTTCTCAGGGGGAGGGGGACCCACCTCTATACCAGGTGCTTTCTCCACCTCTACCAACCCCCACTCCTTAGCTGAGTTTAGCCGCTCAGAAGTCCTGTTTAAATGGTTTTAACAAAAGCAAACTCTATTTTTATTTAAAGTAAATTTTGTCTAGTCTGCAGTGAAGAAATCGTTAATTACTTTAATTATATAGTTTTTTGAAATCACTTCCTATTAAAAAAAAAACGTGGCTTACATGAAAAATTACAAAACTTTAATTCCCTACTTTCCTGCTGAAAATTGAACACTTGTTTACATAAACTTTTTTGTATTTATTGAGTTCTTCTATCATTCCTTTAAATATTTCCCTCTACCTAAGAGACACCCTGTATGTGGGTTTAGACGTGTAAAAAACTAAATTCTGACACGGGTCATCAAGAGAAAACTTTTTACAGCCTAAAAATCCTGATTTATGCGATCTTCTTCTTTTTTTTTCATGTATTACTACTAAACAGTGCATCAAAGCGAAAAACGTATTCTTTAAAGAACGTCAAATCGTGCGTTGGACAAGCACCTAAACTTAATAATTTGATTAAGTGATATGGTAGATGATAACGAACGCTAATTTTTACCGACACTGTCAAAATCTGAGAAAGATTAATATAAATGGTCCTGCAGCTTGGAAATGAGTTCTCTAAGAAAAAAACAAAAACTTCCAAATAATTTTCGATTCCGATCAAATCGGAGACCAAATAATTAGTACCTTCCTTCTGAAAACGTTGCTAACAACAGTTATTTTAAGAAAATAACAACACTTTGTAACGAGAAATATACAAATTATTATCGTGACCAGTTTTATGAACCGTATGGATTCTTCAAGATTATAATAGCTAGAGGCTGGAATGCGTCCAGATCTATTGGAAATGAATAAAAACTGGGTCCGTGAGAAAACCCGTATTTCCTTGTGTTCAAATAAAAGGTTGTTCGAAAGAATAAATAAAATTCATTTTTTTTAAAATAAATTTTCCTTCATCATATATATCCCCTGCGAGATTCAGTTCGAAGTCAATAGAAACAAACTGCGATAGGAGCACAAACCTTCTCATCTTATGGCGCCCCAAAAACTACATCACTCTTTTCTTTGAATAGCTGCTTTTTGGAACTTTTTCAGATTTTTTTGTCCACAACCCAGAGGGAGCGTCATCTTCTTGCAGAATTCACAAGTGCTCGTCACGATAATATATTTTTTTAATATATTCCATTAGCAAATTCCTATATGAGGATGAATTTTCCCTATATTTCTCTTGCACAGGTGCTTAAAATATTAGTTTTCGACAGAAAGGTCCTTCAGAGGATATTTGGCCCACTTAAGGAGAATGGTGAACGGAGAATTAGACGCAACCAAGAACTATCTAACTTATAAATGGAGCCGGATATGATGAAATATATCCGGATTAGGCTGAGATCGGGTGGACAAGTTGTATGGATGGACGAGACCTCAATCCCAAAGAAGCTACTGCGCATGGAGCCGGTAGAAAAAGAAAAGTGGACAGACCGAAACTGAGATGGAAAATGGAGTAAGTGTTGATGCAAGAATACATGGAATCTGGAACTGGTAGAGGCTGCTCAGGAAAGAAAACATGGAGGAAAACTCTTGAGGCAGCCAAGATCCAGTAATGGATTGTCGAGTTCAAGATGATATTGATCACATTAGCAAATTCGTCTTAGAGAATGATTTTTCCTATGTTTCTCTTTTCTTTAAATAGATGTTTTTTTGATAGTTTTTTTCGGAATTATTTTTCTAGCATCCAGAGAGAGCGCGCCTCCTGGCAGAAATCACAAGTGCTGATCACGACACGATAATAACTTTTTTTATATTACATAAGGAAATTCGTGCATGAGGATGACTTTTCTCTATATTTCTCTTTTCTTTGTATAGCTATTTTTTTGTAATTTTTTCCAGCATCCAAGGAAGGGCGCGCCCCCTAGCTGAATTCGCTAATGCTGGTCAGGATAATAATTTTTTTTTATATAATATTAGAAAATTCGTCTTAGAGGATGGATTTTTCCTATATTTCTCTTTTCTTTAAATAGGTGTTGTTTCGGATTTTTTTCCCGCCATCCAAGAGAGGGCGCCCCCTGGCAAAATTCGCTAATGCTGGTCACGATCATATTTTTTTTTATATTATATTAGGATATTATAAATAAATATGTTCATCGTCTATGAGGATGAATTTTCCCTATATTTCTCTTTTCTTTAAATAGCTGCTTTTTGGAACTTTTTTTGAATTTTTTTTCCAACACCCAGGAGGGGGAGGGGGACGCACCCCATGCCGGATCCGCTAGTGTGGTACATTCGTGCCATCTAAATACTTCCTCATTATCTGTTCCTATCTTACTGATAGATACTTCAAAGTAAATCACAACAATGCCTATTCATTCCTTTTTTGCCAGTCCGCTGGTATTCCTCAAGGTAGTATTCTAGGTCCTTTCCGTTACCCAATCTATATGGCTGACATAACAACACATCCCATCACTGTCATCACCACCTATGCCGATAATACATGTGTACTATTAGTTAATAACGACTCGTCAATTGCATCCCAAATTCTTCAATCGCACATCACAAATCTTGCAGAATGGTTTAAAACTGGAGAATTCAAATGAATTCCGATAAATCCCATCCAATAACCTTTACTCTTCGTCGTAAACTTATCACTTCCGGTCCAGTATCCTTTAACAATGCCACACTTATCCCTATTGAACAAATCTGATACCTAGGACTGCATCTCGACAAATGTCTAACTTAAAAAATGTCTAATTCTTAATTTAGATACTTTATTAGAGTGCTACCAGTAAGTAGATTCTCTAAAATTCTTTTCATGGTATTGTATTTCTCTGTACTCATTTGCTAGATGTAATTTCATGAACAAATAAAAAAAAAGAAGTTGTAATAATGTAAAAATGATAATGAAGATAGATATTTTTGTAATACTGTTAAATAAATAACATTAATTTATATTTAAACATATAAATAAATTATTACAAATTTATTAAATTATATTTTTTTAAAAATTACTTACACACATCAAACATATTCCAATTACGATCAGGCCAAGAAGGGTAGCCAACCATCTGAAAAGTAAGAAATAGAGTATTTATTATATAATATTGTTTTATGCTGTAATATAATTGAGTAAAATATTTAGGTGTCGTTAAATGAATTTATTTGTTAATCTGGGTGATAATATTTTGAATTAATTAATTAAAATTCATTTTTATTTGTAGTTGATTGCTAACTACCTGGGCCAGATGTTTTGTAAATTCTGGGGAAGATAACACTAGTGTTGAGAATGAAGAAAGATCCAGGATTAATTTTTGTATTGTGAATAGGTAATGTTTCTATTAAAACTATAAATTTTACTCAACATTGCACGACAATTAAGACCATGTAGAGGTGCGGCTGCGCACTGTCATTCCCTAAATATTTTTCTGTTACATGCCATCTAATTTGCTGATTGGCACTTTTTTCTGTGACAGGTATGAATGAAAGTTTATTAAGATTAAGTAGAAGAATAGGATGAAATTGAATGTGAATTCTTTCACAGATATACTAATTATTATTATATTTACACTGTTTTGTTATTAATAATAACAGAGATATAAACAACAAATTATGAAAGCTGGAAATGGAAAAAATAAATAAATATTTTTTATCTACCAACCTTCATTCGGGCCAGTCACAGAAAATAGTACCGACACCAAATAGTAAACGACACCAAACAGTAAATTAAATGGTATGTGATAGAAATTTCGATTAGATGGTATGTAAGATATGATAATTAGAGTAGAATTTATTAAAAACCAAGAAAGTTAGAAAATCCATAAAACATGTTAATTTTTACTTTCACTTACCCATATATGTAATATATAGTAAGGGAAAGTATTGCGATCGTGAAAATTTTTGAATCGGCGTTTTCAACGGAAATACAACTTTTGAGGTACCCTGAGTCCAAATAACCAAGTCCTGCAAAATGGTCTGTGTCTGGGTGTGTGTATGTTAGCAGTCTAGCTCAAAAACAAAAAGTCCTAAGAAAATGATATTACCTATTACGTATTACGTATTTATAACAACTGATATTACGTATTTAAGATAGGTATATTCCTTAGAAGCGACAGCAACTTTTGCCTTAAAATCGGCTAATTGGAAGTCCCACATTATATCAATGGTGAAACATATTTTTAAAATTATCTCAAAAACGCCTCTAACGATTTTGATTAGGTGAATACCATTTAGGTGTTAAACCCATTGATGTCACTTTATAGAGCTTAAATGACCAATGTTCATATACGTCTTCCTCTAAAGTACCGTTAATATTGAATATTTAAAAAAAATAACTCTATTTTATTGACAGTAACTATAAAAATCTGGTAACACACAACTTTCACTTATCCCTCAACTTTGAATAGAAATTATTTTCTGGCCATGTTGGGCTATTATATATATGTATATATATATATATATATATATATATATATATAAGTTAAGGTACGGAGCGGGCTAGTATTAGCTTTAATACCAAAAGCATTTATGTAAACAACTTAGAATGTATATATAGAGGATTATAAGGAGGAATAAATCAGTCTTCTTTCTGACTTCATGCGTGTTATTTGTTGAACCTTTACTCTTTTTTTTAAGTGTTTAAAGCCAGCAACGTTTAACTGGTGCCGAAACCCGGGAATATGAGAGTGCAGAGGTACGTTTTTTTTAAAACCAGAGGTGAACAGTTACGAGCATGCCTGAATTTGCCTTAGGGCAGCCGGCTACCATGAATGTGCCAGAGATCCCTCCGTTACCGCAGGGAACCTTTGCCGCGGCGCATGCGAATGCGATAGAGTGGATGAAAATCCGGGTAGCCATTGCACAGGACCTCAGGGAGGCTATATCCGATCTCGAGCGCTTCACTGGAGAAATAGGTGAGCTCAATCATTTTGTAAAGGGTGGAGATCGGCTCGTGGCTAGAATTAACGCGAAGATTGGCGAGAACCTCGTCAACGCTGGGGATGCGGAGGCCCTTAAGGCGGCCCTTGTGTGCAGGGTAAAACGGAGCATCCTGAACCATATTCAGGCAGATGAAGAGACGACGTGGGAAATGGTCAAGGAGAGACTGAAGAAAGCCTACGGTGGTGGCAGATGGACTACGGAAGAAGACATCTATCAGATGTTTCGCGAGGTGAAGTCTTCACGGCAGTCCAACGGACAGTATGCGGCAACACTAGTAGCTCACTACAACCGGATCACCGAGAAGATGCGGGAGACAGCTGGAGCTCCGGAGGTCGAAGCGAAGATGGCCTTCTTGTCCACCATACTGAAGGTGTAATTGGCGAAGGAAACTGGGAAGAAAGATGGCCTACCCCGGGAACGTTCGTTTATTGAATGCGCCCAAGAAATGGTAGATTCCAGCGCTCGAGATGAAGAAGCCCGGTTAGAGGGGGAGGAACCAGGATGGAACAGAGTGATCTATAGGAGACCTAGAAGTTCACCAACGACCTGGAGAAGGAGAGAGCCCGCACACAACGGGAGAGAGAAGACCACCGGAGCCGAACGAAGACCAGGACAAGGTAGGGCAAGAGGTAGCCAACGGAGAGAGGACAGGAATGCCACGGTTGTGGAAAGAGCGGACACCTGGTGGCACAGTGTCCCCGCACGAAATGTTTTGAGTGTGGGACTGAGGGACACATTGCGAGGCAATGTCCGTACATCTATTCCAGAAGAGGCTCACAGAGGGTTGAGCCGATGGAGGTAAATTCCCAGGAAGTGAGGAGAAGAAGGATACAAGCAAGGAGGAGCGAGTCATCAAGAGACTCGTCGGAGGAATCCTTGGCCACGGAGACAGAAGAGGAGATAGAGGACCCAGTAGGCCGGGAGAACGAGAGGAGTCGAGGAAGAATCAGCGGAAGGAGTGGACGCCGACAAACCGTGGAGAGGATCTGAGGAGAGTGTCAGGCGAGGGGTGACCGCACGCTAGTGAGTTGTAACATCAGAGGTAAAAGCTGCTGGTTACCTATAATAGAGGTGGGAGGAGTGCGATGCCTGGTAGACACCGGGAGTTCCAATACCATCATGACACGGGGAGTGTTGAAGAAGCTGTACGATGGAGAGAGGACACTCCAAGTCAAGGTATGTAATTGTAAGTTAATCACCCTGGGTGGCCCGTGTGGGGTAGAAGGGGAAGTGGAGATAGGTTTGAGGAGGTGGGCAGCCAAGGGAGGTAAACTTACGGTGCATGTAGTGGGAGAAATGCCGCGGGAATACCAGGTAATTATAGGATGTGACATGTTGGGGAAGGTGGGCGTGCGAATCGCATATAGAAGGGAGGAGTGGAAAATAAAGATGGGGAGAATCAGGTATACGAGTACGATGGCAATAGAGGGGCATGAGGACCGGAGAGCACGTGTGGGAGGTATAAGTCGGGCGGAGGATTGGGAAGTAGTCGTGAGAAGGGAATTCGAAGACATCTTTTTCAAGGAGGGAGATACGTTGGGGATGACGGGCAAAACGGTGCACGAGATCCCGCTGAAGCGCGAAAAGGTGAGCTACGTGAAAGAGAGGAGGTATCCGCAGGCACTTCGCCAATACATTAGGGAAGAGTTGGAGAGTCTAAAGAAGCAGGGGATAATTGTCGATAGCACGTCGCCATATAATAGCCCGCTATGGGCAGTTAAGAAGAAAAGCGCGCCCGGAGAGGATAAGTACCGCGTGGTAATCGATTACCGCAAACTTAATGAGAATACTGTGGATGAAAAATAACCAATCCCGAAGTTTGAGGACATTTTAGATCGGTTAAGCGGGGCAACGGTATTCAGTACTCTTGACCTGAAAGCGGGATATCATCAGATTAGGATGCTTCCGGAGGATCAATTGAAGACAGCATTCACGTTCGAGAGGGGGCATTACGAATTTACGAGAATGCCATTTGGTCTCAAGAATGCCCCTATAACATTCCAGCGGCTAATGGACGAGTTCCTAAGGGAATTGACGAAGGGATGTGCCAAATTTACATGGACGACCTGTTGGTATTTAGTAAAAACGAGGCGGAACACGTAGAGCATCTACGTAGGGTATTTGAGAGAGTCAGACAATTTGGGCTGAAACTGTCCAGCGAGAAATGTCTGTTAGGGCAGGACCACATAAATTTTTTAGGACACACGATATCGAGTGAAGGAGTAAAACCTGACGCGCGGAAAGTGGAGGCGATTCAGAAGATGGCAATACCTCGGGATGTAAAAGGGATCCGCAGATTGTTGGGAACCCTTAATTATTATCGACGATTTGTGCCCGAAATGGCGGAATACCTCGTACCCCTCAACAATTTATTAAAGAAAGGCAGCAAGGTGATAGTAACCCCCATAATGGAAGACAACATTCGGAAATGCATGGCGAGGCTGCAAGAGGAGCCAGTATTAGCATTTCCGGATTTTACGAAAGTTTTTACGATCACAACGGACGCTAGCGAATACGCGTTGGGGGCTGTGTTATCCCAGGAGGGAAACGGGGGGGACCGTCCCGTAGCATATGCCAGCAGGCGACTTACGGAGGCAGAGTCGCGATACAGTGCGCTGGAGAGAGAACTGTTAGCGATCGTATGGGCTATCGACCATTTTAGACCATATCTTTTTGGGAGGAAATTCCGCGTGCAGACGGACCATAGACCCCTACAATGGGTGGGAAAGCTAAAGGAATCTTCGGCTAGAGTCACACGCTGGAAGGAGATTCTTAACCAGTACAACATGGACATTGTGTACAAGCCCGGAAGAGAGAATGTGGTGGCGGATTGGCTATCGAGAGCGCTAACTATAAATGCCATAGAGGAGGATACAGCTGAATCATCGGGAGGCGTGAGACAATTCCTGAGGGACTGGACGCCAGAGGGAGAGGGGGTACAAGTGGTGGAAGAAAATGTTGATACCCAACAAGAAGAAAGTCCAGCGGAGGAGAGACCAGTGGACATGGAGAAACGGGAGGAAATCGTCAACGATAAGAACCGCCAGATCATCTGGAAAACCAGGACGTCGGGTCTGATGAAGATATTATATAGTAAGTACAGCAACAGCCGAATAACAACCATTTGTTCACAACCAGGGGCCAGCGTGGACCAGATCTGCACAGCTCTCACAGACGCGTCGAAAGCAGGGAAAATTCACCACTTATATGTAGGAAATGAAACCATTTGGGAGAAGATAAAGAGGCTATGGCGGGATGAACGATTAGGGATGGATAGGACGTTCATTCGGTGCAAACTGATGGTGGATACAGTGCGGGATGAAGAGCAGCAATAGGACATAACGCTTGCTTACCACCAGGGCAAGACCAACCACCGTGTGGCGCAGGAGACGTTTCAAGCGTTGCGTCGGAAATATTTTTGGTGGGGGATGAAGAAAATGATCGCAGAGCTCATAGGGTCCTGCAGGGTGTGCGCGAGCACGAAGTACGATCGGCATCCCCCGAAAACGATGCAAGAGGAGACACCCACGGTCGATGCACCACTAAGCGACTTGCAAGTGGATAGGTTCACATGGAGAGGGTATAAGTGGGTCACGCTCATAGACCTCTTTAGCAAAGCGGCAATGGCATACCTGGTACAGGAGCGGTCAGCAGAGGCAGTCTTAGGAGCCCTCCAGACGTGGTTCCAATGTTACGGAGTACCCGATCGCATAACCTCCGACGGGGGCAGAGAGTTCGACAATGCCAAAATCAGAGCGGAGATGAAGAACGTAGGTGTCAGCTGGCATCTTAATACTCCAGGGCACCCCAAGAGCAGAGGAAGTATAGAGAGGCTGCACAGCACTCTTAGTGACCATCTAAGGGTGTATCAGGTGGAAAAAGGTTTGGAACCGGATGTGGCAATGCGGAAGGCGGTGGCAGCGTACAACCATTCTATACATACGACAACAGGGTTCTCTCCATTTGAAATTCTCTTCGGATTACGCGGACGGCAACGGGACTGGGGAGGTACAGCTACGGACGAGCAAATGACAGAAAGAATGGTTAGTAACAAAATGGAACTGGGTAATCTCTGGGAGAAGGTTAAGGATAAAATAGAGGGGGAAAAGCGAAAAAGGGTAGCGCGGGAAAATCTCAAAGTGAAGGAAGTAACAGGGGGGTTGAAAATAGAGTCCATAGTGTATCGCAAATTAGGCTCGAATTGGGGAAAGGAAGTGCGGAGATACGAGGGTCCATTCAGGGTGATAGTCATTAGAGAGCATAATGTGGTGACGATTGAGAGTGTTAACGAACCAAAAAAACGAAGGACGGTTCACATAGAACAATTAAAATTTCCGATTACAGAGTCACAGCAACCTTAGAACTGGAGTGCCCTCGTCTCCCGAAGGAAGATTTTTTTTTTGTTGTTTGTTGTTTTGTTTGTTTTGTATATAGTGCTCTTACATAACTTTGTGTAGATTTTGAAAGCAGTGAAACACGCCTTTCATTTGTGAGAAGATTATATTGAGGAAAGTGTATTTGTTTTTATATTTTGATATATAAGGAATATTTTTGTTTGTGTTTCATTAAATTAGGTTGTAAGTACTGAACACTCCGTACCTGTGTTATAATATGGGCAAGAGAATCTTGTCGTTGTATATATAAGAGTGTTTCTTTTTGTTTTATGTCTTTTTATTTTTTTAAGTTTACGAAGAGTATCCGTAAACTGGTGGGGGGGGGGAGTTAAGGTACGGAGCGGGACAGTATTAGCTTTAATACAAAAGCATTTATGTAAACAACTTAGAATGTATATATAGAGGATTATAAGGAGGAATAAATCAGTCTTGCTTCTGACTTCATGCGTGTTATTTGTTGAACCTTTACTCTTTTTTTTAAGTGTTTAAAGCCCGCAACGTTTAACTTATATATATATATATATATATATATATATATATATATATATATATATATATTTTTTTTTTTAACCTATTTATTCAAGATATTATAACAGTATTACAATATAAATTCATCAAGTAAATGTGTACACAAGAATATAATCACTTAAAAAAGCTTTTGAGAAACTACCCACAGGTAACACACTAATAATATGTCTACATAAGGAGATCACGTATATTTAAGGTTTCAAACGTATCTATGAAATATTTTTATATTTCACTTATTCCTTCACATAATTGCCATTTAATAGTAGCGGATATTGTTGGAATATCACAAAGGGAAGATTCATAAAATTATTCACTAATTTAATTATTTGAAAATTTACATAACAATATTTAGGAATAAACGGACTTTGTAACCTAATTATTTAAATATAATATCAGATCTATAATAACTAAACTACAGTAAATGTATTTACGATTATAAACATATCCTTTATACATCCATGAAATGATTATGTATTTCACTTCTTCTTTCACACAATTACAATGAAATAGTTTTTTTAACAATGTCATTGCCTTCATTAGATATATTTTAAATACTTTTTACAAACTTATTTTTTTAAGTTTACATTTAGTTAATAAATTTCATTTCATTTCCTTGAAAACATGTGATATACGTTAAATATTATCTGTTTCAAAAATTAGTATTTACTATTTTTTCGCCACTCTCCGTTACCTTCTACAACTTTCTATATTAGATATTGTTTTTGTTTTTTTCAATTCTACGCTTTCTAGCGATATATAATACGTATACCTTCTGACTAGTATTTTCGGAGATTCATTTTCGACTTTCATAAGCATTTTTATTTTTTCCTCCTTTATTAAATTATCAAATTCTTTCAAAAGTTATATTTAGCATTTTTTCGTAACTTTTAATAATGAGAGATAGTTAATTATTTGAAATGAACCATATTAAAGGTACTTTAGAGGAAGACATATACGAACATATGGCATTTAAGCCCTGTAAAGTGACATAAACGGAGATAAGACCTAAATGACTTTAAATACCACTTAATTGTACAATGATACACCGACTTTAATCAAAATCATTAGAGCCGTTTTTGAGAAAATCGTAAAGATGTGTTTCAGCATTGATGCACAGTTGCACTTACGGTTAGCCGATTTTAAGGGAAACGTTAGGACATCTAAGGCATTTATTAATACGAGAGGCGGTTAGGATCAAAAATTGCTAGAATATGACTTGAACAAAGGTATTGTATTCTTTTAAGTTGACAAAAGTTTTGATCGCATTCTCCTGACCATTGAAAAGGTGTTTTTTCTCAGAATTTCGTGAAGTGGTTCTAAAGGTTTTTTCGCATTTGGTAAATATTTATGATAAAAATATATTTTCTCTAAGAATTGTCTTATATTTCTTTCATTTTTAGGCTTTGGAGACTCGTTAATTGACTTTAAATTATCATGGTGATGTCTGACCTTCTTATTCTCCAATATATACCTAAATATTTAACTAAGTTCTGTGCAAAGTTACATTTCTGTAGTTTTAATTTGAATTCTGCTCGTTGAACAGCCTTCATCAATTTTTCTAAATCTTGTAAATGATCTTCAAAAGTTTTGGAAAATATTAAAATGCCATCTATATAATTCACGCAACAATCATGCAAATCTTGACCCCAAATTATATTTGCCAATACTCTCTGAAAAATTGTTGGTGAAGTTTTGAGACCAAATGGTCAACATGTCCATTGAAAATGCCCAGTCTTTGTGACAAAGGCAGTTTTATACCTATCCTTTTCTCTTATAGGTAGTGCCCAGAAAGCGGAATTGAAATCCAGAACAGAAAACCACTTACAGTTTCGTGATTTAACAACAATATCCTCCTATGCGTGGAAAAGGCTGTGATTCTGGTATGAGAAGCTTGTTTAGTTCTCTGAAATCAATGCACAATCGAGTTCGACGACCTTTCTCTTTTTTGTTAAGCTAAAGTTACAGGTGCTGCAAATGGGGAATTTGATTCTTCAATTAATCTAGCTTTAAACAATTGTTTGATTTGTTCTATTCAGTGTTGGGCATTTACTCGAGTAAATGTCGAGCAGTGACGTCACGAGTGATCACTCTTGGAAGCTTAGCCATGAGTAATTTTGAAAATTACTCATTAAATATTTCTCCTTCATGAGTAAATCACTCGTGAAAAATGTTATCTCCATGAGTAAATTACTCATGGTAAATTTTAACGCCATGAGTAATTTTGAAAAAAAAAAAATGTTTTTATTTTATTTAACCTAACTTTTTTTTTTCACTTTTCCGATTTATTCGATATAGGGTCCACGTATATGTTTTGGGGGTCGCTTTTTATGAAAATGTTATCCAATTTGAGATTGGGCCCCTCGGGCCTCCACTTTTTTTAACTTTTCTAATTAAACCGATAACAGGGTCGACTTATAGGTTTTGGGGGGCGCTTTTTATGAAAATGATATCCAATTTGAGATTGGGCCCCCCGAGCCTCGACTTTTTTTAACTTTTCGGATTAAATCGATATCAGGGTCGACTCATATGTTTTGAGGGGCGCTTTTTATGAAAATGATATCCAATTTGAGATTGGGCCCCCCGGGCCTCGACTTTTTTAAACTTTTCAGATTAAATCGATATCAGGGTCGGCTCTTATATTTTGAGGGGCGCTTTTTATGAAAATGATATCCAATTTGAGATTGGCCCCCCCGGGCCTCGACTTTTTTAAACTTTTCAGATTAAATCGATATCAGGGTCGTCTTATAGGTTTTGAGGGGCGCTTTTTATGAAAATGATATCCAATTTGAAATTGGGCCCCCGGACCTCGTTTTTTTTTAACTTTTGGGATTAAATCGATATCAGGGTCGACTTATAGGTTTTGGGGGGCACTTTTTATGAAAATGATATCCAATTTGAGATTGGGCCCCCCGAGCCTCGTTTTTTTTAACTTTTCGGATTAAATCGATATCAGGGTGGACTCTTATATTTTAGGGGGCGCTTTTTATAAAAATGATACCCAATTTGAGATTGGGCCCCCCGGGCCTCGCCTTTTTTTAACTTTTGGGATTAAATCGATATCGGGGTCGAATTATAGGTTTTGGGGGGCGCTTTTTATGAAAATGATATCGAATTTGAAATTGGCCCCCTGGTCCTCGACTTGTTTTAACTTTTGAAAATAAATCAATATCAGGGTCGAATCTTATGTTTTGGGGGGCACTTTTTATGAAAATTATTTCGGATTTGAGATTAAGCCTTTTGGGGCTTCCCTCAAAACATAAGAGTCGACCCTGATATCGATTTAATCCGAAAAATTAAAAAAAAAAACGAGGTCCGGGAGGCCCAATCTCAAATTGGATATTATTTTCATAAAAAGCGCCACCCAAAACCTATAAGTCGACCCTGATATCGATTTAATCCCAAAAGGTAAAAAAAGTCGAGCCCCGGGGGGCCCAATCTCAAATTGGATATCATTTTCATAAAAAGCGCCCCTCAAAACCTATAAGACGACCCTGATATCGATTTAATCCGAAAAGTTAAAAAAAAGCGAGGCCCATGGGACCCAATCTCAAATTGGATATCATTTTCATAAAAAGCGCCCCCCAAAACCTATAAGTCGACCCTGATATCGGTTTAATCCCAAAAGTTAAAAAAAAAACGAGGTCCGGGAGGCCCAATCCCAAATTGGATATCATTTTCATACAAAGCGCCCCTCAAAACATATGAGTCGACCCTGATATCGATTTAATCCGAAATGTTAAAAAAAGTCGAGGCTCGGGGGGCGCAATCTCAAATTAGATATCATTTTCATAAAAAGCGCCCCCCAAAACCTATAAATCGACTCTGATATCGATTTAATCCCAAAAGTTAAAAAAAGTCAAGGCCCAGGGCGCCCAATCTTAAATTGGATATCATTTTCATAAAAAGCGCCCCTCAAAACATAAGAGTCGACCCTGATATCGATTTAATCTGAAAAGTTAAGAAAAGTCAAGGCCCGGGGGGCCCAATCTCAAATTAGATATCATTTTCATAAAAAGCGCCCCCCAAAACCTATAAATCGACCCTGATATCGATTTAATCCCAAAAGTTAAAAAAAGTCAAGGCCCAGGGCGCCCAATCTTAAATTGGATATCATTTTTATAAAAAGCGCCCCTCAAAACATAAGAGTCGACCCTGATATCGATTTAATCTGAAAAGTTAAGAAAAGTCAAGGCCCGGGGGGCCCAATCTCAAATTGGATATCATTTTCATAAAAAGCGCCCCCCAAAACCTATAAGTGCACCCTGATATCGGTTTAATCCCAAAAGTTAAAAAAAGGCGATGTCCGGGGGGCCCAATCCCAAATTCGATATCATTTTCATAAAAAGCGCCCCCCAAAACCTATAAATCGACCCTGATATCGATTTAATCCCAAAAGTTAAAAAAAGTCGAGGCCCGGGGGCCCAATCTCAAATTGGATATCATTTTCATAAAAAGCGCCCCTCAAAACATAAGAGTCGACCCTGATATCGATTTAATCTGAAAAGTTAAGAAAAGTCGAGGCCCGGGGGCCCAATCTCAAATTGGATATCATTTTCATAAAAAGCGCCCCCCAAAACCTATAAGTGCACCCTGATATCGGTTTAATCCCAAAAGTTAAAAAAAGGCGATGTCCGGGGGGCCCAATCCCAAATTCGATATCATTTTCATAAAAAGCGCCCCGAAAACATAAGAGTCGACCCTGATATCGATTTAATCCCAAAAGTTAAAAAAAGTCGAGGTCCGGGGGACCAATCTCAAATTGGATATCATTTTCATAAAAAGCGCCCCGAAAACATAAGAGTCGACCCTGATATTGATTTAATCCCAAAAGTTAAAAAAAGTCGAGGCCCGGGGGGCCAATCTCAAATTGGATATCATTTTCATAAAAAGCGCCCCCAAAACCTATAAGTCGACCCTGATATCGGTTTAATCCCAAAAGTTAAAAAAAGTCGAGGCCTGGGGGCCCAATCTCAAATTGGATATCATTTTCATAAAAAGCGCCCCTCAAAACATATGAGTTGACCCTGATATCGATTTAATCCGAAAAGTTAAAAAAAGTCGAGGCCCGGGGGCCCAATCTCAAATTGGATATCATTTTCATAAAAAGCGCCCTCCAAAACCTATAAGTCGACCCTGATATCGGTTTAATCCAAAAAGTTAAAAAAAGTCGAGGTCCGGGGGGCCCAATCTCAAATTCGATATCATTTTCATAAAAAGCGCCCCCAAAACATATAAGTCGACCCTGATATCGATTTAATCCCAAAAGTTAAAAAAAGTCGAGGCCCGGGGGACCCAATCTCAAATTGGATATCATTTTCATAAAAAGCGCCCCTCAAAACATATGAGTCGACCCTGATATCGATTTAATCCGAAAAGTTAAAAAAAGTCGAGGCCGGGGGGCCCAATCTCAAATTAGATATCATTTTCATAAAAAGCGCCCCTCAAAACATAAGAGTCGACCCTGATATCGATTTAATCCGAAAAGTTAAAAAAGTCGAGGCCCGGGGTGCCCAATCTCAAATTGGATATCATTTTCATAAAAAGCGCCCCCCAAAACCTATAAGTCGACCCTGATATCGGTTTAATCCGAAAAGTTAAAAAAAGTCGAGGCCCGGGGGCCCAATCTCAAATTGGATATCATTTTCATAAAAAGCGCCCCTCAAAACATATAAGTCGACCCTGATATCGATTTAATCCGAAAAGTTAAAAAAAGTCGAGGCCCGGGGGCCCAATCTCAAATTGGATATCATTTTCATAAAAAGCGCCCCCCAAAACCTATAAGTACACCCTGATATCGGTTTAATCCCAAAAGTTAAAAAAAGGCGAGGTCCGGGGGTCCCAATCTCAAATTGGATATCATTTTCATAAAAAGCGCCCCCCAAAATATAAGCGTCGACCCTGATATCGATTTAATCCGAAAAGAAGAGGCCCGGGGGGCCCAATCTCAAATTGGATAACATATCCATAAAAAACGTCCCCCAAATCCATATATGTCGACCCCGATATCGAATAAATCCGAAAGGTGAAAAAAAAATTAGGTTAAATAAAATAAAAACATTTTTTTTTTCAAAATTACTCATGGCGTTAAAATTTTTCAGGAGTAATTTACTCATGGAGATAACATTTTTTCACGAGTGATTTACTCATGGAGGATAAATGTTTCATGAGTAATTTTCAAAATTACTCATGGCTAAGCTTCCTAGAGTGATCACTCGTGACGTCACTGCTCGACATTTACTCGAGTAAATGCCCAACTCTGGTTCTATTCCGTTTTGATTTGAAATAGAACACCTATAAGGGTTTTTTTTCAGATGTATTTATTTTCTAACAATTTTTAGTGAGCTTCGTGACTATTAACTCGACCAATATCGTACTTGTTCATGGCGAAAACTGACGAGTGCTTCTTTATTATTGTTGCCACTTCTTCTTTTTTTTTCTTCATCTAAATGTATCAGTAATGTTGATATTTTTATTAAAATTTAAAATTTGCATATTTTTTTTTTCTGCAATACCTCTTTCTCCAACTATATGTTTATTTCTGAGAAGTATTCCGATTATGTCATTAGCGAGACGTTGAATAATGTTGAATTGATCGTCTTGGTAGAGATGGAATTTTCGAATTGCATCTAATCCAAGTAAAAGATTATATAAAAGATTATTGTTTTTAATTACATATGCTTCTATTTCTTTTTCAATGTTATTCATTTTCAGAATTAGCTTTATTTTATTATGGCTTAATTCTACACCGCTAATGGTTTTAAATAATTGCCGACTTTTGGCTAGGTTATGTTTAACATTTTATAGAAGTGTTGAATTAACAAAGGTCATTCAACCCGTGTCATACACTCCTGCAATTACTTTATTTTTGTTCAGAATAACCTTTAAAGGAATTAGTGATGTCACGTCTAGTTTTTTCTTTAGCCTCATCATTTTCTGTTGAATTTACTCTTGCTTCAATAGGATGAAATTGACCAGGTTTACCTAATGATTCACAAATCACACAAGGATTTTTATCTTATTGTTTTGGATCAATATTAAGCTTATTTGGGTGGTTTTGTTTATTAATTTGATGTATTGTACTCTTGTTTTCCTTCTTTAATTTAGGATCAATAGTTCATATCGTCGTAATTGGTTCAGCAAATTCTCCGTTGAATTAATTTCGCCCTTGTCCAGCGGATCTTGAATATGAACCGGCAATCCTACAACTATATGATTCATTCTTGATCGATCGGTCATGTTTTCTTCTACTTCTAACAGTAGTCTCTATTTTTTAAAAGCATAATACATAAGGGATCCACTCAGAAAGTGAAAACTATACACATACTTAACTAACTGTCTGTCAACTTTTGTCAGCATAAGTCGTTAGAATTGAATAACGCCAATCTATCCACTTACCATGTATGGTTAACTTCATAAGCGTAGCATTGTACCATTCAATAGCATTCTCCTCTAAAAATATACGTGAAAGTTGTATTTTTTGTTATCGTTTTTCACATCGTGGCGCTCACATTCTTGTTCATATCTCAATAGTTCATACCAGTCAAGCGAATTTTGATTTTTATCCTGAAATCTGTCAATACCAAACAAAGATGAAATTCCTGATAAATTGTAGTTTTAAATTGTAGACAAATTCGAGTAGATCTGCTTGGCTGCTGGACAATCCAGCTACAGCTCCGTTGTTTTAACCTGCTCTTCTAAAAAATAATCTTTGAATACCGCGTTGTTATGTAATTCGAAATATATTGCAAACATTTCAGGAGTTAGCGTAACTATTACATTTCTGGGATGACCAGTTATTTTCTACTATAAGAAGGGCTTTATCTATAGGGATGTTGGTGAAGAGGCTTTTAACGTCGAAAGAGACTAGAATGTAATTATCGGGAATGGTTAGGGATAATAACAAATTACGTAGATGAAAGGAGTTGTGGATATCATATGGATTGTCATGACTAAGGATTTGTAAGGATGGGAGTAGAAATTTGCTGAGTTTTAAAGAGGGAGAGTTGATATTAGAAGTGATAGGACGGAGGGGAGTGCCGGGTTTGTGAATTTTTGGAAGACCATAGAAACGGGGAGCCACGGAGTTATAAGAGATGAGGTTTCTGTAAGTAGGATATGTGATTTGTTTAGAGTGTAAGAGGTTTCTGATATGTTGGTTAAATTGGATTTTAAGAGAAGGAGTGGGGTCACGAGTTGTAGGAGCGTATGTAGATATGTCTGATAGGAGTTCAGTCATTTTTCTATTATAGTCTGTGAGGTCCATGATAACTGTTTTATTTCCTTTGTCCGCTTTAGTGATGATGATGTCGTCATGATTTTTAAGGAAGGAGCGTGTGGAAGAAAGATCTTTGAAGAATTGAGGGGAAAAGTTAGAAGTAGTGGATGGGGGGTGTTGGAGATGGTTAGAGATAATGTTAGTTATGGAAACACGAGATAATTCTTTATTATCATTAGAATGGTGAAAGATCGGATCGTTATAAATATATTCCAAGTCAGTAATAAGTTCAGGGATGAGTTTGGTAGAGGAATTAGGGGTGGAAAAATTCGGACCTAAGCTTAAAATGTTGAGGACGTTGGAAGGAATATCTATGGATGAGGAGTTGTGGACCCAATTATCGTCTCCTTTTGGGTATATCTTATGGACTAACGATTGCTGAAAAATGTCATTAAATTTAGTGGTGAGAATACTTTTTTTCTTTGATCTGGTAGTAATAAAGATAGTGGAGATAATTTGTGATAGGTTAGTCATGTGTTCGTCAGTCATGATGGTTTGTAATAATTGAGTGATGGCGGAAATTTGTTGGTTGAGGTGATGGATATGTTGTATGATTTCACGGATTTTCAAATTAAGGAGCGATTTTTTGAATTTTAAAGAACAGTTAGATAATTTGGAATTGAGTGGTTTGGAGATAGTAATGTGATTGAGGGAATTAGTGATTGATTTAGGAAAAAGAGAGTTGGAGCGGCATTTCAGTAAAAAAATGCGCTGTTCTAACGTGTCGGCAAGGCGTTTATGGAGCGAGCATAGGTTATTAATATGGTATTTGTGACTAGAATAAATGGTTTTGAAAAATGAGAAGGATAAATTAGCTTGACTGGGAGCGGAACTTATTAGAGAGGAGGAGTTTAAAACTGAAGAGGTCAATGTGTCATCATGTGACGAATTGTTAAATGAAGATGGAGAAGAGTGTGAAGAGAAGTTATTAGATAACGGTGCTGCGTGATGAAAAGTTCTGGAAGGTTTTTCAAATCTGGTACTGCGGCGAGTGGGAAGAACAGAGAGAGAGGTTCTGACGTGCGGATGACTGTTGTTGTAGATTGTTGGATCTGGTATTAAGTCTGGAACTGCGACGTATGGACTGAATGTTTGTATCCTGATGTTGACCCCGTGGTAATGTATTCATAATGATGTAGATTTGGTTGACCGTTGATATGATATGAGAAGGAATTAGTCGAGGGTGCGGTCAAAAAAATAAAAAAAATTAAAATATATAAATAATTTTAATTTTTGCCGACGTTTCGACCCACTTTGCAGGTCGTCTTCAGGGCTACAAAAGATACAAACATGTTGAAAAAATAAAAATAAAATAAAAAATAAATATAAGTATATATAAATTACGAAGAAGTTGTCAGATACAGAAATAAAAGATAAAGAAAATAAATACATGATAAGAAAATAGATAAAAGAAAATAAATACATGAATGTTAACGAATAAATGAATGTTAACGAATAAATTGATTGAAAATTGAATAACTATTGTTACAGTAAAGTTAAAATATGGATAAGATAACATAATAATAAGATATCAGTGGATAACAAGCAAGTGGAGGTTACCTTTAATTGTAAATAAACAGATAACGGGACCAAAGGTTAAGAAGTGAAGAAATTGAAAGATTAATAGGGTAACATTAGTGTAATATTGTTGGGATAGATTATTAAGTATAAATAACTCTATAAGAAAACAATAATTTTAAAAGAATACTTTAAAATGTAAGAATAAATGTAAAAACAAGGTTATGATGATAAAGAAACAAAAAACAGGTTGTACTATATATAGATGACAATTGACATTTAGTTTTTTGAAAGCGGTAATGGAATGGTAGGCTGTATGAAGATAATAATAAGGTGTATAGTTGAAGGATAGGTGTGTTAAGAAAGGAATCTCAATAAAAGTCAAAACATACCGTTGGATGTGGCACTGCGGGAGGCGGTTGAAACACTGGCAGTGTCAAAAACTCTAGTTAGCAGTGTCAAAAAAAAAAGTTCTAGTAAAAATAAACGCATACATACATACACATATATACACATACAAACACACACACACACATACACACACACACACACACACATATATATATATATATATATATATATATATAAAAGGAGAAGTAAAAGAAAGTATAAATGGAAGTGAGAAGATTAAATAGAGGTTTATGATCGAGACTTTTTTAAAATGTTGATGATTTGGGAGTAGGCGAGTGATAGATTTTGCTTGTCGGTTTTTAAGTTAAGTGGTTTGTAGTCTAATTGAATGAAAACACTTTCCGTAAGTAGTCTTTTGTCGTGGTTAGGTACTGTGGCAAGAATGGAGGTATTGTCAAAGTCAAATGTGTGGTTTGAGGTTAAGGCGTGTTCAGAGAGTTTAGAAGCAGTAGAGTTCTTAGAAGTAATTGAGTATTTGTGTTGTTTGATGCGGTCTTTAAGTTGGTTTTTGGTTTCTCCAATATAGGCGGAGTTACAATTGGTGGTGGAGCAAGGAATGCGGTATACGATATTAGAGCGGTGTTGCGGAGGGATGGGGTCTTTTAGGTTGGAGTAAATATTGGCAAGTTTGTTATAGTTTTTAAAAGCAACTCGCAGGTTGGGAATAGAGGAACGTAAAGATTTTTGAATTCTATCCGAAAGTAAAGGGATGTATGGTAGAGATCTATATAAAGGAATGGGGGGCTGATTTTGAGAACTAGAGAAAGGGATGGAGGATGAGGGGCGGGTTTTGTAGTCAGTAATAAGTTTTTTAATGGTGTTGGAGGGGAAGTTATTAGACAATAGTATCCGTTGTATGCGTCTAGTGTTTGTTTCATGTAGGTAAGGGTCAGATAGAGAAAAACATCGGTGAATGAGGTTTTTGGCAACGTTAAGTTTTTGGTGAAAGGGGTGTTGAGAATAGTAGTTAAGTAATCTGCCAGAGTATGTTGGTTTTGTGTACCAGTCTGTGGATAAAGTATTGTTGGGATGTCTTTTAATGAGAAGATCGAGGAAAGGGAGGGAATAGTTATCTTCGTATTCAACTGTAAAAGAGAGGCGGGGATGATATGAGTTAAAGGCGGAAAGGATGTCAGGAATAGTATCAGGATTGACGATGAGAAGAAGGTCATCGACGTATTTTTTTATAAGAAATATGTCATTAGGAAACTGTGGGGCTATGGTGTTTAGGAGATCATTAAGAACAATGTTAGATAAGTCGGGTGCGAGAGGATTACCCATAGCTAATCCTGCAATTTGATTATAAAATTGTCCATGGAACTGGAGATAACCAGATTTGCAACAAAGTTGTAGGGATTCAATAAATGATGAACGGTTAAGGGAGGTATGAGACTCTAAGGATGACCAGTTATTTTCTACTATAAGAAGGGCTTTATCTATAGGGATGTTGGTGAAGAGGCTTTTAACGTCTGATGTCTGATATTACATTTCTGTATTGATCACTTCATGTTAAGTTCTTGCATGCATTTTTAGTAGTACTTTCTCGAAATAATTGTTGATGGTGTTTTTCATTTTGTACCTCAATCGGAAATACATATGATGTTTCATTCGTTAATAACCTGATGCTTTTAACTTTGTTTACAAAATTTCCCCCCATCGTCTTCCTTAAGAATATGGAATTTTATTTGGTGTTTCATCTTGAGAAAATCCGAATTAGTTTTGTTGGTAGATATAGTTTTAAGATTTAATGTATTATTTAATTTGAAATTATAATTAATAAAGATCAGTTTTGTAGAAGCAAAATCAGTTATCACTTTATCTATCTACAGTTAACACTAAACAAGATTATAAATAAGTTTTTATAGTTTTTAAGTACAATGAAACACAACAATAAACACTCAATTATTTGATATAATGGCAAACAGTATATATATATATATATATATATATATATATATATATATATATATTTTTTTTTTTTAAAGAGATCCCTAGTTGGGTAATAAGGTTAATGTGATACTGACCTCGTTGAAACCAGTTCAAATTTCATAAGTCTTCAAATAATAAAAACAAAATAACTTAATTGTAAGAATACTTAAATTGTCTATCAGAACTCTCCTTAACAATTTAAATCCAAAAATAAATTTTGTAAATAAAAAAAAATATATGATTTGAGGTGCCTTAGGGATTCAAAACTATTCCCATTAGTTTACCTTTTCTTTGTTCTATTTATTTTATTTTGTTCTATTTATTTTATTTTGTTCTATTTATTTTATTTTGTTCTATTTATTTTATTTTTTTGTACATATGGTGTGAATGTCATCCTACCTCACTATAACCAATGTCCAACAGACAGATTGTTATAATACTCAATAAAGAAATTTAAAAAAAGTTTACCTTTTCAGTAGATTATCACTTTACTCCTTTATCACTTTACCAGGGTTGACCAGAAAAGGGTTTTATGCAATTTTTTAGTTTAGGCGCTTTCTAATGTTTGAGGGGAGCAAATTTCTACGGGGTTTTGTAATTTTGGAAAGAAAGGTTTCAATCCAGGTGACAAGGAAAAAAGCATGGACCACACTACAGCAAGTTGAATAGTATATGATAATACAATTTTACTTTTTTTTGTCTGTTTTTAAGAGGTGAGTAATAAAATTTCTTGTAAGATGGAGAGGGAGGGAGGAAAAGGTAGATTCATGCGCCATCGACCTTGGGGGGATGGCCACTCATGTAGAATACATGAAATATTTTAATTTTTTTAAGATTAATCAGGATGTGATCAGTATGCCATGGGAACTGTGTTATCTAGGAGGATTTAAAAATGAATTTCAGGTTATTTTGAAAGCGGTACATTTCTTAGTTTTAAATTATACAGCCTAGAGCGTTCCAAGGGATCCGAACTGGGTCTTAAAACCGCGTCAGAATCTTTATAACACAATTGGAGTCATCTCGATCCACCGGCTACTAACGTTGGAGTTATAAAATACCTTTTTTAAATGATTTTTATTAAACTTATTAGCAGAAATTGAGAGCCGAACGAGATGAAAATGGGGTTTATATTTTCTTCATAAAATTCTGTTTCTTTTGACACATCGTTTGACAAAATTCGTCGTCTCTGGTAGACACACAAAGGATCTGTGCTACCGTATTATTAATAGTGTAGAGTCCTCTAAATTACATTAACAACCTCCTCACCTTAAATAATAGCACCTTTTACGCTTTGAGCTGGCTAGGCTATTGTCTGATTAATTGCGTTAAAAATATATAAGTTTATTGGAATATGGCTGACTGAGGAGAAAGAAGTTGGTTACCTTCCCATCTTGTGCCCAAGAGGACCGAAGACATTTGTACCAATGAGATAAGAAATGCTGGCCGGCAAAAATGTGACACCTTGCTTCCATCTTCCAGCGCCCATCGTGTCCATCATCCAGATAGGCAAGGATGGTTCTAACATGGCAATTCCTGTGTTTGCGAATGTTATAGCACCTACAATATTTATATTAGTGATAGCATTGCGAATGAATACTGTAATGGTACTATTTCATATTTTGAAATAAATATATTAGTAGCATTAATTGACATAAATTTTTTACTAGCCTTGATAAATTACTCTTATCTAGTAAAAGTTTAAACTAATAAAAGCAAACGTTATTTTACTGAGTAATTGGACCTATCAAACATAAGAATCGGTCTAGCGATTGGCTAAAAAAAAATCTTTATGTACTCTGTAATGTATAGGTTAATCAAACACACATTGTTTTAAAACATTCACGGGATCTCAATTGAGTGATTTGAGAAATGAAACTTAAAAATCTGTCCAGCCGTTCTTATTTTGCCAAAAAATCTTTTTACTTTTACATTAAATTATTGTTATTGTATAAGGATCAATATTTTTTACTTTCATTATTTACTAAATACTATTGTGATATGTTTACTTCTAGTTATTTATTTTGAATGACGTTCTACTTTATAGCACTTTGAAAAAATTAAGTAGAAAAAAGCGGAAGGCTCATTTAGAACTTACTTAAAATGATTTGTAATTTATTATTCAATGAAATTTTTAATTATATTAATAATGAACATTTTTGATATATCGATGTTAGAGTTTATTATAGTTATTATAAGAGAAGGCTACCTGCAGCGATGAGAATGTAAGGATCAGTGATGAGTTCCTTCAAGGACGGGCTTTCAGTTTCTTGCTTTACCACCCCTGGCTGGAGTAGTAACAGTTGAAGCACTGTAACCAACAGCTTTAATAGTAAATAGATTGGATATTTTCGTTCTTTTACAGAAATTCGTCAAGTACACTTTTGATTGAGCTTAACTTATAAGCAGGTATTTTTGAGCTTCAGCAATTTTGTCAAAGATAATTAAACTAAATGAAAAATGACTGAAGAGAAGGATGATTGGAGTGATTAGTCAAATTAAATAGTAAAAATATATAATATTATTTATTTTTACATTCGCCGACGTTTCGGTCCCAAGTTCAGGCCTTCATCAGGGCTGCTGTACAAGAAGTAAAGTCAGACCTGTATAGTACTTATTTAATTTTAGTTTTTATAAAAAAGTACAGCTATCTTGATGAAGGCCTGAACTTTGGGCCGAAACGTTGGCGAATGTAAAAATAAATAAAATTACTTATTTTTTTACCATTTTAATTTGACTGATCACTCCAACCATCCTTCTCTTTAATTATTTACTACATTCAATCATAATTCCACAATAAATGAAAAATGTTTTGATTTAACACTGAGGAAAAATACATCAAATTACTTAATGATTTAATTTTCAAAACTGTTTCTTAATAACTTTTTGCAATGTATAAAATATATTTTATAATTAAATTACACAGTAACCAAAAAGGATGATCTCCCCTTCCTTACAAGGTCACTCACTATTCCTGGGTCAATACCGAGATTCGTCAATACCTACATTGACCGTGTAAGGGCTACATTGCCTTCAATTATATTGACATCAATCAAACTGGTTGTATACAATTTTTTTTTATTGAAGCTCCTTCAATATTATTGAAACAGTGTCAATATGATTGCACATGTAAGGGTTATATTGAGCAATATATACGGATGTTGAAAAGCAAAATGTTTTAGTAGGGAGGTGATACTTAGTTTTGGTAAAGAAAGACTACCTACTTGGAAACCTCCTTATTTTGTGGAAGCAAAATCTCAACTAATATAATATTAACTCAATATAATTGTGAGGTCGATTGTAAATCTACTGGTACAAACGCCTAGAAGTCATGTCATTGGCAATAAAATATTTCCTTCTCATCCAGACTAATTGTTGAAACTAATTGTTATTGTTGAAAAAAAATCATCGAATGATTTGTAAACCATTTCTTGGCTAAAACTAGAATGTTTTTTACATGACAATTTTGACAATGTCTTTTGACAATTTTAAAAATCAAATATAAATTTCTATAATAAAATATCACTTAGACATAGATCAACGATTTACTTTTCACTATCCGGTTTTAAATACAAATATTCGTATTCGCCATTACAGTCAAATTCATAACACTAAACCTTTAAATAACGCTATACCTTTTTCGTGTAGTGGCTTGTAGAAACGAATGTATGATTTTGTTTTCACATCATAATACAATTTTTCATTGTTTATAATTAGATAAGATGAAATTAATAATTTTTTATAATATAAACATATAGGCATATGAATAAACGTTTGGAAGTAGTAAGGGATTGAAGTTAAAAAAAATATATATATATGGTAGATGGTACGGTAATAAGTTATTTCAATGTAACCAACAAATCTGAATTTAGGTTTACTTCATAATCTTTCCAATCCCTTATTTCTAAGAATCTGTCTCTTTTTAATGCTTCAAGAAGCGATTTATGACTTGGAGTGCCTTTTAATAACTTTTCCTCAAAACTTCGATTAATTGTTTTAAAATAAAGTTAGCATGCTCAATCAATTAAATGTTTTATTCTTAGACTAGTCGTTAAAAATATCGTTTTCTTCCCTCAATGCCTCAGTTAATTCACTTTCCAAAAACAAGAGTTTACCATCTGAAATACAATTGTTATCGCTGCTTTTTAATGGGCGATAACAGGTGACTAAATAATTTCATATATTTTTAAGTTGATAGACACGAAGAATCAATATTTAGATCGCATTCTGTTGTACGTAAAAAGTTTAAACATGGGATAGTTTTCTGTTCTACAGGTGTACGTTGCTGATTGAAGTAGATTATGAGTGTCTAAAATGTCCTGAAATCGGGAAAAAAGCATCATTAAATTATCGTTATAGTAATACATCGCTAAATAGTAGAAAAAGTAATTATAACAGCCCAACACTGTTCAATACAAAGATACAAAGAGTTGAAAAAGTATTGTTTAGCTATATTTTTTTCAAGTGCTCAACTTGCATTTTCCTCGGATTATTTATGTGTTTAGGAATAAACGTTGTTTCTTAACATTTAACCTAATAGTACAAACACATTTTTCATTTTAATCTTGAACTTCATTTAAAAATGAATGAAGTATTGTCCCGCTAGATTCGCTATCGGCTGTACTGTGTGACTGTGAGGAAGTATTTCCTCTATTGTGCCGTCTTCCATCGCCCGTTCCATTGCGCTAATATATTCTCTCTATAGGAATTTTAGGTAATGGCTAATTTTTATTAATTAATATTTCTTCAGTAATGTGGCTGAGTGAGAGGCGTTGGGATCTCCTTGAGTCCTGCCTTTCCACGAGTGGAGAGAAAGGTGTGGCATGAATTTTACTGAGTGAATGAATTTTGTAAATATTTTATGCTTGTATTTAAGTTAATACTTTAATTAGTTTAATTTCTTATTGTTTATATACATTTACTTTTATTATTATTATTTTGCTATTTAATTTATTGTACATAGAGTGTGAATGTGCTCTCTGAACACTATTATAAATGTCCTGGATTGAGACAGATTGTAATATTTCTGAATAAATAAATTAAAAAAAGGAAATCGTCAATTGCTTGAAAAATTGTCATCAAAACATAAATTATCAGTATTAGTAACATTTAGTTGGTCTCTTGTTACAATAATGATCCATTGCCATAATTGAGATTTGTATAAAATGTATCTGTGGACATGTGTATAAAAAGAAATGAAAGGTTTGTAATAATTCATTGTGATTATTTCCAGTGAACCACTGGTACATTAAGGAGATATATACCTGTGCCAAGAAGGCAAGTGGAATAAATAGTCGCATAAGCAGGGCCGCCTGGAGACCGCCCTGGAGACGAATGAGATAAAGGGATAACAGCTCTCCAGTTCAAATTACTTTTGTAACACTTATCATAACCGATGGTCAAAACTTTATTGATGATATATTCTAACAATTGCCTTCTAAATACAATCCAATAAACACCGCTTTCCAATACGATGCATTTAAAAATATCCATAGATGCATGCTAAATATTAAAGGTTTTACTTACAACCATCGACGAGGGCTAGGGCTGAAAGAATGAGGAAGGGAGCTGACTTGCCGACGAACTCGTACATGAAGCCACCGAAGGGCGGGCCGATGAGGACGCCCAGTGCCAGGCCCCCCAGGGCGATACCCATAGCGTTCCCTCTGTCCTTGTCGTCTGGGTACCGCTCTGCCAGCATCCCCATACCTAGGCCGACCGCCAATGGATATCAATAAACAAGCATATGATGCACAGGCGGATCTACGGGGAGGGCTTTCGGGCTGAAGCTCCTCCCCTCCAAAATGATAAAATATAACCCTGTTTTACAGAAAAAAATATTAAAAACTATCTCTTAAAGTATTATTGTTCATGTAATTACATTTAATAGGACTTCAAGAATCACTTAAACACTATTTCATATAGGTAGTTCATTTCTTTCATTTTAAAAAGAAAAATATATTATCGTTATATATATGGAAAAAAAAAGCTTCGGCCTCAAGCCCTCCCCCAAAAATTTGTTCCTGTATCCGCTAGTGATATGATGTATTAGAAAAAATCGGTTAGATGAAATATTGTATCTTATTTTTTTAATTTGTTGATCCAAGAGTTCCATTGAGGTTCTGTACTGCTCCTACTGTGATGTTATAAAATAACAAGGGTATTAATGTGAATTGTACTATTGAATCTTTTTTTAATAGTATATTTTAGGTTTTTCTGTAAATTTACAAGACTGAATGATATACCTTTCTAGATATGCCATCCCTTGGAGGAAAACGCTATTGTTTTGGATGAGGGAGTATTTATTCCGGTATCTATAATATTTACTGTATGTCTGTATAACTAGTGTTCGTCCAGTTGTCGAAATTCGACCATAGCCATTAAAAATTTGAGGAAATATAATTAAATTAAAAATAAATTCACTAAATAAAGAGTTAATCACGATTGAAAAATCCTCATTTATTAATATAAATAAAATTTCAATTTTAATTAAAAATCGAGCTTAAACTACCTAAGATTATTTATCAGTAATAGAAATTAGACTCATTCAAAATATTTAACTTCCATTTTAATTTATGTGCGTTATTATCACAATAAATTAATGTTATGATTAAGCAAGTAAAAAATAAATTTAAATTAGCAATTTCAAGTGAGTTTAAATCCATTTTTATGTAGAACTTCTCTGAAAACTATGTTCTTTTTTAATGTTTTCTTATTGTTTAGTACATAGCCTTGACCAATGCCATTGGAAATATAAATTTAAAAATTTTAATTTTAACGTGCTCTACTTGCTGCTACATATAATTGTCCATGCGAAATTACTGGACGTCGCAATAACACGCACATTTTTTCAAACGTTTGACCCTGCGATTTGATTATGATCATAGCAAATGCAGCTATTAATAAGAACGTTGTTCTTTGAAATTCGAATAGAAGCATTTTTTCAGAAAATATTAAATTAATTCTTGAAATTCAAATTCTTTTATTTAAAGTAGCTCCCGTTAGTACTTCACTCTTATTCGTGTTCCATTAACTACTATGCAGTATTTAAGTTAAGAATGAGTATAAATATAGAATTAATTTTTAAATTTAATTTATGAGGCAACATTCCATGATATCATCTCTTTAAATAATAGTCCCGATTACTTCATTAAATTTAAAGTTTTCAATTTATCAAAAACCATAATAAAGGAAATCGACTTTGCAAAAGAAATAATACTAAATGTTTGAAATGATATATCTCTGCAACAAATAATCCAATTTCGATGATTTTTATTTATTTTGTAAGGGATTCAGGAATCTTTGAAATAAATATTGGTATCATCAATAAATGTGTACTTTTTGAGTTATTCACAAATAAAATACTGAATTCATCATAAAAATGTATACAGCTTGTTTTCGGGAAAGTATGTTATATACATAAATTATATATTTTTCAAGGGGAGGACTTTAGCCAAGGTTCATTAAAATCGTTAAAGCCAATTTGGCGCCACAGTCTAAAGCGAATCACGTTATTCGGCCACCATTTCGAAAGGAAAAGCCTGATCACAATGAAACGTATAAAAAAAAAACTTTTAAATATTATTGCGACGTTGTGTCAAAATTTCGAAGAAATCGGTGAAGAACTTTCGGAGATTAGTTGTTTTGAACAAACTACCATTTATGTATTTGTTTACTAACTATTTCATATTTTTATTTATTGATAACAATGAAGCTCGTCAATAGCTATTAAACAAAAAAAGATAGAGGAAACTCGGTTGAATATTAGAGGAGAAAGAGGGGCTGGACCGCTTTGTGTTTGCCTGTTTATATAATGATGTGCAATGAGTTTCTCGCATTTATCATTTTTATTAAATTTAATAGTGTCAAACCGCGATATAGTCAATTCTTTATCTTGGAAGTCTGGTTATCTGTTTAACGTAACACAAGTATTGGAGAACCATGAGCGTAATAAAACATCTGGAGAATATATTTTTCTTTCTAAAACACTGATTACTTTTTAAAATATTTGAAGAAGTTCCGTAGAAAATACACCGGCAGAAAAGCGGTACTGGCGTTGGTGCCTACAGGCCTCTACCACACCATTCATTACTCATAAATGGCTTAATTATAGTGCTGTAATAACGATTTTGATTCATTATATTGATTGTATTAACGAACAAATATTAATGTAATAATTTAACTGTCCAAAAACTTAAAATTTTTTTAAAATTTATTTTATTTTTTATTATTTTTTAAAACTTTTATTTCTTTTATTCTATAAGGAGGTAGTTTAAGAAGGCATCTATTGTAAAAATGATATAATCATAATAATAAAATTTGATTCAAAAATACTTTGCTGAATATCTTGATTTTTTTATTTAACGTTTGCAATTTAACACTTTGTTTTGTATATTTATTGATTCTTAGAGGTAATTTAAATTGTATATACTTAATCGGAAATGAGTCATATTAATACCTGTTTTATAAACTAAAATAATATATACCTAATTTGAACTGCAGTATGAAAATACTGGAGCAGTTTGGACGATATTAAGGGGACGATGCAGGTTTATTATGGTGAAGACTTCGCGTTTTTCCTCATTTTGAGACCAAATACTAATAATTAGTTCCGGTTACCTAGAAGAACTTGTAGCTTCGCCCTTTCCATCTTACTTTGTGCAGAGAGGATAATGCATTCAATAAATAAATTTCTTCTTTTTTATGTTATGGGTCAACTAATAAAGGACATACAATTTTTTTTTATCTAAATATAAAAATGAATGTATGTCTGTCCCTGTGTCTGTCTGTTTGTCTTTTATGCATTATTAAACCATTCATCCGATCGCCATGAAACTTTAGGAAGATGTTGCGTACACACCCGCGAGGATTTCTGGCATAGTAATTCTGTCTTATAATAATTTTGTAATTTTGTGCAATATGTGTAAAAAAAAAATAAAAATGTAAATTTTTTTTTTTGTTCAAAGCTGCTGTTCTCTGAAAGTTCTTTACCGATTGCTTTGAAATGTTTACACAGCGTTGCAATCGAATTCAGGAGTACTTTTGAACATTTTATTACCAAACGCGTCACTATAAATTGTAGCGCCAAAACGGCTTTAACGATTTTGATGAAACTTGGCTAGAGCCTTCCCCTTGAAGTCCTTTTAATTTAAGTGTATAATATACTATCCCGAAAACAAGCTGAAAAAATGTTACGATGCATTCAAAATTTTATTTGCCGACAACTAAAAAAGTACACAATTTTTGATGAACAATACCCATATCCATTTTATGCGTCCTGAATTCCCTACAAAATAAAAAACAATGTCACCGAAATAGATAAGCATTATCTCCAAAAATGAAACAATTTGTAGCGGCCGTAGGAGTAAAGTTGGTTAAAATATTTTTTTAAGGAGAAACAAAGTTGATATTTGTATTTCGCACCTCGATAAACTCTCAAATACTAATTTTCACAGGGATCGAAAAATAAATTTCTTTTGTCTTAAAATTTCGTCAAGGGTGGGACCTTCAATTTTATTCCAGAAATTACAAAAAGTGGGATAACTTAATCATGGCTCCACCTATAAACACGAAAATAATCAGGGATTTAGGGCAACGTAAACTGCACAAATTGCAACAAACCGAACCCCCGTAAGCATATTATAACTTGAGATACAAAATGAAAACGCATTAGGAGATTTTCTTAATTTATTCCTTATGAAGGCGTTAAAAGTTTTTGAAAGTGTTATCTAAAAGTTTTTGATTTGGTTTTGAAGAGCAACAGCTCCGCTTTTCAACGGTTATTGTATCAATGAACCAGGAGAAAATCCTGAGTTATGAATTATTTAGCGAACGGTAGGGAATAAGATTTCAATAGACAGTGAATTGATAACCATAGCAACCAGGTTAACACTTGTCTTTTTATCTTCTTTTCCTCTATCTATATATATAAAAATCTGGTGCGCGCAACACTCAATTTTCACTTACCACTCAACTTTGAATAGAGATTATTTTCTGGCCATGTTGCGCTATTATAAAATTTTTGAAGTGAATTTTTAGCTGAGTTAAAGCTAAAAGATTACAGCTAACAAATCATAAATACTATTAAAATATCAAAAGTCCTATTTATTATATCACCGGTTGATTATGGATTGTACGATTCGTTGGTTGTGGATTGTTCGATCCGTTGATTATGGATTGTATGACTATTAGTTATTAAACTGTTATTTTCCGTTGTTTATTAAAACGAAATTAAGAGATTTGCATTGTCTGTCTTAGACAGGTCAAATGTTGTCACACTAATTGTAAGTAGATTCCGTTGGAATATCGCAAAGTGAAAATTTATCAAATTATTCACTAATTTAATTTTCTAAAAGGTTACATAATGATTTTTCGGAATAAACGGACTATAGGATTCCTAATTATTTAAATATAATGTCAGATCTAGAATTATTAAACTACAGTAAATATATTTAAGGTTATAAACGTATCCATGAAATATTTTTATATTTCACTTCTTCTTTCAAATACTTTTTCCAACTTTAAAAAAAAATTTAAAAGTTCATTAACATTCATTTTGACTTTCAGTTACTTATGTATGTAATCAGTTCTGCGCATGCGCTAGATTACGATATACTACTGTCACCTCGTCTCTTAGTCATATTTTCTTTTTGTTAGGAAATTGGTGCTATTTTTTGATAAGATTGTGACTGTGTGTTAACTAAACACCTGGACCATAATATATACTAATGCCACAGTGAGTACTGTTGTTATTTATTGTGTACAGTTGTGCGAAGTGAAGCTGGTGTACAAAGGACTGTCCTTATCTCACAGCCATAAGTACCTGGCCCAAAGTAGTCAGTTGGCCTGGAGCCTTCACTTGGGAAGGGAGATTCTATAGCGACTCTGATACAAATTTAAGGTCACGCAGCGTGTTTTAATTTTATTTCTCATTTCACTTTTTCTTTAATTTTTTTCTTCCTTCACTCTCTTCTGACATGTTATGAGATTTTATCACCAACTCATGTCTTCTAAGGGTGCAACAACGAGATCTCGCTCTGTCGGATCTACACCACGTTCTTCACCTGCGAAAAAAAAAACTCGTCGATCGAATAGAATGACGCCACCTGCTACTCCACCTACAGCAACAGATAATATTGAATCTCAACCGAGTACATCTCAGGATATGAGGGAAGAATCTCCCTTTTTTACCCCAAATCCTTACGAGGTACTTCAAAATGAGGTAATGGAATCTGCACCCATTCCCAGAGACCCCAGAGCACCTCCAATTTTCGTTAAAAATTTAAAACATTTCTCTTTACTATGCACCCAGTTAAACAAAATCACACTTCCTGGTAGCTACTCCTGCTTAAGCCGCTCTAACGATATTAAAATATCCCCTGGCACAGCTGATGCATACCGCCAAATAATTAAATATTTATCAGACACAAAGGCAGACTTTCATACCTACCAATTGAGGCAAGAGCGTTCCTTGAGGGTAGTAATACGAAATTTACATCCCTCTACTCCAGTCGAAGCGGTCCAAGAAGAATTGACGGCCCTAGGTTTCAAAGTCCGACAGGTCACCAATGTTATGAAGGACGACAGAGACGTTTCTGGAGGAAATAATAGAAAGATAGCATTACCTCTATTTTTCATCGATTTAGAACCCTCAGCAGGAGTCGAAAAAATATATGAAATCAACAGATTATATTATACAAGTGTCAAGGTTGAAAAACCATATACTAAAAGAGAAATCCTCCAGTGCCACAATTGCCAGGCATATGGACACACCAAAACATACTGCCACCACATCCCAAGATGCGTGAAATTCGGAGAGTCACACAAGACTGGTGAGTGTAAGAAATTGAAAACTACTCCTGCAGTATGTGCTTTATGCTTAGAAGGACACCCTGCTAATTACATGGGCTGCCAGGTGTACAAAAACATCAAAAATAAATTTCGTAAACCCCGGAACCCAGAAGAAACTTATAAACCCGGAAGAGGGCCAGCTAAAATAGTAGACTCTGACTCTAGAGTATCTTATTCTCAGTTACTAGGGGGTAGAGTCCTGACTGATAAATGTGAGGCCCTGCCGCAACAGGAACCCCAATCCCAACTCCAACACCCTATCCCTCCTAATGTACAAAACTTTCACAACCTCATCAACATCACATTCCTTATATTCCTCCTCCATCACAAGCCACTGATCTTACCAGTTTGTTGGCATCTTTTCTCACCGAATTCAAATCCCTCGTCACCCCACTGATATCTCTCCTTACAAATCTCGTATCTCACCTCATCCCTCCTTTAAAAAATCCTTAAATGAATTCCATCAAACCCCTATCCATTCTTCTTTGGAATGTGAATGGTGTTAGAAACCACACTGACGAACTAACAGCTTTATTGCGAGATAAGAACGTCGATGTAGCCCTTATTACAGAAACTCGACTGACCAAACAACAAATTTTAAATATACCTCAGTACTCAACATATCGAACTGACCATCCCGACGGTAGTTAATCAAAACCTTCTCGTTTCCTATTACCCTAGCATCAGCGTATTGCCCTCCCAACCAATCACCTCTAATATCTATATAATCCTACCTACTGGCCCACTTAAAATCTCCTCCGGCACTGGGACGCGAACTCGTACTTTTTCAATCTTCTCAAATCTGTAATGCCAGGCAACTCGCAGTGCTGTGCACACGCTTTGGCCTATTCGTCCACCCCGCCCCCCAAATCCCAATTCTTTAACTCCTTCCTTACCTCCCTCTCTGCTCACGACAACTCCCTCTGGAATATCACCAAAAAAATCCTAAAAACGCATAATATCACCTCCGTCGAGGTGATGGCTCCTGGTCGGCGTCTGATGAAGACAAAGCTGAGGAATTCGCCAAACACCTTTTCAGTACATTTACTCCTCATCCCGAATCCAATCCGACCCACTCTACAATAGTAGAAGAATTCCTTTCTTCACCAATTCCACTCTCTTTACCACCAAAAGCAGTTCATCCATCTGAGGTCAAATATCATTTACAAAAACTATCTTTCCGCAAATCTCCTGGATACGACCTTCTAACCCCACAGATCCTTCATCAACTACCAACCAAAGCAATCATATTCCTCACATGCATATACAATTCCATCCTAAGAACTACCCATTTTCCTCTCTTATGAAAACATTCCACCATCGTCCTTTTCTTGAAACCTGGCAAACCTTCCAATAATACATCATCATATAGACCAATTAGCCTACTCCCAATCCTTTCCAAAATTTTTGAAAAATCCTACTGAAAAGAATCCTACCCATAATAGAATCCCAAAACCTTCCAACCCACCAATTCGGATTTCGCTTCCAACATTCCACTGTCCAACAAGGACTTCGACTTGTTGACCATATATCCTCAGCCCTAGAAAGTAAAGAGTATTGTTCGGGGGCATTCCTGGACATTGCGCAAGCTTTCCGGGTGTGGCACGATGGCTTGCTTTTCAAGCTCAAAACTCACTTACCGTAATCCTTGTCCAAACCTAGTCCTCAAACCCTACCTCTCTGACCGCTCCTTTCAAGTTCGCTATGGTACAGAATCCTCCAACTGTCATTCAATCAAGGCGGGAGTTCCTCAAGGCAGCGTCTTGGGTCCCGTCCTCTACATTCTGTTTACCGCTGATATTCCTACTCATCCTGAAACAATCCTGGCAACATTCGCTGATGACACAGCCATCTTATCTTCCAATCCAGATCCTGAAATAGCATCCTTAAACTTACAAAGTCACCTCTCTCTTATTGAACACTGGTGTAATAAGTGGCGAATCCAAGTAAATGAATCCAAATCCAAACATATTACTTTTACCCTTCGACGCAATTCCTGTCCACCAGTCTACTTCAACTCCATCCCACTTCCTCTGTCCGACACAGTCCGGCATCTTGGCTTTATTCTAGACAAAAGACTAACATGGAACCCACACACCAGACTTAAAAGACAACAACTTAACAGACGATACGGACAACTATATAGACTATTGAATAGAAAACCTCAACTTTCAGTCGACAACAAACTATTAATCTACAAGACAATCCTGAAACCTATTTGGACCTACGGAATAGAACTGTAGGGGACAGCAAAACTTTCTAACATCAAACGCATTCAATCCTTCCAGTCTAAAATCCTCCGAACAATAGTTGATGCTCCCTTCTATGCATCCAACAAAACCCTCCATAATGACCTTCATATCCCATTTGTTATTGATCTAATCCCAGAAAATTTTTCCAAATTTCACCAGAAACTCACTCATCATCCAAATCCTGTAGCACAATCCCTATCTAGCTCCAGCCATCCCTACAATCCTCCCCGGAGGTTAAAACGGCAGTGGCCCCGCGACCTTTTGTAAATATGTATATATTGGAGTACTGGGAATGGCCAAATTCTCCACTCAAGACATGAGCGTCTGTTGCTATAGTGCCCTCCATCAGTTTCCACTGGTTTCAAATAACAGTGACGCGGCTGAGAGAGAAGCACTGGGATCTCCTGGAGTCCTGCCTTGGCTTCCACGTCGGGGAATAAGGCATGACTCAGAGTCCCCTGGGTGAATGTAAATATTGTACATAGGTGTGAATGTGATTTATTTACTTTAATTTCATCTAGCTTTTATCTATTATTTCATTATTTTTTTTGTACACAGGCATACCAATTTACTTATTTTTTTTTTTTTTTATATTTCTTTTTGTTTATTATTGATATTAATTGTATATACATATTGTGTGAATGAATCATGTAGCCTTAATATTAATGCCCTTCAATGTGGCAGAATGTATTAATATTCAATAAAGAAAGTAAAAAATGTATGTAATATACAGTAAGTGTAGGTATTGCGATCGAGAAAATGTTTGAATCTGTGTTTTCAACGGAAATACACGTTTTGATGTACCCTGAGTCGAAATGACCAAGTCCCGAAAAATGGTCTGTGTGTCTGTGTGTATGTTAGCGGTCTAGCTCGAAAACAAAAAGTCGTACAAAACTGATATTAAGTATTTAAGATAAGTATATGCCTTAGATATCTTAGCAACTTTTTTCTTAAAATCGCCTAACCGGAAGTACCACTTTATAACAACGCTGAAGCACATTTTTACCATTTTCTTAAAAATGGCTCAACAGATTTTGATTAAACTCGCTGTATCATTTTATAATTAAGTAATATTTAATATCAATTAGGTCTTATCCCCATTGATGTCACTTTACATGGCTTAAATGCCCAATGTTCATATACGCCTTCCTCTAAAGTACCTTTGATATAGTTTATTTTAAAAAATTAATCGTTTCACATTATTTAGAGTTACGAAAAAATGCTAAATGTCACTTTTGAAAGAATTTGATAAGTTAATAAAGCAGAAAAAAATGAAAAACCTGTGTTTTTCATTGCTGAAAAACTGTATTGCCTAGACGATATTGTATTTAAATAATTAGGTATCTATCGGCCGTTTATTCCAAAATATCATCAAGTAACCTTTTAGAATATTAAATTAGCGAATAAGTTGATCAATTTTCCCTATGTGAAATCCCAACATTATCCACTTACAATTAGTGTGACAACTTTTGACCTGTCTATGACAGACAATGCAAATCTCTTAATTTCGTTTTAATAAACTTTGCAATGGAAAACAACAGCTTAATAACTAATAGTCCTACAGTCCATAATCATTTATAGGTTAAATATTCAGATATACTTTCAAACCTCTGCAGGCATATATGAGCCTTTCGGTTTATAGAATGACCACTCCAACATTCTTTATTATTAATTTTAGTGATATTTCTAATGGCGAAATATATACGTTTATTCACAGTTATATATTTCAACATTGCAATCACCTACTCTGAAATAAACTTACTCACTCTCTATATAGCTAACCTTTTCTTTTTCGAAGCGAAAGTAAAAATTATAGACTCCATATTTATTTATATTTCATTTTGGGTGTTTTTGTTAATATAAATACTTTCATATATACAAATTTTAATATTTATATCGCTGTAATCTATACAATTAAATATTAAATAACACCAACTAGCAAATAGCAAATACATAGCATTTATGAAAGCCACAGATGTATATTTAGATAATATTGCCGGAGTCCGTATTATATTAATTTTATGATACGTATATATATTAAAATCCTTTTAAAAGGAAGAGAACAAGAGTTGGCAAAGGCGGTAGGCAGCGGGGAAAAAATGGGAATGTTTAACAGAGGAGCCGATGAAACAAACAGAAAAGATAAAAAAAACAAAAATAGAAAAGAATCGGTGTCGAATTTCTGCATGGCAACAGGGCACGATTACCTGCAAAGGCGTTTACATAGAATTGGAGCGATGGAAAGCCCTGTGTGCCCACTTTTCCAACAGGATGAGATATACAACATGCACCTCTCAGTTTGCCCCGCTCTGTCAGATGTCCGTAGTACTTCTGATGGGATCGGTACAAATTTAAACAAACGATTCATGGCGGAGTTGTATTGGGCTGCCAGGAGCCGAATGGCCTAATAGCCAACGGCAGAGGCGCTTAATAAAAAAAAAAAGATGATACGTATGAAAGCGTGTTCTAATCTTTCGGGCGAGCTTGGGTACGCTCGTCTTCCTTGGTTCCTCAATTAAAATTATTTTCCGTTAGGATCTCTTATTTCTCCTTCTTTCATATTTTATATTTAACCAATTTTCATATTAGAAATTAATGTGAAATGGTGAATTGTTTCAAATAAAAAAAATTAAAGTTACTTCTGAGGAAGCTAATATTGAAAATTAGCCATTTAAGCCCTGCCAGAGAACATCAATCAGAATTATAACGACATTTTATTTAAAACTGTTTGATTTTACACTGCTATGATGAATCAAAATCGTTAGAGCGGTTTTCGAGATAATCCTAAAAATGTGTTTAGTCCATAAAACAAACTACCATTTCCTGTTGGTCGATTTTGACGAAAAAGTTGCTGTAATATCCCTAGCATATAAAAACCTTAAATATGTGATTTCACTCAAGAACGACTTTCCGTTTTTGAATTAGACTGTTAACACACACACACGCACGCACACACAGACACACACACACACACACACACACTCACACACACACACACACACACACACACACACACACACACACACACAGCAATGCTAGGCTATTATAAAATGTTTGAAGTACATTTTAAATGGAGCTAAGGCTTAAAGCTTACAGATAACAAATCGTTAAGACCATTATAGTTACAAAAATTCTATTTATTACATTAATGGTAGGCAATAAAAATCTAGTCACCCCATCTGCTTTTATACACAACTTCATTCTCTGAGCCTTTCAGTTGACAGAATGACTAACTCCAATATCAAATTTTTTATTAATGTCATTTTAGTGATATTTCTAGTTTAAAAAGTTATCTATACAGACAGTGAGCAAGTTGATGTTCAAATTGGAGTTAGTCATTCTGTCAACCGAAAGGCTCATATAGGTTTGAAGTATATCTGATTATTTAACCTATAACAGATTATGGCTCGTAAGACTATTAGTTATTAACCTGTTATTTTCCATTGTAAAGTTTATTAAAACATAATTACCAGATTTTCATTGGCTTGCCATGGAAAGGTCAAAAGTTATCACACTAAATGTAAGTTGATAATGTTATGATTTCACAAAGGGAAAATTCATCAAATTATTCACTGATTTAATTTTCTAAATGGTTACTTGATGATTGTTTTGAATAAACGGCCGATAGATACCTAATTATTTAAATATAATATCTAGAGTTAATACTATATAGTAAATATATTTGAAGTTCTAAACATGTCCATGAAATATTTTTATATTTTACTTCTTCTTTCACACAAGTACAATGAAATAGTATTTTTAAATAATGGTATTGGCTTGATTCGGTGGATTTTAAATACTTTTGTTTCAAACTTAGAAAAACTTTTAAAAGTTTACATATAGTAAGAAAATTTCATTTAATTTCCTTGGAAACATGTGATTTACGTTAAATAATGTAAGTTTTCATAAATTATTATTTATGAGGATTACACTACCCTCCTTTACCTTCTAGAACTTTCTGTATTAGATATTGTTTTTTCTCAAATTCTTCGCTTTTCAACGATATATTATACGTATAACTTCTGACTAGTATTTCCGGAGATTCATTTTCGACCTGGATAAGCATTTTTATTATTTTCCCTTTTATTCAATTATAAAATTCTTTCAAAAGTAATATTTAGCATTTTTTCGTAACTTTTAATAATGAGAGATAGTTAATTATTTGAAATGAACCATATTAAAGGTACTTTAAAGGAAGGCGTATACGAACATATGGCATTTAAGCCCTGTAAAGTGACAAACGGAGATAAGACCTAAATGACATTAAATACCACTTAATTGTACAATGATACACCGGCTTTAATCAAAATCATTAGAGCCGTTTTTGAGAAAATCGTAAAGATGTGTTTCAGCATTGATGTACAGTTGCACTTACGGTTAGCCGATTTTAAGGAAAAAGTTGCTGTCACATCTAAGGCATATACCTGTCTTAAATATGTAATATCAGTTTCTTACAACTTTTTGAGCATACAAATTAATACATATTTAAACATACAAACACATAGATACACAGACACACAGACCATTTTTCGGGACATGGTTATTTGAACTCAAAACGTGTATTTCCGTTGAAAACTCAGATTTAAAAATTTTCACTATCGCAATACTTACACTTACTATATATTACATAGGTAAGGAAAAGTAAAAATGATATGATATGCATTTCCATAAATGAATGTATATTAACTAAATACTTTATAAAAAATGCTATTAATTAACTTAAACAGATAAGATTTAAAATTAAGTAGTTAACTTACTTAGTAATGCATTGAATTTTATGTAAGTTCGAAAGGAATAAAATATAACACTTTCATAAAATAATGTTATCATAAAATAAAGATGAAATCATTTATCGTAGACTACAAACAATAATAGTTATCTTCAAATTGAATTATATAATGTAGAAATAGTATTATAAAGAGAATATACCTGCTACACTCGAACAAGACGAACCGATGCCTTGCAGGGCTCGAGCTAAGAAGAGAACGGTGTAGGTTCGACCGAAAGCGAAAACTGCAAAATTTAGCAAGAATTAGTTTTTCAAATGTTTTTAAGAAAAACACTATAGTTTTATCTTCAGAATCGGTTCCTTGGATTAAATATCCAAAGCCATTTCTTATCAAATAAATTACTTGAAGAGAGAAGTGATAACAATACTCACTTATGGTGGAGAAGAACATGATGATAAAACCAGCCAACATTGGAATGCTGTATCCGATTCTGCAATAATTTGTGGTGTCAATAACAAAATTATGATTTAATGATTAACTATTATAAACTTAAAAATCGTAACATGAGTTAATTTTTAAAACAAGTTTGTCCACATTATTTGCTACATAATTTGCTACATTTGCTTCAGTAATTTCTACAACTTACGCTGACGCAGTTATTCAGTTACAGTTACACTACCACTACTAAATATACAGGTATTTTCTCATATTTTTTATATCCATAAAGTAAGCCGAACCATCAACATACGCCGTACTTTGCTCGACATTTGAAATAGAATTAATACATTGTACAAGAAGGCAGTGGAACAGCTGATTCAAAGGTTGTGTTGTCAACTCGTCTCTCTGTTTTTGCCATTTATTCAGCTCTCTGATAATTTATTAAATACAGTTAAAGTGTACATCAGAGAAGTTGATATTTACTGTTTAATTTATTTTTTCTTTTTAATTTATTTTTTATTCTTCTCCTATGATATGGGGTATTATCACCAAGCGATATACGGTACTTTCGAAACGCAGGGTCTAGAGACATTAAAGCTGGTAATGAAGGACATAATAAATGAAGAGGTTAAGCCTCTCGTCATTGAAAAGGTCGATACCACGAAAAAACAATCTTATGCCTCTACATTAGTTGGGAAAAGACAGGAAACTCCTATTGAACCTCCGAGTTCAGTGTACATAGCCCAGACAGACCTAAGCAGGGAAAAATATCCCACTGTACAGGAATTGAAACAGGGGATAAAGAAAAGCTTCACGCCTGGTAAAGAAGGAATCAAAATTAGAGGACTGGTAGAAACAACAAGGGGTGTAATAATTAGGACTCAAACAAAAGAAGAAGCTAAGAGGCTCGCTCAGTCGGAGAGAATAAAAGAACTCGGCGCTAAAGTAAACTTGGAGAATAAACGCCTTCCAAGAATAATTATATATGATGTCCCAAGTGACCTGGAGCAAGAAAAGATTGTCGAACTGTTCTGGACCATAAATGCAAAAAAAATAGATCCTAATAAGCAGCACTTCAGCCTTGTTTTCAAGACAGGTCCAAGAGGAAGAGATACAGTTCATTGGGTAGCGGAAGTGTCCCCGGCGGTGAGAAATGAAATATTGGCAGAGGGAAGGGTTTTTCTGGATTGGTCATCCTTCAATGAGAGAGACTGAGTGGCAGAGACACGATGCAATAAATGACAGGGTTTTCACATACAGAAAAATTCTGCCCCGCAACTGTCGTAAACTGCGGCTACTGTAGCGAAAGAGGACATGTTTCAGGAGACTGCCCAAAACAAAAGACCGGCGGAACGCCGAAATGCATAAACTGCAGTAAAACCAACTCAGCATCTAACCATCCGACAAATGACAAAGACTGCCCATCATACAAAAGAGCAATTGAAAGGTTAGTAATGAGGATAGAATATAACGACAATGAGTAATAATTCTGCCCCCCGGATAGCCCAACACAATCTAAACAAGAGACCGCTCGCAATGTCAGAATTTAGACGCATGGCCTCACTAAATAACATAGATATTGGTGCTCTTCAGGAACCTCCTACTAGGAGAGGGAAGGTGTCTGGAACTGAACCGCAAGACCTCACCATTGCTAGCAATGGAAGTGGGTTACACGATGCACCACAGAGCGCAGTGGTGGTGTTTAATCATTGCCTTACAATTACATCACAGCCTGATCTGGAAGATAGATTTATTTCAGTTGCCAATGTAGATTACATAGGCATTAACTTTGACTTGATCAATGTTTATGCAAAATTCGCACTCCCACTAGAAGACATACTGACAAAATTGCAGCTGGTAGTACGGAAGCTGAGACATCTTAATAATGGGCGATTTTAATGCTCACTCAATTTTGTGGGTCAGCCGAAGAACCGATAGAAAAGGCGTACTGCTGGAGGATTTTGCTGCAAGGAATGGCCTAACCATTGTAAATGATCCCATGGCCTTGCCAACATTTTTGGGATCCAGCGGAGAATCATTTATCGATATAACTCTGGCATCACCTGGCATTGGCCAGCTTATTAGCTTTTGGAAAGTCGAGGATTGGACCTGCAGTGATCACCGGGTGGTTTTATTTGAAATAAACCTAAACAATCAAGAAAAGCGATACCATAAGGAACGTTTTGTGACGGAGGGAGCTGAGTGGAAACGTTTTGTTGAGAATATTGCATGGCACCTAACAGAGCTGGGGCAACACCATCCATCATATGGAATCGGAAAAAGAGGCAGCGAAAATCTCAACAGAAATTTTCACAGCGGTTAAGGAGGTGTTGCCCATAACACGAGAGTCAATAAGAAAGGGACAAGTATGGTGGAACACACAACTCACAAGCCTGAAGCCGGAGACCTACAGAGCAAGACGCCGATTTCAGCGAGAAAACGATGCTGTTACCAAAAGAAATGTCAAAAAAGCATATTAAGAACTTAATAAGAGTTTCCCAAAGGCAATAGGAAACGCAAAGAAAGAGACATGGCACCGATACCTAGACCAATGCAAAAGCCCTTGGGGACTAGCCTATCGGAGAGCCCTTGATAAAATCTCAAATAGAAACTCCTTCACATCGTTTATGCACAATGGGGATGAAACCAGAACGGCAGATGAGGTTGTTAATGCTATAATGGTGAGATATTTCCCGGTAGACGGACTAACTTCAGACACAGAAGACCATGCTCACAAAAGAATTACAATGTATGAACTTCCGCAAACCGACGATGCGCTTCCATGGGAAGAGGAAGACGTGGGGTTGGCTATGGGACAACTCCGATCGGGAAAGTCACCAGGACCGGATATGATAGGAGCCAATATCCTTAGAAATACAAAAAACGCACTGATTAAGCCTTTAACTACGTTTTACAACCGATGCTTGAATAAAGCCATTTTCCCCTGTATCTGGAAACAGGCTGAGCTGGTTACTATCTTGAAGCCCGGTATAACAGAAGTCACTGCTAAATCTTACCGCCCAATATACCTCCTAAATGTAATAGGGAAAGTTCTGGAAAGCCTAATGCTGCAACACCTAAAAGACGTAATCGACTTGCTCTCTCCTGATCAATTCGGAGGTCGAAAAGGACAGTCAACAACGGATTCCATTAACCAGCTCATATCAACAGCTAAGGACTCGCCCTCTAAATATTTTGTAGTCCTCTTCTATGATGTTGCTGGCGCGTCCGAAAATATGTGGTGGCCTGCTATTATGGACGAGCTAAAGAAACTAAAATGCCCCAGAAATATATACAGGCTCATATTATCATTTTTATCGAAGCGCTCTGTCTACTATCAACTTCCGGGAAGGAGAATAACGAGGCCAGTCCAGAGGGGTTGACCTCAGGGATCAGTTTTAGGACTCCCCCTATGGAATATCAACATGAACCCTCTCCTTGTTAAATTGAGAGCTGCCGGGTATACGCCATCTGCTTACGTGGACGACTTTGCTGTTGGAATAGAGGCAAAATCACGAAAAGATTTGGAAATAAGGGCAACGGAAGTCACTGACATAGTCTTTTATTTTATTTACACCCTACCCTGCCAATAAGGCAATACGGGTGTTATGCAGTAGTGAGTAGCAACGCATGCGTTACAATTCACTACTGCATTCAGACCAATTACATTTATTTTACAGCTGTGCACACAGCCTGCTCTTTTTTCTCTTTTTAGCAAGCATCTTCTTCCACCCTCTCTGGCGGTCTTCCGGATGCTAGTTCATTTCTTCTTCCCAATGAAAAGTGGGTTGACCCAACCAGTTCCTTCCACCCGTATACGAATGCCTTGTAATACGGATATTTTTCCTTTGTCATAAGTTGAGGGAGATCGCTCTCCATTAGAGCGTAGAACCCCGTCTCCCTCAACAACTTAGCCCTCAGTGCCTCAAAGGCGGTACAGACAAGGATGATATGCTAGGCGGTCTCCGGCACTCTGCAACTTGGGCATAGGGGATCGATGTTCTTGCCATATTCAGCGAGCTTTGCTCGGAAACCCCCATGCCCTGTGAGGAACTGTGAGACCCAGTAGTCCGGGAGAACCCATGTCTGTTCCATTCTTCAACCAACGGTGGGGAAGTATTTTCTTAGCGTAGCCCCTTTTGTCGTCGTCGCTCACCGCTGGTTCCATTCCTTTAATGTGTTCTCCCGAAGAATGCTCTTCCATCTATTAGGGTCTTCACTGATCCTCACACGAAGATTCGCCGGTAGATCCACCAGGCCTTCCCTCTTCTTATGTCGAAAGTATTCTTCTCGTAGGAGAAGATCAATAGGAGTAGTTCCGGCTAAGACTTGTACCGCCTCATGAGACACTGAACGGTACGCTCTAGTGACCTGCAGCAGAGCCATCCGCTGGATTATTTACAACCTTTTCTTCTGTTGGTGCGAGAGATGATGACTCCACGCATGGGACGCATATCTCAGGATGCCCAGAATAACTCCTTTATAAATAGTTAACGTGGCTGGGTACCTGAGACCCCAAAAGGCGCCCCCGATGCGACGAAGTCCATTGAGAGCCAGAGCTACCCTACCTTTCATGTAGTCCAAGTGAGGCGTAAAGTTGAAATTACTCCCAATTCTTATGCCAAGATAAGTAACAGCCTCACTTGGACGTATTCTTTCTCCTTCTATTCTGAGAGCAATAGGGTGGGCCCTGTCAGTCTTACCTCTTAAAAGAATGGACTGGATCTTAGCAGCCGCCATCTTCATCTTTTTTCTCTCGCACCATCGTCCTACGAGGTTGGCACATCGTTCAGCTTCTTCTTTTAACCTGGCTCTGCTGTTTGAGGCCACTACAACGGCCAGATCATCAACATAGGCCGTGTCGGGGAACCGCTCTTGTTCTAGTACCCCCAGCAAACTCATCGAAGACTAATTTCCACAGGGCTGGGCCAAGAACCGACAACCTCTTTGGGGACAACCTCTTTCCATCGACTCTTGTACTTCAAAGAAGCTACCTTTTATCTTCAATGTTCGGTCCTGGAGGTAGCTCCTTAAAAGATCATATAAGTTGCTGGGAGTCTCATACTTCTGCAACTGCTGGAGTACGCTCGACCACCAGACGCTATCAAAGGCGGAAGACATGTCGAACAGGATAAGCATGACATACTTCTCCGCCTTCTCTTCAACGTCACGGCGCACTCTCAGCAGGGCATCTGCGGTTCCCCTGCCTTTAGTGGATCCGTACTGCCGTGGATGGCTAGCCCTAGAGAAGACTGGTCGTAGACTCATCATCAATAGGGTCTCCAATAATTTACTCATGATAGGGAGGAGGCATATAGGCCTATAAGATTTGGCTAATGACTGACATAGTCTTGCAATGGTGCCGAGAAAATAAACTCTCTTTAAATTTTCAGAAGACTCGACTCCTGTTTTTGAAGGGAAAAATGGTAGGGTTTCTCCCCAGAGTAAAGTTAGGAGATGTCCTAATAATACCATCTCAGGAAGTGAAGTTCTTAGGAGTCCTATTGGGCGAGAGGTGTAACTTCACTAACCACCTAAAAGAAATTAAGAGCAAAACTATTGTCCGTTACAGTTGCCTTAAAACGATGGCAGGGACCACCTGGGGTCTCAAATATAGTTACCGGGAAACGCTATATAAGGCTTCTTTCTTGCCTATTGCATTATATGCGGCGCCGGTCTGGGGCCAGAAACTGAGACAGTCAGACATCAGAGTGCTGGAGCAAGCTCAAAGAAGATCTCTCCTACTGGTGACAGGAGCGTATAGAACGGCACCCACTTCGGCTTTGCAAGTGATTACAGGACGATTGCCTATAGACCTGAAAATACAAATATCCATAGCCACATATAGAATAAAGAGAGGAGTGCCAGCAAATGTGGGAATAAGCTGTTTTGTGTGCCCTAGTGGAAGGTACGACGAGGTAGCCGACAGAATAGAAGAACTAGTCCTTTCTGAATGGCAGAGAAGGTGGGATGCATGCGAGACTGGAAGACTGACCCATGAGTTCTTCCCAGATGTCAGGAGAAGAATCAAGAATGACTGGGTGGAGACGGATTTCTGGACTGTTCGACTCCTCACAGGCCATGGAGATATAAATGAAAAATTACATTTTTTTCATAGAAGAGCCAGTCCGAATTGCCACTGCGGGGCTGTTGAGAATGCTAGATACATGATTTTGGAATGTCCAATGTACACTGGCGCCCGACAAGCATTTGCAGGAGAGTACTCCATGTTGTAATGGCCTCCTCGGTCCCTGGACAAGCTTGTGGAGACACCTGAGATATTTGATGCCTTTAAGAAATACGCCAGGAGGATATTCCATGAAAAAATAGCAAGAGAGGAAAGATTAAACCGGTGATATACCAAATACATAAATTTATTGTTATCATAAGATTTAGAAATAGTATATATAAACTTAGTAATAGGCCCACAATAAGTAGGTAGGAAGTTACTGGAGTCCTGCTTGGTGGGGAACAGCCCTCCAGTTGCAGGCAGCCCATTAGTGTAGGTTTACCCGTAATAATTAATGCCCCAATCAAACTAAAAGACCGAATTTTGCCTCACTTTGACCCAAGAATTTGGATCAAAGTGAAAGCAGACCTGGCCGCTTGGTTACCAATCCTGGTAACCGAGCCCTTTAAATTTGTGGCATATTTTTCAGTTAGAAAATTGGATGTACCGCTGGTATAGGGTTGCCCTAAGGTACAGCGGGGGGAAAGAAGGAAACAAAAGAGAGAGAGAGAGAGAGAGAGAGAGAGAGAGAGAGAGAGAGAGAGAGAGAGAGAGAGAGAGAGAGAGAGAGAGAGAGAGAGAGAGAGAGAGAGAGAGAGAGAGAGAGAATGAGAGAGAGAGAGAGAGAGAGAGAGAGAGAGAGAGAGAGAGAGAGAGAGAGAGAGAGAGAGAGAGAGAGAGAGAGAGAGAGAGAGAGAGAGAGAGAGAGAGAGGAGAGAGAGAGAGAGAGAGAGAGAGAGAGAGAGAGAGAGAGAGAGAGAGAGAGAGAGAGAGAGAGTGAGAGAGAAACTTGTTTACCATTCTGTCTTCATGTTTGGTCTATGTTTTTAATCCATTTTAACTATTATTATTTTATTGAATACTTTGTTCTAACACTGATATAGTGTTTTATACCTTTTCACTATTCTGTATGTATGTTTAGACTACAATAAGTCAGATAGAAGTATATTATACTTATAACAAAAGTCGATTATCCAAATCGATTGATTGAAATTTTCACTAGAGTAGTTTTATTCATCACTTTAATATTTAAGATCTCTAGTTCTCAACTTAACCTACTGCAAGTTGCTTCATTTGGTGCTTCTATTATATTTCCTCTTGAAGATTACCTTGCAGCATATCCCCTATTATTACTGCAAGAAGTACAGAAATGGAGGAAGGTGAAAAACAAACTCCTTTTCAATCACGTAAAAAGCTGGATGTATCTCCAGCACCCAATAGAGGAATAGTAAATAAAGGAGCACTGACAAGTGGCGGGGAGAGCAGCGAGATAGGAAGAGCCAAAGAGACATCACGCAGTCAGCCTAGTTCTTTGAATAGTAACAGCCAATGCTGCCGTGACGTCACCGAATCTTATCACGATACTTCGCAACAAACAATTACATCACCTGATCGGAAACATCCTGGGGAAAAGAATCCTACAGCGGGGGGAAAGGAGGAAAAAAAGAGAGAGAGAGAGAGAGAGAGTGAGAGAGCCTACTAGAATTGTGAACAATAGTATATCATTCTCCCAACTACTTAGAGGTAAGAACTCAACCGATAAATGTCAAGCTCTACCGCAACAACAATCTCAACCCCAACCTCAAAATCCTATTCATCCTAATATATCCAACCATCAACAACAAATTCATCATATCCCTCCCCCTTCAAATGCAACAGATCTCATCAGTTTGTTAGCATCTTTCCTCACCGATTTCAAATCTCTTGTTACTCCACTCATATCACTCCTCACAAATTTCGTATCTCACCTCATCCCTCCTTTAAAAAAATCCTTAAATGACTCACATCCCAAAGCCTATATTCATTCTCTTTTGGAATGCGAATGGTGTTAGAAATCATACAGACGAACTATCTACTTTACAACTTGATTGTCGTGGCACTAATTACTGAAACTCAACTAACCACTAAACAATTCTTCAAAATATCGCAATAAACCATCCTGACGGTAGAGCACATGCCGTCACTGCTGTCATTGTACACCAATCTCTGTCCCATCACCTACTGCTATTGCCTATCCAATATTTCCTACAATCCACCGCCATTGTAATCATAACCTTCTCCTTTCCCGTCACTCTAGTATCAGCATATTACCCTCCTAACAGATACATATCCAATGACCGGTTCAGTTCTCTCCTTAACTCCTTAGGACATCCTGGGAGCAGACTTAAATGCCAATTATCAAGAATAATGGGGTTCAAGAACCACAAATTCTCGCTATTGATCCTGGTTGTCTACACTCAATTCCTAAAGTTTCAGCCTCCTTCTTCCCAACTCACCTACCTACTGTCCAACTGATCCTAACCGCAATCCCCGATGTTTTTACTCACAGTGGTTTAGGTTCCCTCAATCATTCCCTTAGCCGCGACTTGATGAACTTTTCTCAGACCATAGTTCATTAATACTCCAATTATCTCTAGCTCCTATTCCTAAACCCCCTCCACTGTCCTTCATCAGAGGCCCAGTTAACTATCCATCACATCCTTTCCAATAAAATTTACCTCAGAATAACCTTGAAAACTCCAGAAGACCTTGACAATGCCATCTGTTTCTTCAACACCACCATTCGACAAGCAGTATGGACAGCTTCCTCTCCAAATCATTCCTCAAGAACCCTTAAGAAAAATAATTTACCCCAACACCTCATAGACCTAATCCACACCAAATGCTGTGCCAGAATATTATTATAACGTACCAAACATCCCATCGATCGCCACTCCTACAATTATTATTTTAACTATTAAAGCAAGAATTACTATCCTTCAGATCTCAATCTTTTTATTCATAACTTCTCTCTCTGTTCGTGACGATTCCCTCTGGAAACCACCAAAAAAATCCTAAAATCCCATTACGTTTCCCACCCACTCCGTCGAAGCGATGGCTCCTGGACAGCGTCTGATGAAGACAAAGCTGAGGAATTCGCCAGACAACTCTCCAGTACATTCAATCCTCATCCAGAATCCCATCCAACCCAGAGCGCAAAAGTAGAAGAATTGCTATCTTCACCGATTGCACACTCCTTACCACCTAAAGCAGGTAATCCATCGGAGGTCAAATACCTTTTACGCAATATCAATCCTCGTAAATCTCCCGGATACGACCTCTTAACCTCACAGATCCTTCGACAACTTCCACCCAAAGCTATCATATTCCATACATATATTTATAATTGCATCTTAAGAACAAACCACTTTCCCATCTTTTCCATACGATAGGCGGGGATTTAAAAGACTCCCTCAACACCGGAACGCGAACTCGTGACTGTGCTGTGCACACGTGTTAGCCCATTCGGCCAGGCCACCCACTAACAATACTGAAACATATTTGAACTTACGGACTAGAACTGTGGGGAACACTAACATCAAACGCATCCAATCATTCCAGTCAAAAGTCCTTCGAACAATAGTCGATGCTCCTCATGTCGATGTAACCAACAAAACTCTACATGATGACTTCAACATCCCATTTGTCTTAGACCTTATCCCAGAAAATTATCCAAATTTCACCATAATCTTACGTATCATCCCAATTTTCTTGCACAATCTCTATTAATCACCATCCATCCCTATAATCCTCCAAGAAGGTTGAAACGGCAGTGGCCCCGCGACATTTTGTAGATTGTATATATTGGAGTTCTGGCAATGACCAGATTCTCCACTCAAGACATGAGTGTATGTGGCTAAAGTGCTCTCGATCAATCTCTGTTGGCTTTAGTACCAGTGAAGCAGTTGAGAGAGTAGCGCAGGGTTCTCCTGGAGTCCAGCTTTTCCTTCCATAGTTGGAGGGACAAGCCTGCTTCAGAGTTCCCTCCCCTGATTGTAAATATTGTATATAGGTATGCATGTGTTTTTTGCTTTGTTTTAATTTTCTTATTTTTATATTATTTTATTTTATTTATTGAGTATACTTTTTTATTATTATTTATCGTTATTTTACTTCTATTTATTTTATATATTTCTGTACATATAGTGTGAATGTTATTCTACCTCACTATAACTAATGTCAAAGTGAGAGATTGTTGTGATACTCAATAAATAAAAAATACATTGTACAATATGAAATTCAACTAATTTTTTTTTTAAATTGTTTAAATTTGTTTGTTGTTAAATTGTTGTTTTAAATATTAAAAATGTTTACAAAACTATAAATGATTGTTACAAATATTCCAAGTTAATGATTATCGGATTGATATAAGAAAGAAACGGCTATATAATTTAAGAGAAAAACTACAAAAAATTACAATAATAAAAATATTATAAGGATAATTTTAAGATTTTGTATAAATATATCATATTAAGTTATATTCCATTCAGAAGTTATGTTGTTTTAATAAGTTATGTTAATTAATAAGGCTAGTATGGGTCATATTTCATAACTATTATATCAGAGATTGAAACTTTTATAAAAAGTTCCATTTTCTGTCAAACATTTTAGAAAAATGTACTCATAATAAACATAAATAAAAAGTTCCGTTAAATGAAAAATAAACAGTGACTGGGGAGAGATCAGAGTTATAATTTTTCGTAAACAAATTATACACGATTCTAGCGTATCGTTTGTTTGAGTAGCAATGAATAAAAGTCGTTTTTTATATAGACTTTTTAGCGAAATTGAAAAACCTTTACTTGAAAAGTTGCAAGGGAAAAAGTTCAGATTATCAAGAGAACTATCGGTAATAAAAAGTTTGGTGAAACCGATTCGTAAAAATAATTTTTTTTTTTTACGTTTGCAGACCTGTGTTATAATCTTATGATTACATATCAAAATCACTCACCGAAAATGCAAGAAAGAATCGTGTTAATTTTTAAAGGAGTCTATTTTTTATTTATTTTAATTACTTAGTTCATATATATATATATAAGAACATACACATTTAAACATGAATATTGAATACTAACTTATGTGTGAGAGGTCCAACGAAAGGATTGGCCAAAAGCTGTACGAACGCCTTGGAGGCGAACATTATCCCAACAGCAACTGTCTCCTCCACTAGATCTTTGTGCCGTTTCTCACCTTCGTTCGGAACAGCGGTTGTGTTTTCTGAAAGCGAATGTAAAAACATATAATGCAAAGAATAATAGAAAAGAACAAACTAATTAGTTATCACTAGGTTGTTCAGAAATGCACATACCATTTTATGAGAATTAATTATTTGCATTCAGGAGACCTCAAAATGTGTATTTGAATCTCTTCAAAAATCCGATTAAAAATTGTTTACGATTGCAATACTTTTTCTATTTTTTATAGACTTATTTTTTCCTTATTATTAAACAGAATTAAGATGATATTTAATCCCTTTTTCTTAAACCATAGGATAATACAAGTACTCAGTCCTTTTCATAATGTATTTTCCTCCTTCTTATCACATATCTTACATATCCTATTTTTCGGTAAAAAAAAAATACACTCCATCTCAATAAAACAATTGGCTCACTTCCTGATCTGCTTAAAAACAAAAATAAGGGAACTGATGAAGCTGCTCTGTAGCTTATTTTCATATTTGTTGAAGAACACAAAAATGATCTTTTTATTCAAATTTGATCTGATTCATCAGTTTTTTTTTAATTCCAAAGAAAATTACACTTGCATAAATATTAGCTGTCCTATCATAATTAAAAAAAAAATCGACTGTCTTAATTTAATTAGGTTTTCATACCCATCCCCGAGTTTACTCTAGTTTAATTAAAAATATTCTTGAGATTGGACCGATAATGGAACGTTTCGCGATTGGCAATTAGTCTGTTCTAACAAAAATGTTGATTTTCTTCAAGTTGGAATGAAAAGATAAAAAACTTTAATCGCGCTTGGTTACCCAATTATATCTGTTTGCTACGTATCACTTCTTTTTTATAAGTTTGTTTACATACACATCTGTTATGCTTACCCCTCAAAATACATTTGAAGAGAATCTATTGTAATATAGCGTAATAATAATGTAACAGATAATATTGTAGGTGATAAACTCACCAGAGAAGTAATCAGTGGAGTTGTCTATATTGAAAGGGGCAAGGGTGGTGGTAGCCATCTTGGGGTTCTCGTCGAGGTGGGAGGCCAGGCTGCTTTGGTTCGGATGTTGGATGTCATAGATGAACTCTGGGATGATGGGTACTGCAACAGAAATAAAATTAATCGAATTTTGTTTGATAAAAGATGATTAAGTTTTTCACTGTCGCTCTTTATCTTATGATTACTTTAATACAGAAGTAATTAAGCGATGCTGCCTAACAGCCGTCCTGGATATTGTTAAAAATATTTCTGGAATAAAAAAGTATCTCAACACCTGAAATTATTATAAATAGTCTCCACTTTAGACCATCACACTGGGTTACCAAACATGAACGCTAGGAACCAAATGGACCACGGGTGAATCAATCAGACTCGCAGAGCATCACTGCTGGATTTGTGGTCGATGAAGTTGCAAGAAAGAGACCAACTGCATACATTGAGTTAAATAAAGCTTATATCAAGAAGAAGGCATTCATATGTTTATAGAAAATATATGAGCAGCAGATTGATCTCCGTGACTTATCACGGCTGATGATTTACCAGTGTATTTTCGCGCTTCTTGCCAGACGAAACATCAACAGGAAAGATGATTGAAGTACCAATTGCTTATGCATCACGACCCTGATTAAAACAGAACGCAATTATTCCCAGCTTGATCGCGAGGGGCTGGCAATAGTTTTTACAGTTGACAAGTTTGAGCCTTATGTAGCCTTACGTAACCTTTTTATTTCACTGATCATCGTCCTTGGCTTGGAATATTATTTTCTGAGAGACCTACCCCTATACGCCTCAGTTCTGGAATATTAAGGTGGTCTATTATCTTGAGTGCCTTCGATTAAAAGCTAGTCACAGTTCAGGGAAATCAAAGGGATATGCAGATTTCGTAAGCCGCCATCCTACACCATCTGCTCATACTTTGTCATTGTTTCCTGAACTTGCTGGAATACACCTTTCAGAAGCTAAGGACTCACTCCTACTTACTCCTCAGGATATTGCTAGAGAAACAGAAAACAATTAAGTACTGTTGCAGGTTACGAAATATGTACATTCATGTTGGCCAGATAAGGTGACTGATAATTTACGCTCTTAATTTAATAAGAAAAATAAATTATTAATTCAGTCAGGCTGTATACTTTGACATGAGCGGGTTATGATTCCGAAAAATCTGAGGGATAATATTCTACTTTTGATACACTCAACCCTCCATGTGGAAAACTACAGCGTAGGCATTGGATGCAGTATAGTTTGCTGGACAAATATAGACATAGTTATCACAAATACGATGAGATTACATAAGGCATGCCAAGTAGTGATCAGTATGCTAGATCAACAGATAGATCTTGACCACAAGCGCAGTCTCCATGGAAAAAAATACACCTTGATCTATCAAAGGCTAGTATCTGAAACATCAGGATTTTGGAATTTTAATAACAGTTTCATTACAGTTCGAACTGTTCTCTCAGTCAGGCCATTGGAGAAAGGATGCCATGGAGAAGTGAAGGGGATGGCGAATTCCATTTGTATTTAAGAATGATTTGAATTGTCCTAAAGTAAACTGGCGTCAATTATCAGTAACAACAGCAAATGGCCTGCTAAATTCTGCTAAAATATACCGCGCGTTAGTAATTAAGGTTGGTACCGTTAAATTAGAAATAAGCTTCCCTATAGCCACTTTGATTATGCATCTACTGCAATTAAACCAGCAAATCTTGATCTTCATCCAATTTTCCGTAGTGTAAGTTAAATGTTCTACTAGGGTTGACATAATATTCCAAGAGTAAGGTGTTAATAGCACTCTACGTTATGTAGAGATGTAAGGACACATAAACTAATTAGGTTTTCTTTTTCTGTTCATCCTCATAACATGAGTCAAATATTTGAGAATTTTATATTCTACGGTTTCCAACATTAGTGTCACGTTAACATATTTAATTCGTGAATTTCTACTTAATATATATATATATATATATATATATATATATATATATATATATATATATGAGCCTTTTATTTGACAGAATGACTAACTTTAATTTCAAAATTTTTGAATAAAGTCATTTTAGTGATATTTCTAGTTGACAAGTTTATAATATCTGTATATACCCAACTGTACTGTAAAGCTGGGTTCTACTGGACATGTATAAAAGCAAACAGATTATAAAAATACAGTAGAAATGGTTCGGCCAATAAAATGGTTAATAAAATTTACATGGTTTGGCCAACTCTCGAATATAACAATTTATCGAATATACCATGCATGTACCCACTGCATGAAAAAAACGTCTGCCAAGTAAGGTCAGTATAGCTTCCTCACCGTTTCCGTTGTATATTACAAGGTATACAATTTTTCGTAATAAAATCTTTTTCGTAGAGAATAAAATCTCTAAGAGAAGCAGAATCGGAATAGCCGATTACAGTTACCCTTCAACATTTAACAAAAGAGTGTCGTATTTAAAGATTCCATACTTGATTATGCTTAATAAAAAAAACAAAAACAAAAAATGCATACTGAACATGAATTTCCATACTGTTAGTGCAAAAGATCCTACGTAAAAATGTATTTATTGTTTTACAAGAGTGCATAAAAACTCATTATTTCTTTATGCTTTATTAGAACAATTTCAAATTTTATTGTCATCTGCTATTTTCCATTAGCAGACTACTTAAATCAGTTGCAGACTACAAGATGTCACCATTAATACACATAGAGTTAAAGTTGAAAATCTTTACATTCGAACTTTTGCTCTGATAATAGTGATATACACTACCGGATCCAGATTTAATTTTGGGGAAGGGGCTTCAGCCCGAAAGATTTTATATATATATACATATATATATATATATATATATATATATATATATATATATATATATATATATATATATATATATATATAACGATAATTAATTTTTAAAAAATCCACTGCAAATTATTTCACTATGGTATATTATTTCCAAACAATTATACATATAAAGTAACATTAAATTCCTAGTTATAAAGAAAAATGTGATTCAATGTGAAAAAATGTGAAAAAGGTGATTCCAATTATTGGACTAAACTTTTTTTTAATCATTAGAAATATGCTAAAAAATAGCATTACTTCAGTAACACATTCAAAAATCAAAACATAAGATAAACCTTTTGCAATAACACATCTAAAAAAAAAAACTAGAGACCATATCTTTGCTCCTAATTGTCCGATTTTAACGATTTTTTTTTGTTTTTTAGGAAATTCCGCAAACTTTTTAAAAACCATATAGAATTTTCACAAAAATGTGTATACTTCTTGAGTTATTCGGAATTTAATTTTACCATCTCTTGTAACTTTTTTTTGAGCTTCTTTTCGTAGAAGTATGTTATATAGATAAATTTAAAGGGCGTAGAGAAAATGACTTTAGCGAAGTTTCATTAAAATCGGTACATTCATTTAGGGGCTACAGTATATAGCAACGCAGGTTTTTCGGCCGCCATTGAAACAAGAAGGCGAATAGTAATGTCGTTGAAGGAGTATCATCCTCTGGTGACCTCTGATTTTATATTCAAATTCGAAAAAAATCGGTCTAGTAGTTTCAGAAAAAAATGCGCGGACGGCGGACAGTGGACCTGTAGTGCATAAATAAGAGAAAGTAGTGGACAGAATTCAATAAAATTGACACTACGATATTTTTTCACCAAAGCCTACCTTTTATCTAACTTTGAGCCAAATCGAACGAGCCCTTTCTGAAATATTGGCATATCTAAAAATATACGTTTGCGCATGCCTAAGCGGAAGTGCTGGATGGAATTTGATAAAATTGATATGGGACCATCTAGGCACCAATCAGCATAATCCCTAAAAATTTCATGAAGATAGGATGAACGATACTATGTGATATGCCCGTCACATCGATTTGATTACAGACAGACAGACAGACAGACAGACAGACAGACGGACGGACAGTAAGACAGACACCGAACCAAATTTGATCCTTGATGTCTGAAACGTAAAACGCGAGTGAAAATTTTCGATTCTGAATTATGAAACTCAACCGTCGAAAAGTGAAAAAAAACTTTATTGAGAAAACAAATCAAACAATGAACATTATGACATGCTAAGTACTACTGATACAGATCTCTTGCTTACTGACTAGCCTAGGATTTTATGGGGGTATATATAGGTAGAGGAGAGGGAGGCTGCTCAGAATGTCAAGTCAGCATAGTTCGTTTCCATAACTATTCCCCCCTTAAAAAGTGAGGTCCTCCGAACTAGGATGCTTGTTTTTCGGTAAGGTAGGAATGCCACGCTCTAGACCTGGCGTCGCAAAAGGATGATAGCTCGATGGGATTGCTGATAGGTGGGGGATCAGGAGTTACAATGTTTGTTAGAGGTGTGGGGTTGTTAGTCTTATTTTTAAAAATGTTTTTTAAATTTATAATAATAAAATAAAATATGGTGAATAAACAGATATATACATATTATCAAAGTAAGATATAACATAATGTCAGAATGAGTAATTACAGAATAATCTTCTAAAGGTTCTATATTTAGAGTTCCTAAGTCTAATTTATTTACATCATCGTAGCTATAATTAGTAAAAATAACATTATCAATATTATACATAGATATTATGGGTATATTTACATGTTCTTCGTATCGAATAACTATAGATTTATTTACAAATATTTCATTTCTGTCAAGGCTTATTAAACCAGTGATTGGTAAATGATATAACATGGTTTCTGTTATGTTAGTTTCAATAGTAGATAAATTAAAAGTGAGATATTGATTAAGGCTAGGTATAAGTTTAATAAATGGTTTTTGTGAAATTCCTATTATTTTACAATGTTCTAATTTTTGGTTGTTACTTAATTCTAATATACACTTATCTTCTACTAAACTAAGACTTTTGTAATTACAATAAAAGTTAGAATTATATTTTAAACATTTTCCCTTATAAAACTGGTTATTATTTCTTATAACTAAAGTATTTTCTACTGGAATAGTTACAATATTTTCCTTATAGACAATGGGATATGACAGTATGTAATATGTAGTCGAAGGGGCAACCCTTAGTGGTGATTTAATAAAGAAATAAATCATTCCCGAATCGGACATTGAACAAATTGCTTTACTTAATAACCAATTTAATTCTACGTCTCTTGTTAGTAAATTTTTATATGGAGCTTTGATATTTTTAATTTCGTCATACGATAAAATGCTGGGGTGTGTCATGCCTAGTTTACATTGTTCTAATGCGTCTTCTGTTTCTTGTAATTGTGCTTCTATGAGAGTTAAATATGCTAAAAGGTCATGGTATGATAATTTGATGATTGTGAAATCTAATACTTTGTTATTGGTTTCTATATTATTTTTGAAGTTATTTAAAATGATAATATCTTTATTTAATTCTTGTGTTAACTTCCGGTTGAGGCTAAGCCTAGCTTCCTCGTTATGTTCTATGTGATATAAATTACTTTCAACCTTTTGTAGGATGGTGTCGTATTTTTCTTTGTCATCTGCATCCATAGTTCCCGTTAACCAACTGAGAGCAGATCCTAAACCATTAATTATACCACGTTTTTCTCTTTTTATATATTTACGCTTAATAAGGTGGGTGATTTGGTTAGTTATTCTCTCATACCTCTTATCTAATATTTGATGCAGCATTTTAAATTCTTTTTCTGTCTTTAAACTATTAATATGTGTTTTTATTGTTGTGATTTCATCATGTAGTTGAGATAGATTCTTGTAATGTAGGAAAGTGTACCATTCCGTCATCACATACGACGAATTCATTTGAATGATCGAAGCCCCAGGGCCATTCGACAGCGTCTGGATTTTCAACGTTTCTACCTGGAGGGTCCGAGCCAGAACAATTAAGATCAGAAGAAACTTGAAACAGTCCTTCATCTTCAAAATCTGCAACAGGAAGATTATTGGGATTAACCCTCAAATCCTGAATTCGTTTTTCGATTTCTTCATTTAATTTTTGTGCGTACACATTATCTGCTAGACACTCATTTTGATTTGTGTCTTGAATGGTAGTGGGTTTTCCTGAATCGTTTTTCTTTTTCCTGGGTCTTTTTATTTGGCTTGCATGTAATTTCTTCTTTTTACCCTTAGCGGTTTCAAATTTTCCATTAGATTGTTTACCTTTTTGATATTTTGGATCTTTTTTATTGGAACTGGGTTTTCTAATAAAAACTTCTTCTGGTAATTTAGGGATATCTTCTCTAGTTTCATTTCTTTTGTTGATATACCTTTCTTTATTTTTTTCTATGTTTGCTTTTATAGCTTCTCTGGTGTTTCTAAGTTTTTCATGATATTCTTGAACCAAGTATTCCTGAACTTCTGGATTTTCATTGTAGTTGTCTCTACCGATTCCAAATGTTATTTCGTTCGGACTTAATTTTAAATCTTGGTTCATTGAATTGTTATACGCGATTGTTGCTAGTTCTAATTTTTCTTCTTCAGACGAGGTGGATTGAGTATTTATTATTTTGATTAAGCCTATAAACGTTGAGCTTGCTCTATTAAGTAATCCTAACGAATTTGGATGGTTAGGTGTTGTCTCATGTTTTTCAATTTTTAAATATTTTAAAAAGTCTCTAAATAAATTGTTGTCGTATTCACGGCCATTATCTGTCGTGATTACTAATGGTTTTGGGAAATGGACCAAATATTTCCTCAGTGTTGCCATTGATTCAATAGCGTTTGCTGTCTCGCTATATCTTGTGAATATCTTTTTTGAGAAGGTGTCCGCTATTATATAAACGTAATAATTTCTCATATGGAGTGTGTCCATCATGATTGAATCGAAAGGTTTTTCAGGTGTTGGTGTAATCATAAATTTAGGTCTGATAGGTCGTCTGTCATATTTAATTGAATTACATGTATCACAAGCATTAATGATATCGGTGATATGGTCTTTCATATTTGGCCAATAATATTTTGTTTTCAATTTTAAATATGTTTCATTTATTCCCCTATGGCATGATTTTCCGATATGCTGATCTAAAATCAACTCTTTTTGTTGGGTTTTGTCAGTTATGTCTGGTAATAATAAAGAGTATTTCTTTATTCTATTGGTCGGAAATTTTTCTCTGATAATGTCTGTGACTTTATTATACAATCCTTCGTACCAGTTGGTCTCACTCTCAATTCCTTGGATTTTGGGAAGACAATAAACGCCATAAGTTGTATTGGGTTTTAGTATTTCCAATAACTTCTGTTCTAGTTGTTCTGCGTTTTGGTTATATGGATACGTTAGTTCTAAAATAATTCTATTTTTATTAAAGATTTTTTCAATCTTAGCGTCATTAAAGCCCTTCATGATGACTATTTGATTTTTCTCTACGTTGACAGGTCTTTGACCATCGTCGACGATAAGGATCCTATTATCTGAAGACTCGGCAGAGTGTTGGGTATCTAGAGATGAGTCATCCTCTTCTGCGATATGATACATGTCGAACTCGGGTGTCTCTGAAACATGCTTGTCAACTGGATGTCGCGACAAGTGGTCAGCAACCTTGTTCGCTTTACCCTCGATGTGCTTGATATCATATTCGTAGTCTTCTAGAAGCAGTTTCCACCTGATAAGACGGGCGTTTTGTGTTTTGCAAGTCTTAAGATATTCGAGTGGCTTATGATCAGTGTAAATAAAAAATTTTCTGCCGTATAGATAAGGCCTAAAATGGTTACATGCTCAAATTATTGCTAGGCACTCTTTTTCTGTTGTAGAATAATTTTGTTCGGCTTTATTTAGTGTTCTAGATGCAAAACAAATTGGTAATTCTTTACCATTTTTCTTTTGAGCAAGTACCGCTCGTATGGCGTAATTACTGGCGTCAGTTGTTAAGTAGAAGTCTTCTTCAAAGTTGGGTACTTGAATTATGGGACTACTACATACTAAGGTTTTTAGTTGTTCAAATGCTTCACGGTAGGAATCAGGGTTTATTTCAGTTTCTTCCTTACGTAGGCATCTTGTCATAGGTGAAGCTATTTTTGCATAGTTAGGGATCATTTTTCTATAGAATCCTGTCAAGCCTAGAAAACTTTTTATTTCTTTTTCTGTTTTAGGTAATTTAAATTCCTTGACTGCTCTTATTTTATCTGGATTAGGTTCTATTCCCTTTTCACTTATTATATGGCCCAAAAACAATAGTTCTCTTTTACAAAATTCCGTTTTGTCAAGTTGGATTTTAAGATTATGTTTTTTCAATTTTTCTAAAACAGATTTTAGGTGTTTTAAGTGGTCGTTGAAGGTTTCAGAAAATATAATAATGTCATCCATGTATACCAATACATGTGGCATATCCGAAAATATAATATTCATCGCCCTTTGGAATGTTGCAGGGGCGTTACATAACCCAAATGGCATTCTTAAGAATTCGAAATGTCCTTGGTCAGTACTGAATGCAGTTTTATGAACTGAATCCTTATCAACTTTAATTTGATGAAAACCAGAGCAAAGATCCATTGCTGTAAAAATAGTTGCTTTACCTAATTTTCCGAGTAAGTCTTCAATATTCGGCAGGGGGTATCGGTCTGGGATCGTTTGTCTGTTGAGTTTTCTGTAATCGATCACCATTCTTATTTTCTTCTGCCCTGATGCATCGGCTTTTTTAGGAACTACCCAAACGGGTGAATTATAGGGTGAGTTACTGGGAGTAATTATTTTGTTTTCTAGCATTTTATTTATTTCTTCTCTTATTTGTTCCCTGAATTGCTGCGGGTATCTATAATTTCTAGAATAAATTGGATCATCCGTTTTGGTTTTTATTTGGTGTTCCACTAGATCCGTCGCTGATAATGCATCTTTTTCTGTTTTAAATATGGCAGGATATTGTTCCAACAGTTTTAATAATTCAGACCTATGTTGCGGAGGAATATGTTCAATTCTAACCAGCTCGTTTATATTTTTGTCTTCCTTATCTATTGGTGGGTTCACTATTTCCACTTCTTGGAAATGCATTAGAGGCAATTTGACTGTTCCGCTTTTATCACTAATAATTTTTATTTTATCCCTATATATTCCTGGGGGTATTTCCAGTCCGTCCGTTTTATAATCTATATAAAAATTCTTTCCCTTAGGTATTTCTGCTATATTTTCTCCTTTCTTGAGTTCAATCGGAAGGGAGTCCCTATTCAATATGAAGTTAAATTCACTATAGTCTGATTTAATGTGTCTATTTTCAAAATCTATTTTAAAGTTAAGGTCATCCATGAGTTCGGAACCAATCAGAACGTCATGGTTTGGACTAAAATTTAGTAAATAAAATTTAACTTTAGTGGGACATTTTAAAAACGTGTTTTTGATTTCGGTGGTGATAGTTTCTGTTCCCTTTTCTTCTCCTGCGGCAGTTAACACGATGAAATTTTCATTTTCTCTTTTGACTCCTGCAGGTACTATTTTTGGATTTATATAGTTTTTTTGTGCTCCTGTGTCGAGTAGCCATTTACGGTCCTTTTTTGTCAGTTACATAAGGCAGTTTATGGAAATTATTTGTCTGGAGTTCCTGAATTTCTATGTTTTGAAATTCCGATCTAGGTCGTCCTCTAAAAAATGATCTTCTGTTGTATTTGCGGTGAGCCTCTCTAATCGTTCACGAAGTTCACTTATTTCTTTATCTCTCGGGTCTTCTTTTTCCACTTTATATACTGGGTGTCTTGAGTTGTTTTTCTGAAAACCGCTCACGGTACGCATTGAGACTGTGTTTGATGATTCACCTTTCTCTGCGGGCTTATTATTTTTGGATTGTCCTGAGCCACGAAAGTACCTTCTTTGGTCTTCGGGCTTCCACTGCTCTTTGTGAGGTTGGTAGTCTCTCCTTTCATGATGATTATTTTGATTACTGTTATGGTAATCTTGGTGGTAATCTCTCCTTTCATGGTGGTTATTTTGATTACTGTTATGGTAATCTTGGTGATAATCTCTCCTAGGGGAGTGTCGACGCTCATCATTTCTTGATCCGTAGAAATTTGGTTGGTGATAGTTTTTATTATGATGTCTTTTATCATGTCTCTTATCATAACCTCTTCTGTTTTCTTCCTGAGCTTCCCCGGGCTTCCTCATATTCCCAGAATTGATCAAATCTTCAAATAGAAGGTGATTTTCATTTTGTATGAGATTCCGTAGGTCATCAAGAGTTTTTAGACCGGCTTTAGTCATCAGATAAGTCCTAATATGTAGAGGCATATTTGTGAAAAAGTGGTATAATATATTTTTCTCTAACGCGGATACTATAGTTGCTCTTTCCGGAGTGTTCTGAATTCGGTATTTTGAAATAATTAGTGTTCGACTTCTGTCTAATCGTTGAAGGAAATCTAGAGGGTGTTCTTTATGACGAATTCTTAAATTAAAGAGTTCAAATGTTAGTTGTTCAATAGAACGAGAATCCCTAAAAGTATTTTCTAAATATTGTAAAAGTTCAGTGACCCCAGTGAATTCACACGTAGTATTAATGTAGTCAGCGTCTCCTGTAAGTCTAGCTAGGATTTTACTGAGTAAGCGTTGGTCATTCAGTTCGCGGAGGTTGTTATCGGGTTTGCAGACTATATTATAAACCTGTCGGCAAACGGTTACAAATTTAAGTAAATTATGTGGATCCCCATTGAATGCTGGAATATGGTCATAATCAGCGGATTTAATTGCAAAAGTGGTTGCTATTTCGTCTAAATTATTACAGTCGTTAATGCGAATAGATCTAATTTGTTCCAACCTTTCAGCTAATTTACTCATAAAATTGTTAGTACATATATGTTTATAACAATATAATAATATAAATGTTAATTTATATATATATAATAAAAAAAAAATTATATAATTTAAATATTAATAAACCAGAAAATAAAAAAAATTAATGAGTTTTGATTATTTCAAATAAAGTTGACTCACAATTTTCTTCCAAGAGTTTCGATGTCTGTTGGGGTGATCAGACGATTTCAGTTCAGCAGCAGGTCCTTCTTCAAGATCTAAGAGTCAGAGCGGGGTGCCAGCCTCTTACAGGTGTGATATCCTCGAAAGGTAGATCAAATCTTGATTTCTGGTACTGCAGAGTTCGAGTCTAGAACCGCGATGAAATATGCATGCGGTCCCTGTTCGGGCGCCAATTATGAAACTCAACCGTCGAAAAGTGAAAAAAAACTTTATTGAGAAAACTAATCAAACAATGAACATTATGACATGCTAAGTACTACTGATACAGATCTCTTTCTTACTGACTAGCCTAGGATTTTATGGGGGTATATATAGGTAGAGGAGAGGGAGGCTGCTCAGAATGTCAAGTCAGCATAGTTCGTTTCCATAACTCTGAACAAAAAATTTTTTTAATTTCTCGCACGAACACAATGCTTCCCTACCTTCGGTAGTGAGGAAGCAAAAATTGATTAAATTATCATTACGAAACATTATGTTAATTTTATAAGACTATTTTTATAATGAGGAAGGAAAAGAAGGAAAGATATATATATATATAAATATATATATATATATATATATATATATATATATATATATATACTATTACTATATGTATATAGTAACAGAATAATGTAATGTATAGATTATGTCAAAATGGATTGATCGGTATGAATCAATGCTGTGTATAAAGCAGCCCTATGTAGTAGGGCAGCACTACTTTCAATAAAGCATTTCTCTCTAATGTGCCCAGGCCATCTGAGAGGTTATGTGCATTTAGGAGACCATCTACTGTGCTTTAGGTTGTAGATCTTTTGTGCTATAACCTACACTGTTTATATTAGCGTTAAATAATCTTGTTTTATTTGTAATCTAATATAGGTAATGGCATAGTAGATTGGATTCGTTTTGCGAAAGGACAAGCTTTATGTGACAGCTCTTCGACAGTAAAACTCCCCCAGTAAAAAATCCCTTTCTAGCAGTAAATTAGATTCGAGTGGATGAGAAGAAACAGGTTACGACTGAGAGAGGGTATAAGGTCAAGGTGTTGGGGTCTATTCATGAGAGTGTGGGTATAGTGGCTCATGTTTAATACAGCGGCGACCCCTGTAAAGGTGATTTACATTTATATATCTGTCCCTCCAGGCTCACCTCCACTCCCTTGATTAATTTACTTATTCCGCCTCCTCTAGTTCAATAGCCTCACTTCTAACTTCATTCCTTCTTATCGCATTGCAGCGAACTGCTAAACTAAGCTAACAAGTAAATCCTTTTCATTCCTATATTAAAATAATAATATTAATACCAGTTGACATACTAGACTTAAAAGACGTTTTCATTAGCTATATAGAATAGTGAATAGAAAACTTAACTTTCTATTGACTAAAAATTACTGATCTACAGGACAATTCTGAAACCTATTTGGATCTACGGACTAGAACTGTGGGGAACAACAAAGCATTATAACATCCTATCCTTTCATTCCAAATTCCTTTGAACAAAATAATCGGTGCACCGTTCAATGTGACCAACAGAACAGTTCCCCAGGGGAACCCTGCACCACCTTAATGTCCCCTAAAAATTCTACAAAGTTCATCAGAACCTTGCTTATCTTACAAATTCCCTTGCTCAATCCCTTTCTAGCTCTTTCCATCCTTACAATCATCCTTAAAGGTTGAAATGGCAGTGGCCCTGAGTCCCTTTGTAAATACGTATATATTGGAGTTCCTTAGGGTTGTTTTGTTTACACATTATTTTTAATATCATTGTTTTGCTGTTAACCCATTTAATTTATTGTAAGCATGAAATTAATGAAATTTTTTTATCACTGTTACTAATGACCTTCATCGTGACGGAATGTAGATACATAGATAGATAGTTTATTGGCTAATATGTACATCTTTTAGCCATGGAGTTTGGCCCATTTGGTGTTAGTAGTTGTTAGTATTGAACGGCAATGAAAGCATAAATAAATAAAGATATAAATACGTATACATAGGTAGATTCCTATTGCTTATTATAACCTACCAATATAATGCAATAATACAACGAATTGAAAGAAAAAAAGAATTATTACAATCATCCTTAAAGGTTGAAATGGCAGTGGCCCTGAGTCCTTTTATAAATACGTATATGTTGGAGTTCCTTAGAGTTTTTTTGTTTACACATTATTTTTAATATCATTGTTTTGCTGTTATCCCATTTAATTTATAGTAAGCATGAAATTAATGACAATTTTTTATCACTGTTACTAATGACCTTCATCGTGACGGAATGTAATGTAACTCAATAAGGAAATTTAAAAAATACCAATAGAAAATATTTGACATGTATCTTTACTTTCACTTACTTATATATGTAATATATAGTAAGGGTAAGTATTGCTATCGTGAAAATTTTTGAATTTATTTTTAACGGAAATACACGTTTTGAGGTACCCTGGAGTCCAAATAACCAAGTTCCGAAAAATAGTCTATCAACGATGAAACTCATTTTTACAATTTTCTGAAAACTGGCTCTAACGGTTTTCATTAAACTCGATGTATCATTGTATAATTAAGTGGTCTTTAATAAAATTTAGGTCTTATCACCGTTGATGTCACTTTACAGGGCTTAAATGCTCAATGTTTATATGCGTCTTTCTTTAAAGTACCTTTAGTATGGTTTATATTAAATAATTAAATATCTCTCATTATTAAGAATTACGAATAAATGCTAAATATAACTTTTGAATGAATTTGATAATTGAATAACGGAGAAAAAAAATAAAAATGCTTATCCAAGTCGAAAATAGATCTCCAGAAATACTAGTCAGAAGGTATACGTATAATATATCGTTAGAAAGGGAAAACTATTAGAAAAAAAAACAATATCTAATATAGAAAGTTCTAGAAGGTAACGGAGAGTGGCAAAAAATTATAAATAATAATTTTTGAAATCTAATATTATTTAACGTAAATCACATGTTTTAAAAAAAAAGAATGAAAATGCCTTACTAAATGTATACTTTTAATTTTTTTCTAAACTTGAAATAGTATTTGAAATTCACTGATTCAAGGCAAACACATTATTAAAGATATTATTTATTTTACTTGTGTGAAAGAAGAAATGTAATATAAAATCATTTCATGTAGTTTAATAATTCTAGGTCTGATATTATATTTAAATAATTAGGTATCAACGTATGTTTATTCCGAAATATTGTCATGTAAATTTTTAGAAAATTAAATAAGTGAATAATTTGATGAATCTTCCCTTTGTGATAGTCCAACAGCACCCACTACTATATATATATATATATATATTTTTTTTTTTTTTCTCTTTTTTTTCACCAATACTGTTCAATTACTCTGTATTTTTATTTATGTATCTCTGAGGCTCCTTAGCCCACATTTCTGTCTTCCTGTATTATTCTAAAGGGACTCGTTCCAGAATAAATAAAGTATTATCATTATTTTATTTGTCAACACTTTTACAAAAGGTTTTTTGTTTACTTGAGAGAGTGAGAATCAGCTCCAACCATCTGAGGTATGTTATATTTTAATTTCTATTGAATGTTGAGAAAGCTTCTTACAATTCAGGAAGTATTCAACAGCACAGCTTTCAGAGCTTCATTTATTACATGAGTTGGGAGACCCAGCTTGTCAGTAGCTTCCACAGTAGACACCGGTATCAGGCAATATCTGGAGATCACAATGCCCCTAACGGTTAATTTATTATGTTTATACAAACTTTTTAACTCAGCTGCTAGACCTAAATACTTCCGAATTTTTTCTGCACAGACTGAGTTAATGTTTCCGTCCTTTGGCACAGCAATATCTATAATTTCAGCCACCTTAATATTACCGCCAATTAACACAATATCAGGTCTGTTGAGAGTCACGAGATGGTCTGTTATAAACGATTGATTCCAATATAATTTTAAGCCATCTTTCTGGCAGATACATTTTGGGCAGTATTTATAGTTGGGCACCGAATCGTTTAATAATTTAATTTTTAGACCAATGGTGATAGACTTTGGCAATATCATCATGCCTTTTTAGGTATTCTGTACCCGCAAGAGCTCCGCTGTGTCCAGTTATGTGTTGAATGTATTCATATGTGCTTGCACAGAGCCTACATTTGTCCGATACATTCTGTTGCTTCAAGACGTGTCGTCAGTAGGATCTGGTAGCTATAATCTGGTCCTGGATTGCAGTTAAAAAACCTTCAGTCTCGGGGAACAGATTTCCTCCTACCAGCCAGATAACGGACAAAGATTTATCTATTTCAGTCAGCTGAAGCTTGTAAGAAAACCTTCCATGTAATGCTTTTGACTTCCACTCTTCAACTCGGTCTTTGTCGGTAATAAAGATTGGAACAGTTTCATGAAAGGCTAATTGTAGAGCAGTGTGTTCGCGGTCGAGATTGCAGATTATCTTATGGCGGCACTGTGCTTTGTTTAAAGTACTCCCTTAGGTTCTTTTCTTGACTTCGGCAAGACTCTTTAATAGTTGTAAGACCTCTCCCACCTTCCTTTCTTGGCAGGTAAAGCCTTGCCATAGATGCAATCGGATAGTGCATTCTGGAACCCGTCATACTTGTTCTTATTAACCTATCCAATTCCTGGAGTGACGTTGTGGACCATTTTAGAATTCCAAAGCTGTAAGATAAGGAAGGAATAACCCACGTATTTATAGCCATTATCATTAATCTTGAAAAAAGATATGTTCTAAGGATAATCTTTAGTCTTTTTTTAAATGAAGCTATACTGTTCTATCCCTAGATATTTATACATATCTTCTTTCTGAAGGTTCTTAATATGATATTCTTCATTAAACAAGTTTTCGGAATGATTTGGTTTTTCTTTTATAACGTGAAGAACTGCGCATTTCTCAGTCCCAAGTGACATCTGTATGGAGTCACTAAAGTGGCTAACTGTCTTTAGCATAGACTGTAGCTGGGATTAATTCTTTGAGTAGAGTTTTAAATCGCCCATATAAAAGCTATGGCTGATCATTGCACTTAATTCATTAAATTTTACTTTGTATCCGCTTTCTTCACGATTTAATAAAATTGACAATGGAGCCATCGCAAGACAAACCAAAGGGGGCTGAGGCAGTCTCCCTGGTATATACCTATTGAAATGGTAATGTATTTAGGTGATTGCTTATCTCCCATTCTCAGTCTTATTTTCCAGTTGTTCATCAATTTCCTCAGAAGTTCTTTAATGTAAGGATGGATTTTATATAAATCCTGAACTTTTAAAAGCCAACTATGAGGAATTGAGTCAAATGTTTTTTTGTAATCAACCCAGCCTATTGACAAAGTTGTTTATTCATGGTCGTTTGGCAATGAACGAATCGATGAACAAAAGTTCTTTACACCCTTGGGATCCTTTTCTACAGCACCCTTTCTCCTTTTATTATTATTATCTTTTTTATTCTCGGCTTTGCGGGTTCAAAGCTGAAGGTGGGGGACGAGTCCAACCACCTGCAGTTATAATATTTTTAGATATTTAAAATTTTTCTTGTAATTCTGGCTGCATCCAAGAGAATCGCATGCTGAGCCTCTTTTAACACATCCAGGGGTAATTCCAAGCTGTCCGTATCTGCCACCGTTGACTTTGGGATCAAACCATTGGTTAATATTATTATTGGTGGAACCAATACGCTCTCCAAATGGCACAACTCCTTTAATTCAATCGCCAGTTCATGGTACTTACGGAGCTTCTCTCCCACGGTCGTGCTTATGTTGTTATCGTTTGGAATTGCGATATCAACTAAGTTTGCCTGCTTTGCTCCTAAATCTATAATAAGGATATTGGGTCTATTGTGAGGCACTGTATGATTCGTTATTATAGATTCGTCCCAATACATTTTGAGGGAACCATTCTGAAGCAGCCTTATCGGATTATATTTGTAATATGGCACCTTTTCATCCAACAGGTTAAGTTTCATAGCCAGAGCCTGGTGGAATATTTTCGCCACATTGTTGTGCCTTTGCAGATACTCCGTACCAGCGAGTACTCCAGCTGTGATATGTTGGATTGATTCGTACGTCGTTGAACAAAGTCGACATTTATAAGATTTTGTAGTGTCAATGACCTGATCTTGAATGGCGGCTACAAAGCCTTCTGTTTCAGAGAATAGCCTTCCAGCCGCTAACCATTCCACAGATTTTTCTTTGTCTATGGAGTCTTCAATCAATTGGCTGTAGTATCTGCCATGTAGTGCCTTGCTTTTCCTTTCTGACATCCTTTCATTGTCGGACACAACTGTGAAATCTTCGGCTTTGTTCAAATTGAGTGCCGTTAAGCCTGAATCTATATTGGTTATAGTAAGGTAAATCCCTGTCGTTTTAGAAAGAAAATATCGTCGTAGCGCCAGCTCTTGCTTTCGACAAGCTTCCTCTATATTTAGAAGTCCGCGACCTCCTTCCTTTCTAGATAAATACAGGCAGGCTTTGGAGGATGTTGGATGGTGAGGCCGCTCTTGTGTGAGTGTCGTTCTTACTTGACGATCAATCTCCTGTAGACTGGTATTGGACCACTGTACTATATCAAAGCTATAGCTGAGAGCTGGTATGACTCAGGCGTTAATGGCCTTAATTTTGTGCTTCCCAGATAATTGAGTCCGGAATACTTGTCGCAATCTCTTTCTGAACACAGTCAGAAGCTGTTGTTGCACGTCCCTTCGGGCAATTTTAAGGTTTTGTTGCATGCTTAAATATTTATATAATTCATGTGCTTCTAGCTCTTTAATGTGATTTTCTTCATTTATCAGAATGTTCTGGGTATTAAACTTTCTTCCCTTTTTTACATGAAGCACCACGCATTTATCAAGTCCGAATGGCATTCCTTTATCACTGGTAAAGGATGATGCTGTTTCAACCATGTTCTGTAATTGCTGTTCATTTTTCGCATACAGTTTGAGGTCATCCATATACCAACTATGACTGATTGTGGTATCATCATCTTTGATGTTAAGTTTGTAGTCCACCATGCTCCTTTTGAGTATATGGCTTAATGGGAACAGTGCCATACAAAACAACACAGGGCTAAGGCAATCTGCTTGATAGATGCCTCTAAGAATTTTAATTTGATTGTTAGCGCGGATTGCTCCTATATTCAGCGTAGCAGCCCAGTCCGCCATTAATTTTGAAAGAAGTTTGCTTATTTTAGGTTAAACCTTGTATATTTCCGATACTTTGAGCAGCCAACTGTGTGGTACAGAATCGAAAGCTTTTTTATTATCGATCCACGCAATAACAATTTATTATTATGTTTATTTTTTCAATTCTCGGCTTTATGCCGGATAAATCCACTGACCCGGACCGAGGTCAAGGGTACAGTTTATTACCTATTTAATTTTAAATATTAAAATTTTTTCGAACAATGTTGGCGGTTCTCAGCATTACCGCTTTCTGGATTTATTGAAGTTCCCAGCTTAATCCAAGTAGCTTAATTGATTTTAGAGTATCTTCAGGAATCAGGCCATTGCTGGACACGATAATGGGTAGTAATTTTACTTCCAGCAGCCGGTATAACTGCCTTAATTCCTCGCAAAGCTCTTGATACTTCCGATTTTTTTCACTTAATGTTTTAGCTACATTATCATCAGCAGGAGCTCCAACTTCGATAATTTTTTTGTATCTTTGTTAACGAGCTGTATATCTGGTCTATTGTGAGGAATACTATGGTCAGTTATCATAGTTTGATCCCAGTATAGCTTGACATTCCCTTTTTCCAATATAGCCTACGGCTGATATCTATAAAAAGGCTGATGGCCTCTTATTAATTTATATTTTTGTGCCAGAGCCTGATGCACGATTTTTGCCGCATTACTATGTGTCACTAGGTATTATTTACCAGCTAATGCCTGGCAGCCAGTGGTAACATGCTGAATGGATTCATTTGTGGCTTTACATAGACGGCATCTGTCATCGACTGCTTCATGTAGAATATACTTCCTGTAGGAGGATGTTGCCATTACCTGTTCTTGTATTGCCAGAAGGAATCACTCTGTCTCTGGGAACATTTTTCCTGTAGTCAAACAACGGACTGAGGCTTCTAAATTTAAGCCAGATGTTTTCAGGAAATTGTAGAATCTTCCATGAAGTGATTTACACTTCCATGATTCTCCGAGGCTCTTCTCAGTGGGCATTGTCATTGGTCCTTACCGAAGCATATTAAATGCTGTATAGTTGCAGTCAAGGGCAGCAACGGTCGACAGCACTGTCGAAGTACTATTCATGAAGTAGATTCTAAGCCTGACTTCTTGTTCACGGCAGGCCTTCATTAAACTAATAAGTCCTCTGCCTCCATATTTTCTAGGCAAATATAGTCTTGGCACTGAAGAATTTGGTTGACGTTGTCGTGGTTTTATCATTTCCGTCCTTCATAAGCGGTCCATCTTTTCCAATTATTATTATTATTATTATTACTATTTCATTATACTTGTGTGAAAGAAGTAAACTATATAAATATTTCATAGATACACTTATGACCTATTATATTTAAATATTTAGGTATCTATCGTCCGTTTATTCCGAAAAATCATCATGTAACCTTTTAGAAATTTAAATTAGTGAATAGTTTGATGTAATTTCCCTTTGTGATATTCCAACAGTATCCACTTACAATTAGTATGACAACTTTTGACCTGTCTCTGACAGACAACTAACTTAATTACATTTTAGTAAACTTTGCAATGAAAAATAACAGTTTAGTAACTAATAGTTGTAGAATCCATAATCAACCGATGATATAATAAATAAAACATTTGTTATTTGAATGGTGTTTATGCTTTGTTAGCTGTAATTTTTAAGCTTTAGCTTAGTTAGATATGCAATTCAAAAATTTTATAATATCCCATCAAGGCCAGAAAATAATTTCTATTCAAATTGATTGGCAAGTTAAAGTTGTGTTTTACGCGCACCATATTTTTTTGCCTGGCAAAGGCTTACTCTGATGAATGAAAACTATTCCTGATTCATTATAAACCGGCATCACGGACCAAAATACCATCAGAGACCTTGGTTTCAAATATTGTATTTAGTACCATTTCTTTACTAACGGTTCTATTAACATCAAAGGTATTGAAATCCCGAAAAATCTCAGAAATTTCAAATCAAGGGTGTACAGTGCTATGACAAAGCCATTTGTAATGTATGGACGTGAGGCGTGGATACTAACCAGCGCCCTAGAAAAAAGAACTGAAAGACTTTGGGAGAAAAATCCTTCGTATGGTAACCTGTGCGATCAGATTACTAACACACGGCGACAATATCAGACAATATCACATGATATGAAAGCAGGGAGGTTAAGATGGGCGGAGCATGTAACTCGTGGAAATCCATTTGGAATCCATTTCTCTATATAGAGAAGACCACCAAGAGAGAAGGCCAAAAATCAGATGGAGAGATAGAATCAACAAAGATGCATTAGAGCTTCAGGCAGATAACTGGAAAGAAATGGCCCAAGAAAGCCAGAGATGTAGTAGGCTTGTTAAGGGGGCAAAAGATCTACAAAATCTGCAATGCCAACAGAAATAAATAAACTAATCGGTAATATCAGTCATTCTTATATAAAGTTTATTCCTTCTTGCCCGGACAAGCTCAATCAGTTTATCTCAGGAAATGTTAATTAATTATAAATACAAGTTTGTGTTGTTTCGGAAATTGTAATCCTACTGAGTGGTATTCTCCTAATAGTAAATTAATTTTATTATCTTGGAATCATTTGAACATTGACTCTAAGTTCAAACTTAAATTTAAAACAAACTTCCATCAGTTTATTCATGGAATAAACGGTATAAAAAGGTTGGTTTAGAGATAATTAGTTTTAATTATTAATGACTTGTATATTAAATGCATTATATATATTAAACATTGTATATTAAGCATTATTTTATTTTAATGTATTATTTAAAAAAAATAAATATAATTAATAATTAAATGAATACAATTGTTCAGGGATCAACCCCTTAAACACAAAAAACAAAAACAAAAAAAAAATGAAAATGAAAACAATTCTGAACTTTACCACAATTATTATTATTATTATTCGTCTCGTTTTGATGTAAACTTTTCCTGTACAGTTAATCCAAGCCATTGGTGAAGTGGGCACACTGTCATTTATTTTCAACAGAAATTACAACAGAAAGAAAATGAATTGCTAAACGCCAAGAAAACAGCCTGGTGGAGGAAGTATAGAGAGGAAGAAAAGGAGGCAGGCCAAGAAAAGAAGGTCAATTCAAACAAGTGAGTCCAATACAATGTTACTCAGAAGCAAAATCACTTGCAACATGGCAATACCATATGACAAAATTTTAATTTTACCATAGCAATTAAATAGAAATATTTATTTCATCATTTAATAACAGCAAAATTGTACAAGTGCACAAATTTCATTTCCTTTGTTTGTATTCATAACATGGAATATAATCAATGTTTTGAATCATTTGTTTTATTTAATCATGTATTAAATTTCAGTGATCCAACCTCATACAGTCCCCACACCAATTCTCACAATAACCAGCGCAATAACAATCAATTATAGGTCAATGGGTAAAATTTGGCTCACACTAAATTACCGTGACCAAACAACAATTTTGAAGAAAGATAAATGTTATTTTCTGGAAAACATTTTTAAAATCTCAAGATATAGTTAACACATAAATATTTAAGATTAAGGCTTCAAATAAGCAGTTTGGTGCTTCGTCAAAAAGGAATTATGGAATTAGAATGACAGGATTTAAGAACTGAAGTTGATTAAGGGAGAAGTTATTGGTAGAACGATTTTGAAAATATTTTTATGAATGTTTGTTATTATCAGACCATTTCTTCGATTCTATTTTAGCCATGTTTCCAAGGAAAAGTGTATATATATATATATATATATATATATATATATATATATATATATATATATATATATATTATATATATATATATATATATATAATGTAGTCAATAAAATGAACATTTTTGAAAAATAAAAATAAATTTCTAAAACGTTTTTGTTAATGTAATTTTCTTATTTATTTATTTATTTATTTTTTTTTTAAAAACGTACAAAAAAGTTTCCCGCCTATGATATACATATAACAGGGGCCTCCAAACTTTTTGTCCTGCGGGCATTGAGACCTCTAAGTAACTCTCGCGGGCCATGGCCTGTGATTAAAAAAAAAACGTTGTTCTACAAATACTTAAGCTCTGTGCTTTCTAAAGGTACACAGCAGCGATCGCTATTTCGCTGAAACTGCTCACTTGGGTTGTTATAACCTGCCTATAACCTTCGAACATTTCGTTATAACTTTGAAGATAAAAAAAAGTACTTACTGTCTCTTACTACCGCTTTTTTATTAGAAGAGGAAATGTTGATAACAAGACGGTATATCAACAATATATTCCGAACAAGGGTTTTATACGAAATTGATAATTACTCATTTGGTGGCTGACGAAGAGAAATTTAGAATTTTTTTTAGATTGAATAAATGTCAATTCAATTTTTGTTTTGAGTATGATAAAAAATGATATAGTAATTATTATATAATAGATTTGTAATAAATATCATATATTTGTAATGACATCACAGCAGGCGATGTTTTATCGTTTTATCAATAATAATCAGTAAATTAGCACATTAATCAGAAAATACCGATCCATTTTTCAATGTGTGGTTTTTAGTATTTACCTAACGTTAAAATTTGTTGGATTATTTAATTTATTTAATGTCGTTTGGATTTAGGTGTATATGAATTTCGCTGTAACATACTGCTGCTGAAATAAATAAATAATCTTGTTACTTGAATTAAAAAAAAATAATTTACTTTTGCGTTGTTTAAGTTTTAAACAATATTTCTTATAATTTTGCCAGACTTGAAAAAAACATAGGAAATAAAACGTATCAAGGTGACTTTTATCATTAGAAAAATGCTCCGATATGAACATAATCTATAACTGCCTAACCAGCAACAGCTTCTAAGCTTCAGGAACGGTCAGAAAGGTGCAGCCTAGATATGACGTCATACCTACACTAAAACCATAAAAACCAGCACGACCCCAAAATTCAATTTCAAATTGAGAAAAGTTCCGGAAAATCATAGATAAAATTCTGGATATTAACTCCGTTGTAACAAATCACTCCGCTATGGATTTGAACATTGATAAATGTATGAAGACTGTCAAAACTGGCATGATAAAATGTATTCCACAGGTGTCCTGTCAATACAAACATACCTCCCCAACTACAATATTTTTATTTTTATAAAAAATAAATTCCGGAAAAATACCAGCTCACCAGGAACATAAAGTATAAATGCCTCTTTGACAAATTAAATGCTTATGTAAAAATTCGTATAAACGGTTGGAGGAACTTAAAGTGACAGGAAACTCTTAGAGAACTGTCCCCTGGTTGTAAACAAGTTTGGAAAATACATAAAATTCCAACAAATCGTCCCCACCATATCCCACTAATCAAACTATCAAACAGCCTCGCCTATTCTAATATAGAGAAATCAGAAGCCATGGCAAACTATTTCACATTAGTATCTAATATTTCGGCTGATTTAGGCACCAACAACCACAATCGAACTATCAGAAAATCAGTAAAAAGCTTTTTCAGAAAAACCAGTTTCAAATACATTCCCTTCAATCTCATTCAAAGAGGTGAAACAAGTTATAAAGAAGTTAGAAATTAAAAATCGCCCGGTCCAGACTCTATAACCGCAATTACTATTAAGAAGTTCAGAAAAAAGGCATTTTTATTCCTAACAAAGGCGTATAACTGTATGCTTCGCTTTAGATATTTTCCTACAGCTTGGAAAACAGCAAAAATTATAACGATTCCGAAACCAAACAAATACCCAGCAGATGTTCGTAGTTACAGACCAATAAGTCTACTTAATATAATTTCAAAACTTTTTGATAAATCTTCTTTTAAGAAGAATACTGAGCCATATATCTCTGTTAAGTAGCCCAACTAGCCAGACTGACCGACTGTATTACCAAAGTGTTCAATGAAAAGATGCACGTCGGTATGCTCCTCCTAGACATAGAAAAAGCTTTTGACACAGTATGGCATAGGGGCATTATCCATAAACTCATTTTATATAAACTCCCATCTTACATAATCCACCTCCTTTATTCATATCTCAACAATAGGTCCTTTTACATTACAATAAAGAAAGTCCATTCCTCAATCCATTTACTGTCTGAAGGTCTCCCTCATGCCTCCTGTCTTTCTCCTACACTGTTCAGCCTATACATCTCAGACCTCCCTTCTATTTCTTCAGTAGAATACTCTCCATACGTAGATGATACAGCTATCTACACCTCTTCTTTCAGAATCGACACTATAACTAATAGATTACAATCCCTATTCATAAAACCCTGCAAGTATTTTGATAAATGGAAAATACAAATAAATGATAAAAAAACTTAAGCAATTATTTTTACAAAAAGAAGACCACGCATAAACCATAATATACAAATAAAAGAAGTACACATCCCTTGGTCTAACTCAGTGAAATATTTAGGCCTAGAACTTGATAGGTTCCTAAATTTCACCCAATATATTAATAACAAATGCGATAAAGCAAAAAACATGATCAGCGAAATGTCACTATATTTAAATAGATATTCACAATTGAATATAAAAAATATACTGATTTTAAATAAAACAGTAATCCACCCTTTAATCACTTATTCTGCCCCAGTATGGAGTTGGACACACGCGAGACTAATTACAAAAAACTCAAAGTGATTAAAAATATAGGTATGAGAATCATAAACAATTATCCACGTTACACCAAAATATCAATTATGCTATCAGAGTTACAGCTTCCGATTATAAAACAATATATTTATTTTAAACCGTTGATTTATTTTTTACCTTTTAAAAAATATCTCATTCATAAGTCTTAACAAAAGCAATAGTCATAAAAAACACTTTGTTATTCGGCTATTTGTTTAGGTGCCACACAACTAAACCGACCACCACCGATCCATTAAGATTTGTTAAGTGTTTAATTTTTTTTATGATGAAGCGAGGAGATTGTGGTGTCGATTAATTAATCAAAAAGAGTTGTAGTCTCTCCACTTCTTTAAACTCTGCTGAGTTTATTGCTTGCAAAATAACCAAAATAACATCGGACATTCAGTCACCTACATTGGTGTAAAATTAACTTTATCTGAATATTGTGGAGGACGGGATGAAATTTTTGGAATTTGTTCCTTAAATTCGGTTAACCCGTTTGCTTACTCCTAAAAATATATACAACAACATTTTTTAGGCTCGGGAAGTTGAATCGAATGACATCTTGAACGGGAAGATCGGACAAAGAAAAATGAGTGTGTTTTGTCAGTTTTATGTGAAAATATAAGGATACTAAATATCAAATTAATCCTACATAATTTACAAATTCTAGGCCCATGTCTCCGAAAATCCGTCTTGTGGGACGGGGCGAGGTGGAAGGAGCGATTATGCTAGACCAGCACAGCAAAGATACCCGCCAAAATCTCCAGCCGGCTGTTCCCAAGAGGTAACTGCATCATACTCAAGGCTTTAAGAAGCACTTGCATCCTCGGTGTGAAAGCTCTCTATCTATTACACTGTCTAGTGTTTAAGATACATGCATCTTGCGTCTTGAATCTTCGATGTGAAAGGAGCCTTAAAGTAAATCATGCTTTTTGTTGAATAGGAACAGATAACGCAAGAATTATAATTTAAGTAATTACAATTGCTCCACTCTAAACTAAACGAAATTTACTTCAAATGAATATAGTGTTTGTCATTGTTAAAACCACTTAAAGAGGACTATTGAGCGGCTAAATTAAGCCAAGTTCTGTTCTATATAAATCATAAATTATTCGCGATTATTTTTTATCAGTATCCAACTATACTAAAGATGCCTCAATTATAGGAAAACTTCCCCATTTAATAGGGTTTAAGTGCCCGTATAATTAATTAAGTGTAAAAACTCAAGTTCTGTAAAAACATGATGTGATTTTATAATCAGTCACCTAAAAGTAACCGTGTTTTAAGTAAAAATGACTACAATTAATTGTTGCAAAACTTTTATTTCTTGTTTTTCCATGATCTTAGATGTTATATTTATGTTATATTCATGATAATCAATATTTAAAATTAAATTTACTAGGCATTGATCGACTTCGAAAGGAAAATTTTGACAGCAAAAAGTACTGAAATACAAGAAGGATAACTTCAAAATTCGAAGGATAACTTCAAGATTCGAAAAGTAATTCTTCCAAAACCACTTCGAAAACAGAAGGTCAGTGATTTGTGTTGTTAGTTTTACAAGAAAGGAGTTGAATCTTTCGTATAAAAAAGTTCATCCCTTCAAAAGCTACTCGCAATTAGACTTGCAAAATGACAAAAGTTCAAAGAGCAAAAGTAACAACTACCAAAAATCGAATTTTTCGTCAAACTTTGTAAACAAGACAAACCAGAAGCTCCTACTCGCACTAAAGCGAATAATCATAAATCGTCTGTTTCTAAAACAAATAAATGATACTTTAACCAACTAACATTTTAACCAAACAAATGCTATTTCATCCAAAGAAGTCTCTAAAGACACCAATGTTACTCCAGCCAACGACATTGCACCTAAACTCACTCCTATCTCTTCCAACAATCAAGACGAACCAGCAACTTCCATCACTCTAAGGTCTCCCCCAATTAATTTAAAAACAATAAAAAACATCAAAGTACTATGCCAAAATTTATCGGAAGAAGTCGGACCTAGCGGATTTTACTGTCTTCCTGATACAAATCAGACAAGAATATTTTCGTCTACTCCAGATGATCACAGAAAAATCATAAAACTTCTAAAAACAAAAAATGCTACATTGTACACTTACCAACTCCAAAATGATAAAAACATTTTGTATCGTCATGAAAAACCTCCACACCATTACAGAAATCGAAGACATCAAATTTGAACTGGAAGAACTACGGCTCATTGTGAAAAATGTTGTAAACGCAAAGTATCCTAAAACAAAAACACCACTACCAATATTTTTTATAGATTTGGAACAAAGTCCAGAAAACCAAGAAATCTTCAAACTGGAATTTTTAGTATATACAAGAATTAAAATAGAGGAACCATACTTGAGAAAGGAGCCACCACAATGCCAAAGATGACAAAGCCTATGGCCACATGGTACTGTAGTCTTCCCACAAAAAGTGTCCAGTGTGCTGGACCACACCTCACAGCAAATTGCACAAAAACAATAGAAACGCCCGCCACTTGTGCTAACTATGAAGGTGCCCATCCTTTCAACTACAAAGGATGCGTTACATTAAAAAAACTTATAAATCTGAGAAATAAACAATCTGTCAGTTAACCCCCTCTGGAACAGGACTAGATATAGGCCCTCTCTCTCTCCACAGACTCCACAAATGTAGTGGAAAACTCAACAAGAAAACCACTAGAAGCGAATGTAAAGCAAGTCAAACCAGTTCATATACTAGAAGAAAACAGTCAAACACTGAAGAGTTGTGGTGAACCAGCTACTATGACAGAGGTCCCCTGTTCAAAGGTAACAGGGAGACGTCCTTTTACAGCTTCTATTTCCCCTCCCTCCTTATATTTTGATCTCTCTTCAGCTATAAAATCTTCTATAACCTCTTCTATTTGAGCTTAAATCACTTCTATTTCCTCTTCTAGAACTAACTAAACTAGTTTCTACTTTCATTTCAAATCCTTCCAATGGCTAAATCGAAATCCCCTTCTCTTAGAATACTCCTCATGATATATAATGGTGTGCTCCAACGGAAACACGAACTCGAAATCTGTTTAAAAGGACGTGACATAAACATTGCCCTAATAACTGAAACACACATAACGGACAAACAAACATTTAAGCTACATAATTACGAAACATACCGAACTGACCATCCAGATAACATGGCATATGAAGGCACTGTAGTCATTGTGGTCAAATCCTTAAATCACCACATCCTGCTGATTCTACAAATTCCCTGCAATACACCAACTCTCAATGAAATTGTACCCACTAATGAATTAAACAGCATTTTCTCAACAATGAGAAAATCATTCATTTAAGAAGGAGATTTTAATGCTAAAAACCCAAGGTGGAGCTCTAGAGTGTCAAGCACTCGTGGAAAAATACTACAAAAATGCACCGAAAATTTAAAACTCTGTAATTTCTCCATCTCGACAACCCCACCTCCTAACCCCACCTCTCCTAAAGACTATCGTCCAATCTCCATCCTCTCAAATCTGTCAAAACCCCTCGAAAGAATAGTCCAATCCTAAATTTCCAATTACCTCGAAGAGTTCAAACTTTTAGATCCTCTCCAATCTGGCTTTCGCCCAGGCTTCTCCACTCAATCCGCTTTAGCTAAAATCACAAATGACATACATACTGCAATTGACGAAAGAAAACTGACTGTATTAGTACTCCTGGACTTCTCCAAAGCATTCGACTCCTTAGACCATTCTATTCTCTTCAATAAATTAAAATCTCTATCCTTTTCCAATAGTTCTATCCAATGCTTCCAATCCTTTCTTTCTGACAGGACTCAAGCCGTTAGTATTCCGAATCAACCCTTATCTTCTTTCCTCTCTTTGTCTCATGGAGTACCCAGGGTTCAAGCATTTCTCCTATCATTTTTAATTCTTACATCAATGACCTTCCTAGTTCAATCCACCATTGTTCATACCATCTATATGCTGATGACTCCCAAATTTATTTTTCCTTTCCGTCCACTGAGTTATTAGAAGCGTTTACGAATATTCAGAGAGACCTAGATAGGATAAGTGCCTGGGCAAGGTTGAATAAATTAAAGTTGAATGCAAAAAAAAACTCAGGCCATTCTTATAGGTTCCAACTCCCTCCTTAGATCCATTTCCACCCATCCTTCCTTGAATATTAATGACCAACCAATATCCTTCACCTCCTCTGTAAAAAACTTAAGCATTACCATTGATCAAAACCTATCATGGAAACCCCATATTGCTCAAACCTCCAGAAGGTCAATTGGTACTCTTAAATTATTTCATCGTTCTCGTCAGCATCTCCCACAACCTATCCGCAGGCTCCTCGTTTCCTCATTGATTTGCCCTTACTTTGACAATGGCTGTGTGGTATACGGTGGCCTCTCGTTGGAGCTTGAGGACAGAATGAAGAGAATCATGAACTGTTTTTTAAGATTCGTCTTCGGCACTTCGAGATGGTCTCATGTGTCCCACCTATATGCCGAGTTAAGGTGGCTCTTCCCCTCTTCCCGCCGCCTATACTTCCTTGGAAATTTCTTATACCAAACGATCAACTCCCAGCACCCTTCCTATATCTGTTGTCTCCTCCAGCCTAAACCCTTAGTCCACTCAATAAAAACGAGATCCCGTGTTTCTGACCTCTATATTCCATTCCACAGGACAAAACCTATGAACGTTCCTTCTTAGCTCGTTCCGTCTCATACTGGAATTCTTTGCCACATAATATCCGTCATGCCTCTTCCCTGTCAACTTTCAAATACCTCCTTTTCCAATATCTCCTTACATCCCAAACAGAAGATTTACCACCATAAATTTCATTTTATGAACTGAATTTGCGTGAAGTAAATAGTGGTGCCTACTGTTTAAGTTTTAACATAAAACAGCAATGATCTTTGTCACCTAGTTTGACTATTATTTTTACTATTTATGTATCTTTCTCTTCTCCTTAGGTTGTGCTTTTTCTTTCGGGTATATATGCTTATATTTTATATTTTTGTCTTTATGTGTGCCAATATGAGAATGTACGTATAAATAGTTCCTTTTATTTATTTTACTTATTTTTTTTTCCATTACATCATAAGTATCCTAAGATTTTATTTTATCTTAGTGTCTGCATATTATTATATAAACCACTGTAGATATTATTACATTTTGTATTAAGTTAGTTTTCTATTAGATAGCCTATTGTTTATAAATTGTGTAGTTATGCATATATAAATATGTAATTTCTCTTCTTTTTTTTTTTTTCATCACAATTAAGTAATTTTAAGAAGATTTTATGTTCATTTGTATATATATTTTATTTTTTATTTTTCACTGGTTACATACTTTTTAAATAATGTATATAATATTAAAATTTTTATAAGTTAGTTTTTGGCCAGATTTGTACTTTACTTTGTATTAACTCATCAAAAAAAAAAAAAAAAACCTTGCGGTACGTCCAGAAAAGCATTAGTGCAATAATGCTTGTTTTCAAGCGCAGAGGATATATGGTCCACAACGCGAAGGCCTTATTGAACAGTGGAATGTCTTGATCGGAATCCAAACTGATGGGAAGGGATATTGTGGGTTTCGAGAATGGGTAGGATACGTTTGAGAAGGATTTTTCAAACATTTTTGAGAGAATCGGGAGCAAGCTTATTGGTCTATAGGATGAGGTATTATTAACAGATTTCCCTGGTTTAGGGAAGAGGATGCTTATGGAGTGTTTCCACATCAGAGGAAAGTGAGTTGTACGGAGTATACAATTGTATAGGTATGTGAGGAATATGATTATTTTTTTGGGAAGTTGTCTAAGGATCTGGGAAGTAAGGATATCGTGTCCAGGGGATTTTCGAGGTTTTAGGTTGTTTATAAGGAATTTGACCTCAGATGGGTTGATTGCTTTAGGAGGCAAGGAGAGACGAATCGGAGAAGAAATTATTAAATGGCACTACATCCCAATTATTCGAGACTTGGCCTGCTCCAGCATGAATCTCCAGTTCTCCCGGTTAGTTGCAACAGCCTTCCAATTTCTGATATCAAGTAGTCTACATGGATCAGCACAGTCTTGCCAGCGCAAACATGGTCTTCCCACTCGTCTGTTTCCAAACACAGGCTCATTCATAGCTCTCTGTGGGGGTGCATTCATATCCATACGCGCGACATGTCCTGCCCAGTGTAGTCTTGCCAGTACGATGAATTGGCTCACATACAGGTCATTAAATAATGTCTTTATTTCTAAATTCGTTCTCCTCCTCCAATTCTGTGGTGTTTCCTGGACCCCTCCAAATATGCGTCGTATCATCCTCCTTTCAAATCTGAGCAGGGATTTCTCAACTGCTTTAGTTAAGGTCCAACTCGCACAGCCATATGTGAGCACTGGTCTAATAAGAGTTTTATATATTCTTATATATATTCTTAAATATGTTTTATATATATTCTACTGCGAAGATGTCTCTGGAGGGAGAAATAGCACCGATTTATCAATGAACCAAGATATACGAATTCGTCAACATTCTCGATTCCACGCTGTTCCAGCCATGCTTGGTTTTCCCTTGTTAGACGTGAGGATAGGGTGGACATATATTTGGTTTTGGACGCGTTAATAATAAGACCGATTTTGGCTGCCGACTCTTCCAGGCTTGTAAAAGGTGCTTGTACTGCCGCAAACGATCTTCTTCAAACGATTCCATTATATCAATATCGTCCGCGCAATATCCAAGTATTTGGGTCATTCGATTTTGGGAGGGTTCCTGTAGTCTGGATACCAGAATCCCTTATGACTTTTTCAAGGGTAAAGTTGAATACCAAACATGCCAGAGCGTCTCCCTGCCATACACCTGTCGATGTTCTAAACCCCTTTGATAAATCACATTGTACACGTACGGAACACTAATTACCCTCCATTGTCATTCTAACAAACCTTACATCGATGGTTGATTTACCCTTAATGAATCCGGCCTGGTATTTTCCGATTTCAGCCTCGGCATAAGAAATTATTCTCTATAAAGAATCCTTGAAAAAATGTTATAGGGGGTAGAAGGCATATGCCCCTGTAATTTTTACATTGATAGATGTCCCTTTTTTTGTACACTGGACATATAATGGATTTTTTCCAATCACTTGGAAGCTCTTCATCAACCCAAACGGCATGAAACATTTCCTGGAGGATTTTTATGAGCTCTTGACTACCATGTTTATAGAACTCTGCGGGGATGTAATCAATGCCTGGGGCTCTATTGCTTTTTAGTCCTTCTATGGCTTCATTGATTTCTTCCTTGTCTGGGGGTTCTACGTCTTCACCACCTGCAATTGGATCATTTGCCTCTGAGACATTTGTGCCATTTCTGTTAAGAAGAGTTGAAAAGTATTCACCCCATCTGTCCGAAATGCCTTGTTTGTCAGTTACTAAAGAACCATCGTTTGCTCTGCATCCTGTGGTACGGGCGATGAAGGGCTTTCTTCCTTTATTAACAACCTGGAAGAATTCTCTAGTATTATTGGAGATGAAGGCCTCTTCTATCTCCTGTGGACTCTTATTCTCCCATCGTCTTTTCTTCTTCCTATGGACATGCCTCTCGCTCCTTATCGTTGCTCTGTATTCCTCGACAGAGGTTCGTGTTTGCTTTCTTTGCATCATTTTATTGTATGCAATGTTTTTTCTCTTGTTCACTGCACCAAATTCGTCTTCGAACCACGGGTTATATCTTTGCTTGGTCTTATCCCCTACAACCTCGTTCGCTACTTCCATAAGTGCAGTGCGACAAGAGTTCCATTTTGACTCGAGGTTTGATTCTGGGACAGAGTTACTTAATCTGAGTCCAGTTGGTGAGAATCTAATGATTGTATCACTGTCCTTAAACTTTTCAATATTATACCTTTTCAGAGAACATCGAGGCTGGTACTTCACTGTTGATATCCGATATCATATTTTGGCAATTATAAGGTAGTGGTCCGAGTCAATGTTAGCCCCTCGTTTTGTGCGAACATCAAGTAATGAGGATTTATATCTGGCGCTGACGAGTACATGATCGATCTGAGAGCTTGTAGTGGATCTGTTCCGTCCGAATTTCCTCCATGTTTCTAGATGCACTAACTCATGCGGGAAATAGGTAGTTCCCACAACCAAACCCTTAGAGGCAGCGAAGTTCACCACCCTTTTTCCATTGTCGTTAGAGTTCTCATGAAGGCTATTTCTTCCTATAGTAGGTCTAAATGCTTTCTCTAGGAACATTGTAGTCTCCAATCACTATTATGAGCAGGGCAGTCATCATAGCATTTCTCTAGTTCCTCATAGAATTCGTCTTTCATTTCATCTTCAGAGATTTCTGTAGGCGCGTGTACACAGATGATGCTGACATTGTGAAACTTTCCCTTGATTCGCAAGCCACAGAGCCTGGGGCTGATAGACTTGAAGTCTATAGCTTGCTGTCACTCTCCTTCCCACAATGAATCCAGTCCCAAACGAGTGTAATCGGTCATGAAAACTGTAATAAATGGTGTGCTGGCCTTTCTTAAGGCTGCCTTGTCCAGTACACCTGATATCTTGGATGGCCGCTATGTCAATTGGATATGTGTTTAAAATGTTTAGGAGCGTTTGTGTAGCTCCGGTTCTATGTAGAGTTAAAACGTTCCATGAAGCCAAAGTGTAGTCCAATTGACGAGCGTTGTGTCGTTTCCTGTTTATTGGTCCGACTAATCTTTTTGGAGCATTCATAATAAAAGTAATTTGAGGGGAACGGCTTATCGGCCCAATGCCCCCGAGTCAGGTGGAGGGGCTGCCTTTTCAGATCGTCCTGACGTGCTCCCCCATCCGGGGCGGCTTCCTAGGGAAGGTTATCCTAGGAGGAGTTCTGTTAGTGACCTTGTGTCTGTGTGAGTGAATTTTGTACTGTCATGAGTGTTTTGCCCAGTGTACTGGACTCGGGAGGCCGGAGGAGCGTCGGTCCCCACTAACTGTTCGCTACAGCCAGCCCCTGCGGCAAATCCGAGAAGAAAGGAATTTTTTTATTGTAGCAGTGTGGGTGGGATGGAGTCCAGAGTAGGGAGTGAATGTGTTGGATAGGTGTTTGGCACATACTTCAGCTCTAGTCTCATCTGACGAAGCCCAGGTTCCATTATCGCATCGTGAGGGGTGGGACATAGAGTGGTATTTAAGGATCTTTCTGGTCAATTTCCAGAAAGAGTTGTCTTCGGTGGAGAGAGAACAAAGGTAGGAATTGTAGGATTGGGATCTAAAGGAAGCCAGTACTTTTTAGGAAGACGTACCTGTTTGGAATAATAATTGTATAATTTCCGATCATCAGGATGCCTGGTTCTTTGCCAGAGGGTTCTAGATCGGCGTTTAGATGTAATGAGTTCAGTAAGGGTTTGGGGTAAAGGATTCTTTTTAAGCGTTTCTTTGGAGGAGAGTGGTAAGGATACAGTCCAGACTGCTTGTTGGATCAAAGTGGTGAAGGAACTCACTGCATTATCTAGGTCTTGAGAATTTTTTAGGGACACTCTGAGGTCTATTGCATCTACTATTGTTTGGCGGAAAAGGTTCAAGTTGACTGGGCCTCTGACGAATAAAGGAGGGGATAATCTGGAGAGAGGATATGCGGAAAGGGTTAGGCTTAGCGAACATTGATCTGAAGAATGGTCGTCGAGCCGTACAACTAAGAAATTTAGTGACCCTAGACATTTGGGAATGAAGAAGTCAAAGTGATCGGGATTACGGTTAGGATCGGTTGGCCAGTATGAAGGAGTATCAGGGGAAAGGATATTGCTATGTTAAGAATTAAGTGTAGACAGTAATGTTTGGCCGCGGGAATTCGTGGTTCTGGCTCCCCATTGCTGGTATTTAGCATTAAGGTCTGCACCTATAAGGAAGTGGTGTCCTAAGGAATTAAAAAAGGAAATGAAATTAGATTCAGGCACTGTTATTTTAGGTGAAGAGTATGCTGCGACAACTGTGACAGGAAAAAGTGAGGTTTGGATTGCTACTGTTGTGGTTTCTGGGAAATTATGTACTGGTAGAGGATAAAAGTAATGGGAGAGGAATTGATGGAGGATGACGGCAGTGCCTCTATGTGTAGTTTCATTAGGGTGGACAGTTCGGTAAATCTTGTATCTAGGTATGTTGAACTGTCGTTTGTTTAGGTAGTTGGGTCTCATTTATTAGGGCTATGTCAATGTTATTGTCCTGTAGAAAAAAAGTTCGTACGTCGATGTGGTTTCGAACACCATTCGCATTCCAGAGGAGAATGGAAAGGGGTTTTGTTGAGGAGATTTAAGGAATTCTTGGCGGTGAAATAATATTAGCTATGACATTTGTCAGTAGGGAGATGAGCGGGGTGATGAGGGATTTGATCTCGCAGAGAAATGATGTAAGGAGGGTGGTAATGTCACTGGAATTGCTAGGGGGAGGAATGTAGGAGATTTGGTGAGGACTGGACTTTTGAGTATTCTTATATTGGGGTGGTGGATCATGAGTTTGTTTTTGAGTTTGTGGCAGGGCCTGACATTGATTGATCTGTTCTATGTCTCCTAGCACTTCAGCATAGGAGACTTCTTTATTCACATGTCGTGTGGGTTTTCGTGGTGATCTGGAATCCTGGAGATCTCTTCCTATCTAAGTCCGGCCTGTGTTTTTGGCTTCAAGATTTTATAAGTTTGGCATCCCTTGTAGTTTGCCGGGTGATTTAGATGGCATAGTGCGCACACAGCTGGAGTTTGTCTAGACTTAGTGCAATCCTCAGATCTGTGTTGCTGTCCGCACTTCACACACCGAGGTACGCGGTGGCAGTAGCTTCTAGTATGGCCATAAGATTGACATTTATGGCATTGTACTATTTCTCTGTATGGTTTTCCAACCACTATACTGGTGGATTTGGCTCTTCGGATTTTGATTTGTGTCAGGTTACGGGAGAGATTAATTGAACGGAAAGACAAGAAAGTTGCTTTCTTTGTTGACTCCCAGGTAGCCATTTTGTCTCTCCAAAATGGATATAATATAAATCCAAATGTTCCTAAATGCCATCAATATTTGAACCGATTAAAGGAAAATGGGACAGAAGTCGCTTTCCAGTGGATACCAGGCCATTGCGGGCTCCACGGAAATGATGAAGCTGACAAACTGGCCAGAATAGGTTCTGGAATGAACCAACCCGATATTCCTCTGCCATGGATTCAACAAAAAGAATCATAAAACAGACCCTCCAAAGTTCACTGAAAGAGAAATATGTACAAACAATTGAAGGGAAACGATGGAGTGGATTGCTGGAAGAAAGTGGCAGGGTTCTTAGAGACCTCCCTAGAGGGCAAGCCGTGGCATGCTTTAGAATGCCCACAGGCCACGGTTTCCTTCAGAAGCACCTCCACCGCATCGGTGTAAAAGTAGCCCGACATGCCCTCTATGTTCCTTAGACACGATGACTGGAGAATATCTTGATACATGTCCTGCATTACAGGACATAAGATGTTCTTTTAATGAAATGGACAGCACTTATGCTTGGAGAGCAAAACTGTATTGGACTGCAAGAGCACGCATGGCTAATGAAGCAGGCGTAGGAAAAAAAAAAAGATTATGGAGTACCTTAAACGCTTGGTAGTCGTCAGCGAGCCTAGTGCGTCTAAAGCGCATGCCGCATTACGTCTCTTCTGAAGATCTTTAATTTCCTGACCCATCCAGGGAGCCGGGGGGGGGGGGCGACGAAAGGTAGAGGTTTTGATGGGAGCATGGGCATCAAGGATAATAAGGAGGTTGGAAGTGAAAATGTCAACCATAGAGTCAATACATGAACAGGAATATATTCCATTCCAATCAAGGGTTTCCAGGTAGGGTAATATTTTTTCCCGAGTGAGGACATCAATGTTACGGAAAGTTATGGTCTTAGGTAGTATTGAAGGAATATGGATATTATATGAAATTTGGATTAGGTCATGAGAGGATAAAAAGGAGACCGGTAATTGTGAGGAGGAAAGGAGGTTCTGAGAGGAGTCGTTAATGTAATGGTCCAACCAGGTATTGGACCTGGGGGTATGATGAGTGGAAGAAAAAGGAACAATGAAGAGATGAAGAGAGAAAAAAAGGTTTTCGAGGTATCATTTATCGCTGGAGTCAGAAAGGAAATTAGTGTTTAGGTCACCGGAAATGATGATTTTGGAATACAGAGGAACAACGTTGAAGAGGGATGATTCAAATAACGGATCAAAGGGAACAAGAGGAGGTCTATACACTACGACATAAAGGTTAGGAGATGTGTCACATGAAATTTCAACGATTAGGAACTATTCGTGGGGGTGATCGGATGGAGGAGAGATACTCCCAAGTGTCTCACGACTACACTGAGTTAAAGTGGCTCTTCCCCTTCATTCGAAGACAATATTTCCTAGGTACGTTCCTCTATCAAATCATCAACATTCAACGTCCTTCTTACGCCTACAACCTTCTCCAATTCAAGTCCTCAGTCCACTCCCTTTTCACAAGATCTCGACCTTCCGACCTTTAAATTCCTTCTCACAGGTCTGCCTCGTTCCAAAACTCGTTTATTGCTCGCTCTGTTAATTTCTGGAATTCCCTGCCTATCTAAATTTAAAACCCTCCTGTTCCAGTTTCTATCCGAAAAACAGTCAGGTACCCTCCGCTAACCTTTTATGTATATTTACATATTATTCAAAATGAATCACATAATGATATATTTAAATATAATTCATTACTCAAATACTGACTATCAGATTCGTCTTCATTTTTTTCTGCAGAAACCCAGAGTTTATTGCTAAGAAGAATGTAATGTATTTTTTATTTATTTATTTAAAAGTGTATACTTATGTTTTACCACTGTACATGGTTTCAAGTGTTTTGTATAGAGATTTTTTTTTATTTTGTACATAGTATGTTTAACTAATATTTTCTTTACTTTGTTTTTCTTTATTTTCCCTTTTTATGTTTGTTTTTACTTTGGCCAGATATAATACTTTAATTTTGTACTTTTTTGTTATTCTAAAGGGACTTCGTCCCAAAATAAAACTATTTTCTATTCTATTCTATATATAATAATCATGATCATGACGATCACTCGATAAATGAGTAATTATATTTTGGCGAACATTTGAGACTTTATTATTCTCATAATCATACACTAAAATATAAAAGAGAAAAAAAGAAAGAGGTTTATAGAGATTTTTCAGAAAATAATTACACATGTTACATTTTTTTTTTATATTAAAGCTATTTATAACTTATTATCATATCTATCAGGCTTTGATAGAGTTATTATTAAAGCAGAACGTTATTTAAAATATTTTTTTTGGCCTGATAAAATTTTCGGGACGCAGATAGGTGGAGGGGAGAGAAATTGTTATTATTCTTAAACTTAGCAATAATATGGAAAAAAGTTTATAATGTTTTCTATAATCGTGTTTTCTTCTAATGATTTACGTGTTAGTATTTATATTATTCGTAAAAGGCATTCTTGGATGAAGACACATTCCCTCTTATAGGAGAACAGCTTCCATTTGGATTTCTGTTGGTAGATTTCACAAAAATCAAATTAAATAAGTTTAAATTTTATAAAACTACATCTTCTTAACATTTCAATAGCAATTGTAATTTAACCACTCCGACTACATAATAATAATATACTAAATCATATTTTTTTTATTGTGCCACTATAACTCATGAAGGATCTTTAGTTCAGTACTATGTTGGAAAGCATTATTTCTTGGTCATCGGTCGGCAAAGAGGTGATTTGAACGAGATCACGCTAAACCGCCTGATTTTCCTCCTTAATTAATTATTTAATTAATATTACCCACTTCATAGAGGCTGGGTGTGCCAAAGAAGGATCTCTCGACCCTAGGATCGATCCACGGCCGATGAAACAGAATAAATAATTTATCTACCACTAGCTGGACTCAAACCTGGGATCTTGAGCTTTAGTTGTCAGTGTCCAACCCAATGAGGTAGTCCGCTCCATAAAAATAATATAAGTATAGATTAAACATCATACTTGTAAGGGAATTAAGAATTTCTGTGAGTTCTCATATTTTCTAAATACATTTTTTATATGCAGGAGGTAGCGACGCGTTATAATTTTTTACACTACTTTTTATTTTACATGACTTTTACTGTTTTAAATGATAATTGTCGATATATATATATATATATATATATATATATATATATATATATATATATATATATATATATATATATATATATAGGTTATGGTTAGAGGTAAGACAATATAACAGTTAATCCTAAGTTAATCCTATCTATGAAGTGTAAACAAAGTGTAATACTATATATATGGCATTACTAAGGCAATAAAGTCAGTCTTATTTGAGCAACCACGTGCTTCATTTCGGATCCTTTTTTCCTTTTTTTTTTATTGTTTCTTATTCGAACTGACGTAAGTGGTGCCGAAACCCGGGACCTTTAGAATCAGTCGGGGAAGTAGTTTTTTTTCTCTCTCTTTCTTTTTCGTTTGTTTGTTGTTGTTATTAACGTCACAAGAAATAAAAAAAAAAGAGGAAGGATGCCGAACGGAATAGGGCAACCACCAGTATCCACCGCACAACAGGTAGCACAGCAGGTAGCACAGGCGACACCGCCGACGGCACCACCAGCAGCACCGTTGGCTCCACCGCCGGCGTTCCCTCCGCTGTCAGAGGCGTTAGCGAGGGATTTTCCTCCACTACCTACGGAAACGTTGGCATCAGCACATGTAACTACGTTGGAGTGGTTGAAGGTGAGAACGGCGACGTCGCAGGACCTTAGGAGAGCGATATCCGACTTGGAAAGATTCGATGAAGGAGTGGGTGAGTTGAATCACTTCCTAAAGGGTGGCGATCGGGTGATATCGCGTATATTGGCTAAGCAGGAGGAAAACCTGATAGACCCGATGGATGCCAATGCATTAAGGGCAGCCTTGGTATGCCGGGTTAAGAGGAGCGTGCTGAATATGATTCAGGCGGATGAAGACACTCCATGGAATGTTGTGAAGGATCGGCTGAAGAAGGCGTTTGGAGGAGGTCGATGGGCGCACGAGGAGGACATCTTGCAGATGTTCCGGGAAAGGAAACAGCCTCATCAGACCAACGGGCAATATGCTGCAAATCTGCTGGCACGCTTTAACAAGGTAACAGAGAAGACGAGGGAAGTGGCTGATGCGGTGGAAACAGGAGCCAGGATGGCATTTTTGTCAACCATCCTTAAAGTTCAGTTGGGGAGAGATACTGAAAAGAAGGATGGACTACCGAGGGACAAGAGCTTTGTGGAGTGTGCTCAGGAGATGATAGATGCAAGTGCTCGGGATGAAGAAGCAGCCCGGGGGGATGAAGAGAATGAGTATGGATGGGACAGGGTTTCGTATAGGAGGGCGGAAACCAGGAGGTTCAAAGCAAGACAGGAGGGGTGGAAGAAAAGAGGAGGAGAGGTTAGTACAAGAGAAAGGCCGGCAATGAGAGAGAGAAAGGCAGGCAAAGAAAGGAAGAAATGGACAAAGGAGGACAGGAGATGTCACGGGTGCGGAAAGATAGGCCACCTGGTGGCGAATTGCCCGCGAACCCGATGTTTCGAATGCGGAACCGAGGGACACATTACCAGACAATGCCCGTATATGAGTAGACGGGGAGACGTGGGCCGGGATGAACCAATGGAAGTGAACGCCCAGAGATTGTGGAGAAAGAGAGGAGCAGTATCGGAGTCAGATGAGTCATCAGGGACATCTGGAACCGAGGAAGAGGAGACGGGGATAAGAAGAGCTCGAGGAGGAAGAATTAGCAGGAAGAGTGGAGAAGGAGGAGCCGTTGCGGAAAAGAAGATCAGACGAATGAGGAGAGGAGCAGAGGAGAGGCAGCCACGCGGTAGTAAATAATATTGGAGGTGAGTGCGTTGGTTTGCCAATTATAAGTGTTGTGGGAAGGGGGAAGTGTTTGGTAGATACGGGGAGCTCTAGTACAATATTATGTAAAAAGATGCTGGAGGAATTGTGTAAAGGAGAGAGGATACCAGAAATAAAAAATTGTAAATGTAAGTTGATTACTTTGGTTGGTCCTTGTAGAGTCGAGGGGGAGGTGGAATTAGATCTGGAGCGATGGGTGGCCGGAATCGGGAAATTGAGGGTTCACGTGGTGGAGAACATGCCGAGAGAGTACGGAGGCATAATAGGTTGTGACTTATTAAGTAAGGTAAGGCCGAGGATGGATTACAGGAGTGCAGGTTGGGTTGTTCGAATGGGAGGGAAGGAGTATCGGTGTAAGCGATTGAGGGTGGACGGGACAGGGAATGTCGGGGCAATAGAACAAGCGGAACATTGGGTACAGAGGATAAAGAGGGAGTACGCGGATATTTTTTTTAAAGACGGGGAAGTGTTGACTGCAACAGGGAAGACGGTCCATGAAATTCCTTTAAAACAGGAGAAAGTGACATACGTTAAGGAACGACGTTATCCGCAAGCGCTACGGAGACACATCAAGGAAGAGATAGAGAGCTTGAAGAAGTAAGGCATAATCGTGGATAGCACGTCACCGTACAACAGTCCCCTATGGGCAGTGAAGAAGAAGACCACGACAGGGGAGGAGAAGTATAGGGTAGTGGTAGACTTCAGAAAGCTCAACGACAATACCTTGGACGAGAAATACCCGCTCCCACGATTTGAAGACATCATTGACAGACTGAGCGGAGCCACAATCTTCAGCACTCTCGATCTAAAGGCAGGCTATCACCAGATACGTATGCACCCCAGGGACCAACATAAGACAGCTTTTTCATTCGAAAGGGGGCATTATGAGTTTACTCGCATGCCGTTCGGGTTGAAAAACGCTCCTATAACCTTCCAGAGGTTTATGGACGAATTTTTGAGGAGACTGGATGAAGCATTCTGCCAGGTATATATGGATTATCTCCTGGTCTTCAGTAAAGATGAAACGGAACACATTGATCATTTGCGCCGCGTATTTGACAGAGTGAAGCAGTTGGGATTAAAATTGTCTGCTGAAAAGTCGATTCTGGGGCAGGATGAGATCAATTTTCTGGGACATTCGATTTCGAGGGAAGGGATCAAGCCTGATAAGCAGAAGGTAGAGGCGATACAAAAGATGGCGATGCCCAGAGATGTCAAGGGGATCCGGAGATTATTGGGGACGTTGAATTATTATCGTCGGTTTGTCCCGGAGATGGCGGAATATCTAGCACCTCTTAATAATCTCCTAAAGAAAGGCCGGAAGATCGCAATAACACCAGCGATAGAGAACAACGTGCGGAAGTGCATGGCAAGGTTGCAAGAAAAGCCGGTACTTGCTTTTCCCGATTTTAACAAGGGTTTTATTATCACCACTGACGCAAGTGAGTATGCGTTGGGAGCAGTAATTGCGCAGGAAGGAACGGACGGGGAACAGCCAATAGCGTATGCGAGCCGGCGACTCACAGAAGCGGAAACAAGGTATAGCGCCCTGGAAAGGGAACTCTTGGGAATAGTATGGGCGGTCGGGCATTTTAGACCGTATATTTTTGGTCGGAGGTTTAAATTACATACCGATCACAAACCGTTGCAGTAGGTGGGCAACCTGAAGGAATCATCGGCAAGGGTCACGCGATGGAAGCAGTTCCTAAGTCAATATAACATGGAGGTCAGGTATAAGCCAGGCAAGGAGAATATAGTAGCGGACTGGCTGTCCAGAGCCGTAATGATAAATGCCATTGAGGAGGAAGAAGGGGAGTCGTCGCGGGACGTGCGGCAGTTTTTGAGAGCATGGACACCGGAAGGTGAAGGGGAACCCGGGGATGCGAGAACAGAGGAATCGAGAGGAGAAGAGAGCTCGGTGGATGAAAGGCCTACCGACATGGAGGAATGTGAGGAGATCATTAACGATAAGCGACGACAAGTAATTTGGAAGACCACAACGTCGGGGCTTATGAAGATCGACTTCACTAAATATGGGAAGAAGAAAATTAATACCATTTGGTCCCAACCAGGGGTGAAAGAGGAACAGATTTGCAAGGCTTTGCACGACGCTTCGGAGTCGGGGAAAATTCACCATCTGTATGTAGGCAATGCAACCATTTGGGAAAAGATCAAAAAACTCTGGAGGGCAGAGAAAATAGGTGTCGACAGGTCATTTATTAAATGTAAATACTTGGTTGAAACGTTAATGGACAGGGAGCAGCAAAGGGAGGTGACACTAGCACATCACCAGGGCAAGACGAACCATCGGGGGGTACAGGAAACATTCCACGCACTACGCAGGAGATATTATTGGGATGGTATGCGGAAAACGATCTCGGAAGTCATTGGAATGTGCGAAGTGTGCGTGCGCACTAAGTATGACAGACGACCACCTCAAGGAGTACAAGAAGAAACCCCTACAGGAGATACGCCGTTGAAAGATGTGCAAATCGACACATTCACGTGGAGAGGCTTTAAATGGGTTACCATGATAGACCTCTTTAGCAAAATGGCAATGGCACATCGGGTACAGGATAGGTCGGCGGAGGCTGTCGTGGGAGCTCTCCAAACGTGGGTCCAGTTCTATGGAGTGCCAGATCGCATAACGTCGGACGGAGGCAGGGAGTTCGACAGCAGTACCATCCGAGAAGAAGCGAAGCGCTTGGATATAGTTTGGCACTTCAATACGCCGGGACATCCAAAGGGCAGGGGAGGTATCGAGAGGTTGCACGACACCCTAAGTGATCACCTACGTATATATCAGGGGGAGCAGGGATTAGAAGCGGACGTAGCAATGCAGAGGGCGGTAGCGGCCTACAACCATTCAATCCACTCCGTTACAGGGTTTTCCTCAGTCGAGGTACTGTTCGGAATAAATATACGGCGTCGAGATTGGAAGGAAACAGTCACGAGCGAGGACCACGCTCAACAGATAACGTGTAACAGAGCGCAAATAAGGAAAGTGTGGGATAAAACGAAAGGGAGAATAGAGAAAGAGAAGCGGAAAAGGGTGGAAAAGGTTAATTTGAACCTCAGAGATAGAATGGGTGCATTAAAAATAGGGACGGTCGTCTATCGTAGGGTCGGATCCAATAGGGGGAAGGAATTGGCGCGCTACGAAGGACCATTCAAGGTAATCATACTTAGAGAGCACAACGTTTGTACGATCCAAAGTCTGAAGGATCCCAGAAAAAGGAGGACCGTTCACATAGAACAGTTAAAACTCCCGATAGAGACGGAGTCACTACAGTAGTGGGATATCCTCTTTTCTGTCTCCTACAAGCTAGGGACCGACGCTAAAAAGTTAAGTTGATTTTGTTGTTCACTTTTGGTTGTAAGATAACAGTGTCTTTTAATTTTATTTTTATTGTTTTTTTATTCTATTATTACTCTGGCTGTTCTAGGAACTCCAACGGCGATTATATCTTTTCTTTTTGTTTGTTTGTAGTTGTTGTATTTTGGTTATGTATTACGTCAGTTACCCTGCATTAGATTATGAGGAATGTTCATAAACTGGCGGGGGGGGGGGAGTTATGGTTAGAGGTAAGACAATATAACAGTTAATCCTAAGTTAATCCTATCTATGAAGTGTAAACAAAGTGTAATACTATGGCACTCATATGGCATTACTAAGGCAATAAAGTCAGTCTTATTTGAGTAACCACGTGCTTCATTTCGGATCCTTTTTTCCTTTTTTTTTATTGTTTCTTATTCGAACTGACGTAAGTTATATATATATATATATATATATATATATATATATATATATATTATATATATATATATATATATATATATATATATATATATATATAAAATTATTAATATTCAAAAAAAGTAACTATTGATGCGAATTAGCTTAAATTGTTATATATACTAGGTTTAAAATATTACGTTTATAACAACCCATTATTAGACCGTTAGTGATAGTCTAATTGATTTGAAATCAGAAGGTGTTGCAAATAAATTAGGTTAGTGGTAAAAGTTAATAAGAAAATTGTCAACAATACCGCCCCTCACTGCCACCATTAAAATTGAATTGAAGTGGGCAATCCACCCGTAATTGAAAATATTTGAGATTTTGGAATTCTGTTTCATTTACACTGATTACACTTGTCAGGTACCAACTCTGAATCCGTAGTCCATCAACAATAGCCAAATAATGTTTTGGTATTTTTATTTATTATCTTATTTTTGTTTTACGTGTAAATTAATTTTTTTAACATTGACTAATATGATGATACATGTAAATTGTCGTCTGTCTATTACATGTTATTATGTCAAACTCACGAGAAAACAACTGATTTCAACAGAAATGTTTTTCGTTCCTATATATAACGCTAACGTTCTACAATACATCAACCCGTTATCTGCTACCTTAAACAAATATTTCTAGTTTTTCATAGAAAAAGTGCTAAACCAATCTATATAAAACCTCTTATTGTTGTTATTTAGAGCCATATAAAGGGATTCAGGTGAGATCGAAACGTAGGATCTGAGAATAAATGAATAAAAATATTATTCTTTTTCAATTATACTTAGCTATTCCATTAATGACAATAATAATAAATCGTCAACTAGGTACCACAAAGAAAGATTATAATTTAATCTAACATGAGTGAATTAATCAATTTATGTTCGACATTATTTCATTCAAGGGACCATTAATTTTTATAGGTAACGTTGCCTAAATGCAAAAAAAAAAAAAAAAACCCGTCAAAATATGCCCCTCTCAAAATATTTGCGCCACATAACCTAACCACCCCTTTTGGGACCCCTGGTCAAGTATGATAAGTATAACCCCTGCTAGGAGTGGAAGAGTTGTAGAGTAAAGACATTCTATACAATGTCAAAAAATATTTAAATAAAAAATCTGGTGTGTCCACTCATATGAATTTCTTACCAAATTTAAACAACTTTTTTTTTTTTAATTTTCAATATAATCATTGAAAATAACGCAATTGAATTAGACTAATTTTCCTGAAAACCGATCAGAGAAATCATTAGGCTAGGATTTCTTTGATGAACTACAGCAATGTAAACTGGCAAGTGAACGATTACTAAAACCAGTGTACAAAATTCAATACACTGTAACGTTGCTAAAAATAGCTCGATTCAGACAATTTATTTATAGTTTTGTCGGAAATTTAATAATATTTTGAAACAAGTTAGCACTTCATACTATAGAGATATTACAGTCGTTATTCAGAATGGGGAAACCTAACTAAACCCTGAATGAAAAATTAAAATTAAAAGCAAAAATATTGTATATTGCTTCTACCATTTTTTAAAATATAATAACTAACATTGTCTAGTATTAGTAACTATTTTTACTTGATTTTTATTCATTAAAATTTATTTTTTAATTAATTTTTTGCAGGGTCCAGTCTTGATCTTGAAATTTCAACAATTAGGCGGTCATGCTCTTGCAAAGTGCCTAGGCCACACTATTTATGGCAGAAAACGCTAACTACAAGAAGAAATTCCGCTGAATTTCCGGATGCATACAATACTTGAAAACAAGGGGAGTAGATTATCCAAACTCCTGGTTAACATGGGTTATTAGGGATTAGATAAGAGAGGTACTATAGGTGTAAATAAAGAGAGATGTAATGGGGACATGTGGGCGTGCCTATACCAGCCTGTCGGTGACAGCGGGCTCTTCATCTGCCATCCTCACCTGCCTGTCTTAGCCACAATAAGCCACTTGTGTCCTGTGTCCATGTGATCGCTACCTATAGTCACTTTTTCATTTCTATATATTCCCTCATATGTACATGACTTCTCCATTGTACCACAACATAATTTAAAGTCACAATTAACTCGGTTTATGTTGTGTGGAGATTTATATCTGCATTTATACTAGACAGTCTCTGTTGATGTATGGAAAAGTTGGCTACAAAATCTTGGAGAAGGTGGTTAGAGTGGTGGAAAACCAGCTATAAAATAACACAATTGATTAATACCAAAACTTCATTTTGTTGACTTAACAAATTAAGACCTGTATCTCCAAACACAAAATATATTTCATCAGTAACCCTACCGCTTAACATCCTTATATGCTCTTATACCTAAATTATTCCTTTTATTTTTTTACCACCTCTCTTCTCGCCACAGTTCTTAGTGACGAGCAAAGGCTAGTATTTGAATACATTTACATCCACCTTAATCCTTATTTTATCCATCGAAAAATAGAAAATACATTGTTTTCTTTAACACAAACCACATATTTCGAGTTTATTTAAGAACAATACTTTTCATAAAAGAATGCTCCCCTCATTTTAAATATTTAATCTTTAATTATTAGAGCGTTATCGTCATTTCCCTCCCTGATTTTCAAATGTTTTGCAAGAGTCTCTGCTTCTTTGTTTAGCACATTGTATAATGTTTTATTTTGTCTTTTCTTATTTCTATAGCCATTTTCATTAGTTATACAGTATATCATTGTTATTTATATTATTTTTTATGATAAACTTCATATCATGCATGTCAGAACTGATTTATTAAGGTATTACGCGACTTTACGACTGTGGTGAAATAAAGAATACCTTCAACGTAAGGTTTTTTTCAAATCATAAAATACAACACTATTAAAGAATTATAATGTTTTAATCAGGTCAGGTGTTCCTCAGCTTTAGTGCCAATAGGTTTCTCCTGATTGCTATCTAGCTCCTCGTCATATACGGCAGAATTTCTGTTTCTCCCAATAGGAGCAAGATATCTCGTCGATACTGTTATTTCACTTCCGTACAGATAGCGAATATGAGCATATTCAGCATTAGCATCCAAAAGGGTTACTTCATCTAAAAGAGAATCAAATTTAGAATGACGAATAAACTGTTTTAAGAAAACAGGTCCAGAGTTCATTAGCCAGCTAGGAAGTGGTTTTCCATTCTCCGTAGTCTGGGATGATTGAATATTCGTTCATGCGATGTCTCATTAGTTGCTGTACACAATAGAGAACGCACAGAATGTAGAGCCTCAGGTAAAACCGATTCCCATTTAATTACAGAAAAGTGTTTTGACTTGAGCACAAGTAGTATTGTCTTCCAGATAATTCCGTTGTACTTTTCAACTTGGCCGTTACCTTGTGGATTGTAAGGAGTTGATACACGTAATGCGCCTTATGACAAGAAAACGTACAGCGTGTTAGAGGCATTTTCTTAGAAAATGCTTTTATGTAGGTCGAGTAATAGACGAAAATGTCAACGGTTCTCCTCAATGAAGATATGCCCGTTGGATGTTGTAGATCTCGGAGAGGTTTTAGCCTATCGGGGTCAGGGCGAATGCTCTTGTTACTCATTAAATATCCAAGAAGCTTGATAGATCTTAAAGGATAAGCGCTTGTTTCATTGTTCAGCGTTAGATTGTGCTTTTAAGCAGCACCCACTAATTCGTGTTCTCTTTGATCTCTTCCTCGGACAGTGACATCGTCAATATATGCAAATGTATCCTTGAAGCTCTCTTTGCGAATTATTTGATCTTCCACTCTTTGGAATGCGGCAAAACCGCTGGTTCCCCCAAATGGAATCTTTTTGAACTGAAAAGCCGACCACACGCTTCAAAAGCAATGTAGATCATATCTTTTTTAGGAATTTGATGATAACTGTTACGTAGGACAATGGTACTAAATACGTCATAATGGGCGATCTTATTTACTAAGGACTCTATTAGAGGAAGTGGATATTCGTCCAGGAGGATATAACGGTTTATAGTGAGAGAGTAATCTTTGTTGTGATCTATTTTCATTCATTTTCCACCTGGATAAGCATTTTTCTGTTTTCCTCCAGTTTCTAACAATCACTTTTATGATTGTTACTCGAGGTAACGAGTATTTGAGCTTTCCAAGGAGATATACTCGGTTCAGTCATCTCGTCATTTACAATGCATTTCATCTTAGCTTCTATAAATTTTGAATCATTTTTATTTTGTTGACGTGATTTTATCGCAATTGGTTTACAATCCGGTAAAAGATATTCAAAGAGTGACGCGGGTGCAACATTTGGTACAGCAAGACCACATACAGTTAGCGTTGCTTGGGACCGCCAAAGTACAGGTTCACACTTCCATGGTGCATCATGACCAAAGACCACATTAGCGCAAATGTCAGGAAGGACAGACAATCTAGCATCTTTATAATAGTGAACTAACATGTTATTGTCAACTACATATTGGACGTAAGTTCTTGAAAGAGAGAAGTAGATGCCATTGGAATTCTCTCATTGAATGGCTTAATCTTCAGATCGCTAATGAAACTGGCAGAGCTTCCAGTATCAATCAACACACACTCCTCTGAACCATTGACAACAGCTTTGGCTGTTGCCTTCTTCAAGCTGTGTGCAACTAAACCAGAAGGGTTAGTTGCAACAATAGCAGCAGCAGTTCATTTCTCAGATATAGCAGACCTACAAACTTTACAATAACGACCCTTTTTCGAACAACAATTACAGATAGCATTCCTCGCAGTGCATTTGCCACGGTTATGTTTATAAAAACCACAAAAATAACATTGGAAATAAGTTGTAGCTAAAGTTATATTTTGTTCTCTAATATAATGAGGTGTAGCGCTCTCATTTTATTCTCTAATATGTAGCACGAATAATATGTAGCAACCTCAGCCTCCCCATTATTACTAGATCTGCAATCAGGTACGGCATTGACAGAACCTATGGAAATCTGATATGACCTTGCCTGAACTTGAGCTAACTCAGGGGTTCGAGCTGGTTCGTGAGCTTCCTTTAATGTTAGCTGGGTAGTCTTAAGCAGTCGTTGGCGGATGAAATTTGATTGTAAGCCACTTATAAACGAGTCTCTAATATTTTTTTCGTCACTCTCCGTTACCTTCTACAACTTTATTTACTTGATATTATTTTTTCTAAAATTTCCGCTTCAACGATATATTATACTTATACCTTCTGACAGTTATTTATATTTATATTTTATTTTATGCAATTTGCACCTGCGCAGCTGCGCATCTAGCAAATTTGTTGTATTTTTATTGTCTTGGTGTCATTGCTTGATTTTTTTATTGATGTAGTAGGTCTCTTGGCCATTTTCTTCTTAATCTTCGTTGCTCATGTGACAGAGAGCAGGAGATAGAAAGAACCAGAGGATTGGAGTGATTTTGGGTTGAAGAATGAAATGTAGTGTGTTTGTCGTGGATGTAGGATTTTATTGTTGGGGTGTTTAAGTCGTTATGTATAGTAGTGTTTGAAATGTACCAAGGTGCGTTAACAATTTTTCGTAAAATTTTTGATTGTGCTGTTTGTATTTTGTTTATGTGTGTTTGTTTTGCTGAACCCCAAAGTTCTGCTCCATATGTCCATATTGGTCTCAGCAAGGTGTTGTAGATAAGTCGCTTGTTTCGTAAGTTAAGTAAAGATCTGTAGTCCAGAAGATGTGAAAGTTAGCTATATCGTCTGGTAAGTTCTTGTCATTTTAATTTCGTATGTATGTTCCAAGTAAGTCTTTTGTCTAAGTAGAGTCCAAGGTACCGTACATAGTTCTTTGAAGGCACTGGATTATTGGCAATGGTTATGGGTGGACATGAGGCTTTTCTAAGAGAGAAACTAATGTGGGTGGATTTTGTACTATTAATTTTGATTCTCCAGTTTTCAAACCACTTTTCAAGATCATGAAGATGGTTTTGTAGGGCAATTAATGCGATAGTAGGATTTTTGTGTGAAGTTGGAATAGCAGTGTCGTCAGCGAAGCAATAAATGGTGGTATTAGGGTGCTCAGGGATATCAGAAGTGTATATAGAATAGAGGATTGGGCTTAAGACTCTACCTTGTGGTACGCCTTTGTGTTGGGGAAAGAAGGAAGATACAGAAGAGTCTACGGAAATACAGAAAAATCGATTAAGAAAGTAGGATTGAAGAATTAAAAAATAAGTGAAAGGTAATTACGGTTTTAGTTTTGATAATAGGCCCTTGTGCCAGACACTATCAAATGCTTTCTCTATGTCGAGAAAGACGGCAGAGCAATATTCCTTTTTTTCAAGTCACAGAGATAGCATCTACTATCCGATGGCACTGTTGCACAGTAGAGTGATAAATATTTCTTGTAAATTTCTTTTGGATGAAATGCCGGTGGGGGTAGTGATAAGGGTAGTGGTGTTGTCAATTCTTCTTCTATTGCGTCAGTAAAATTATTGTCCTGTATTGTGTTTGTCCCAAATACTTGTGCAAGATATTTAGCGAATTCATTGGCTTTTTCTTCGCTTGTTATTACCCAAGTGTTGTCTGTACGTTGTAGAGGGTATTGAAGGTCTTTTTTCTTTAGTATACGTCTTGTTGTTGTCCATATTGATCCATTTATATTGTTTATTGTCTTATATTTATATTGTTTATATTTAGATTGTCTATATAGTCTTTATAGCTGTCATTTTTAAATTTTAATAGTTTTTTGTGAAGTTTTCTAGTTAGTTTGTTGAGTTCTATTTCGTACGATGACAACACGAAATGGTTTTTCATTCTGTAATTGATATGTGTAGAATGTTGCATTTTGTGCTTTTAATAGTTTTATTATTTTTCGATAATCATCTGGAGTAGATGGAAATATTTTTGTCTCATTTGTGTTAGAAAGACAATAAAACCCGCGAGGTCCGACTTCTGTTGATAAATTTTGACATAATTCTTTGAAGTTTTTAACTGATTTTAAATTTATAGAGGGGGTTTAGGAATATTGTTGGTTGACAATTTGTCCTGAGTGTTAGACAACATAAGAACGGGTTGAGGTGCCATTTCTTTGGGTGAAGTAGCATTTGTTTGTTTAAGTAATTCGTTGGATGGGATAACATTTGTTGTTTTTGTGATAGACGATACGTTAGATTTCTGTTTAGTCCCTCTACTACGAGTAGACGCTTCTGTTTTGTCCTGCTTAGAAAGGTTTATGAAGGCAGGAGTTCGTTTTCTATTAGTTACAACTTTAGGTTTTTGAGTTTTTGTCATCCTGCAAGTCTAAATGTGACTTGCTATTTGAGGAATGAACTTTTTTTATACCAATTGGTTAGTTCTTTTCTTACTACCCTGATAAAAAATTACTAACCTTCTTTTTTTTTTTTTGAAGAGGGGGTATTTCTTTTCCGGATCAACTTTTTAAAGCTGTTCTTTTTGTTTTCCAGTACTTCTTACTTTCAATATTTTCGTCTAGAAGTCGATCGATATCGAGTTATTTCATTTTTAATATAGATTGAATTTTAAAAGTTATTTACTTTTTCAATCGATCAGTTATTTCCGGAGATCTATTTTCGTTCATTTTCAATCTGGATAAGCATTTTTCTGTTTTCCTCCAGTTTCTAATTATCCTATCCAGCTATCCGCCATTTATCCCAAAAAATCATCGAGTACAAGCTTAGAAGTACACCTTATATAAAAGTATCAAGTGTCATGGCCGCAACTGAAGTTCAATATTCGTATCGTTCCGTCTTTATTAGTTTGTTATGTGGTTATTATCTCAAATCCTGTTCTCAGACTTGGCAAACAGTGAGTTTATAAAATATTTGACATTTTACATTACAATCAGCGAGGTGAGTGACTTTTTATTAACAATTAGCAACATTAAATTGGTGCTCGATTGCTAGAGATAGCATACGCGGCAGATAATTCTCCTCAGCGGGTCTTATCTTTCAAGTTCACGGTCACGGCGCTTCATATTACATTCAGAATATCTTGAGTTCGTACCTAAGACAGTGTATTATTTTTTTTTTCTTCTCTGTTTTTATTTCTTAATTCTTATTTTCTGGCCATGTTGGGCTATTATAAAATTTTAGAATTGCATTTTTAACTGAGCCACAGCTATCAAATCATAAATACCATTAAAATACAAAAGTTCTATTTATTATATCACCGGTTGATTATGGATTGTACGATTCGTTGATTATGGATTGTACGGCTTATTAGGTAATTAGTTATTAAACTGTTATTTCCCATTGCAGGGTTTACTAAAACGGAATTAAGAAATTTGCATTGTCTGTCATAGACAGGTCAAATGTTGTCACACTAATTGTAGGTGGATACGGTTATAATATCACAAAAGGGAATTTGATCAAACTATTCATTAATTTAATTTTCTAAAAGTTTTTTTCGGAATGAAGGGACGCTAGATACCTAATTATTTAAATATAATATCAGATCTAGAATTATTTATTTATTATTTTTTTTTTTATTAAACGCCTATGCCGGTGGCTATTAGGCCAGTCGGCTCCTGGCAGCCCAATACAACTCCGACATGAATCGTTTGTTTAAATTTGTACCGATCCCATCAGAAGTACTAGGGACATCTGACAGAGCGGGGCAAACTGAGAGGTGCAGGTTCTATATCTCGTCCTGTTGGCAAAGAGGGCACACAGAGCTTTCCATCACTCCAATCTTATGTAAATGCCTTTGCAGGTAATCGTGCCCTGTTGCCATGCGGAAGTTTGCCACCGATTCTTTCCTATTTTTTTTTTTCTTCGGCTTCTCTGTTAAACATTCCCATTTTTTTCCCGCTGCCTGTCGCTTTTGCCAACTCTTGTTCTCTTCCGTGTAAAATGATTTTAAAGTCCTTTTAGCAGATTCGTAGGGCAGCGGAGGATTAGTTTGTGGTATTTCCGAGGCGAACCGTGCGAGCTCATCAGCTTTTTCGTTTACTGGTAGCCCGCAATGGCTTGGAACCCATTGGAAAGCCACTCGTATTCCTTTTTTAATTAAGTTATTAATCCGATTCCTGGCACTGGTGACATCAGGATGGTCCAGGCCATTGCAGACCGACAGTATGGCGGGTTGTGAATCAACAAAGATCACAACTTGGGAATAGGTGAGTTCTTTATCTATTTCAGTCAATGCTGCCGAAATGGTTTTGACTTCTCCATCAAAGTTTTTTCCCCGGCTACCAGCAGTGATGGATAACATGAAATATTGGCAGTATACTCCTGCTCTTGCATTCCGCCTAGCTGTTTGAGCAGAGCCGTCGGTGTATACGTGGAGCCAATTCTGCTTGGAATAGCGGCTATTTATTGTTTCCAAAGCAAGCGCTTTCAATTCCCACTCAGGTGTTTAATGTTTGCTTACTGGTTGTGTTAGATCTAGCCGTGCCTCTGCAATAAATCTTTGATGGTCATCACATTTATTAAATGGCAGGGTCATGCCTAGCTCTATTTGTTTTCTTTCCAGTATTTCTTTAACTTTTACTCTTAGGAGAAGGCAGTAGATCAGCTGATACGAAGGTTATGTTCTGAAATCTTCTCTCAGTTTTTGCCTATTTTCCAGCGGAATCTCTTTGATTATTCACTGAATACAGTTGAAGTGTACACCAGAGCAGTTGTTATTTACTGTTTACTACATTTTTTTTTAATTTTAATTTTTTTTTCTCTTATGATATTGTCATTGTCAGCAAGTGATGTCCAGTAAGAGGACTCGGTCAGACGGTGTTAGTAACCCTCGTGATTTACCTGCGAAACAAAGAACTCGTCGCTGCCTGCGAGAAATATCTCCAATAACCACAGTGAAAACTTCAGGTCCAGAACCTCAGCCTCAACCAAGTACCTCTTCGCAATGGTTGAAGAATCTCCTTTCTTCACTCCAAACCTGTTCCAAGTGCTTCATAATGACAGAGAAGTAATGGAGTCAGTAGCAATACCCAGGGAACCAAGGCATCCTCCGATATTTGTAAAAAATATCAAAAATTACCAACTACTGTGTACACAACTAAACGAAATCTGCTCCGGCAGTTATTGTTGCCTCAACAGGACCAACGATACAAAAATAACACCAGATACTGCAGAAACCTACCGAAAAATTGTGAAGTACCAGTCAGAAACGAATGCAAATTTCCAAACGTACCAGCTGGAACAGGAGAGATCGCTACGAGTAGTGGTAAGAAATTTACACTCCTCAACCCCAACTGAAGTGATAAAAGAAGAACTAGCGACGCTTGGTTTCAAAGTGCTTCAGGTAATCAACATTCTGAGAATAAGGAACAGTCAGGAGTAAGTAATAAAGTTCCACTACCTTTATTTTTCGTTGATCTAGAGCCATTTCTGGTATCGAGAAAATATATGATATCAAGAAATTGTACTAGACTATCGTGAAGATAGAGAAGCCATACCCCAAGAAGAAAATTGTACAGTGCCACAATTGCCAGACATATGGCCACAGGAAAACTTATTGTCATCATCTGCCGCGCAGCGTGAAATGCGGTGAACAGCACAAATCTGTGGAGTGCACCAAACCGATACACGATCCTGCAGTGTGTGAACTATGCCAGCAGGGACACCTGGCCAACTACAAAGGCTGCCAAACCTATAAGAGCCTCAAATCCAGATACCAGAAGAACCGGATTCAAGATGAGACAACCAGAACAAGAAGAGAACCTTCTATAATTGTTAATAATAATTTATCATACTCCGAACTACTTGGAGGTAAGAACTCAAATAATGCATGTGAAGCCCTGCCGCAGCAACTACCTCAGCCACAACCTCAATATTCTGTTCATCATAACACACATAATTATCAACAACCTCAAATTCCTCCTCCTTCAAATGAAACAGATCTCACCAGTTCGTTAGCATCTTTCCTCACCGATTTAAAATCCCTAGTTACTCCACTCATATCACTCCTTACAAATCTCGTATCTCACCTCATCCCTCCTTTGCAAAATCCTTAATGACCCACATCCCAAAACCCATGTCCATTCTCCTTTGGAATGCGAATGGTGATAGAAATCACGTTGACGAACTAACAGCTTTACTACAAGACAAGAACATTGACGTAGCCCTAATTACAGAAATTCCATTCCAAACGGTACAGCACATGCCGGTACTGCTGTCGTCGTACACCAATCCCTCTCCCATCACTTACTCCCATTACCTACTCAAGATTACCTACAGTCAACCGCTATTGTAATCAAAACCTTCTCCTTTCCAGTCACCCTTGCATCAGCATATTGCCCTTCTAATAGATCCATATCCAAAGTCCAGTTCAGTTCCCTCCTTAACTCCTTAGGTCATCATTTCATCCTGGGTGCAGACTTAAATGCCAAGCATCAAGTTTTCGGTTCAAGAACCACGAATTCTCGTGGCAGAACATTTCTGTCTGCACTCAATACCTCAATACCAACCTACTGGCCCACTGATCCTAACCGCAATCCTGATAGCCTTGATTTTTTCATCCACAGTGGTTTAGGTCCCCCCCTTACCCGTCTTGACGAACTTTCCTCAGATCATAGTCCATTAATACTTCAATTATCAATAGCTACTATTCCTAAACCCCCTTCACCGTCCTTCATCAGAGGCCCAGTTCACTGGAAACTCTTTCATCAAATCCTTTCCGATAAAATTGACCTCAGGATAACCCTGAAAAGCCCAGAAGACCTCGATAATGGCCTAAATTCCTTTACCACCACTATTCAGCAAGCAATCTGGACTGCTTCCTCTCCAAATTTCTCCTCGAAAATTCCTAAGAAAAATAATTTACCTCAGCACCTGCTAGATCTAATTCATATCAAACGCAGTGCCCGAATATTCTGGAAACGTTCAAGACACCCCACCGATCGTCGCTCTTATAATTATTTCACTAAACGATGAAACCAGGAATTGGCCATCTTCAAATCCCAATCCTTCAACTCCTACCTTACTTCCCTCTCTGTTCACGACAATTCTCTATGGAAGATCACCAACAAAATCCTTAAATCCCATCATATTTCCCATCCCCTCAGTCGATGCGATGGCTCCTGGGCAGCGTCTGATGAAGACAAAGCTGAGGAATTGAAGGAGGAGGAGGAGGAGCCCTCCCTAAAATGGAAAAATACAACCATGTTTTATGGAAATTTTTTTTTTAAAAATACCTCTTAAAGTATTATTGTTCGTGTAATTACATTTAAAAGGACTTAAGGAATCATTTAAACACCATTTCATATAGGTAGTCAGTTTCTTTCTGTTTTTCCAAACTAATTATCGTTATTTTTATGAAAAAAGAAGGTTTCGGGCTGAAGCCCCCCCAAAATTAAATCCTGGATCCGCTAGTGGGTGAAACTACACCATTATATTTTACATGGATATGTCTCTGGGCCAAAAAAGAATAAATGCATTTGAACATATTACCTGCCACACCCATATCTCTAATTTTTAGTAACAGCATTTCTCTCCAGACTTTATCAAATGCTGCTTTAAAGTCTACAATAAAAAAAATGTATAAAATCGCCATTGTACTTTGCTTTCTGTAGAAACTATTTTTTATTTCATGTGGAAGGTATGCCATGTGCTTCACCGTATTCCGATGCTTTCTAAATCCTGCTTGTTTGTTAGAGATAGCTCGCTTAATTTCCAAGAAATTCTCAAGTCGAGACAATACTAGTCGTTCAAACAATTTTGAGAGCATGCTGGTGAGGGCGATTGGTCTGCAGTGTTCTGGTTTGTTTGGACTCTTGCCTTTCTTAGGAATAGGGATTATTTCAGTCTTCCGCCAAGCACTTGGCAAGCCTTTTCTCCAGATCTTGTTCATAAACCGCAGGAGAATAGCCCTCGCAGACTCCCCTAGATGTTTTATAAACCCAGGAAGGATATTATCTGGTCCTGCGCTTTTTTTTTACATAGGATATTTTCAATAGCTGAATTGAACTCAGTAGCAGTGAATGGGGAACATAAAATCGAAGTTTCTGCCTCGTTGAAACAGGTTGTAGATTCTTTAAATTTCACCTTATGATTGGGTCTTGTATAGTAATTATTAGCCTTAGAGTAATATGAGTAGAAGAACTTGGCAATAGCCAAATCCGGTGTAAGAATTTTTCCGGACGCCGTTACAAAAGGATTATTCTTCTTAGTTTCTGTGTTCTTGTTGATTTTAGAAAGGAAACGGTGAGCTTGGACATCTTTCCTAAAATCTATCTTTTTCCAAGAATTGTCTGTTGGGCGGCATTTCTATCCGGCATTTCTCCTTCAATCTCTGTAGATGAGCATTCCAGAAAGGAGAAAATTTCTTAACGCAACCTCTAGGAATAGTTTCTATGGTACATTTTAAGATTGTTTCACATATTTTCTTATTAATAACATCAACATTACCTTGTATTACAAGATCATTTAACTTTAAATCACATGTCTTGGAAAATAATTTCCATTTAGCTTTTTACTTTCCTACCTATACTAGGTATGGAAAGTATTGCAATCGGGTAAAATTTCCGACATGCGGTTTTCGACGGATCTATACGTTTCACAGTCCCCTGAATCCGAAAAACACATTTTTAGCCATTGGTCTGTCTGTCTGTGCCAAGATTTTTTCGGGATCTACTGAACCAATTTTGTTGCTTCTTTTTTTTATTTTTTAGGATTTTGCCTACAGATGCCAGTGACAGATATTTGTTGCTCCATGCGCAATAGCTTGCGCGCAATAAATGAAAAACATGTTTTTCTATAGACTGTAGCGCGAAAACGGCTCTAACGATTTTGATGAAACTTTTCTATGAAGTTATAATCATTGTCCTTTCAATTTTCATATATAGACTAAATTCCCGAAAAAATTCAGGAAAAAAAGTTATAAAGAAAAGAAAAATGTTATGGGACCTAACTCCCTAAGTATATATTGTACGGTAAAATTTATAATAAAACTACAGTTCACCTCCAGCTCTCAACCAGTGAAGACCTTCCGAAGACCTGAAGACCTTGTGCTCCCAACCTAAGTGCTCCCAGGTCCAGTTTAAGAATACTTGTGTAGATAGCGCCCTCAAGCTGCCAAGGTCCATAGATATCTCTTGGAACCTACCTTGACAGCAGCCCTCAGGGGTAAGGGCAGCGTTGCTCTCACAAGACTCTTAATGCCTAGTGCTTAGTTACAGTGAAATTCCTGCCCAGTAACCCGTGCTTTGTTCGTTAACCGATGACCATTAACCGATGTGTTGTGACCATTAACCGGTAACTAGTAACCGGTTCCTTGCAGCAGGTTGATCGGTAACCTGTAATCGATACGTGTGTCGCGAAACTTTCAACCAGTGTGAGCGTGAACGGCAAACAGTTTTCGGAGTGTTCTTGACCCAAGTTCAAAAGATGGAAAGTTCAAGTGCAAAAGATTTAAAAAGAACAGACTATCTCCCGTCCTAAATCTTCAAAAAACAGCAATGACGAAGGTGTTTGTGCCCCTTCAAATATCACCCGAGAAACCAGAGCAATGGCTGAAAAGAAGAAGAAAATTAGAAATGTTCAACAGCCACATTCTCAAAATATAGAAACTTCAAACAAATTCGAAGTACTTGCCAACCTACCAGCAGAGTCAGAAGCTACAACCGAAACAGAAACCACTACTCCAACATATATTCCTACGATTCCGCCAGTCTTCATAGCGAATATATGCTCCATGCGCAATAGTCAAGCCGAACGAATTAAGCCTGTCATTTGAAAGGTAATGAAATTCCCTACATAGCTATATAAAAATCGTTCATTTTGGACAACTATTAACGAAGTTACCGCTATTCCAATGAAAGATTACGTTGTTCTTTTCCTGGTCCCAGGAAGGGGTGAATGAGAGAATAAAGATGACAGTGTAAGTAAGAAAATCTCCCCGCATCACACAATCTTCACTATTTCCTCTACTTTTAACAGAAATTATTTTTTGACAATACTAAGCTATGGCAAAACTTTTTTGATCAGCAATATTATTGAGTATTGAAATTTTTACACTGATCTACCTTAAGTCGGTTTCATTGCTTTAGTTTATCAAATAAATCGTACTCAAATCTTTTGTTTGATCAATTTTCAGGAAAATAAATTCAGTTCAATTCTTTTTTGTGTGTTCATGAACATATGTAAAGATATTAAAACTTCTCTGAAATAAGTCGCGTGAGTGGACACACTAGATTTTTTCAAGTTCCATTTGGCTATTTGAGGTTCAGAGAGTCCAATAGTCTTATGGGTCCTAATTATTATTTTTAATATCTTGTGTCCTAATTCTCCTGACGCATGTTCCATAGAACAGTGAATTTCATTTTTATATTTGAGTGAGTCAGAGTTGCATCCGGATTGCTAGTATTGCACCGGTATGAAATAAACGTTGGACTGTTGTCTTCTCTTCTAATAATTTCTACTGGGTTCGAGTCAATGAAATCCTCAAAAATCCTACCAACGACTGATGTTTGGTTATAATCCCATCTCGTGGATGGGGCATTAATTTCACCGTATAAAAGGTCTTGGGATCCCCACTGTGCTTCAAGCCAGGATAGGTCTGGTCTATTCATTGGGGGGTTGTACATTACATAGAACCTCCTATGGATTTTATTTTTCCATACATCTAACTGTACAGTTTCCAATTTATCATTCTCTTCCATCTTCAAATAGGTTATAAGTTTATTCCGGTAATTGGTAATACTGGATATTTTCAGTGGATGAGCCGGCTTCTACGATCCCATATAAATCAGCATCCTCCTTTGTAATAATCGTCTTCCATTCTGTGAATTTGTCAGCAGTTAGGCCACCAGCGTTCCGTGTTTTGACTGGGCCTTTTGGTTTCCTTAATTTTGATGGATTCATATTTTTGTGGATTTTATGTTGTTGAACTGTCTTCGCGGCGACAATATTGCTCATTTAGTTATAACCGGAGGGCACGTGTACAATGTACGGACGCGAGTAAATTTACTCAATTTTTTTTTTAAAGCTTTTTAACAGCTGTCCACATCTAGAGTTATTAAACTGCAGTAAATATATTTAAGGTTATAAACGTATCCATGAAATATTTTTGTATTTCACTTCTTCTTTCACACAAGTACAATGAAATAGTGTCTTAAACAATATCATTGCCTTGAATCTGTGAGTTTTAAATACGTTTTCAAACATAAAAAAAATTAAAAGTTTACATTTAGTAAGAAAATTTCATTCAATTTCCTTGGAAACACCTAATTTACGTCAAATATTGTTAGTTGTTAGAAATTATTGTTTATATTTTTTCCGTCACTCTCCGTTGCCTTCTACAAATTTTTACATTATATATTGTTTTTTTTTTTCTTTTGATTCCCCACTTCCCAACGGTAATTATACATATATTTTCTGACTATTATTTCCGAATATTCATTTTTAACCCGAATAAGTATTTTTCTTTTTTTCTCCTTTATTTAATTATTCTTCCAAAAATTATATTTAGCGTTTTTCCATAACTGCTAACAATGATAAATAGTTATTATTTATAATAAACCAAATTAAAAGTACTTTTAGAGGAAGGCGTAATGTTGGGATTTCACAAATGGAAAATCCATCAAATTATTAACTAATTTAATTTTCAAAAAAGTTACATCACATTTTTTCGGAATAAACGTTGATACCTAATTATTTAAATATAATATCAGATTTATAATCACTAAACTACAGTAAATGTAGTTAAGGTTATAAGCATATGCTTTATACATCCACGAAATATTTTTATATTTCACTTCTTCTTTCACACAAGTACAATGAAAGATTATCTTAGACAATATCATTGCCTTGAATCTGTGAGTTTTAAATACGTTTTCAAACATAAAAAAATTAAAAGTTTACATTTACTAAGAAAATTTCATTCAATTTCCTTGGAAACATCTGATTTACGTCAAATATTGTTAGTTTTTAGAAATTATTTATTTTTTTTTTTTTGTCACTCTACGTTACCTTCTTAAAATTTTTACATTATATATTGTTTTTTTTTCTTTTAATTCCCCACTTCCCTACGGTAATTATACATATATCTTCTGACTATTATTTCCGAATATTCATTTTTGACCCGGATAAGTATTTTTCTTTTTTTTCTCCTTTATTTAATTATTCTTCCAAAAATTATATTTAGCATTTTTCCATAACTAACAATGATAAATAGTTATTATTTATAATAAACCAAATTAAAAGTACTTTAGAGGAAGACATTATAAAGTTTACATTTAATAAGAACATTTCATTTAATTTAAAATCATGTGATTTATTTTAAACATTATATTAATAATTAATAATATTTGTTTTTAAAAATTATTATTTATTATTTTTTCGACACTCTCCGTTACCTTCTACAACTTTCTATATTAGATATTATTTTTTTCTAAAATTCTCCGCTTTCCAACGATATATTATACTATACCTTCTGAATAGTATTACCGGAGATTCATTTTCGACCTGGATAAGCATTTTAATTTTTATCTCCTTTATTAACTTATCAAATTCTTTCAAAAATTAAATTTATCACTTTTTTGTAACTTTTAATAATGAGAGATAGTTAATTATTTGAAATAAACCATGTTAAAGGTACTTTAGAGGAAGACGTATATCAACATTGGGCGTTTAAGCCCAGTAAAGTGATATCAACGGGGATGAGACCTAAATGATATTAAAAGACCACTTAATTATACAATGATACAGCGAGTTTAATCAAGTTGTGTTCATGAAATATGTGTTTCAGCGTTGATATAAAGTGGCACTTCTGGTTAGGCGATTTTAAGGAAAAACTTGCAAGGACATTTAAGGTATATAAATTTCTTAAATACGTAATATCAGTTTCATAAGACTTTTTGTTTTCGAGCTATAGTGTTCACATACACACAGACCATTTTTCAGGACTTGGTTATTTGGACTCAGGGTACCTCAAAAAGTGTATTTCCATTGAAAACTCAGATTCAAAATTTTCACGATCGCAATACTTATATTTAGTATTGAAAGTAAAAAAAATGAATGCAGGTTGGCACGTTTGCTAAATTTGTTTCATAGTAACTTTTCATTCTACTTAAGTCTTTTTCGAGAAAGTAGTTTTAGATAGTAAAGCAGATAAGATTAATAAGAAATAATCGAATAAATAAAATTGGTGACAGAATTCAATAAATTGTGAAACGTAGAAATAATATCGATAAAAAGTGTCCTCACTGTTGCGGATCAATAAATCAGACCAGACAGTTTAAAAGCTTTCTCAGGCATATGAGTAGAGTTCTCCCGGTAATTAATGGTCATTTTTATTAATAACTTCGCGTGTAGTGTACTTTAAAATGAAAGCTGAGCCCTTTGAGTTAAAAAGCTTTTAAGCGCCTTGTGTCCGCCAGGTATTTGAATAATGGTTTCCAGGTTAAATCACTTCCTATCAAGGGCCTTAATACAAAGTTTTTAACATCATTAAGGAAATTTCTAGTTATAATAAAATTTTTACTGCGATAAGGGAGCCGTAACTAAATTTAAAAGTAATTAGATAACAATGGACTATACTTTGAGTGTTAATTGTATTTTATATCAAAGAAATAATAATACAAATATTTGGTTGAAAAACAAAATATTTTTTTTTATACACTCTATTATTATACATAATATATTTACGTATGCATATTATGCAACAAAATATATATGTTGTTTTTTTTTCAAACTATATAGTTACCTATGGTGGTGAGGAGCATGTTGTCGAGGAGGAGTGCGATGGCTACAATGACAAGGACCAGGCGCCTGGACTCCCGGCAGGAGGCCAGCCAGGATCGGGCGAGGCTGCCCACAGTCGGTGGGGTCTCCGCCATACCCCTGCAAATATAAATAATATCTTGTATAATTCATAATGATATTTCTAATATAAAAACTAGTTTGTTTATGTTCACAAGCAGCCTGTACTTCTTAAGCGACGGTAGTTATGCTTCATGCCACGTACCACATAACAAAACAACCAACAATAAAATCACACCGAACAGACTTGTCCCTAGAGTTTGATAAGTATAAAAAAAAAAGAAAGAAAAGGATAGTATCTAATAACTAAGCTAATTGTAGATTTGATATTAATAATATATGATAATATAGTAGACGAAAAATATAGCACCGTATATACAAAAAAAAAAAAAAATTAATTATCATGCACAACAATCTCAGCATATCTCTAATTTTCAAAAGTTCAGAAAAGCACCAATTCATGATGTATTTGATTTCTCAAATATCTCTGTAAAACGTTTGGAAATAAAAGGTTTATATCTAATAATATTATTTATCTAAAATATAATTTATATAAAACATTCACCAGTTAGTAATAATTAAGAATCGTTACAATAAATAAGGGTCAAAGATGAATATTTTATATATACTAGATTTTAAAAGAAGTACTTGGTAATTTTATAACTACTTTTTTATTTTAATATCCCTATTTCTTTATATAATGGATCCTATGTTTGCACTCGTTTATACTGGATAATGTTGCACTGTTATTTTGATCGTTTATATACAGATTTACTCGATCTTAATGTTTAACAGCATGGTGGTATGCTCTGGATGCTCGGAAACCCGATAAACTGAAGATTATGAGTTCGAATCCCGGTGCCGATTACTTTTAAATTTGGTAATCAATACCCTACACTCTTCCCGGGCACGGGGAAACCCCTTATAATCTAAGAGGTAGGAGAGAAAAAAAAAAGATGTAAAAGGCTATTTACACAAATATTTAGAGCTGAGAAAATTGATAGATTTGTAAACAGCCCCAGTGTAGAAGGACAAAGAATTAAGGCTTCTCATACAGATTTGTGTTTTAACGGTGGGCGGTGGGTTGAGATAAAAAAGAAGCTTGGGGTAGGATTTGGTAAGAGAAATATTTGATTATTATTATGAGAACATTTAAAAATGAGCGGATGAAATACTACAAATTAATACAAATGCTAGGTTGTGACATATACCTATGGCATATAGTTGTATGTCTTATTCGATAATTTATTTATATGCCTCTATATCTCACTCTCTCCCTCTCTATACATATATACAAATATATATATACATACATTTATTTAGTTTAATTTATGTCAATATCTATCTAAAACAATAGTTTAATATTAATTACTAAAATTAAGTTTTTCTTAACTATAAGTTAATCATAAACTCACTTGATTTTTAAGATGAAGAAACCAGATTATTTAAAGGCCTTCATCTTATTTTGATTAACTATTAAAATAGACAATTATTAACATTTTTAGAAGATAGGGCTGCTCTTTAATTGATAAATATAACGGGCTAAATCACAAAATATATATTTGAGAATGCATTGTAATATCATTATATCTCTCACTTTAATTTTTTTTGTTTTGTATAAACGCGGGTTCATTACCGCGTATGGGGAGCATTCCAAGGGTGCCGGATTATGTTATTATAATACTGTTCTGCAATATTCTGCAACAATTTTTTTTTAATGATATTAACTATACCAACAAAAAATGAAAAATAACACATACCTGAATTTTCGTTGATTAGATTTAAAAAACATAAGTGCTAACTTAATATTAAGAAGCATTTTAATTATTTATCAGGATTTTCTGAAAAAAATCACTAATGTGAAGTATCAAATTCAAAATATAATGAAACAACAAGAACTGGAATTAGCTAATCAAATGAGGAGTCTGACTGACTAAATTTGTTATAAATTTACGAAGGCTGTGCAAAAGAAAACAAACAATTTTCTAGGTAAGGCCAATGTCAAAAGATAAATAATAAATAATACTATTAAGTTACGTAACAAGGCTGATGTTAGTTTTCTTCTTGGTTAGTGTTTAATTATCCCTATTTTCTATCGTCATTATTATTAATTCACCTAATATATACAAAATATACTTTATTTATTTTTTGCATCTATAAGAATTTAGAGTTTTAATATTTGAAGCCATTGGGTCATTACCATTGATCACTGTTCTAATAAATTTATGTATTATAACTTAAATATATTAGAATATTATATTAATATTATAATATTATATTATGCCATGACATGTGCGGATGAAGAATTGAAGAAAAAAAAAAAAATCAACTATACCAGTTTACATTTCTTTTGTTTAATTTCGACTTAATAAATCTTTATTGTAATGCTCTAATCGATGAATATATTAATCTAGAAGTTATTGACAAATTATTTAGTATAATTTGTTTTCCTCTTTCCACTAACTGTAAAATATGTTTGTGTTTCAGTTGGTATATGTAGTTATTATTCATATAATTATCACTCAGATTAGAATTATTGCTATAAAAACCTTATTTAAAAGTTTTAAAATATAGTAACATTCATACTTCTTACTAGTTTTTCCTCTAAATTTAAAAAGACAAAAAATATACATTTTCAATAGTTTAAATATTTTGTCATTCCATTATCCTAAAAAAAATTGTTTTTATATTGTTTAAAAGTTCTGACATTTTATATAAACTAGATATTTTAAATAAAACTGAAATCGTGTTGCTATACCAATACTTTGTTTTATTTTTTCATTTCAACAGTGCCTTAAACGCTATACAAATCTTTTGTTTATTAATATTTTTAAGTTCCTTCCTTTTTTCTAACTATTTAAATTTATATTGGTATTAATATATTTTTAAAAGGGATAATAATAACATGACATTTAGAAATTCACAAAGTCGATGCGGAATATCGAAAAGAAATTTTCAAGAAAAATATTGATTCAGTTAAACATATAAAATTCGTCTTTCACCAATAACATAAATATTAAACAATAGCTTAAAATCGAGGTTATTCTTGGTCAGTGTGGATAAGTCGGAACAAGCTATGTAATAATAAAAATACGAACATTACCATAATTTTGCAGTTTTTTGTAAATCGAAAAGAAATCAGTTGCTTGATTGTTAAGCGGTTGATTCAGGAACAAGTTGCGATGAGAACTAATGTGTATTTATTATTAGCCTATTGTCTCTGGCAGGTGCCTGTAATTCAGCAAACAGACGTCATTAAGAAAATATATTAGGTTGGTAAATAAGTCCTTTCGGTTGTACCGAGTGAAATAAAATCGGAGTATTACGTACATAAAATTTATTTTAACCTACAAGCTATTGATTATTAATTAGTATGATCCGTTTCCTTCTTTCCACTAACAGTTAGTGTTGCCAAAATGCAAGACCAACGCAAGACTTGGCTAGTCTTGGTCTTGAACACTCAGCGTTGGTCTTGGTCTTGGTCTTGCAGCAAGAGTCTCGCAGTCTTGCAGGTCTTGCAATTACCTATTAGCCTATTGCAATTTATTAAACACGTTAATTTATGTCTTAGATCAACACTTAAGAAGAGATACATTGAAGCCTATCTTTTGACCTAGAAATAGCAAATGGACCACCATTAAAATCGGGTTATAAAAAACAATATACTGTAACTTTGCTAAAACTGGTCCCATTCAATTAATTTTTGACAATTTAGTCAGAAATTTAATGACCATTCAAATACTAGGCTTCAAAACAGACTCAGAAACGTTTATATCTCTTGAAAACCGATAATATGTATACGTAATGAGTTAGCTCCCCAAAACAATTTTCTTTTCTTTATAACTTTTCCCATGAATTTTCTCGGGGATTCACTAAATATACAAAAATATTATTTTGGATACTTAGAGATTATGAACGAGTGCCGCGCGTCCTTCACATTATTTAGTTTTCTATTTAGATTATGATTGAAAATTTTCTCCATAACGGACTGCACACAGTGGTACCAAATGGACATGACACTTCTTCTCTGAATTAAAACTACCTATACACAATCAGGTTTAAGCAATCCAGGGCCAGATTTTCTTGTTTAATTGCACGTTGTTGAATTAAATTAAAGTATTGAAAAATATGTACAATAGAGGCTGAATTTGGCTAATCAACAATTTCAGGTTTCACTGAATTGTTATAAAAATTTTGTTGATGTCCACTAAAATAATTTTCCACTTTTTAGAGGATAGACATACACGTCGATTGAGCAAAAAAACACTAACAAAATACATTTAGTTTTCTCATCGAGAATCATTTCACGAGAAGTTTTGGAAGTTGGTAATTCTGAGTATTCTCCCCATTCTCTCCCTGTATTCCCATTCTTTGAAAATTGTTCGAAAATATTTATTGAGATGTCTATATCAATAATTAACAAACAATAGTTGCCACAGTTGACTTGAGGCTCTTTGCAATTAATATTTGTCGACGTTTCTCAATAGCTGTTCGCGGAGGTGAAGATGATAATAACCAGAGATGCCCACAGAGGGATTATATGCCGCATGTTGTGCCATCAGATTTTTTTTGGGACAAATTAAGTTTTCAATTTTAAGAGAGCATTTAAACCAGGAAACAAAGAAATAAGACGCACTGAGGTTAGCGTGTATATAAAAAAATATGTAAGGGCTCCGCATAATTAGAAAAGCGGCAAACATGATTTTATCCTATTTACTCAACACAAGCAGGGCATTGTCTTCCGTATATCCAGTTTCAGCATTAACTCAAACAGCGCCGCTTGTTTGAAACATCAGTATGCGGTACCTTCATTGTATTGTATAGTGTGTTCATAATAAATACAACTAATGCCTTGTCTTTGGTTATAAGACACAGAAACAAATTTAAAATAATGTAGCAACAAAACAATAACTTATTAAATGTTATCAGTGACAGGTCGTTTCAATATTCTAAAATAAACTAATTAGGAAATAAAAACTAATTTTTCCATCTTCAAATTGATTTCCCCCTCCCCCCATATCAAAATAATGTACCCCCTTTTGACAACGTTCTCGAAATTATTTAAAATAAAATTCTCATTTAAAACGAAAAATATTTTAAAACAAAATAATAATGAATTCCTGGAATGGGCATATGCAGAGGAAGGCAGTGGGGAACCTTGCCTCCTCTAAATATTACTGATGTTACTTGTTGATTGTAATTGCCTCATGTATTGTGCCTTTAATATTCTGGAGAAAGAAACCAATATTATATCTACTATCTTTTAAACTAACATTAATATTACATCTCATATAAATACATATTAATTATATAAGTGAGAGGGCCATTAATATTTTTTTGGGGGGAGGGGGCACGACCCATCGACCTTGGGGAAATGGGCACTCCTGATAATAACTATCATGACCAGATTAACAATAAACATTAATGTAGTTCTGTGTCATACGTCATATATCAAATAAAATAAAAAAGGAAAGATAAAAAATCGGTAGGATATTTAGTAAAAAAATTATGAATTGTAAGAATGAAGAACTATAAGGAAAATGAAGAACAATTCATGGACGATAATTAACCAATACGTGTCCACAAAAGCGTTTAAAAAATAAGGTAAGATAAAATAATTTGATACTAAATTTTATGTTAAAGTTCTGAATCCTGTTTCATGTAATAGTATTAAAAAAATTAATGTATTAATTTGCAAGCGGAAAGTCTAATAATATTGGCATTATCTGAAATTTTTAATAAAAATTATATCAGTTTTTGAGAATCTAGTTTAACAGTAGAATGAACCAAATTTCATACTTATCAAGATAAAAAAAAAACATAAAGTATAATATCTTAATACATACATATATATAACGTATTTAGTAGCTGAATAAAACCAGAATTTCTAATGCTCGATAAAAAATCGAATATTATAATATGATATGTCACACCATCTACCACAGTGTCATTTATTTTCATATATTATTTCTGATAATATATTCATTGCTCACATAATAGGGAATATATATTAGTGTTGCTATAAAACGACGAAACAAGGAAATCTGATGAAAAATAATGGAGTTATGACCAAAAAATCCAGTTAGGAATCACTATACGCAAGGAAATTATGAAGCTCATAATCTGAGAACATATTGTAACATGTGAGAACATAATCCACTATATTGTCGCTTAGTTCTATTATGAATACAGGGAATTATGAATACAGGGAATCCGGTTTTGAAATAAGAATCTTAGCCCTTTCTTCCTATTTCCACTGATTTGATTGTAATCTGTCAACATGATTTCGGTTAAATTTCAAAGAAGAAGTTATGTTATTAATGAGTATATCAGAAAGCTCAGTATTCGCAAATTAGACAATCGATTAAAACTTTGTGGTTAGACATTTTGAAGAAATAACGCATACTGTGAACAGCGGGCCAAACACGGAAATGATAATGCAAAAAAATAATTTTAATGCCGTTGTTGCAGTAACATATAGATGGTTTCCCCAAGCTTGTATCTTAACCCTCCTGCGTTCGCACAATCATTTCGAACAATTATACTTGCGCTGGACCTTTCAGCTGAAAATACATTTCGTGATCTCTGAGTGAATATTAAAGAATTTCTCAATGAATATTTAAGAAGTTCTCTCACAAATTAGTTGGCTGAAGAACAATATTCATTTTGAACAAGGATAATGGAATAATTGTAACGATTTTATCCATCCATAACAAATTGGAAAACACTATTATACTCTTATTTTTTTTCTATATACAAATAAGTTTACCTTTGTTATGTGCAATATTGTTATGCAAAATATATTATTAAATTTCTCATAAAAATAGTTTTATTTGTGAATTTAAAAAGAAAAATGTTTTTATAGTTTTCTAAATGTTATTTTTTAAGATATTTTTCTTCCAATTTTTCTTAAACTTGCATCTCTCTATAGCGGTTGATTGATCTATTGATTCCCAATGAGTGTCCGCTTCTTTTGAAGAGTTTTATTATAATAACCAAAACGGGCTAGTATTTTTAGTAATTTTTCTAGGCTAGTGATTTTTCTTCATGGAAATCGTTCTTTGTTTTGTTTTCTTATCTTGTTCCGATTCTGGCAAATCATTAATTTTTAGGAGCGGGGTGGCCGAGCGGTCTAACGAGTGTGCACTGCGCGTTGCCGGACAACCTGATAACCGATGTTGGAGACAATAAAATAATTATGAGTTCTTTTAACTCTGGCATTAAACCCCCGACCTCACCCCTTAGCCCGCGAAAACCCTCATGTAACCTAAATGGCGAGGTAGGGGAGAACAAACAAAAAAGATTATATTTTTATTATAACTTGGAAAGCTATACTCAAATATAAAATTCCACAAGAAAAACAACGCTGTTTAGAATAGATGACCAACATGTTTAAGCACCGTACTATATCTGAAAATAGTCTCAGTTTGACTTAACTGCAAGACTTGCAGGGTCTGGTCTTGGTCTTGGTCTTGCAACAATTTTGGTGTCTTGGTCTCGCAAAAATGCAAGACCAGGACGAAGACTGCAAGAGCGAGACCAATTTTGGACAACACTACTAACAGTGTAATACCACATTTATTGAACGTCCGTGATTTATTGTCAAAATACTGATCGAAGTGTTTTTTGCTTCTAATTCACAGTCCTAGAGTTCTACAAGTGGTGATCGCATGGATCTAGGTCCCATCCAAATCTCAATAATGCTAAGTTGACTTCGATTAGAGAGTGCAGTGCTCAAACAACAAGCCCAAAAACGAAGCCATGGTAGTCTACGCTCGCGTGGAACACATCTCGGGTCATAGCAAACTTTCGTACTGATCGGGCGGAATTTTGATCGACAGCCCGACTATTTATTTTATAGCGACCAAAGTAGTGAGAACAAATGTATTTAAAAAAAATAATACATTATTTGTGCATCATTAAAAAAATAATTGCCCGAATTAAGAGAAAAGATTAACTTTGATTTTAAAAGTAATATTCTTGCAAATATATGGCAGATATAGCCTGTTTTATTTTTGAGTTCAGAAAATAGTTAAATTATATTGTGTGAAATCACGATGAGCGCGCATCGTGGAACATGTAATGTAACAGCCTCTTTGTTTCACTGTAAGTGACCTGAGTGAACTAGTGATCATTCCTAGATATTCTCAGTTTATTGTTGATACAAGAACAGAGCAGACATCCAGTTTCAAGGGAGAAAAAACTCACTATATTTAAATTTTTCACTCCACAAAAATGTCTATAGTGTATTATGTAGATATATAATTTCATAAGTGGCCCGCGTGATTATTTGGGCTAGCCACCTCTACTTCACAATTTCTTGTATAAGTTTCAATATCTTGTTTGTGCCCAAACTATCACTATTGATGTCAAAATTTCAAGACCGAAATGCGGCAAATCAATTTTGACACGTGCGTTCAGTTATAACATCATATTCTGTGGTACTGACCCCTTTTTATCAAATTAACATCCATCTAAAAGTTTGTAAACGGCGCTATCTAATCGTAACCTACAAACGCCTTATTGAAACTTTTTTCAGAACTAGGGCGTTTTTTTAAATTAAATTAATTAATTTAATGAGGTACTAAAAACTCATTGATATATTTGACGAGCAAAATTTTACTTGAATTTGCAAGATAATCTGTTCGATTAAAGAAGAAGAATCAAGTGGAAAATTATATTCAGCACTAAATAAAGAGCATCATAGGAAAAATGTCCTCTCTCGAGCATTATTTCCGTCCGATTTACTTATCCGCGACTGCCCTTTTACGAAGTATTTTCTAGTTGATTATTTCAAGTGAGTTTTAATCCATTTTATGATTTCGAAAATAAATAATTTCAGTAGAAAAAAGAATAAATGATTTATTTTATGATTACAATGTAACATGATTAAACTCTTATGTTAGAATGACTGTCTAATGTCAATAAAAATCATACCCTATACATTTTTAATCTATTTCGAAGTAAACATAATAAGGAAAAATTAGAAAATTATTTATTCATTACTTATATTACAATAATAGTATTTTAATGTAAGATTCGCTCCCCAATACATTAGTAATGTTATTCAAAAGACTACTGTTCTTTTTTTTTAGTAGTTAAAAAGTTTATTTCAAGTAAGTCAGTATAGATAGATTCTTCATAATTTATATAGAGAATAGACAATGTAATATAAATGTATTATTTTTACTTTAGTAGATAGGAAATGGGCGAGCTGGTGCATTTTTTAGGGCAGCCAATCAGAAGCCAGGATTTCAGTGACGTCATCATGGCGGGAAGTTTGAATTTCAATTTAAACTACGGTACGCTGCCTTTTCGGACCTCCAACCAGCCTTAAACACCACGTGGTCGGGCTCCGGCCAGCCTTAACCACCACGTGGTCAGTCACGTGACCCTTAGGCCACGCCCACTTTTACCTTATATCTATCTTAACCACCTAGCCACTCCCCTTTTTTAGTCACGTGATCAGTCACGTGACCATTTGCCACGCCCCTTTTCGGATGTGCAACCTCCATATTTTCCCCCACTCTTCCCTCTGAGGCTGAGTGTGCCCGGCCGCCATCTTGTTTTCTGATACGAGGTTTTCTTCTTGTATGACGTCACGAGACCCTTTTTGATCGTGTACCTCCCACCTTTACTCCTCACTCTTTCCTCGGAGGCTGAGTGTGCCCGGCTGCCATTTTGTTTTACTGCAATTTGAGAGACTTAGGGCGTTGTTCGCCATTTTATTTTTTCTATAATCTTCCTAATGTTTATCTTTTATATAACCTTCTTATTGTTTACATTTTCAGGATCACGTAATCAGTCACGTGACCATACCCCATTTTCCTGTAACCTTCCTAGTGGTTATATTTTATATAACCTTTTCAATGTTTACCTTTTCAATTGCACGTGATCAGTCACGTGACCTTAGCTAATTTATTATTTATATAGAATTTTCAGTGATCATTTTGTAAAATCCATATTTCATATTGATCATCTTGTTCTTGTAAAACATATCGTCACAACCTTTATCCACCTGTAAACAGGTTTGTACCTGCAAACAGGTACACAGGCGAAGATTCAGCAGATAAATTTATGGCATATATCAGGGAAGTGGCGAAGAAGGTGTCTCTGGTGTACTCCATGAAGCGGTACATGCAGATGGAAGCCCACTTTCAATCCCAAACCTGTTACCTATGTTCCCGTCCTTATACTTCCGACAATGGGAAAGTGATGGATCACGATCACATCACTGGGATGCATCGTGGTCCAGCACATTCGAAATGTAATATCCTGTACCGTACCCCTCGTTTCCTTCCCGTCCTATTTCACAACCTCGGCGGTTACGATGCTCACTTCATTGTCCGAGAGTTGGGACGAGGTTTGACTGAAGAAGAAAACAAAAACATGCGGATTGACGTCATCCCGAACTCTGAGGAGAAATACATCTCCTTCGCAATGACAGTGGGTCCCTTAACCGTTAGATTTGTGGACTCATTCCGCTTTATGGCTTCCAGTCTGGATAGGTTGTCCAAGAATTTAACCCAGGTCTAACTTTAAAGAGACGAGTAAATTCTTCCCCGCTGACCATTTGGACCTCGTGATCAGAAAAGGAGTGTACCCCTATGATTACGTGGACTCGTTCGAGAAACTTCGGGAGACGGTTCTGCCCCCGAAGGAAGCATTTTATAATCAATTGAATGAAATGCCCGTCTCGGACGAGGACTATCAGCATGCTCAAGCGGTATGGGGCACGTTTAATATTAGAACCCTTGCCGCGTACAGTGAACTCTACCTCAAGGTAGATGTTATGCTCCTTTGCGATATCTTTGAAAATTTCAGAGATGCCTGTTTGGGAGCATATTCGCTGGACCCGGCTTGGTATTACACCGCACCCGGACTCGCTTGGGATGCCATGCTGAAGTATACGGGGATACAATTAGATCTCTTGGCTGATTATGATATGGTCCTGATGATCGAGCGGGGTATAAGGGGTGGCTTGTGCCAATGCAGTCATCGTTATGGAATAGCGAGCAATAAATATCTTGACCCAGATCGAGATCCCCAGGAGGAATCTTCATATATCTCCTATCTGGACGCAAACAACTTGTATGGATGGGCAATGTCGAAAGTGCTTCCTTCTGGCGGTTTCGAATGGGTCAAGAATCCGGAATCTGTAGATTTTCTCAATTTACCAAAAGACGGGCCTTTCGGCTACATCGTTGAAGCCGATATAGAATATCCGGAACGGCTGCACGATTTGCACAACGATTTCCCTCTGTTGCCAGAGAATAAAGTTCCACCCGGTGGAAAATTCAAAAAGCTTTGGGCTTCACTGGACAACAGGGAAAAATACGTTTTGCATTTCATCAACTTGCAACAGGCCATGAGCTTACTACTAAAGTTAGTTCGAGTACATCGAGCGCTCCTATTCCGACAATCTCATTGGCTTCGTAGTTACATTGAACTTAACACCAAACACCGACAACAAGCTACGAACGACTTCGACAAAGACTTCTTTAAGCTCATGAACAATGCCGTTTTCGGAAAGTTTATGGAGGATGTCCGAAAACGGTGTAAGATTGAGCTTGTAGTAAATCAACGACGACTAACAAAACTTACAGCTAAACCAACATTCAAAGACAGGACAATATATACAGATTCGTTAGTGGCAGTACATTCCGACTTTGAAAAGATCGAAATGAACAAACCTATTTACGTAAGGATGGCCATTTTGGATCTTTCCAAGGTACGAATGTACGAATTCCACTACGATACTATGTTACCTTACTACGGACCATACAGGCTAAAATTAATGTAGACAGACACTGACAGTTTACTGTATCTTATAAAGACGGACGATTTATATAATGACATGACAGAATTTATGGACGAACTGGATACCTCTGACTACCCTAATGGACATCCGATACACAGGTCGTATAATAAAAAGGTGTTGGGAAAATTTAAGGACGAAGCCAATAGAGTACCCGTCTCTGAGTTTGTCGGACTTCGTGCGAAGATGTACTCGCTACGAATTCCCGTCAATAAAGTCATCAAAAAGGCGAAAGGGATAAAAAAATCAGCTGTAGAAAATAGAATAACTTTCGATGATTACCTAGCTACACTGCGCGACGGAAAAGAGTTCAAGACGACGTTTCGTTCAATTATTTCAAAAGAGCATAAACTCTTTTCCGTCATACAGACAAAGACTTCCCTTTCGCCACACGACGATAAACACGACGATCATATCGACGGAATTCGTACTTTGGCTCATGGTCATTATTCCATACCGGACGCTTAGATGAGGTGTTGAGAATATGGCATACTTGCTCCCTCTAAAACTCTCTCCCAATACTGGCCAGTGTATATAGCAAAAAAAATTGTGAATAGTTTTGACAGAAATAGTTCATTAACTAATATTTTTGTTGTAATTAGTTTATTGTTAATAGTTTTGTAGTAAAAAAATAAATAACAAAATTAAAATAATAAAACAATTAAATAAAAAAAGTAATTATAAATATTTTTTAAGAATTTAGAATTAGTTTTATTTTCATTAATAGATATAGGTAGAAGATTATTTAATTTAGTTGAAAAAACAATAACTCTTATTTCAAGCCCCTTTTGTTGAAATCTATACTATGAGAAAAAAATTGATCAAAATGGAAAAAGGTTTAAAAGAAATTTATCGTTTCCAGATAAAAGATAATAGACACATATTGTTCTTCTAGTTGATATATTATTGTTGTTAACGAATGAATGTGTGTTGTGGTCCCTGGCGTGGTATTAATTTACCCGTAAACCAAAGAATGTATGTGTGTGGAATGTATGTTTTGGTCACTGGCGAGGTATTAATTTACCCGTAAACCTGTATGTTATGGTCACTGGCGAGGTATTGATTTACCCGCAAACCAAAGAATGTATGTGTACTGGTCACTGGCGAGGTATTGATTTATCCGTAAACCAAAGGAATGATTTGGCAGAAAATATTAACAACAATATTATATCAGCAAACCTTCTCGATGCACTCACACCTTGACGTGGTGAGAAGGCTTAATTCTAAATGATATTTAGAAAACTAAGATGAGTGCAAAACAAAAATGTTTGTTTTATTTATTTATTTTTTTTTTTTGTTTAAAAACATTATGTAAGCAAAAAGTTATTTTTCGTAATCAAAATTAGTCGGCAAGTCTCAAACACCACGATAAGTATAAAAGGGAGTGAAGTATAAAAATTCTGCTCAGTCTTCAACATGCGTTTGGTAAAGCAACACCATACTCTCCAAATTTTCAATCTCGAAGATAGATGCTGTCCCGTAGTAAAAATATCGAGACACGGTTCTCTCCTTCCCGACTCTATCAGATGTCTAATATGTGGACCATCAAATTGCGGGAAAACGAATCTCATGTTGAGTTTAATCTACGATCCAGCAGGTTTGAGGTATGAAAATATTTACTTATTTGCTAAATCTTTACATCAGCCAAAGTATAGGCAACTAGCACGGGTACTAGAACCTCTAGAGGAAATTGGTTTTTTTCAACACGAAGACAACTCAAGTGTACCGTCACCGAAGGAAGCTCGAGTCAATTCTATATTTATTTTCGATGATATCGCCTGCGATAAACAAGACAATGTTCGAGCCTACTTTTGCATGGGACGGCATAATGGTGTGGACAGTTTCTACTTGAGTCAGAGTTATACTAGAATTCCAAAACATCTAATCAGAGAAAATTCAAATCTTCTCATTTTATTCCGACAAGACGAACTTAATTTGAGAAGGATCTATGATGATCAGATCAACTCTGATATGGATTTGAAAACATTCAAAAAAATATGTCATTGGTGTTGGAAAGATGACAAGTACGCCTTTATCGTGTTAGATAAAGACAGAGAAATGTCAAATGGAAGATATCGAAAAGGATTTGATATCTATATAATACCTTAAACGATTATCTAATTCTCAGTCAGCTAGCAGACATGGAACCGTCAACATCTTCTGAAGCGGTTACTCGCCAAATTATCGAAATGAGGAATGCAATTCACGAAAATGCAACTTATTGAAGAGAAGTAGAGAGGAGATTGAGGAGTCTCGAAAAGAAAAATATAAACCAGTTATTGACGCAGTAAACAGATTAAGCGTTCTGAGCAAACCTTTAATAGAGACTCAAACTAATTATTTATCCCCACGTATGAAGAAGGAGAAAAAATCATTTGAAATGACGCAAAAATCTATGATTGAGGAAGCAGGAAGAAGCATTGAGGAAACTCCACTGCCTCCTTCATTAGAGATATTCCGATCGAGATGGCTATATCCAGAGTCTCCGGAAGACGTCAGAGCAACAGCGGGTCCCTTAAAAGAGGAAGTGTATGATAATAGCCCTCAATTGGCTAGTCCTACCGTGACAATCTTGGAACCGAGATCTTCTTTGCAAATGCTTCGAGATGCAGTCAAATGCATCGACTGCTCCTGAAGGCAAAGAAATGGTTGAACAATGTTTGAAAGAAGTCGGTGAGGTAGCTTCGAATTATATTAAAAAACTAGTCAACAATGATATAAAAGAACTCGATACGATTTACGGTATAGTCTACGACGGTCGAAGGTTTACCGTTGGAGATACTGTTGTTTCAATACAAAAAGACATTATTTCCGTGGGTGAGGTTGACTACTACGGCACGCCTGGTCTGTTTGAGTTATTATTTATGGCAAATCCAAAACTTGGTCTTGCAACTAAGGATGACTTCGAAATGTACAAGAAAATATTGAACCAGACTAACGCTCACAAGATAGAATACTGTCCAACTGGCTCAATACGACAACTAAAGCACAATTTGAAATATAAAAAAGTGATCTCTAAACTATTCCCGTCGAAAAAGGGAAGTGGAATCGATGATCCCAACATTCTAGTTAACAGATTGAGGGAATTGATTGAATCTCCCAAGAGCGCCAAGAAACAAGCAGAGATTCATCGTATAGAATCGCAACTCCGGATAGGTGGTATAATAGCTTAGTAATATCAGTTCATACTCTCAGTTCAATATGACGACTGTTAAAGAGCAGATCGTGCGTGAGCTCCATAAACCGGTTAGAAGATCATTTCAACGAAGAAGTGTCCTACTTAAAGGTATAGATGATTTATGGCAAGGCAGACTTGGTGGAATTGATTCCTTATTCGCGAATAAATAATGATTACAAATACCTTCTTACCGTGATCGACTACTTCTCGAAATACGCTTGGGCTGTACCGGTCAAGAATAAGACAGCGCTCGAAATAAGTAATAAAAATAAAATAATGGCATTTCAAAAGATATTGAAAGAAAGAAAACCTCATAATCTTCAGACAGACAACGGCAAGGAGTTCTACAACAAGGAGTTTAAAAAACTTCTGAAAGTCAATGGTGAGCTGAACCATTACTCTACATTCAGCAATCTGAAGGCTTCGATAGTGGAAAGATTCAATCGTACATTAAAGTCCGAGATGTGGAAAAAGTTCAGCTTACAAGGTAATTACAAGTGGTTAGCAATTTTGGATTCTCTTCTTAGCGAATACAATAATAGAAAACATAGTACGATAAAAATGAAGCCGATAGATGTGCGCGGAAGGAAAATCGAAAAAGGACTTTTACTCGAAGTATATGGTAAAAAGAAATCTGGCATGAAAGCTGCCAGATACAGATACAAAGCTGGAGATCGAGTGAGAATCTCAAAGTATAAGGCTCAGTTCGCAAAAGGTTATCAACCGTCTTGGACGTCGGAAATATTTACGATAGAGCGGGTTAAACACACTGTACCAGTAACTTATCACTTGAAGGATGACAGAGGTGAAACTATGGCAGGAGGTTTCTATCAAGAAGAGCTTCAAGTGGTCAAATATTCTGACTGCTATCTTGTCGAGAAGGTGATCAAAAGGAAAGGTAATAAGGTATTGGTTAAGTGGCTTGGTTTCGATAATTCACACAACAGCTGGGAGAAGGCCATCGATGTAAATATATAAGAAGAAATTATCGCTATGATGCTCATTTAGTCATGAGACGTTGTGCTGACAACAACAAAAAGAAGAAAAAGAAGCTTCGGGTTATCGAAACGCCAAAACAGATTGGAAGTAGTGCGATTAAATTGTGCAACGAAGCAAAACGATATCAGCGGATTATACCTAAAACCAGATTGAGTAATTTCGATCTAATACTGCTGGCGAAAGTGCATAAAGTGCGCACATTTAGAGGTGTGTTTATGAGAGACGAATTTCCCAACAAACCGTGGAAAAACGAACGTACAATTTTCAATTTGGACAACAGTTACGGCAAAGGTACTCATTGGGTCTGCTATAAGAAAATTTTACAATTAGTTTACTACGTTGACAGTAGTTGAGCTAAACCTCCATCTGAGTTTGTGCGTTATATGAAAAATTGCCGAATCTCTGCAAACGATAAACTGTATCAAGAAACGAGAACTAACAATTGCGGTCATCTGTGCCTCCTATATTTACTGGATCTCATATAGAAATTTTCCGATCTGAAAAAACCATGGGTTTAGACTTCAGAAAGGTATATAAAGGCGTAACCACGGACAGAAGAATCATTCCAGTGAAGATTATTGAAGACTGCGTATCATTGAGTGCGAGTAATATTATATTTCTTCAATCACTAGGATACTACGTTCTGTCATCGACATGGAAGACATATTAAACTTAGAGGGCAGTCCCGCGATTAGAAATTCTATCGAATGCATAGAACTTCACACTCATCACCCCTACGCCTCGTCAAAACTTTCATCTGGTGATAAGATTTGTATCAGTTTGCAACACCAAGATTTGTACACATTACCCAGCCACAGTCTGCTCTACGTCGAAGGGAAGTTCATCCAACAAGACGGAATACCGATTCCGAGATTATCGAGATTGACAAACAATGCGATCGCTTATCTTTTCGATGAGATCCGATATGAGTTGAGCGGAGTAGAAGTTGATCGCGTGAAAAACCCCAGAATTACGTCTACTTTAAAAAATCTCGTTTCTCTTAGAGGAGGGCAATTTAATACCTTGACATATCAAGGATGGTGTTATCCAAATGATGAGATTACAAACTTAATATCGCCCGAAGGTGAGTTTAATGTGATAATACCATTAGCGAAGTTGCTTGGAGTGTTCGAAGATCATCCAAAGATCATGTTGAATGTGAAGCAAGAATTGATTTTAATAAGAAGCCGGCATGATGAGAATAGTTACAAAACAACCGTAACTCAAGATGTACCTCAAGAACAGTGTAAAATAGAGATACTCAAACTATGTTGGAAGTTACCGTATGTAACGGTCAATGAGCAACAAAAACTGGCTCTCATGCGACACCTCAGGTCTGAAAGGACGTTCTCTATTCCTTTTCGTAGCTGGGAACTCTTTGACTATCCACTCTTGCCCACGAGCAAAAGACAAATCTGGTCTGTTAAAACATCGAGTCAAATGGAAAAACCTCGTTATATTATTTTAGCCTTTCAAACCAATAGGCAAAACAATGCTCGAAATGATTCTAGTCAATTCGATCATTGTGATCTGACAAACGTCAAGCACTATCTGAATTGTAAATCATATCCGTATGATGATATGAATTTGGATTTTTCTACAAATCGATATGCTTTGCTCTATCACATGTATATTGCGTTTCAACAGTCTTACTATGAAGATTCTCAATATGGTGAACCACCAACGAGTTGGGAAAATTTCAAGAGTAAGGCGCCTCTGGTCGTGATTGACTGCAAAACAAACCGAGTCTATAAAAACTGGTTCGGTTGATGTAAGACTGGAGTTTGAATCGAAAAATAATTTTCCACCGCTTACTACGGCCTACTGTCTCATTATACATGATAGAGTTATCCAATACAATCCCTTGACTGGCATAGTTCGTCGAATGGTATAAAAGTAGCCGACACCCGCTTTAGAGAATCATTTATCAACATGGCGTCATGCATTGTAGATCTCCAAAGTTTCGTGGACGACGATTCCGAATTCATCGTTAAAGAACTCGCAGTTTTAGATTATAACTTTTCATGCATACGCCACTGGCTTTTCAAAGCTCCCAAAGATCCGATCAAATTTAACGCGAAAACTGATCGCACAAATCAATGGCTATTCCACCGTTATCATAAAATTAATTGGTAGGAAGGGGATGTGGAATATGATCTGAGCTCAGTCCTCCATGACAATCTCAAGAAGTACGCTGTTGTCTTCGTAAAAGGACAAAAGAAAGTGCATTTTCTCCGCCGTTTTATTCAAAGCGCAGTAATTGATCTGGAGGAACGTAATTGCCCCAGAATTGACAGTTTAAAACCTCCTATAGCAACCCGTTAATTTGGTGGCTGTCATTGCCTGGTGCATTATGGAATTCCCAAAATGTGTACAATTTATCGTGTCTACTCTCTAGCCCACTGGCTAAGGACACATATATAAATAGCTGTTTGTTTTTGTTTATATTTAATAAAATTAAAAAAATATATAATAAAAAAGAAATAAAAAATAAAAACATGAAAAAAATATATAAATATAAGTACATAAAAAAAAAGTTAATTGTTTTGTTGTATTAAATCACTTTTATATTGAACTTTTAAGTATTCTAAAGTTAATGTTTTTGTTATTTAAACTGTGCAGTTTTTTTTTTTAAGATTATTTTTCTTTTTATACATAGCTTTTGTTGATATATTATTGTTGTTATTATTTTAAAAATAATGGTCACTGGCGAGGTATTAATTTACCCGTAAACCTGTATGTTATGGTCACTGGCGAGGTATTGATTTACCCGTAAACCAAATGAATGATTTGGTAGAAAATATTAACAACAATATTATATCAACAACCTTCCCGAAGCACTCATACCTTGACGTGGTGGGAAGGCTTAATTCTAAATATTATATTTAGAAAACTAAGATGAGTGCAACTGATCATAAATCTCCCAAGGTTTATCTCTGAGCTTAAATTTTCATGAAATGTTTAATTGATTGATGATTAAAAATTCAAAGCCATTGTTTACATATAATCTACACAGGATGGAACAAGTCCGTAACATGATCAAACGTGTCTACAGGTAGATAAAGATGTTTTGAGTATTAAAAGATCAAAGTCCATGTTTATAGTTAGATAAGAAAGGATTAAAAAGTTTGTTTACATGTGTTGGAGAAAGAATAAGCAATAAGAGATTAAAGTGCCAAAGTCCATTTACATCAAGAGGATTAAAGGTCATTGTTTACATATAATCTAGGGAGGATTGGACGTGTCCGAAACGTATCCAAACCTGTTTACAGGTGGATAAAGGTTGGCATTGTGACGATATGTTTTACAAGAACAAGACGATCAAAATGAAGTATGGATTTCATGAAATGATCACTGAAAATTCTATATAAATAATAAATTAGCTAAGGTCACGTGACTGATCACGTGACATTGAAAAGGTAAACATTGAAAAGGTTATATAAAATATAACCACTAGGAAGGTTACAGGAAAAATGGGGTATGGTCACGTGACTGATTACGTGACCCTGAAAATGTAAATAATAAGAAGGTTATATAAAAGATAAACATTAGGAAGATTATAGAAAAAACGAAATGGCGAACAACGCCCTAAGTCTCTCAAATTGCAGTAAAACAAAATGGCAGCCGGGCACACTCAGCCTCCGAGGGAAGAGTGAGGAGTAAAGGTGGGAGGTACACGATCAAAAAGGGTCTCGTGACGTCATACAAGAAGAAAACCTCGTATCAGAAAACAAGATGGCGGCCGGGCACACTCAGCCTCAGAGGGAAGAGTGGGGATTAAAGGTGGGAGGTACACGATCAAAAAGGGTCTCATGACGTCATACAAGAAGAAAACCTCGTATCAGAAAACAAGATGGCTGCCGGGCACAATCAGCCTCCGAGGGAAGAGTGGGGGAAAATATGGAGGTCGCACAACCGAAAAGGGGCGTGGCAAATGGTCACGTGACTGATCACGTGACTAAAAAGGGGAGTGGCTAGGTGGTTAAGATAGATATAAGGTTAAAGTGGGCGTGGCCTAAGGGTCACGTGACTGACCACGTGGTGGTTAAGGCTGGCCGGAGGCCGACCACGTGGTGGTTAAGGCTGGTTGGAGGACCGAAAAGGCAGCGTACCGTGGTTTAAATTCAAATTCAAACTTTCCGCCATGATGACGTCACTGAAATCCTGGCTTCTGATTGGCTGCCCTAAAAAATGCACCAGTTCGCCCATTTCCTATCTACTTACTTTCACTTATGTATATATGTAATGTATAGTAAGGGTAAGCATTGCGATCGAGAAAATTTTTGAATCTGAGTTTTCTACGGAAATACACGTTTTGAGGTACCCAGAGTCAAAATGACCAAGTCCCGTAAAACGGTCTGTGTATGTTAGCAGTCTAGCTCATAAACGAATAGTCCTACGAAACTGATATTACGTGTTTAAGATAGGTATATGCCTTAGATGTGAAGGCAACTTTTTCCTTAAAATCGGCTAACCGGAAGTGCCACTTTGTATCAACGCTGAAACACATTTTAACAATTTTCTCAAAAACGGCTCTAACGATTTTGATTAAACTCGGTGTACCATTGTATAATTAAGTGGTCTTTAATATCAATTAGGTCTTATTCCCATCAATATTGATTCATAATATGGTTTATTTTAAAAAGTTAATCATTTCACATTATTCAAAGTTACGAAAAAATGCTAAAACTAACTTTTGAAAGAATTTGATAAGTTAATAAAGGAGAAAAAAAAATGCAGAATAACCTGCGTTGCTATAGATTGTAGCGCCTAAACGAATGTACCGATTTCAATGAAACTTCGCTAAAGTCATTTTCTCGACAGCCTTTAAATTTATCTATATAACTTACTTCAACGAAAAGAAGCTGGAAAAAAAGTTACGAGGGATGGCAAAATTTTATTCCGAATAACTCAAAAAGTATATGCTTTTTTGAGGATATTGTGATAATATGTTTCAAAGGTATTTAAATTTCCTAAAAAATGAAAGAAGTTTCATCGAAATCAAAGCGCTAAAAGAGATATCGGGGTTTTTTTAATGGTTTTCTAAAAGTTTACGGAATTGCCTAAAAAAAAAAAAGTTGTTAAAATCGGACAATTAGGAGATAAGATATGGTCTCTATTTTTTTTAATACGTTGTGCTGTAAAGGTTATATCCTTTGTTTTGGTTTTTGAATTTTGAATGTGTTACTTAGGTAATGCTAATTTTTTTAGCATATTACTAATGATTATAAAGAAAAGTTTAGTCCATTAATTGGAATCACCTTTTATTTTTTTTTCTTTGTAACTAGGAAGATAATGTTACTTTAGATGTATAATAGTTTGGAAATAATAAACCATTGTGAAATAATTAGCAGCTTTGAAAAATATTTAGCGAAAAAGTGCTAAATATAACTTTTGAAAGAATCTGATAATTGAATAAAGGAGAAAAAAAGAAATGCTTATACATGTCGAAAATAAATCTCCGGAAATACACGTCAGAAGGCATACTTATAATATATCGTTGGGAAGCAGAGAATTTTAGAAAAAAATTTTCTCTTTTATCTTTGTGCCATAATTTATTTATCAGTCTTATGGGGTACCAATTTTGGAGTAGAATTTCATATATTTGTGTTTTTACTTCTTTAATATGTATTTAGCCTCGCGCGGGCTCATTACCGCGTATGGAGAGCGTCCCACTGGTGGCGGATGTGGGGATGGTCGGTGGAAATTCCTTGGAAGTTCCTCCCGACTAAGTCCGATGGACACGCTGACCAACAATGAGAGGGGCCCTCCAGACTTGCTGGAGGGAGGGGACCTCCAGACTTGCTGGAGATAGGGGCCCACCAGACTTGCTGGAGATAGGGGCCCACCAGACTTGCTGGAGGGTGTGACGTAGGATTGAACGCCCTACTCACATATCTTTAGTTCACCAAACACCACAAAAAGTCATGGATCATGGAAGGTAAAACGCTCATTATCCGGAGGTAAACTAGTCCCCCGTTCGGGTCTCCGGGTGGGGACTGCTTTAGGGGATTCATGGCGCAAGTTGAAATATAGGGATTTAAATATTGGTACGTGGAACGTAAGGAGTTTAAACACAGCAGGGGGGCTAAAATCGGTCGCGAATGAGGTAAATGGGTACAATTTGGATGTCGTGGCTCTGCAAGAGGTTCGCTGGCCAGGGGAGGGTTCGATGAGGAAAGGAAAGTACCCTATTTGGTACGGAGGAAGCGGGAATCATTGTTTAGGTACCGGGTTTCTAATTAGGAGTAGATTACTATCCGCTTTGAGGGACGTATAATTCTTTAGTGATAGAATTTCGGTAGCTATATTTCAGGGACGTTGGTTTAAAATCGCATTAATAAACATACATTGTCCGACCGAAGACAGTGACGATGAAGTCAAAAGTGAACTTTACGATAAACTCGAATGGGTTCCGAACTACAGCGAAACTACATGAAAATAATTGTAGGTGATGCGAACGCAAAGGTAGGAAGGGAAGAAGTTTTTATTCCGACGATTGGTAAAGAAAGTTTGCACGAATATAGTAATGATAATGGGATCCGTCTGATAAACTCTGCCATCTCGAAATACCTGATAATTAAAAGTACGACGTTTAAACATAAGGATATTCATAAATATACTTGGACATCACCGGATTCGCAAACACGAAATCAAATCGATCATGTCTTGATACAACACAGCTGGCAAAGCAGTATAATCAATGTACGGTCTTATCGCGGAGCAGAATGTGGGTCAGATCATGAATTAGTAATCGCGAAACTTCGACAAAAACTTAATATAAAAAAGAGAAAAGAAAACCGTTTCGATTTTGAGAATTTTAATTTGGAAAAATTAAAAAATCCATCAATTAGAAACCAATTCGAGCTAGATGTTAAAAATAGGTTTGAAGCGTTAGAGCTTCCTGACGAGGACCACGAGGATATTGACAAGTTATGGGTAGAGATCAGGGATAATATTAAAGCGGTCGGTAACTCGTGTCTAGGAAAAAGGGAAAATAAGAATAACAAACCGTGGTTTGATGGTTTGAAGATTGCTTAAACATGTGCGAAAAAAGAAAAGCCGCTAAATTAAAAGCTCTAAATAATCCTAGCGAAGACAATCTGGAATACTTCCGAATCTTAAAGAACGAAACGACTAAATTACTCAAAAATAAAAAAAGGGAGTATCTTAAAAATAAAATAATTGAAATAGAAACTAATAGAATCGAAAATAACGTAAGAGACATGTACAAAGGTATAAACAGATCACGTAAATGTGTAGGGTCCGTAACATCTGGAATTAGGGATGATAATAACAATATTCTGACCGATCCGGTTGACATATTGAATAAGTTTAAGGACCACTTTGACAATATTTTAAATACGGGAAATTATGATCTGTGTCCTCCTTCTGAGTACCAGAGTGCTGAACCGTTGATAGAAGGACCGAGTAAAGAGGAAGTTGAAGTAGCTATCGGAAAATTAAAATCATATAAAGCAGCGGGAACCGACAATATTCCTACTGAACTAATTAAGGCATGCGGGGAAGCTGGAGTTTCTAAAATACATCGGTTGGTTAAAAAGATCTGGGTGAACGAGAAATTACCTGAAGAATGGAAAGAATCTATTCTTATTCCGATTCACAAAAAGGGTCCGAGGACGGATTGCAATAACTATCGAGGAATTTCACTCCTTCCGGTATGTTATAAAATATTCACTTTAATCTTAACCAGTCGAATCACGGAATACGCCGAGGAAATTATCGGAGACTACCAATGCGGATTTAGACGGAATCGTTCGACTATTGATCAAATATTTTCTTTACGGCAAATATTAGAGAAAAAATTGGAGTATAACGGTATTGTTCACCAGCTGTATATAGATTTTAAAAAGGCTTACGATTCTATTGACCGCCAGAAACTGTATAATATTCTAATCGAGCAGGGGATTCCAAAAAAACTAGTAAATCTAGTCAGGATGTGCTTGACGGAGACACTCAATAAAGTTAGAATCGGTAATAATTTGTCCGAAAAATTTGAGGTTCGTTCGGGCTTAAAACAGGGGGATTCTCTTTCGCCTGTCCTGTTCAATTTGGCATTAGAACATGCCATTAGGGAGGTAATGCGAACCGAGAAAGGGTTGGATCTGGGCGGGACAACATCCGTGCTGGGCTATGCTGATGATCTGGTACTGTTAAGCGAAGACGTTGAAACTATAAAACTAAATACGACAACGTTAATGAAAGCCGGTAAAGAACTAGGACTCGAAATAAACGTGGATAAAACAAAATATATGGTTAGCTGCAAAAATGGCGATACTACTGGTGATATCGATATAGATGGTAATATGTTTGAACAGGTAGATAAATTTAGGTATCTAGGTTCTACGATAACTAGAAAAAACGAAATTGAAGAAGAGATTAAGGTTAGACTGAAGGCGGGAATGCTTGTTATTTTTCTGTGACAAAACTACTTAGTTCGCGCCTCTTGTCCCGAAACTTAAAAATTAGAATCTATAAAACAATTATCTTGCCTACAGTTCTTTATGGATGCGAAACTTGGCCGCTTACATTAAGGGATGAGCAGCGTCTTAAGGTTTTTGAAAATAAAGTATTGCGTAGAATATTCGGACCGAAGAAGGATGAGTTAACCGGAGAGTTCAGACGGTTACACAACGCCGAATTGCGTGAGCTGTATCCGGGTAATATAATTGAGGTAATTTCATCGCGGCGAATCAAATGGGCTTGTAAAGTTGTTGGGTTTAGTAACGAGAGAATTCCTAAAAGATTAATATTTGCTGTGCCGAATGGTAAGCGTCCGAGGGGTAGACCGAAGCGAAGGTGGGAAGATTGCATTAAAGCCGATCTGAAGGGACTGGGTTTGGACGGCGAACGGTGGAGGGAGGTGTGTAACAAGCGATTGGTGGTGTCGGCATCGAACCTTCGGGTTCGCTAAGCCTTATTATTATTATTATTATTAATATGTATTTAGTCTGTAATTAGTTTGGCCCTATCTATTAAATTTTTAGCTGTATTAATTTTCTTTTTTTTTTTTTTAAATTTCTTTATTGAGTATTATAACAATCTGTCTGATTAATTTTCTGTTGTGTATTATGGTTACTATGCCAGTTTAGTATTCTATTGCTCGTAATAACTTTTTTACACCACGATGTTTTTAGTATCCCTGCTTCATTTCTATTTATATTCATGTCCATGAATCTAATTTTATTGTTTTCTTCCACTTCATTTGTGAATTTAAGTTTATCAGACAATGAATTTAATATGTTTAAGAAAATGCTTATTTCATTTTTGTCTATAATCGTCAGGATATCGTCAACATACTTTATAAAAATCTTAGGAATTTTATTAAATTTCTTTATAGCTTTATCCAACAGGCTATTTAGGTATATGCCGCTAAGATTAATCGATATAGCTCCTCCCATCGGCAGTCCGTTTCTAATTTTAAAGAAATTGCTATTGTATGTGAAGTATCCGTTGTCACAGATTAATTTTATCCCCTCCATGAACAGTGCTTTATTTTTAATCGTCGTATGGGGTTCGATTTCCTCCCAATTTGTTTCCAATATCTTATATAGTTCTTTAAGGGGAATATTTGTAAAGAGGGATTCCGCATCATAACTGACTAGGGATTCATTATCTTCAATTTTGTTAACATTATTCATCTTATCTTTAACTTCCCTAGAATTTTTTAACGTTTAGAATTTTTATTATTAAAACTATTTAGTGCTGGATTTAAAAATTTTGCTAGTTTTTCAGTTATCTCATTAATATTATTGACTATCGGTCTCAGTGGTGTGTTTGTCTTATGTAGTTTATTCAGACCATATATTCTCGGAATGGTATAGTGTCTATTAATTAGTTTATCTTTATATTTTTCTTCAATGTATTTATTTTTAATTAGTTTGTTGACATAGTTTAGTAATTTATCTTGTATCTCACTTGAGGGGTCTTTTGTAAGTAGTCCATATATTTGACGGTCATCGAGTAGATTATACATTTTATTATTATATTCTGATTTTGAAATGATTACTGTCTTTTTTGTTTTATCCGATTTGATAACAAGTAGTTCTGGGTTGTTCTTAAAAAATTGTTTAGTCTCTACTATATCTTTATTAATTTTAGCATGTTAGGGGTTAGTTATATTTAGTTTCCCCTTATTGTCTAGAAATTGGTTAATATGGTTATTAACCTTATTTCGAACTACGTTCTTATGATTCTCGGAAGTATTAATAGATCTAATAATGTTTTCAATGTCAGCTATAATATTCACTATTTCTATATTATATTTATTGGGTATTATGTTGAATTTTTCTCCTAACGATAATACATTTAGGATATTCACAGGTATATTTCTGTTAGTGGCATTAACAGTCCAGCCTTTATTTAGTGCTTATTTACTGTCTGTTAGTAATGTTTGTACAAGTGGATTAGGATGTCCAGCTAAGGAGTCATGAAAATTTTTGTAATATTTTTTAATTACATCAGTCACTTGTGGTCTTTGTAGGTCTTTATGAAGTGATTTATTGGTTATGTAAAAGGGACAATGAGTGATATACCGGACAAATTTAGATTGAAAAATTTGAATAGTCTGTAAGTGTGTTTTTTTGCATGAACCCCACACCTGAGAGGCATAGGTCCATATTGGTCTGAGTAGCATGTTGTATATAGTAATTTTGTTTGAAAGTGATAGTTTGTTTTTATGGTGTAGCATTCGTCTTAGTAGTGACAATCGATGGTTCAATCTCTTTTTTAATGTAGTCAGGTGTGTGACGTGTCAGTCGTCTGTCTATTGTGAGCCCTAGATATTTTGTCTCTGTATGATTTGGCAAAGGGGTGCTGTAAAGTGTCAGTGGAGGGCAATCCGAACGTTTAAGTGTAAATGTAACCTGATTTGATTTTTGAATGTTAATTTTTATGCGCTATTTATCTTGTAGAATATTTAAATGAATCTGTGCTTTCTGAGGCGCTGTGATCGGATTGGAATCAGTCGAGAGTATGACAGTGTCGTCTGCGTAAGTTGGGAGTAATGTGTCTGGTGTCTGTGGAATATCAGAATAGTAAATTGAGTACAGAATCGGACCTAAAATACTGCCCTGCAGTACTCCCGCGTCGATTCGTCAATAGTCGGAGTATTTACCATCCTGGTTAACAATAAAAAATCTATTCCCAAGATACCATCTGATGATTAAATAGTATGCATGCGGAAAGATCGGTTTAATTTTACAAAGTAGACTATCATGCCACACTTTATCAAAGGCCTGTGAGACGTATAAGAAAGCTGTTGTGCAAAATTCCTTCTTTTCCAATGCCACAGCAATCATTTTCCGTCGTTAATCTTGTGTTTAGATCATTTGTCTCATTAATAATGGAATGAAATTTATCAATTAATATTGGCCCAGGAGTTAGTGTAGGCGTGTGGTTGGTAGTAAACATGTGTCTAGAGAGAGATAAAATAACCGTTGAATGTTCTGATAAAAAAATCGTTACTAATAGAGATATGATGGTGTAGTGTGTGTAGGCTAGAAGTTATAAAGAAATCAAGTAATTCTGGTAGACGGTTTATGTCTATCGGCCAGTACGTCGGTTCAGGTGGTAGTATGCAGTTATAGTCCAGTTCTATACATGTATTAAAAAGAGAGTTTCCTCTAGAATTATTGGTCCTATTGCCGAAACGGGGATGCTTGGCGTTAAAATCTCCTCCTCATAAAAATTTAGGTCCTAAGCTGGCAAGTATGTCTGTAAGCGTTTGCTGTGAAACTCTTTGTCTCGGAGGACAATATGCACTGACAATAGACATTTTGTTGTGATCGATTTCAACCGAAATAGATTATAATTGAATTTCTGGTAAGGCAGTCATTTGAAGAGGATAGTGGTATAATGTTCGTTTTACGACTATTGCCGGGCCTTAAATGTAAAATGTAGTTTGAGTAAAATGAGTTTCTGTTAGTAATGCAATGTCAATGTCATTTTCATGTAAATAAATGTTAAATTCATTTCCTCGGTGTAGGGCTCCATTTGTATTCCAAAGAAGGATTTTTAGAGAGTTCAAGTCTTTTTATCAAATCAAGAACATATATTTGATGTTCGAGGGCTATTACGCTTCTTGATATTGATATAAGCTCCCATATGTTATTATTTCTGAAACAATGTTTTCATAATATTTGTGTTTATGATAATCCGAAATATCGACCAATTTCAGGGAAAAATAGAAAAGTCTATATCCGAAATGAGAGGATGTTGGAGAAACTAGGTGTCCCCTCATTGGAGGAGGTCTTAGAGGCTCGCCAGTTGATTTAGTTGGTTCAGCCATTTAGTCAGGTAGGGTGTCTCAGACAGTAGAAGTCCCGTGGCCAATCAAGAATGTCGTACTTAGAATGCGTCGACCGATTGTGTGATAGGAAATGAAAAGGCTCTGCCAAGTTAGAAACCTGGCAAGAAACAGAAAACAGTGGAAAATCTGGCTAAACGCCCCTCTACGCTGATAGTCACAACAGGGTCATGAAAATAAGAAGAGGACTATCATATTTGAAAGATGATATTTTTTTCAGATATTAATTAATTTATTTCTTTGTAAGGTTTCTGTCTCGGTTGGTAAATTAATTCAAAATATTTTTTTTTCTCCATGTCATCTTTAAAAATGTTCACAAATGTTTTTTTTTCTCTTGCCATTATCTGTTTTTGTAAATTTGGTGCATAAAAAAAACTATGAGATACTTTTCTTCAATCTTTATTCAAGTTCTAGCTTTTTTTTTTTTTTTACATTTTCTTTTAATGTAAGTAGGTACTCATAATTGAAAATATTTACTAAGATACCGAACATACACGGAATGATTGTGTGAGAACCTCTGAATATTTGTCCTATCATTCTCTAAAGCTGCCTATCATTCTCATTTATGTCAGGTGTGAATAAAGAGATGCGGTTAAAATAGTACTCTTAAAATACCTATCTAATAAATGTCACAAACATCATTTTCTTTGTTTTCGTAAAAATGATAGTTGTAGGTTATGGCAATATAAAACTAATTCGATAAAAAGGAGTCTGTACCACGGACTATATATTATCGCTAATAATCTATATTAAAAAAAAGTAAATTCTTTCACTTTCTCTGATTTTGTTTAATTTTTTTAAAATTTACATTCTCATAAATTACGAGATTTAGAAGTTGATATTGAATTTTTTTTTTTTTTTTTTTATTCATTTATTTAGACATATTATATTCTGTCATGGGGACAATAATTATATTGATAAATGAACACATTCACACCGCATATACAAAAAAAAATTAACAAAAGTAAAATAATAACTAAATAATAATAAATAAAAACTATATAAAATAAAAAATAAAATAACCTAAATATAATTAAATTAAAAACAAAAAAATACAATCATACCTATTGGGATATTGAATTAAATTAATTTTAACCCATCCTTAATGGTGACTTTCTGAGAATATTTAAGGTAGAAATTGATGGACGAGTGGTAAGTGAATCGCCCTAAGTACATTGCGTCATTTATGGTCGAAGGGCCGTGATAGGGACCTCCTTAATGACATTTCTCCTTTGTGAGCTGTCGCTAAGGACTATTTCAGTCTCCACTCAGCCCTACCAGGCTCTATCTTATACCTTGGCTACCTTGGAGTTGGCAAGGAAATATCAGAAGGGACAATTCATTAAGAATTTAGTCCTCTTAAAATCGCTGAAATTAAAGTATGCATAATTGTGCTAAAGGCATAAATGGCCTTGGATATAACTTTTACAAATTTTATATTACTGATTAATATGACGTACCTGTTTTCGTAAGTTATCTCTATGTTTTTCCTATTGAATAAATATTTCATTGAATGAAATTTACATTTTTACCACCATGTTTCTGGATAAAACCCAGGAATTTGATAAAGTCTGTCACCTCGATTTTCTCTTCAAACTCAAAGCAATACAACCTCATACATACACTTTTTTTTTGTAATTTAGAAAAAATACATTTTGCCTCAATTAAGGGCATTTAGGATGAATATGAGTATTTAGGATGAATGAAATACATACATACCATATATACAATAAAAGAAAAACAAGATTATAACAAAATAAAACTTGGAGTAACAGAATAAATCGATCATGATACAACATTAAATAAAATAAATAAAAACACATTCATACTTATTTACAATATTTACAATCAGCCGAGTGAGCTCCGAGTCGGGCCTTTTCCCCCGCGTGTGAAGAGATCCCAGCGCTTCTCTCTCTGCCGCATCACTAGGATGGGAATCCAGTGGAGACTAAGAGAGGGCACTAAAGCCACATACGCTCAAGACTTGAGTGGAGAAGCTGGCCATCGCCAGGACTCCAATGACGTCTTTACAAAAGATCTCGAGGCCACTGCAGCTTCAACCTTCGAGGAGGATTGAAGGGATGACTGGAATTGGATAAGGATTGTGCTAAGGGATTAGAATGATGAATTAGGTTGGGTAGGTAGGATGGGAGGGAATATTGTGGGTTTCGAGAATGGGTAGGATACGTTTGAGAAGGATTTTTTCAAAGATTTTTGAGAGGACCGGAATTAAGCTTATTGGTCTATATGATGAGGTATTATTAACAGGTTTACCTGGTTTAGGGAAGAGGATAATAATGGAGTGTTTCCATATCAGAGGAAAGTGAGTTGTGCAGAGGGTACAGTTATACAGGTGTGTGAGGAATATCATTGCTTTTTAGGGAAGTTGTCTAAGGATCTGGGAAGTAAGGAGATCATGTCCAGAGGATTTTCGAGGTTTCAAGTTCTTTAAAAGGAATTTGACCTCAGAGGGGTTGACAGCTTTAGGAGGCAAGGAGATAGGAATCGGAGAAAAGATGAGTTCTTTAACTTCAGCAGTGTGGGTGGGATGGAGTTCGGTGTGGGGAGTGATTGTTTTCGATAGATGTTTGGCAAATTCTTCAGCTGTAGTCTCATCTGACGAAGCCCAGGTTCCATCATCTCGTCGGAGTGGGTGGGAAATAGATTGGTATTTAAGGATTTGTTTGGTCGCTTTCCAGAGGTAGAGAGGAAAGAAAGGTAGGAATTGTAGGATTGGGATCTATACGTAGCCAGTTCTTTTTTAACCTTTTTGGACTAGTAATTATATAATTTCCGATCATCAGGATGCCTGGTTCTTTGCCAGAGGGTTCTAGATTGGCGTTTGGATTTAAAAAGGTCAGTAAGTTTTTGGGGCAAGGGATTCTTTTTAAGGGACTTTTCGGAGGGGAGTGGTGAGGATGCAGTCCAGACTGCTTGTTGGATCAAGGTGGTGAAGGAACTGACTGCATTATCTAGGTCTTGAGGGGTCTTTAGGGATGCTCTGAGGTCTATTGCATGTGTTATTGTTTGGCGGAAAAGGTTCCAGTTGACTGAGCCTCTGATGAATGAGGAATGAGATAATTTGGGGATAGGAGATGCGGAAAGGGTTAGGTTTAGTGGATTATGGTCTGAGGAAAGGTCGTCGAGCCGAGAAATTGAGAAATTTAGCGGCCTATGCCTTTGTGAATCAAGAAGTCAAGGAGGTCAGGATTATCTGTTGGCCAGTATGTAGGAGCATCAGGAGAAAGGATGTTGCTATTATGGGAATTAAGAGCAGACAGCAAAGTTCGCCCGCGCGAATTCGTGGTTCTGGCTCCTCATTGCTGATGTTTGGCATTAAGATCTGCACCTATAAGGAAATGGTGTCCTAAGGAATTGAGAAAGGAAGTGAAGCTAGGTTCAGGTATTACTATATTAGGTGGAGAGTATGCTGCGACAACTGTTACAGGAAAAAGTGAGGTTTGGATTGTTAATGTTTAATGTTAATGCTGAGGTTTGTAGGAAATTACGAACTGGTAAAGGGTTCAAGTGATGGGAGAGGGATTGATGGATGATGGCTGCAGTGCCTCCATGCGTTGTTCCATCAGGGTTGTCAGTTCGATAAATCTTGTATCCAGGTATGTTTAGTTGGGTCTCAGTAATTAGGGCTATGTCAATGTTATTGTTCTGTAGAAAAGAAGTTAGTTCGTTGATGTGGTTTCGAACACCATTCGCATGGAGATGGGTTTTATTGTGGACATTTAAGGAATTCTTGATAGTGGGATAAGTTTGGATATGACATTTGTAAGTAAGGAGATGAGCGGAGTGATGAGAGATCTGAATTCTGAGAGAAATGATGTAAGTAGACTGGTGAGGTCATTCGAATTGTTAGGAGGAGGAACATAAGAGACTATACTCAATTTTTTTTTCAAATCAAAATTGAAAATCAGACAGAAAACTAAATAAATACAAATACTTACTCAAACGCATACAGCCTCACAGATGTACGATCTAGCAAAAAACCACTTACAAAAACTGAAATATTTTGATTCCAAAATTCTAAGACCAATAACAGCAGCTTCATAATACATAAACAATAAAACTTTACAACCGACTTGCTACAACCAATAATCAACCAACATATACGTACTCTTTACCACTCAGTTTTATATTAAACTACACGGACACAAAAATAGACTTATAAACATGGTCACAGCTGACATGCTTATTAGGAAGCGACTGGGAAGGAGGTGGATGAGAGACCTGCTTTCCTGAATTAAGAAGGCAAACAAAGACCAGGAAGAGGTGCTGCTAGATGCTATTCTTCCTCATGTCTAGAATGCCATTTTTAAAAATTTACTATTGTCAAACTCATGACAGTTGCGAATTAAAGTTTGAAGAGAAAAAAAAAATGTTTTAGTTGCACAGCATACTCATTTAAGAATGAATTATTTTAGCTTTTTAGATATATCGATGTTTTTGATCGATAATACATTAGAATTTTTAAAAAAAAATAATAATATATATTCTACAGATATGACGAATAAATTCGTTATTTAATTGAGATAACAACAATAAAGAAAAGTACTTTGAAGCCGAGAATATTTTTGAAAACAACCAATAAGGAGTTGGAATATCCGTTTAAACAAAAAAAGAAAAAAAAATGATCTCTGCGGGGGCTTAGTGCAAAGCCAGTGGGGATTAACGTTCTCCGGTTCCCGAGTTCAGTACATATCACTGCGATTTGTGTACTCAGAACAGTACACAAATCACTTATACTAACATAAGATCACAGTCAGTACACGCCCTATAGCCCTGGAGCCAGGGCCCAAAAATGATCTGAGGCGAAGGTTTGATTGTAAATTAAGAAAGTGTTTGTTATTCTGAATAAAAAAACTTGTCTGCCGTTCCAGAGCCGCTGATTTAAAAAAATGCGGCTGATTTAAAGAATATTAGGTAAATAATTTGAGGATCGAAACGAGAAATCCATTGCGAAAAGTGTGAGAAAAGTTTTTATTTTTTTAACTTTTATATATGGGTTTAGACATGTAAAAAACAAAATTGCTATCGCAGGCCACCAAGGGAAAACTTTTTACAGCCAAAAAAGTCAATTTTTTGTGTGTTTTCATCTATAACTCCTAAACGATGCATCGAAGCGAAAAATGTATTCTTTAATAAATTAAATAATGTTAAATTTTACGTCAAACGAGTACATAAACTTTAAAATTTGGTTACGCCGTAAAGTATAAAACCACGGTCAACCAACGCGGAGTTTTACCAAATTTGCTAAAAACTGAGAATGATTACTATAAATGGCTTTGTAACTTGAAAATGAGTCCACTAAGAGGAAAAACCCATATAATCAAAGTTGTAGAACAAAAAATTTCGCGTATACTCAGTATCAACTAATTTAATGTAGGTCACATGCTGCGAACAAAATCGTTAATCTCCCGATGGTTAGAAATTGGTAATAAAGGTTTTTTTTTTTTTTTTATTAACGAAATTTACAACTGTAATTAATAATAAATACAACAAGTAAATATGAACAAGTAATATGACATGTACAACATGAGGAGAAACTACCCATTGGTAGCACTCCAATTATATTTCTATATTAGAAGGTCCCGAGGCCATCTTCTTTTTAGACGCCTCGGAGGGTTATCAGGAATAGAAGAGGAAGCAAGGTTGGAAACGAGAGGGTTCGGATGGTTCAGTAGTTTATTATGAAAGGACAGGTATCTGGATTGAGCTAAATCGGAAACATATGGTACATTCTGGCCTGAGACGCCCTGGTGTGTACATCGGTGTAATTCGTTCATATAATAGACTCAGTTTACTTTAATTTAATTTTCAGTTCAGTTAAGTTCAGTTTTTTTTTCTTCTCTTTTTTAAAAACACTATTATTAATCACGCTATTAAGTGTCGGTTCTTCACAATAATCGGAGTAAAGAAAACGCAGCGAGATTGATAGAGTTCTGGGAACAACGAGCTGGCAGGCGTCTACTAATCCTAACAGCATTAGACCAGCATTAGACGTTGTTTACTACCGTCAACAGTCCTGGTATTTATTTATATTTTAATTGCGAAGTAATTCTCATTAATAAATTTAAAAAATGGTGCAGTGTAATATTTGCAACAACTCTATCGCACGCGAAGATAAGAACAATATACACTGCGTTAAGTGTAAAATAATTTTTCATGGTAGGTGCGTCAACCTTAATGATAAAGACACCGAAGCATTAAAAATAATTAAAAAAACATGGGTTTGCTCTAACTGCGAACAGGTGAAAAAACAAAATACCGAGCCGTCCCCCTCAGAAATACTTGCGGCAGTAAATCGTTTAGACGCTACCGTGAACGAAGATATAAAAAACATGAAAACAGCACTAGATAAATACGGAGAGCTCAGTTTTGAACTAAACGAAAGACTGACGAAGATTGAAAAACATCTGGAAGGTCAAGCTAAAAAGTTTGAGGAGATACTATTAGAAAACAAAGCACTCAAATCCCGAGTGGGCGAATTAGAGGTTCGCTTGAATAACGCAGAGCAAGGACTATTGAGTAGATCACTGGAGATCCGCGGTATACCGGAGCGACCGGGCGAAACGCCCGCTGCTTTGGTGACCAGTATAGGAGCAAGCTTGGGGATCAGGCTTAGTGTGGAGGACCTGGACAACGTACATCGCCGCAGAAGCCGAAAAGATGACTCGCGACCACCGCCTGTTATCGCACGCTTTGTCAGGCAATCAATTAGAGATGATCTAATTACGAAAAGGAAAGTGAAGAGGGATTTCTCCACGCGGGATATCGGTTGGCAGGAAAATGACTGCCACCGAATTTATCTGGGTGAAGAGATGACTCGCACAAACAGACACCTCTATTGGCTAGCCCGGCAGAAGAGAGCGGCGGGAAAAATCAAATATACGTGGTTTGCTTCCGGAAAGGTGCGGTGTCGAAAAGAAGACGGACATAGAGTCATCCTGATAGAACAGGCCTCGGATCTAGATGTATTTGACTGACTACCTAGAAGCCGTCAACCCCTTAGCCTCATTAAAATAGTCTTACTTCTTCTCTTAGTGCTATCTCTACTCCGTCACTCATCAATCTATTTATTTTCAAGTACATTCTCTTTATTTATTTTTAATGTTAATATTACTTTTTCTTCACTTAGTTTTATGTACGATAATCGCTTTTCTGTACTTTCTACTCGTTTTGTCTTCTCGCTACCAAACACTGACTGTTTCTCTCCAAATCCACTCTATGTCTAGTTCCCTAATCACATGTCAAGTTAACTCTCAATCACTTTCTGCCCATTATGACGAATTCCTGCAATACTTTACCCAAAACTTTTATCATATCATAGCAATATCCGAAACCTGGCTCAAACCTTATATTCCATCATCTTCAGTCTCCTTGCCTGATTACATCCTGCTCCGTCATGACCGGGTAAACCGGACTGGCGGTGGAGTAGCCATGTTTGTCCACAATAGCCTAAAGACCCGAATCCTCGATTGCTCCCCATCTTCCGATCATCCTCATGTAGAATACCTCTTAGTAGAAATTCTCAGTAATATTTCTCCTATCCTTTACGCCGTGGTATATCGCCCTCCTCTCGTGCCATTTGACCCGTCCTTCGAATCAACTCTATTCAACTTCGTTCCCCTCTATCCCAGAATAATTATCTCCGGTGACCTCAATACCAATTTCCTCTCAAACTCCAATGACAAATCCTATTTAGAAAATCTGTTTTTCTCACTTCACCTATTCATCGTTCCTTTTTCCTCCACCCACCACACCACCAGATCTGACACTTGGCTAGACTACTACATCATCGACTCAGCACAAAACCTCCTCTCCGCCTCTCAATTGCCAGTATCCTTTCTTTCATCTCATGATCTGATACAAATAACGTATAATATCCGCACTCCCCCAATCCATCCTCGAACTATCACTTTCCGCCAACTGGATACCCTTACTCGAGAAAAAATATTACCTGATCTAGTAACATTGGATTTGAATGGAATATATCATTGCTCCTCTATCGACACCATGGTTGATATTCTCACCACCAATCTTCTCAATATACTCAATACCCACGCTCCTCTGAAAACCTCCACTTTCCGTCATCGTCCTGCTCCTTGGATGTGTCATGAAATTAAGGATCTGCAGAAGAGACGCGACGCTGCACGCAGACGCTTCAGACGGACTAGGCTTGCAGATGATTATCAAATATTCAGAGTGCTTCGTAACACGACACAGACAAGGATCCGACAAGCGAAAGCGAACTACTTTCACGAAGCCCTTTCCTCAGCTCCTGATATCAAATCAAAATGGCTTCTACTTCGTAAGCTTTCCCTCTGTGAACCTTCTAGATCCCCTTCCTCAGTTTTCCCAATATCACCTGATGACCTAAACTCCCACTTTATATCGGTTTCCACCTCTTCTTTACCTTCCCCTTCCGGCTTTTCTCCAGAGGTACCTTTTAACGACAATAATTTTTATTTTTCCGACATTTCTCCCACAGACCTTACTACCGTTATAATGAAATCCCGTTCCAATTCCGTAGGCCCAGATGGCATTCCTATCAAACTAATAAAATTATGTCTCCCTGAAATCCTCCCAGCACTCCTTTTCATCTACAATTTCTCCCTGCAGAATTCAATATTCCCGACCTCTTGGAAAAAAGCCATTGTCCTTCCTTTAAACAAAAAGCCTAATCCATCCTCTCCCGAAGATTTCCGCCCAATATCAATCCTTTCCAATCTTTCTAAACCCCTAGAAAAGTTAGTGCAATCCCAAGTTTCCAACTACCTTGAACAATCCAACCAACTCGATCCTCTCCAATCTGGCTTCCGTCCTGGCTACTCTACACAATCTGCTCTGATTAAAATTACTAGTGATATCCAGACTGCAATAGATGACAAAAAACTAACCATACTTATACTGCTTGATTTCTCCAAAGCTTTCGATTCCATTATCCATTCCATCCTTTTCAACAAACTAAAATCATTATCCTTCTCCAATAGTTCCATCTCTTGGTTCCAGTCTTTCCTCTCACAACGAACCCAAGCAGTTTCCATACCTAATCAACCTCTATCTGCCTACCTTCCTTTATCCTCAGGAGTTGCACAGGGTTCAAGCATGTCTCCTCTTCTTTTCAGTTCTTATATTAATGACCTAAATGATTCAATTATCCATTGTTCCCACCACCTTTATGCCGACGATTCTCAAATCTATTTATCCTTTTCTCCCGCTGAGTTATTGGTGGCATTTGCCAAAATTCAAGAAGATTTAGATCGAATTAGTGCCTGGGCCAACTTAAATGGATTAAGGCTAAATGCTGCCAAAACTCAGGCCATTCTCATTGGTTCCAAGCCCCTTCTTAGATCCCACACCAACTTTCCCTCACTCTATCTAAACAACCACCCCATCACCTTCTATCCCTTTGTTAAAAATTTAGGCTTTCTCATAGATCAAACCCTTTCCTGGAATCACCATATCTCTCATATATCCCGCCGTGCAATTTCTACCCTCAAACTATTCCATCACTTCCGCCATCTTCTACCCCAAAATACCCGTAGACTCATAGTTTCCTCTCTCATCTTTCCCCACTTTGACTACAGCTGTGTGGTGTACGATGGCCTCTCGGTGGAACTGCGTGATAGACTCAAAAGACTTATGAATTGCTTCGTAAGATTTGTAATTGGAACCCCGAGACGCTCCCGTGTCTCCCACCACTACACTGAGTTAGGGTGGCTCTTCCCCTCCTTAAGAAGACAATATTTCCTTGGCACTTTCCTTTATCAAATCATTACCGATCATCGTCCTTCTTATGCCTACAACCTTCTCCAATTTAAGTCCTCAATCCATTCACTCACTACAAGATCCCGACCCTCTGACCTATACATCCCTTCTCATAGATCTGCCTCATTCCAAAATTCCTTTATAGCCCGCTCTGTCAACTTTTGGAATTCCCTCCCGATCAAAATTCGACATGCCCCTTCCCTGTATACATTCAAAAACCTCCTATTCCAATTCCTGTTCCAAAAACAGTCTGATACCAGCTAACTATTGATATTATATATGTATTGTGTAGCAATTATATAATCATAACACTTGGTAAGAGATAGTACATGCATTTCCTACTATCGACGTAGGAATTTCAATACATACATTTTTTTTTTTTTTATTCAATTATAAGTAACTGTTTATTTTTATATATATATTCAAGTAAAGTTTTTTTTATTTTTATGAAATGAACTCATTGTATCTCTTTTTCGTTCTTCATTTCTCAAAGTGTATGTTTATGTTGTTCAACCCTTAAATATAATTTTGTTCATAGTTCAAGTGATTCGTTCATAGTTTTAATTGTTTTGTTCGTAATTTTAAATGCTCTGTACATAGTTTTACCTGTTTGTATATAGCTTGTGCACCTAAGGTTTTCTTTACTTTTATTTTATTTTATCAATTTTATTTATTGTTTCAACGTTCAGGCCAGTAATATTCTATTATTTTGTACATTTTTGTTATTCTGAAGGGACTTAGTCCCAGAATAAAGTTTTTTTTTCTATTCTATTCTATTCTACATTAAGGTCATTATGGATGATTTTATTTGTGACAAAGTAGGGAGCATTAAGGATTTTACGAAGGATTTTGGATTGTAGGGATTAGATACGAGAGGAATTTGATGGTTTAGTAGAGCCCCAAAGCTCGATCCCGTAAGTCCAAATAGGCCTTATTATAGTAATATATATCAGTCTTTTGTAAATAGTTGGCAGTTTAGAGCGTTTGTCAAAAAGTTCTAAAAAAGTCAGAAAATTACTTGCATGGACTACTAATAAAACAAAATAAACTAACTATTCTATAAAAAAATTGTAGAAAATGGAATGTTTTATTTATTGGAGACAGGGACTCAACTTGACTCCAGGAACAAAAATTCCTTGCAATAGTAACAGCTTTTTGGCAAAGAACAAGAATGTCAAGGGTTAAAAGTATAACTATAAGGGAAGAATCAGAAGTATGACAAAATAAGGAGGTAGCCTGCCTTTATTTTCGTTTGGGTCTCCGGGTTGGGACTGTTTCAGTGAATTCATGGCGCAAATTGAAAAGTAGGGATTAAATCACGTGGAACGTAAGGCGTTTGAATTCAGCAGGTGGGTTAAAATCAGACGCGAATGAGGTCAATGAGTACAATTTAGATATCGTGGTTGGAATTTGGATCGTAAAGCTAGAATTTGCTGGCCATGGGAGAGATCGATGAGGGAAGGAAAGTACACTATTTGGTACGGAGGAAGCGGGAATCAATGTTTAGGTACCGAGTCTCTAATTAGGAATAGACTGATATCCGCTTTGAGTGAATTACAATTCTTTAGTGATAGACTTTCAGTAGCTATATTTCAGGGACGTTGGTTTAAATGACGTTAATAAACGTACATTTTCCGAACGAAGACAGTGATGAAATCAAATACGAATTTTAAGATTAACTCGAGTGGGTTTATGATAAACTATCGCAAAACTCCATAAAAATAATTGTAGGTGACGCAAACGCAAGGGTGGGGAGGGAAGAAGTTTATATTCCGACGATTAGTAAAGAAAGTTTACAGAAATATTGTAATGATAATGGATCCGTCTGATAATCTTTGCCATCTTGAAAAACTTGATAATTAAAAGTACTACATTTAAACATAAGGATATTAATAAATATACCTGGACATCACCGGATTCGCAAATACGAACTCAAATTGATCATGTCAAACATTGCTGGCAAAGCAGTATAATTAATGTACGGTCTTATCGCGGAGCTGAATGTGGGTCAGATCATGAATTAGCAAATGTGAAACATCGACAAAAATTTTATACAAAGAAGAGAAAAGAAAACCGTTTCCATTTCGAGAATTTAAATTAGGAGAAATTAAAAATCCATCAATTAGATCTCAATTCGAGCTAGATGTTAAGAATAGGTACAATATAGAGATTAGGGACAATATTAAAGCGGTCGGTAACTCGTTTCTAGGAAAAGAGGAAAATAAGAATAACAAACCTTAGTTTGATGAAGATTTCTTAAACATGTGCGAAAAAAGAAAAGCCGCTATAATTTATAAGAAAATTAAAATCTTATAAAGCAGCAAGAACCGATAATATTTCTAGTGAACTAAATAAGGCAGGCATGGATGTTGATGTTAATGGAGCCCCCGACGATTCTTTATTTTTTATTGTTGCTGTTTCAAGTTATCACTAAATACACTCATTCAAATACATATATTCAACTGAATTATATTAATTTCCGAATTTTCGTTACTTAAATGTGTAAATATTAATTAATTCTAGCGATAGATTAACAAATATGGCTTAAAAACGCTTAGAGGCCGCAACTACGTCACATAAGGATACCATACCCACACCATCACATAGATTAACATTATTAATTCATGAAAAATATAGGTTGGCAATTAGCGCCTAAAACAGCTGGAAGTACCATTCCGCATTACTGAACAACAACTTGGGACAGTTGATCTTTTGAATGAAGGCGTAAAAACATAAAAATAAACAGTATTTTTAGATATTTAATTTACTGAATTTTATAAAAATTGTGCCAATAAATATTATAAAGAGTTTCATGGTTTTGTCTCTTTAATGGATAATGTTTAATTATTATTTTTAAAAATTCAAGTCTCTATTCACATCCGTGCAGATAACTGGAAAGAAATTGTCGAAGGCAGGCAGTGATGTATAATGATTGTTAAGGCGGCAACTGATCTACAGGGTCTGTAACGTCAAAAGGAAAAATGGCACTAAGGAGGAAGACAAAGAAGAAGAACAAGTATATCAAATTATAGAGAATTGGTAGTGTAATCTGGAATATTGTCCTCTCCATATTATCACAAAAAATCCATATTGCACATCGGCATGTAATCTGTCCGGGTATTTTTATTGGTTGCTCTCTTAGGTATGGGTTAATCTTTTAATTTAATTTTAAAACATTGTTTAATATTAATATTTTTAAAAATGAGTATTTATTGTTTTATGTGTATTTATTTATGTATATTGTTGACTATTTTAGATTTTGTATTAATTTGACAATTGTAACTGTCTGATTTTTACCTAATATGATTTTTAATTTATACTTAAGAGTGTTGTAATATCTGTTATGTAGTATAAAAAAGAATGAATTTGTATTTCCATAAGGATAATAATGTTTGTTATTTTGTGGTAGACTCTATTTGTTAAGGATTCTTCACTAAAAACAAATAAAGATTAAATTGATATGTGGACTCCAGGCTATCCTTCTGTCGAATATTAGATGATGTACATTATCACAGGTACAGTGTCGGTCTGAGGAATTTGGTTGTCGCCCATGTAAACTGATTGGCAAGTGTTTCGTCGAAGTGTAAATGTTGTTTGATGTGATTTGTCATGGTTTAATATAATTTTCAAAAGTGAGTACTAATTTTGTAAATTTAGTAAATTCATTGAGGCTAGTCTGGGATCATTTTTTTTTTCACTAGTCTCGGGTGTTTTTTTTTTGTAAACTGTTGTTTCGTCAGCGTAAGTAACAGTCAACGTTTGTACGAAAACCGAATTAGTGATTATAAAAATTCATAAACATTCATATGTCAAACAATCTTTTTTATATTATTTTGTTTGGATACTTTGGAACATATCGAAAAGAAATTCTTGAATTAAAGAAAAAAATCGAATTAAAAATAATAATCGAAACCAGTACACCACTATAAACAGCTTAACTGTAGGTGATAAACTTATCATTTATCAGTCAAAGCTAGAAATATGTAAAGTACTTTATCTGATTAAAATTGACAGTAAACACGCAATAAAAAACCTAGTAACACTATTTAATATTTATCACGAATAGATGGCCGTAATAAGGCCGTTATTTATCGTTTTATTCCTCTCTAAAATGTTTTATTTTAGCCACTACCTTTATTAGATTTTCTACTTAAGAAATGAAGGAGCCATTTGTGGACCATCAATAAAACTAGATTTTATTAAGGTCTGTTAGTCATAAGTATCTTTATTGATATATTTACGGAATTGCAGCAATAAGGTTAGGAATATTTTTTATTACTGAACCTTTTTCATTGGATACCAGATAAAGATCTTAGCTCTTTCAAGTTGAAATTGCACTCGATACTATTGTTAACAATATTTTCAATCTATAGAAAAACATATAAATTGAAATATTATTTCATGTCAATAATTTAAAAATTTAAAAAGGAAAATGGACGCAACTACAGTTTAATGCTTGCATCGCTCTGTCTTTGTCTCCTTCTCAACTGGCTAATTCTGCAAATACTGCTGCTATAATTTGTGAACAGTGAGCTTTTGTACATTTAAACATTTTCGCATTAAATAGTGAGGTGAGAGATATTTATTAACAATTATGTTTAATAGTTAATTGATACTAATTCGGTAGAGACAGCACAGCTGATCGGTAATTCCCTTTACGGGTCTTGCCCTATCTACGTAAGATACACAGCCAAGGCTCTATTTACTAACACTACTTCCTTCGAGTGATATCGAGTTCGTATCCAAACTGATAAACTATTTTTTTTTTCTTTTTTCTTCTCTCTTTATTTTGCTTGTTTATTTTACTCTAAGACTTTTACTTTGGTGTAATTATGTATATTGCGATTTTTTCTTACTTTAACTATAAATAATGTAAATAGCTTAGTTTTAAGAATTTATTTCGTAAATTTTAATTTTTTTTTAGTGTTATACAAGTACAGATTTATTTTTCTTTTTATTATTTTTTTTTTCTTTCTCTTATTATGGAACCTGAAAATACGTCTGGTGAAGAATCGGAGGAAGAGACACAATTTCAGAAGTCAGTGAGACCGATTCACAATATTTAAAAAGAAGTACTCTTCAAAAGCGCAATCGAAACTCTGCCCCCATTCAGCGGGCAACTCGCCAAACAAGAAAAAAAATAAATCGGCCAAATCAAAAAAGACATCTGAAACAAACAAAATTACACCAAACACGCGTAGCGAAATCACTTCAGCTATCAAATCAGAATCAATTTCACCAAACACCTCAATCAGTAACTCTGTTACAGCCAACAATACTACAAACAAGATTCTGGAGCCAAAAGAAACTTGTGATCTTGAACCGCCACCTATCTTCGTCGCAAAAATTGAAAATTTTATGTCCATCGGAAAAGAAATCGCTGATCTGATTGGGCAGCCAAATTTCACATGTTTTTCCATAGTCAATGATATTAAAATAAATACCAACTCTAAAGAAAATTACAAAATATTAATTGAACATTTTACTTCACGAAAATACGATTTCCATTGTTACCAACTGAGACAGGAAAAAGCATACAGAGTCGTATTAAGAGGGCTTCATCCAACTACTTCTATAAGCGCAATCAAAATGAGTTTGGAAGAAATAGGCCATAGCGTAAGGAACATAGCTACCGTGCTTCATCCTAAGGAAAAATATCCGCTACCGCTATTTTTCATAGATCTCGAACCTGCAGAAAACAACCCGGAAATTTTTAACGTAAAGCGTCTTTTATATTCAATAGTCCGTTTTGAAGAGCCCAGAAAAAGACCTATAGTAGTGCAATGCACTAACTGTCAAAATTTGGGACACAAAAAAGTCTACTGCCATCATCAGGCCAGATGCGTCAAATGTGCTGGGGCACATCCATCTGATATTTGCCAGAAAAAAAGGCAAGAGGCTGCTATATGTGCACTTTGTGGTGAGGGACACCCAGCGAGCTACAGAGGTTGCATAGTTTATAAAAATCTTCTGAAGCTGAGATCACATAATATGGCTTTGAAAAGCCTTAGCCTGGATCATAAAACTGGCACTGAGGCTCCCGCAATCGATGATAGAACAAATTTCCCAGCACTGCCGTCGTCACCTTCTCAAGTCATCCAGCCTCAACCATCCATCTCCACAGCTACGGACTATTCTCAACAGGTTTCGAGAAATTTATATCTCCAAACCACCATCAAGAACCAGCAGCCTCGACTACAGGCGCCTCAGGTTTCCCAATCCAAGCCTAAAACTGCTAAACCCCAGCCTCAACCTCCTCGTCCGCAAATCCCTCTTCACCATCTACCCTTAAGGGTCAAACTCCCGCCAGAGCATCCACACCCAGTTCCATCCGTTCCTAATCCCAATGTAAACCTCCCATCACAAGCCCAACAGAATATAGATCCAACTCCTTGCATCCCACGTCGGGCAGCAATCCCTTCCAGCAATCCTAGTCGCACAAATTACCCATCACATCCTCCTGACCTAAATCCACTTCACAGCCAAAAACCTTCCGATATCAATTCTGTCCTTTCAACATTCCTTATAGATCTTCAAGAGACTATCAAACAGCTTATTACCCTCCTCACCAGACTCCTTTCCGAAATCCCGTTCAAGTTTCCCCTATGAATACAAAACCCCTAGCTATCCTTTTATGGAACGCTAATGGACTACTCAACCACCGAGACGAACTAAACTTATTTCTCCATGACAGTCTCATTGACATTGCCCTTCTGACGGAAACTCACTTCACTCAACGGACATATTTCTACATACATGACTACATCACTTACAGATCTGACCACCCAGATAACACTTCCAACGCTGGTTCCTGCACCCTTATCCATAAATCTTTATTCCACTCCCTTATTCCTTCCACTCCACCTGATGCCATTCAATCAACTTCTATAGCCCTTTCAACTCGCCCTTTCCATCTCACATTCTACGCTGTATACTGTCCTCCTGGTAATTCCATCTCCTATAACCTCCTTGAATCCTTATTCCAATCCCTCGGATCGCGCTTTATTGCTGGAGGAGACTACAATGCTAAACACCAACGATGGGGTTGTCGAACATCCAACTCCCGCGGTAACATCCTTTCACGTATCTCATTTTCCAACAGTTATTCAATCATCTCGCCCATGAGTCCTACTTATTGGCCAACATCACTCAAAAAACGTCCCGATATCCTAGATATATTTATCACCTCCCAGATTTCCTTCTCACAAGCCTGTGCTGCTTTCAGTACATTCAAGCTATGCTCCTAAACCATCATCTCCTAAATGGATTACAGGACGAGTAAACTGGGACAACTTTCGTGATGACTTGGAAAACAAACTAGACTTGAAAGTTCCGCTTAAGACAAACGAAGACATTAATGGTGCCATAGAAAAACTTACAACATCAATAACAGACAGTATAAACAGTAACACCTATAAGATTAACAATTTACAAAAGACTAACTTGCCACAGCATATTCGTATCTTATTAAAGGAAAAACGCAGAGCAAGATCGAAGTTTATCCCTGTTGAACAAATCCGATACCTTGGACTTCACTTGGACAAACGTCTAACTTGGAATCCTCATACCAGACTGAAACGACAAGATCCCGATCGACGTTTCCGACTACTCCAACACTTACTAGACAAAAGCTCTAAACTTCCCATTAATTACAAAAGACTCATATACTTGACTATAATAAGACCTATTTGGACTTACGAAGTTGAGCTATGGGGCTCCACTAAACCATCGAATTCCTCTCGCATCCAATCCTTACAATCCGAAATCCCTCGTAAAATCCTCAATGCTCCTTACTTTGTCACTAATAAAATCATCCATAAAGACCTTAATGTTCCATATGTTTCCAGTTTGGCCAAATCCAGATACCTATCCTTCCATAATAAACTTCATAACCATCCCAATCCTCTTGTTTCTAACCTTACTTCCTCTTCGATTCCTGATAACCATCCGAGGCGTCTGAAAAGAAGATGGCCTCGTAATCTTCTCATGTAGACAAATTATTAGAGTGCTACCAATGGGTAGTTTCTCAACAAGCGTGTTTCATGTGATAATATTCCTCTGTATACATTTACTTGATGTATTCACACTAATACAGTTGTAAATATCATAATAAAAGTTAAAAAAAAAAATGTCAATAATTTAACCAAACAACGACGGAAGTAAGAATTCGATCTCATGATGAGTCATAACCAAATAATTTCTAAAAACATATTTTCTTACATAGAATTGTCTAATTAATACAAAAAAGACTTTGAAAACCTATTATGAATAAATGAATAAAAATAACGTGTAAGTCTCCAGTTATTAATTTTTGGTTCCTCACTAGCGAGAGGTTACAAAAAATTTTGTGCTCAGAATCGAAAATTTTCACTCGCGTTTTAGGTTTCACACATCAATGATCAAATTTCGTTCGGTGTCTGTCTATGTGTCTGTAGTCAAATCGATGTAACGGGCATATCACCTACTACCGTTAATCCAATTTTCATGAAATTTTTAGGAATTGTCCTGGTTGGTGTCTAGATGGTCCCATATCAATTTTATTCAATTCTAACCTGCACTTCCGTTTACGCACGCGAAAACGCAGTTTTGTAGATATGCCAATATTTCAGAAATGGCTGGTTCAATTTGGCTCAATGTAGGGTCAATTTTAACGAATTCTGTCCGTTCCTTTCTCTTATATATGCCCAAACGCCTTTTCCTTGATACATCTATATCTCTAAAACCGCAAAATTCGATTTGGCTCAAATTTTGAGGGACTTTAGGGATTGGTAAACGTAGAATGAAATAGGCATCAATTTTATCAAATTCTGTCTAATACTTCCCAAAAAAATAGTTCCGCTTTCAGATCAGAGAATGTGTTATTTGATATGCCTATAGTTTGAACACGGCGCATTCGATTTGACCCAAACTTGAAGAAAATTTAGAGAACAGAATAGAAATTACTGTTATCAATTTCATTGAATTCCATTTAATAATTAAAATTAATATAAATAATTGTTAACAATATAATAGCTGCGAAATGTTGACGGCACTGATCATATGTAGTGGGAGTTAAGTTATTACAATATTGTAATGGGGTTATAAAATTTTAGGTTTTATTAAAAAAATTAATTGATACTTTAACGTTTGGTCGGTTCCAAACGTTATTGGCATGACACTTACTGCCGTTACTTAGATTTCGTGTAATTTTCAATACATTTAAAGTAATTTATACTCTTGAGTTTATAGAAAAAATAACGTCTTATTTGTGGTTGTGTTTATTTCCTTTGAAGTTCTACCTATTCGTCTTGGTCTCGATTTTCTGCTCAAATATCGAAGTTATGTAAACTTCACCTATATTTTTATATTTTCTATCTTAAAGCGTTTTGTTCTGAATGAAGGAAAGTATTGGTCACGTTAATGGATTTTTTCTCACTTCCATTTTACGAGTGAAAACATACCTTTTAAGTATATATCACTAGTATTAGAGCAAAAAGGTCATATGTAAAAATTTTGAACTTTTATTCTATTTGTGCTAAAGGTGACATTTTATAGTCTGCAACTAATATAAGTAGTCTGCTGCAATGAAGAATAGCAGATGACAATAAATATGAAATTATACTAAGAAATCATAAAGAAATAATGAGTTTTTGTGCACTCTTGCAAAACAATCAATTTTTACCTACGACCCTTTGCGCTAACAGTAGTGAAATCCGTGTAAAGTATGCATTTTTATTTTGGTTTTTAATTAAGGATAATCAAATATGGAATCTTCAAATACGGCACTCTTTCGCATTTTAACATTCGTTAACGACTAACTTGGAATCCCCATACCAGACTGAAACGACTAGAAACCACCAAAAGTTTCCGACTACTTACTAGAAAAACGCTCTAAACTGCCAACTATTTACAAAAGACTCATATATATTACTATAATAAGGCCTATTTGGACTTACGGGATCGAGCTTTGGGGCTCTACTAAACCATCAAATTCCTATTATATCCAATCCCTACAATCCAAAATCCTTAATGCTCCCTACTTTTGTCACAAATAAAATCATCCATAATGACCTTAATGTACCATATGTTTCCGATTTAGCTCAATCCAGATACCTGCCCTTTCATAATAAACTTCTGAACCATCCGAACCCTCTCGTTTCCAACCTTGCTTCTTCTTCGATTCCTGATAACCATCCGAGGCGTCTGAAAAGAAGATGGCCTCGTGATCTTCTCATGTAGACAAATTATTAGAGTGCTACCAATGGGTAGTTTCTCTTCATGTTGTACATGCCATATTACTTGTTCATATTTGCTTGTTGTATTTATTATTAATTACAGTTGTAAATTTAGTTAATAAAAAAAAACAAAAAAAACATTGGCTGATAAACGAAATTCATGGATACAAACCCTTAAATGTTGAAGGGTAACTGTATTTCCGAATCGCCTCCTACCAGAGAATTTATTCTCATACGAAAAATTGTATACCTTGTAATATTTTAGCCAATGAAAACGATGAGGAAGCTATACTAACCTTACCTGACAGACGGTTTTAATAAAGATTTTACCCATTTGAATTTATTTAATGATTATATCCATCTATTAGTCATTATCAAAATTTTACATTTTGTAACCAATGAAAAATTAATAATATATTTAATCTCCTCTTCTAATATCTCAAAGCAGCGCGAGCATTTCTTCGATTGAGCATGATCCAGGAGTCTCTGTCCTAAACCATTCATCTTCTGCTTCTCCATTTCAAGATCTCTTCTGTTAACAGCTTTCTTAATTGCTTCTTCCTTGGTCTTCCGCTTTTATAGGGATGTGCAGATAGATAGATAGAAAAAAAAAACTTTATTCTGGGACTAAGTCCCTTCAGAATAACAATAATGTACAAAATAATAGAATATTACTGGCCTAAACATTTGAAACAATAAATAAAATTGATAAAATAAAATAAAAAGTAAAGAAAACCTTAGGTGCACAAGCTATATACAATACAGATAAAACTATGTACAGAGCATTTAAAATTATGAACAAAACAATTAAAACTATGAACGAATCACTTGAACTATGAACAAAATGATATATAAGGGTTGAACAACATAAACATACCCTTTGAGAAATGAAGAACGAAAAAGAGATACAATGAGTTCATTTCATAAAATAAAAAAAAATAAAAACTTTACTTGAATATATATACATATAAAAATAAACAGTTAATTATAAATGAATAAAAAAAAATGTATGTATTGAAATTCCTATGTCGATAGTAGGAAATGCATGTACTATCTCTTACCAAGTATTATGATTATATGATTGCTACTCAATACATATATAATATTAGTAGTTAGCTGATGTCTGACTATTTTTGGAACAGGAATTGGAATAGGAGGTTTTTGGATGTGTATAGGGAAGTCGAATTTTGATCGGGAGGGAATTCCAAAAGTTGACAGAGCGGGCTGTAAAGGAATTTTGGAATGAGGCAGATCTATGAGAAGGGATGTACAGGTCAGACGGTCGGAATCTTGTCGTGAGGGAATGGATTGAGGACTTGAATTGGAGAAGGTTGTAGGTATAAGAAGGACGATGATCGGTAATGATTTGATAAAGGAAAGTTCCTAGGAAATATTGTCTTCTTAAGGAGGGGAAGAGCCACCCTAACTCAGTGTAGTGGTGGGAGACACGGGAGCGTCTCGGGGTCCCAATTACAAATCTTACGAAGCTATTCATAAGTCTTTTGAGTCTATCACGGAGTTCCACCGAGAGGCCATCGTACACCACACAGCTGGAATAGTTTGAGGGTAGAAATTGCACGGCGGGATATATGAGAGATATGGTGATTCCAGGAAAGGGTTTGATCTATGAGAAAGCCTAAATTTTTATCAAAGGGATAGAAGGTGATGGGGTGGTTGTTTAGATAGAGTGAGGGAAAGTTGGTGTGGGATCTAAGGAGGGGCTTGGAACCAATGAGAATGGCCTGAGTTTTGGCAGCATTTAGCCTTAATCCATTTAAGTTGGCCCAGGCACTAATTCCATCTAAATCTTCTTGAATTTTGGCAAATGCCACCAGTAACTCAGCGAGAGAAAAGGATAAGTACATTTGAGAATCGTCGGCATAAAGGTGGTGGGAACAATGGATAATTGAATCATTTAGGTCATTAATATAAGAGCTGAAAAGAAGAGGAGACATGCTTGAACCCTGTGCGACTCCAGAGGATAAAGGAAGGTAGGCAGATAGAGGTTGATTAGGTATGGAAACTGCTTGGGTTCGTTGTGAGAGAAAAGACTGAAACCAAGAGATGGAACTATTGGAGAAGGATAATGATTTTAATTTGTTGAAAAGGATGGAATGGATAATGGAATCGAAAGCTTTGGAGAAATCAAGAAGTATAGTATGGTTAGTTTTTTGTCATCTATTGCAGTCTGAATATCACTGGTAATTTTAATCAGAGCAGATTGTGTAGATTAGCCAGGACGGAAGCCAGATTGGAGAGAATCGAGTTGGTTGGATTGTTCAAGGAAGTTGGAAACTTGGGATTGCACTAACCTTTCTAGGGATTTAGAAATATTAGAAAGGATTGATATTGGGCGGAAATCTTCGGGAGAGGATGGATTTTTGTTTAAAGGAAGGACAATGGCTTTTTTTCAAGAGGTCGGGAATATTGAATTCTGCAGGGAGAAATTGTAGATGAAAAGGAGTGCTAGGAGGATTTCAGGGAGATATAATTTTATTAGTTTGATAGGAATGCCATCTGGGCCTACGGAATTGGAACGGGATTTCATTATAACAGTAATAAGGTCTGTGGGAGAAATGTCGGAAAAATAAAAATTATTGTCGTTAAAAGGTACCTCTGGGAAAAGCCGGAAGGGGAGGGTAAAGAAGAGGTGGAAACTGATATAAAGTGGGAGTTTAAGTCATCAGGTGATATTGGAAAAACTGAGAAAGGGGATCTAGAAGGTTCACAGAGGGAAAGCTTACGAAGTAGAAGCCATTTTGATTTGATATCAGGAGCTGAGGAAAGGGCTTCATGAAAGTAGTTCGCTTTCGCTTGTCGGATCCTTGTCTGTGTCGTGTTACGAAGCACTCTGGATGTTTGATAATCATCTGCAAGCCTAGTCCGTCTAAAGCGTCTGCGCGCAGCTTCGCTTCTCTTCTGCAGATCCTTAATTTCCTGACACATCCAAGGAGCAGGGCGATGACGGAAGGTAGAGGTTTTGATAGGAGCGTGGGTATTGAGTATATTGAGAATATTAGTGGCGAGAATATCAACCATGGTGTCGACAGAGGAGCAATGATATATTCCATTCAAATCAAATGTTACTAGATCAGGTAATATTTTTTCTCGAGTAAGGGTATCCAGTTGGCGGAAAGTGATAGTTCGAGGATAGATTGGAGGAGTGCGGATATTATACGTTATTTGTATCAGATCTTGAGATGAAAGAAAGGATACTGGTCATTGAGAGGCGGAGAGGAGGTTTTGTGCTGAGTCGATGATGTAGAAGTCTAGCCAAGTTTCAGATCTGCTGGTGTGGTGGGTGGAGGAAAAAGGAACGATGAATAGGTGAAGTGAGAAAAATAGATTTTCTAAATAGGATTTTTCATTGGAGTTTGAGAGGAAATTGGTATTGAGGTCACCGGAGATAATTATTCTGGGATAGAGGGGAACGAAGTTGAATATGGTTGATTCGAAGGACGGGTCAAATGACACGAGAGGAGGGCGATATACCACGGCGTAAAGAATAGGAGAAGTATTACTGAGAATTTCTACTAAGAGGTATTCTACATGAGGATGATCTGAAGGTGGGGAGCAATCGAGGGTTCGGGTCTTTAGGCTATTGTGGACAAACATGGCTACCCCTCCGCCAGTGATTTACCCGTTCATGACGGAGCAGGATGTAATTAGGCAAGGATACTGAAGATGATGGAATATAGGGTTTGAGCCAGGTTTCGGATATTGCTATGATATGATAAAAGTTTTGGGTAAAGTATTGCAGGAATTCGTCATAATGGGCAGAAAAGGATCGAGAGTTAATCTGACATGTGATTAGGGAACTAGACATACAGTGGATTTGGAGAGAAACAGTCAGTGTTTGGTAGCTAGAAGACAAAACGAATAGAAAGTACAGAAAAGCGATTATAGTACATGAAACTAAGTGAAGAAAAAGTGTATAAATTAAAAATAAATAAAGAGAATGTACTTAAAAATAAATAGATTGGTGAGTGACGGTGTAGAGATAGCACTAAGAGAAGAAGTAAGACTATTTTAATGAGGCTAAGGGGTTGACGGCTTCTAGGTAGTCATTCAAATACATCTAGATCCGAGGCCTGTTCTATCAGGATGACTCTATGTCCGTCCTCTTTTCGACACCGCACCTTTCCGGAAGCAAACCACGTATATTTGATTTTTCCCGCCGCTCTCTTCTGCCGGGCTAGCCAATAGAGGTGTCTGTTTGTACGAATCATCTCTTCACCCAGATAAATTCGGTGGCAGTCATTTTCCTGCCAACCGATATCCCGTGTGTAGAAATCCCTCTTCACTTTCCTTTTCGAAATCAAATCATCCCTAATTGATTGCCTGACAAAGCGTGCGATAACAGGCGGCGGTCGCGAGTCATCTTTTCGGCTTCTGCGGTGATGTACGTTGTCCAAGTCCTCCACATTAAGCCTGATCCCTAAGCTTGCTCCTATACTGGTCACTAAAGCAACGGGCGTTTCGCCCGGTCGCTCTGGTATACCGCGGATCTTCAGTGATCTACTTAATAGTCCCTGTTCTGCGTTATTCAAGCGAACCTCTAATTCGCCCACTCGGGATTTGAGTGCTTTATTTTCTAATATTATCTCCTCAAACTTTTTAGCTTGACCTTCCAGATGTTTTTCAATCTTCGTCAGTCTTTCGTTTAGTTCAAAACTGAGCTCTCCGTATTTATCTAGTGCTGTTTTCATGTTTTTTACATCCTCGTTCACGGTAGCGTCTAAACGATTTACTGCTGCAAGTATTTCTGAGGGAGACGGCTCGGTATTTTGTTTTTTGACCTGTTCGCAGTTAGAGCAAACCCATGTTTTTATAATTATTTTTAGTGCTTCGGTGTCTTTATCGGTAAGGTTGACGCACTTACCATGAAAAACTATTTTACACTTAACGCAGAGTTGTTGCAAATATTACACTGTACCATTTTTTAAATTTATTAATGGAAATTACTTCGCAATTAAAATATAAATAAATACCAGCACTGTTGACAGTAGTAAACAACGTCTAATGCTGGTCTAATGCTGTTAGGATTAGTAGACGACTGCCAGCTCGTTGCTCCCAGAACTCTAACAATTTCACTGCACTTTCTTTACTCCGATTATTGTGGAGATCAGACACTTAATAGCGTGATTATTAATAGTGTTTTTTGTTTTTTTTTAAAGAGAAGAAAAAAAACTGAACTTAACTGAACTGAAAATTAAATTAAAGTAAACTGAGTCTATTATATAAACGAATTACACCGATGTACACACATGGGCTTCTCAGGCCAGACTGATATACATATAGGTACGACTGACGTGTATCCTGGGGATGATATAGCATATGCAAGCCAACTGTAACCTCTTCCATTTCAAATGTAACTTTTTCCATTACAAGTGTAATACAATCCAGTTCAAATGTAACCCATTCAAATTGAAATGTAACCATTCACGAATTAATTCCCATTCGAGAAAGGTTACATTTCATTTGGAAAGTGTTATATTTGTAATGGAAAATGTTACAGTTGATTTCTAATGCATGTTTGGTTCAAACGACTTCTTAAGTGTGCAAATAATGAGATTTAGTTGAAGTATAATTTTTTTTTATATAGCTAAATATCCCAAAATTGCTATAAACGCTTCTGTACTTTAGAAAAACCATAAATTAATTTAAGAAAAAAGAGGATGAAGGTATTTTAAATATTCCCGTTTTCATGAAAAAGGGTGATTTGGGAGTTTTAGAATGATTCTAACCGAGGAATATAAAGTGGTGAATTTTTAAAATCATCAACGAACAGACTTATAAGAGATATGGCTACTGCTGGCAAAGAAATGAATTCTGGATGAGAGATTTTCAAATTTATATAAACGCTGTAACTTCCCTTATGTCTAAAATGTCTTAACCAATGTCATATCCATTACCTACATTGTCAGATTTTGTGCTGGTTTTTAAAATTTGTTCGTAGCGGTCAAGTTCTATATGATGTTCTTTATAAAACTCCCTATTAGTATATCCTATATTTTTTCGCCAGAACTAGAAACACTTGAAAGGTGAAATTCTGTGATCGGAGACGGAACATTGTCTATTGCAATTCGAAAGAAATTCTGGAGAAACTAAAAGGTTTCTGTGATGTTAGAAGCAAATTTAGCAGAAAATAAAAAGATGTAATGGAGATAGGGAAATGGTGGGGAAGAGGAAGATAACCAGTTAGCACACCTGTTCCCGGCGGGGAAATAAGGTGCAAATTGAATGAGCACTTGGAGAAAGCCCCAATCAATGACTTCTTTCCTCTCTTCTCCAACCTGATTTTGCTCCAAAGAGATGTATTTAGTTCGTACTTTTCTTTAAAATTACGAAAAATGTATATCTATTCTCAATATAATATATTTAGAATTATAATATCAAAATTGCAAATTATTGTAATTTTTGAAAAAAATACTTTACAGGTTTTTATTGGTCTTACTAATACACATTAAGTACAAGTACTACCTTATTGTTGATTTGGGCACCGAGTATTGCTTTCAATCATCCACCAACTAAGCACATTCATAGACTGTATATTAGTTGCTCCTGAGTATATATTTAACTAATGGCGCATTTCTCTTAGGTTCTTCAAGCAAGAGTTTGTTACAGTGGAAGATGTGCCTGCAGTGGTTGTAATGTTGTTGGAACCAATGACATTTATTAATAACAATAACTAACAAAAATTATTGGTTTTAGGAAACAAAATAATATAAATATGCAAACACGAAAAGGACAATTATTTTCATATATTTTTAAAATTAAATATACACTTTTTATAATAATTAACACGGACATTCGAGTCCGTAACGAGAATCCATATCAATGTGGCTAACATATCCATTAGTACAAGGAGGAGAATTAAAAGGGACTGGATAAGATAATGCTTAACAAACCAGAGTAACTAAATGCTGTTCTTCCCCATGCCTGGACATGCCGTTATTTAGCTCATTATCAACAGTTTGTTACTTGATGCTGTTTAATATTTGAAGTAAAAAAAAAATTAAAAAAAAAAAAACCATAATACGTGTGCTTAATATTTTATCAGGAACATCAGCTTTATCAGGAACATAAAGCTGTAACGAAGATGTTAAAACCTGTCTATGAGGTCTATGAGATCCCTAGACTACAGCGACAGATAGGGGACAGGAGCTGGCCTGATATATCAACCTCAGGTTATTCCCCAGCTTTCACTGCAGCCTTGCCTCACTGTGTTTATGTCTTTCTTTATATATTTATCTATTTAGATATACAAAAGTGGTGAGGTAAACGTCATTTGGATATTGATAGTTGGTTTAGCAAAGCCTTATATTGCTCTAATTGTATCTTTCTATAAATAGGTACAAATATCTAGAGAAATAGAGAATTACTGGTGACTAACAAGAAAATTTTTCGTTAGATTTATTGTTATTATTATTTTTTTTCAATATTCCTACGTCAACAATATGAACAAACGCCGCAAGTAAATAGGTTGCGCCACACTATTCAACCCACAAAAATTTTAATTTAAGTTCAAAGCTTTAACTAAGACTAATAACAAAATAACCTGTATATGAATATGAAATCTTTACATACTAATTGACTAACCAACAACAGAGTTACATATCGACATACTAATAAAGAAAATGTCTATAGCTGACAGACCTATGAATATGAGCTGTTAATATATTGGAGATAGTTGATAATAAATTAGAGAGCTCTTGCGTTTTATAATTAATTATTAAGTATACTATCAAGGATGGCGATCTAGTACAATAATAACTTCAGGAACAAACCAAGATTTAGATAAAGTATTCCCATCGATCCATTTAACTTGTTTTAAAAATCATTGGAGGCTGAGTGACAGTGGATTATGTACCAAAAATAAACCTTTCAGGAGTATTAAAATGACATGTTGAGTAGTATAGTGATTAAGTCGAACGTCTATAAAGACTTTGGAATTTTAATGGTATGATGTCAAAGGCGAAAGAGGGTAAATGACTAATTAAATTGAATTAAAACTTTTTTTTTACAACGGAGGGCTTAAACAATAGGTTGTTTACTATGAATAAATTTAATTTAAATCTTCAGTTTATTTTCAATTTAACAAATAATGAGTTGGATAAAATTAATTTGTCTTAGGCCCTTCTCCCTACTTATCTTTTTTTCTTATTCTTTTTCTGTCCGTGTTGTTGGCCTTGAGGAAATAAATTAAAAGCTGGCATTTTTATATTCTCTCCTAAACGAAATCAAAGAAAATATTGCCTTTTATTTGATTAAATTCAGGTCTCAATAGAATAAATTTTCTGGAAAAAAAATCCTCTAAAAGCCTCCTTATATTGAAGTAGTAATTAGCAGCTGGTTTTAATAAGGGGGGAGTCAAAAGACTCTCTTCAAAGGAACCCAACGAGATTGCCATCCTTTTCTAGGAAAATGGAATAATAGATAAATAAGACATCAACCGAGCGTGTCCAATATTCGTATATTATCTTAGTTTTTATGAAATATTAAATGGAAATCCATTTTTCTTCAAATATCTATCTGAAATAACAATGTTTCGTTTGACTTATAGGACTTATGGGAGAAAAATAAAATATCACTGTATGTTGGGTGATGAAAGTTGAAAACAAATAAATAATAATAAAATACATAACAAAGTTGCAAATCTAAACTTTAACTACTTATTTATGCGTTACCTCTATAAATATAATGTCCAAGTCTGTTACGAAAATCATTTTTAATTAAGAAAAGGCAAAAAGAAGATTAAAGGAAATAACAACATCAATCAAAGTCAAAGGGATGGTTATAAAATTGAACACTATGGCACTAACCTGTGACAGAAAGTATTTTAATATAAAAATATTTAAACTGGTAAATAAAAAGTATCTCCAGATAAAAATACCACAAATATTTTTATACAATTTTTAAATACAAAATAATTTTATCGATATATTATACAATTAGAAAGGGGCTTATAGAGAGTCTATTCAGTTCTGTAATTTGTTTTAAGTATTTCTTTATTTTTTTGTATTTAAATATTTATTTGCACCTGTCAAATGTAGTATGTTGACAATTCAGATGAGATGAAAATTTCAGAAAATATTGGCATGCTACCCATAAGTAAGGACAGTACCCAAAAGCACCTCTGCACTGAATTGAAGCAGCACTTCAATAATCATCTTTTCAATTTATTTGGTCATTTGATCCGGATGATAGGATGGCGGTGTCGTCAGCAAATGTGGCCAGGAAGGTATCAGAATGGACAGGGGTGTCGGCGGTAAAGAGGATATAAAGGATCCAATACACTACCTTGAGGAACACCAGCCTCAATTGGATAGCTATGGGAAAATTCAGTGACGCAGCGAACTCGGAAGGTACGATCAGAGAGGTAGGAGCGGAGGACAACGTATAAAGACTGAGACAGATGGGTTTTAAGTTTGAAAAGAAGCCCGGCGTGCCATACCCGGTCAAAAGCTTGAGCTATGTCCAGAAATGCAACCGAGCAATATTGCTTGCTTTCCAGAGCTGCGGAAATGTCATCGACCACTCGAAGTCCTTGTTGGACTGTGGAGTGTTGGTAACGGAATCCGAGTGTTGTCTAAGGATCTGAGAGGTAAGGAGGTCGTATCCAGGTGATTTGTGGGTAGGCAGTTTTTGTAAGTTATAATTGACCTCAGAAGGATTAAATGCTTCAGGCGGTAAGGAATGTGGGATGGGTGAATTAAGGAATTCCTCTACTGCTGACGTGTAGGTGGGGTTGGATTCCTGATGAGAGGTGAATGTCAGGGAAAGGTGCTTGGCGAATTCCTCGGCTTTATCTTTATCAGACGCTGCCCAAGGGCCATCATCTCGACGGAGAGGATGTGAAATATGATGGGGTTTTAGGATCTTTTTAGTGATCTTCCATAGAGAATTGTCATGAGCAGAAAGGGAAGTAAGGTAGGAGTTGAAGGATTGAGATCTGAAGGTGACCAATTCCTGCTTTAATTTTTTGCATAAATAATTATAGGATTGACGATCGATGACCCTTGCGGGTAGAGGCACGAATGAGAGAAAATATATATATATATATATATATATATATATATATATATAATATATATATATATATATATATATATATATATATATATATATATATGTATGTATGTTATTGTTTACATTTAATGAATAAAGTAGTTAGACCAAATAAATAGGTTTCATTTATTTCATATAACGTAAATAATTCATAACAACGAAAATCATTAGGTGTGAATATCTCCTAGACAAAGCGTTTGCTGGCATACCTTCAGAGGAAATTTTTTTTTTCATGTTTGAGGTCCTTAGTTCATTTTTGCAGTTTGGCCACTTAACCCTGAGATACTCTGTAGATAAGTACATTTAGTAAGAAATTTATAAATACAGGAGAAATGCACTGATATAATAAATAATCGCGTAAGGAAAGAGAATAATCTACAAAGCGTTTGTAAAAAACAAAACAAAACAAGTATTTTGAAGTTAATGAAAGCTGGTAAACTTAGTTATAAGTTAGTTAGCAAAGTCTAAATTAAGAATACTGAAATTAAATATATCTTAAGTATAATTTTAGTAATATACTTTAGGATTTCAGATAAAATATTTAAATAAATTTAAAAATTGGGGTTCTATATAGCTAAGAAAAACGAAATTTGAGAATTGTACAATCACAGAATTCTCTCTCTCTCTTTTTTTTTTTTTTTTGTAAACCTTAAAGTTAGCATGTAAAAAACTATCACAAACTCAATTAAACTCAAACTAAAAAAATATTTTACACTAGTGTGAATCGTGAGCTTATCAACGCACAGTACTGCCTTCAATTGAAAAGAAATATCAAATTATATTGTATTCCTTTTTTTTAACGGTATATTCAGTTTTAGAGATGCATGTTACTCAATCAACAAGTGCATGGAAACAAAGAATACCCTTTAAACTTAAGAGAGAGCATTAAATTACTTCGATTATAATCAAAAGTTCCACATTTCTCGATAATTTTGTATCATTGTAAACTGATTTTTAATGATCTAATAAACCTCAAAATGTTTTTTATTAATCTAAACCAGATCATACCTAGGACAGGAAAATCAATATTTTGTCTTTTTGTTGGTTTCTAAATCTCAAAATGCTATACTTCGAAAATTCGAACTAACGAGTTGTTAGTGATTTAATTTTATTCAACCCAAAACAACAATTAAAAGAAACTTGATGCAACTTTAACTATTTTTTGATAGCTGCTATACGTTGACAAATAAACTGACAGTAATTTTGTAATACACTGAAATATAATTCAGTTAGTAAATAATTTTATTTTGTCTACATATTTGATTTTTAAACATATTTCTTGTTTTAACATACGTTAGACTTCCAATTATTCACATGTTTATTTATCATTTTCTTTATCGTCTTACTTAATTGCTCCCCTTAATTCGATCTTTTGTTGCCATAATCCCTAGAGTTTAAGTTTACGAGTGTGAAAAAATGGATGTGTAAGGATTAAGATTATTCGATGATCATTGCAACATAATATAAAACTAGATAAAAACTAAAATTGATAAAATAATGGATGGCCATTTTTAACATAGGTATTTTTTGTGCCCAATAAAACAAAACAACTTTAAATTCGCTTCCTCTGGTTTTAACCGAGATTAACTGTTTGAAATTTCATTTGTTTTGAGGACGAAAAATAACCATAAAAAATATCAGGTAGCTTTGAAATTAAAACAATCACTCAAAAAGTGATAATTATGTTTTTGTTAAATCAAATAATGATTTGAGTACACTTACTTACTTATGTCTCAAGCTCATATCCAGAAATGTTTTCAGTTATTATTTTTAAATAATCTAAATTTAACTTTTTTTAGAATATTACAGTGGATCAGCTGATGCGAAAGGACGTGTTTCTACATCGTCTCTCAGAATTTGCTTATTTTACAGTGAAATCTTTGAGATTATTTATTCAAAACAAGTGAAGAGTACATAACAACAATTGATATTTATTGTTTGTTATAAATTATAGGGTTATTTTTATTTTATTTATTTTTTTTTTCATTTTTTTTTCCCCTTATATGCGATATCACAATCAGGCCATGTCTAGTAGAGCTTCTATCAAGAGAATTCGGCCGTTAGGCTCAACACCTTGTTCTTCGCCTGTCAAACAAAAGCCTCGTCAATGTCGTCAAACACCTGCAGTAACGCCTATTAGCTCCAGAGAAAATGAAACCCAGCCAGGAACATCATCAAAACCAACAATTGAAGAACTTCAGCATCAACCAGGTACATCTTCACAAGAGATAACCGAACAATCTCCGTTTTTCACCCCTAACCCCTATCAGGTGCTTCAGAATGATAAAGAAGTGATGGAATCCGCTTCAATACCAAGAGATCCCCGACCTCCACCCATATTCGTTAAAAACATAAACAATTTTCAGTTACTATGCTCACAACTGAACAAAATAACAGGCTCTGGAAGCTATTCATGTCTAAGCAGAACAAAGGACACGAAGATATCACCAGATACAGCTGAAACCTACAGAAAAATTGTGAAGTATCTAACGGAAACCAACGCGGATTTTCATACGTACCAATTACGGCAAGATCGAGCTTTGAGGGTAGTCATAAGAAATCTACACCCCTCAACACCAACCGAAGCAATAGAAGAAGAATTGAAAACTTTAGGTTTCATAGTGCGCCAGATTACAAATGTACAGAAGGAGAGTAAAGAACAGCCAGGAGTAAAAGTTCCTCTACCCTTATTTTTCGTAGATTTGGAGCCAAATCAAGGGATCGAAAAAATATACGAAATAAGAAGAATATACTACACAAGTGTTATAGTAGAGAAGCCATATCCTAAGAGGGAAATCGTACAGTGTCACAATTGCCAGGCATATGGCCATACCAGGACTTACTGCCATCATCTGCCGCGCTGTGTGAAATGTGGAGAGCAGCACAAATCCGGGGAGTGCACAAAACCGAAACGGGATCCTGCAGTTTGTGCATTGTGCCTTGAAGGACATCCAGCGAACTACAAAGGCTGTCAGATCTACAAGAATATTAAATCAAGATATCAAAAATCCCGGACCCAAGAAGAAGCAGAGGCATCAAGAAGAGAACCTAACGCATCAAGAAGAGGACCTTCAAAAAAAATTGACCCAACGGTGTCTTTTGCACACTTATTAGGAGGTAAGAATGATGTTACTTATTGTGAGACCCTGCCGCAACAACAACACATACCTCAAAATTCTCAACCCCACCCTCAACATCCTAATCAAACTTCACCTAATCAACAGTTTTATCAACACCAAATTCCCCGCATTCCTCCTCCCTCAAATACCACAGATCTCACCAGTTTACTTACATCTTTCCTCTCCGAATTCAGATCCCTTGTTACTCCTTTGATATCTCTTCTCACCAATCTTGTATCACATTTTATCCCTCCCGCGAAAAATCCTTAAATGACTTCCAATAAACCTTTATCCATTCTCCTTTGGAATGCGAATGGTGTTAGGAATCATACAAACGAACTAACTACATTATTACTTGACAAAAATATTGACGTGGCACTAATTACTGAAACTCGACTAACCACTAAACAGCACTTCAAAATACCACAATACCTGACATATCGTACTGACCACCCTGACGGAAAAGCACATGCCGGTACTGCTGTCATTGTACACCAATCCCTCTCCCATCACCTACTCCCGTTACCTACACATGATTTCCTACAGTCCACCGCTATCGTGATAAAAACCTTTTCCTTTCCGGTTACCCTTGCATCAGCGTATTGCCCTCCTAACCGATCCATATCCAATGCCCAATTCCGTTCTCTCCTCGACTCCTTAGGACATCACTTCATCTTGGGTGCAGACCTAAATGCCAAACATCAACAATGGGGTTCCAGAACCACGAATACTCGTGGCCGAACCCTGCTGTCTGCACTCAATTCCCAACATTTTCACCTCCTTTCCCCCAACTCTCCTACCTACTGGCCTACAGATCCCAACCGTAATCCTGATCTTCTTGATTTCTTTATCCACAGCGGCTTAAGTCCCCTCAATTGTTCCATTACACGTCTAAATGAACTTTCCTCTGACCATAGTCCTCTAATCCTTAATGTTTCACTTGAACCCGTTCCCAAACCTTCTCCACCGTCATTTATTAGGGGCCCAGTTAACTGGGACCTTTTCCGCCAAATCATCTCCGATAAAATTGATCTTAACATATCCCTCAAAACTCCCGATGACCTTGATAGTGCCGTAAATTCATTTACTACCACAATCCAACAAGCCGCCTGGACTGCTTCCTTCCCAAAAGACTCCTCCAGAATTCCTAAAAAGACCATTCTACCCCAACACCTCCTTGACCTAATCCAAACCAAACGCCGTGCCAGATTATTGTGGCAACGTACCCGACATCCTACGGACCGCTGCTCCTATAATTATTACTGCAAAAAATTAAAACTGGAATTAGCCACCTTCAGATCACATTCCTTCAACTCCTACCTATCCTCCCTTTCTTCTCGTGACAATTCCCTTTGGAAAACCACTACCAAAATCTTAAATCCTCACCGCATTTCCCATCCCCTCCGACGAGATGATGGCTCCTGGGCAGCATCTGACGAAGATAAGGCTGAGGAGTTCGCCATTCACCTATCGAACACATTTATTTCACATCCGGAATCCCATCCTGCCCACACCGTAACAGTAGAAGAACTCCTTACATCACCAATCCCACTTTCCTTGCCCCCAAAAGCTATTCATCCTTCCGAAGTGAAATTTCAATTAAAAAAATTAATCCCCCGTAAAGCTCCTGGACATGATCTCCTTACCCCTCAAATCCTTCGACAACTTCCATCCAAAGCAGTCATATTCCTTACATATATCTACAACTGTATCCTACGCACCACCCACTTTCCTCTGCTATGGAAACACTCCACTATTATCCTTTTCCAAAAACCAGGCAAACTTCCCAATATCTCAACATCCTATAGACCAATTAGCCTACTCCCAATCCTTTCAAAAATTTTTGAAAAGATCCTTTTGAAACGAATCCTAACCATTATAGAATCCCAAAATATTCCTTCCCATCAGTTTGGTTTTCGCTCCCAACATTCTACTGTTCAACAAGGACTCCGAGTTGTTGATCATATTTCCTCAGCCCTAGAAAACAAGGAATACTGTTCGGGTGCATTTCTGGACATTGCACAGGCATTTGACCGGGTATGGCACTCCGGACTGCTCTTCAAGCTTAAAATCCATTTACCTCAGTCCTTGTACCTAGTCCTCCGATCCTACCTCTCTGACCGCTCCTTCCGAGTTCGCTGTGGAACAGAATTTTCCAATATCTACTCCGTTAAAGCCGGTGTTCCCCAAGGCAGCGTCTTGGGTCCCGTGCTTTACATCCTCTTTACTGCTGACATCCCTGTTCATCCCGATACTTTTCTTGCAACATTCGCTGACGACACCTCAATCTTTCATCCAACTCTGATCCCAACATAGCATCCTTAAATCTCCAAAACCACCTCACCTTGATTGAGCACTGGTGTAATAACTGGCGCATTAAAGTTAATGAATCTAAATGCCAACATATTACCTTTACACTCCGACGCAGTTCCTGTCCACCAGTACACTTTAATTCCATCCAGCTTCCTTACTCAGACACAGTCCGGTATCTTGGCTTTCATTTAGACCGAAGACTAACGTGGAACCCACATACTAGACTCAAAAGACAAGAACTCAACCGACGATACGGCCAGCTATACAGACTACTAAACAGAAAATCCAAACTTTCTATTGAAAACAAATTACTTATCTACAAGACAATACTGAAACCTATATGGACATACGGACTTGAACTGTGGGGGACAGCAAAAGCTTCTAACATCAAACGTATTCAATCCTTTCAATCTAAAGTCCTTCGAACAATAGTTGATGCTCCGTTCTATGTAAATAACAAAATCCTACACCATGACCTTAATATCCCATTTGTCCTAGACCTTATTCCAGAAAAATTCTCCAAATTTCACCAGAACCTTACCTATCATCCAAATCCCCTTGCACAATCTCTATCCAGCACCACCCATCCTTACAATCCTCCTCGAAGGTTGAAGCGGCAGTGGCCCAGAGACCTTTTGTAAATAAGCATCTATTGGAGTTTTGGCAATGGCCAGATCCTCCACTCAAGCCCGAGTGTGTATGATTAGGTTAGTTCTTTTGTTTATATACATTTATTTTATTTTATTGTATTTATTTTTATTTTATTTTATTGTATTTATTATTATTAAGTTTCTGTATTATTTTTTTTTTTTTATTGTAAATAGAGTGTGAGTGTGCTTTCTCTGATCACTATTATAAATGTCCTTGATGTGACAGAATGTAATATTTCTAAATAAACAAATATAAAAAAAAACTTTTTTTAAGTCCTCCCCTTCCTCGCCTTTAAGGCTATACGGGGTTTTCCCGGTCCAGAGGATGTGGGCGGGGATTTAAAAGACCCTCGGAATCGGGACACGAACTCATGACTATTTTTTATCAATTGTTTTATATATCAGGTCGCCGGACAATGGCGGTGCTGTGCAGAAACGTTCGCCCGTTCGGCCACCCCGCCCACACATCTAACTTTTAACTTATATTTAAAAGCCTGTACACTTTCTATTTTTTAAATTAAAAAGAACATGAATATGTATGAGGTCACAAATTCTCGTATTTGATTCCTGCTATAAAGATAACAAAATTAATTAAAAGATAACAGAAGAGAAAACAAACAAGTGTTTTTATCTATGAATGGTATTTATAAAAAAAAAAAAAATTATATCGAATTTTGAATTGCTAAGATGTCAGATATGAAGGAGCGTTTCTATTGGCATTAGTGATTATCAGCGCAATAAAAAATTGAAGACTATAGTTGTGTCTACAGGCTGCTAGGAGCGGTCTTAAAACTAAGTCAAGAAGGTAAAATGAAGTAATTGGATCGTTGGCCAGCAACTGCCGATTGACCTACAAAGAGTAATAAAACTGAATGAATATTCAGGAATTGGCAGGTAAGTGAAAGTTACAAGGAACCATGGAGATCGGCATAAAATTTTACTTTGGGATATTAGATTATATTATATAATTCTATAATATTTTGTATTGCAGGAAAAATATTGTTAATACAATGAGGATGCTTTTTCAATTATTTATTCTGCTACTAATTATCCTAGGCTCCCTATGAATATGAAATCCTTCTACTCGCGAAAATAATTTAATTTTAATTATCGCTTCCTATTAAACAAAAAAACATGTCTTACTTTAAGAAACACAAAACTTGGATTTCCTACTTTTAACATAGTTACTGATGAACATTTTCCATTGTTTAAATGAACTATTTTTGTAGCTCTTGAGATGTGCTATCAACCGTATACCAGAGAGAAATTTCGATAGGAGTGATATCAGACTTCAAGACCTACAAGAATTTTCATGTAAACAATGGGCCAATTTTCGGCAGAAAAGAAGGATATCCAAGTTTTTTGTTTTTTTATGAAAGTCATGTTTTTTTTTAATAGGAAGCGATAACTAAAGAAATATTTAATTTAAGTAATAAACAATTAATTCACTATAAACTAGAAAAAATTTATTTAGTGCTATTTAAAGACGACATTTGAGCGGCTAAACCAAGCTAAGTTTTGTTTTTAAAAAAATCATATATAATTCGCGATTTTTTTTTATTAAGCGATAACTTGAGATTCACCTCAAGTTGTGTAAAGAAATGATGTGATTTTCTATCCTGTCTCCTAAAAGTACCCCTTTTTTCAGCAAAAATGACTGCAATTAACTGTTGCAAAACTTTCATTTCTTTTTTTCATGATTTGGGATTTCTTTTTTTTTCTGCAGAAAATTGGCCCATTGCTTATATGAAGTTTTTTGTATGTCTTGAGGTTTGTTATCAGTCCTTACAGAGGCTCGGTGTTGGAAGATAGCAGATGCAGACTATGGCAGAAACAATTATTTTAGACTCGTTAGGTATCCTCCATCTCCACATATATTGATCTAGGCCTTCATATATTTGATTCCAGTTGTCCAACATAACTCTCTCGGGCGTGCCCAGTGGAGAGGGAGTGAGTCCTTCCTTACAGGTAGACTATTATAGGCAGACTTCTTTGGAAGAGGCGTTATAGGATTAATACTATTTCATAAACCAAACTTCATTACAACAACATTAAGCAAAACAACTAGTACAATTTTTTTCCAAAATAGTTTTTCAATCTCGCACAACCATCGATGCCTGTGTCTCCCATTCCAGCACCTTTTTTTGAAGTGAAAACTTTCTTGAGCGCATTTTGTACTTTTTTTGTGGAAAGTAGGGTAATGTCGGCTGTAGTCGACTAATTGATTTTGCGTATGTATTAAAACATCTCAAAAACTAAAAATCGGACCAGCATATTGTTAGTGAGGGAAATATTCACCCTCTTTGTAATGAGATATTATTTAAAATTATTATTAATTCCACCTTGTTGATGTTTTCACTTCTATCGTGTGATCTAAAGTATACACCTTACTTTTTTTTTATTCTTATCTTTTTATCTCATTATTATTTTGTCAACTGTGACAATATATAAAAACACACACACACACACACACATATATATATATATATATATATATATATATATATATATATATATATATATATATATATATATATATATATATATATATTTAATATATATATTTATATGTATGTATATAAATATGTAATTTCTAACCATTTTTTTACCATTATTTAAAAACGGTATATTTTTTTTTCAATTTTATATAATTGGAACGAAAAATCTGTCGCAAAGGAAGCCTTAATGCTGTTTAATTAGCCTAATATCGTTAATTAGGCAGCTCTTAATTACAGGAGAAGAGAGAGGGCCCGCTGTGGCTGTGGCGCACCGCCGAAGGGACTTTCGAAATTTATCAAGCTCCTCCTGGGATTTTATATGGAAAGATGTTAATTTAGCTTTTATCTTGGGATCATAAATAATTGAAATAGTGAATTAGAATATTATTAAGTTTAAATCATCGGTCAAGTTTTAAGAATGCTATATATTTTCGTTTGACGAAATATTATTCAAACGGGGACTTTGGTTCATGCCTCACATCATAGATGCGCATTAAAAACTAAATGTTTACAAAAACTTACATAAATACATCTATTCCAAAATTTAATATCAGCCTTACAAACAAAAAGTCCTAATTGCTAAGAACAGCATCTTGGCAGGACATAGGGACCATCAGTGATTTTTGATGGCAGGTATGTTTTTAAGATTTAATGATTTTTTATGATAATGTTCTAATGCTTAAGATATCGATTTCAATAAATATTTATTCTGAAAAAAATCATTTTTATCCGGCTACGAGAAGCCTCACCTCGATAGTTTTGTGTTAAGAGTTTTTTATTTAAAGGTATGTAATGATTTATTGAGCAATCGGTTCGAAAGATTTTTAAGGGAGATCTCTCAAATTAATCAGTGAGATCTCATAAATGTTTCCATACAATTTGAGCTCTAAACACTAGCAAAATGTTCTATTATATTTTGATCAATATTTTATTATATTATTCCAAGATGTTCTGATTTAGTTCAGATTCTTTTGGTGTATGCCAATTCTATATTTCATTTTATTTAATTACCATACATACCTTTTTTTCATCCCTTATCTGATATACTTTATTATTCAACTTGTCACATTTTTAATCCCCCCTCCCACCTTCCTTCTTATAACTAAAAGTTCTATTAAAAAAGAATGGCAAGATTTTTAAATATAATGTGGATGAGAATCTTTTAATTGAAAGTTATATTTTTTCTCAACGTTTTTACAATAATATATATAAGTATATATATATATATATATATATATATATATATATATATATATATATATATATATATATATATATATATATATATATATATATATATATATATATATATATATATGTATATATACAGATATAAGAAGATGCGGATATAGCAGAACTGACAGTGATCCCCTGATCCTGGAGGCTGATATTTGTATGCTCTTGAAGGCCGGACCTGATCCTGCTTCCGATATTGCCTCCCGCGCTACATCCGGCTTAAGGTGCGGATATTAGCCTATCTCTACCTTCGTCTATACTGCGCCACCTCTTCCCAGCTATTGAAACTGTTATGTTACACAACAATAACTAAAATATCTAAATACGGCCCAAAATTCTGAAGATGACAAAAACCACTCAAAGGTTCTCAGGTACTGAGGTTCTCAAAATACAATCACCTACCCACCTATGAAATATTAGGAATATGAGAGAAAACATTGCGCTTGGGAAAAATTTTAATTCTGAGTTTTTAACACAAATATATGTTTTTAGGTAGTTCAAATTTTTTTTTTTTTTTTAAAAGTCTATTGAATAATAATACAATCAGCCACTGCTGGAGGGCTATAAGCATTAGGGCTAAAAGTTCTCATTCATACAATATATACAAATAATAAAGAAATAAATATAAATATAAGAAGTAAATAAATAATACTGACGAAGAAGGTAAATAAAAATAAAAAATAAAAATAAACAAATAAAATAAAATAAAAACTTCTAAACACAATCATAACTATATACAATATATACATTCGCCCAAGAATCTCCGGGCCAGGCTTTTCTCCCCACACGTGGAAGGCAAAGCAAGACTCCGGAAGATCCCGGTGCCACTTTTCCAGCCGCATCACTAGTATTAGAAGCCAGTGGAGACTGAAAGAGGGCACTACAGCCACAGACGCTCAGGACATGAGTGGAGAGGCTGGCCATTGCCAGGACTCCAAAGGCATATTTACAAAAGATCTCGAGGCCACTGCCGTTTCAACCTTCGAGGGGGATGGTATGGATGCTCGGAGCTCGATAGGGATTGCGCTAGAGGATTGGGATGATGAATGAGGTTCTGGTGAATGTTGGAGAATCTGGATGGGATGATGTCATGGACATATGGGATGTTAAGGTCATGGTGTAGGGTCTTGTTCGTGACATAATATGGAGGATTGACTATTGTTCGAAGGACTTTGGACTGGAAGGATTGGATGCGTTTGATATTCGATGATTTAGTTGTCCCCCACAGTTCAAGTCCGTAGGTCCAGATAGGTTTCAGTATGGTCTTGTAGATTAATAATTTGTTTTCTGTTGAGAGATGAGATGTTCTGTTTAGTAGTCTACATAGCTGACCAAATCGTCGGTTAAGCTCTTGTCTTTTAAGTCTCGTATGTGGGTCCAAGATATGTGGTTCACAACGCGAAGGACTTGAGTGTCTTGAGCGGAATCCAAACTGATGGGAAGGGATATTGTGGGATTCGAGTATGGGTAGGATGCGTTTGAGAAGGATTTTCTCAAAGATTTTGGAAAGGATCGGAAGTAAGCTTATCGGTCTATAGGATGATGTATAATTAACAGGTTTGCTTGGTTTAGGAAAGAGGGTAATTATGGAGTGTTTCCACACCAGGGGAAAGTGGGTTGTGCGGAGGATACAGTTGAATAGATATGTAAGGAATATAATTGCTTTTTTGGGAAGTTGTCTGAGGATCTGGGAAGTAAGGAGATCGTGTCCTGGAGATTTGCGAGGTTTTAGGTTCTTTAAAAGGAATTTGACCTCAGAGGGGTTGACGGCTGTAGGAGGTAAGGAGAGAGGAATCGATGAAGAGAGGAATTCTTTAACTTCAGCAGTATGGGAGGGATGGAGTTCAGGATGAGGAGTGAATGTGTACGATAGATATTTAGCAAACTCTTCTGCTCTATTCTCATCTGACGAAGCCCAGGAACCATCATCACGGCGGAGGGGGTGGGAAATGGATTGGAATTTAAGGATTTTTTTTTGTTACATTCCAGAGGGAGTTATCACTTGCAGATAGTGAGGAAAGATATTAATTATAGGATTGGGATCTAAACGTAGCCAGTTTTTGTTTTACCTGCTTGGAATAATAGTTATATGATTTCCGATCATCGTTTCCTATTAATAAGGTCCAGTAGGTCTTGGGGTAGAGGATTTATTTTGCGGTATTTTTTAGAAGGATCAGGTGAAGATGCAGTCCAAACTGCCTAAGGTAGTCATGGAATATACTGCTTCATCTAGGTCTGCAGGTGTTTTTAAGGAAACTCTGAGGTCAATATTATCATCCAATATTTGACGGAAGAGTTTCCAATTAACTGGCCCCCTGATAAATGAAGGTGGAGGTGGTTTGGGAATTGGTGATGTGGAGACCGTTAGGATTAGGGGACTATGGTCTGAGGAAAGATCATCAAGTCTTGAAATGCTATAATTAAGGGACCCTAGACCTTTGTGGATGAAAAAATCTAGGAGATCGGGATTGCGGTTAGGATCTGTTGGCCAGTATGTGGGTGAATTGGGTGAGAGGATGTTGCTGTGATGGGAATTAAGTGCAGATAGCAATGTTCGTCCTCTGGAATTTGTGGTTCTGACTCCCCATTGCTGATGTTTAGCACTTAAGTCTGTACCTAGAAGGAAGTGGTGTCCTAAGGAGTTAAGGAAGGAAGTTAATTGGGATTCTGAGATAGGTATTTTAGGCGGGGAGTATGCTGCGACTACTACTATTGGGTAAGGAGAAGTTTGGATTATCACGGCAGTGGATTGTAGGAAATTATGGGTCAGCAAAGAGAATAGGTGATGGGAAAGGGATTGATGGATAATTATGGCAGTGCCAGCATGTGCTGTTCCATCAGGATGGTCGGTTCGATAGATATGATAGTTGGGGATGTTAAGTGGTCGTTTGTTGGTAAGTCGAGTTTCAGTTATTAATGCTATTTCAATGTTTTTGTCCTGTAATAAGATTGTTAGTTCGTTGATGTGCAGATAGCAGATTTCGAATACCATTCGCATTCCAAAGGAGAACTGAGAGGGATTTGATTGGGGACATTTAAGGATTTCTCGGCAGTGGGATGAGGTTGGATACAACATTGGTAAGTAAGAAAATGAGAGGAGTGATGACTGATCTGAATTCAGAGAGAAAAGAAGTCAATAGGCTTGTGAGGTCAGTGGCATTGGGAGGAGGAGGAATGAATGTCTGGTTATTAGGCCTAGGTTCAGAGATGGGATAAGGGTCTTGAGGTTGAGATATGAATACTCGAGGTTGAGGTTCTTGTGGCAGGGCCTGAGTTTGTGTGGGTGCAGTATCTCCTTTGAATATCTGAGCATAGGACTCTCTTGTATTTACAGTTCTAGAGGGTTGTCTTGGTGGCCTGGATGGCCGTTCTTCTCTTGGAGCTGCATAAATTCTTGCTTTTAGTTTCTTATATGTTTGGCAACCCTTGTAGTTCGCTGGGTGCCCTTGATGGCATAAAGCGCATACTGCTGGTGTTCTTCTGGACTTCTGGCAGTCCTCTGTTTTATGTTGATCACCGCACTGGACACATCTAGGAATGTGGTGGCAGTAGCGTTTCGTATGACCATAAGCCTGGCAGTTATGGCATTGTACAATGTCCCGCTTAGTGTAGGGCTTTTCTACAACAACGCTAGTGTAGCAAAGGCGTGTGACCTTGTAGATGTCTTCGACCTGGGGAGTTCGGTCAAGGTCAACGAAGAATAGTGGGAGCGGTATTTTATTTTTTGAGCCAGGCTGTTCTCTATCTTCCTTGAATATATTCACTATTTGGCGAACACAGAACCCCATCTCAGTTAGTTCTTCTTTAATGGCATCCAGCGGTGTTGATGAGTGTAATCTCCTGATCACCATCCTGAGCGCTCTCTCTTGGCGCAGCTGATATGTGTGATAATCCGCCTTAGTGTCAGATAAATACTTGACAATTTTTCTGTACGTATCTGGGGTGTCAGGCATTAATTTCGTGTCATTAATGCGGCTTTGGCATAAGTATTTACCTGAGCCCACTATATTATTTAATTGTAGAAACATTAATTGAAATTTTTTTATGTTTCTAACGAATATTGGTGGGGGTTTAGGTTCACTAGGGATGGGTACTGCTTCCATTTGTTCATTCAGTGTGTTTGACACCACTTAGAATGGATTAGCTATAAAAAATCTTCTAACGTACCTTGTATTGATATAGCTTTTGCTGACATATTTTGTGATGATGTGCCAGGTTGATTTTCGACTTCGTCAACTGACCTCTCTGGTGTAGCTGGCGGGGTATTTTTTTTTTAGAGCGTCTAGCCCTTTTCTTGATAGGTGAACTCTTTGTGGTATCGAGACTCCTAGATCTTAAAGTTCGATTGCTACCTTTGCTCGATATTACCATGTGAAAATATCGCATCTCATGTTAATTAATTAGAGGGAAATGTAATAATTTGCAAAAAAAAAAAAAAAGTCCTTTATCAATTACGTATATATTACGCGAGTTTGTAGAATTCTGAGTAACGTAAATGTGCTTCCGCCGAAGGGCAGCAGCCCACTGGTCGGATTAGCGAATATATATGGCCGGCTTGTTATCTATCACTATCCTCAGGTCTATTTACACTCTTCACAATGCCGTTATAAATAAGTGATTACTCACCTTATTTATGTCCAGTTTCAACTTAATTGGTAACATAACAGTTCACACTACTTTTTCACATATAACATGAATAATTAATAATTATAATAAAGTCACTTTATAAGAGACGAAATAAAGAGTCAGTTCAAAATTAAAAACCGTCACTAGAACCGGATGTAGCTCAAAATTAAAAGCGTCTTACGAAAATGAAGTTATGTATTTAAGGTGATAAACCTGAGACTTTGAAAAGTTTCATTGCGAAAATTTACACTTTCTTACTCTTAAATTTAGGGAGTTTCTTGTTTGTGTGTTGAATTAGGTTCAATACAAAAAATTTTCATCTATTTTTTTATCTTTTTTGTTTTAAATTTAAATAAGATTTTGTTTATTTTATTAAATATGGACGATATTTCTCCAAAGATGTAGTATCATCCAAATATGTAAAATAAAACCTGCTTTATATTGACTAATATATATTAGTCAATATAAAGCAGGTTTTATTTTACATATTTGGATGATACTACATCTTTGGAGAAATATCGTCCATATTTAATAAAATAAACAAAATCTTATTTAAATTTAAAACAAAAAAGATAAAAAAATAGAGGAAAATTTTTTGTATTGAACCTAATTCAACACACAAACAAGAAACTCCCTAAATTTATGAGTAAGAAAGTGTAAATTTTCGCAATGAAACTTTTCAAAGTCTCAGGTTTATCACCTTAAATACATAACTTCATTTTCGTAAGACGCTTTTAATTTTGAGCTACATCCGGTTCTAGTGACGGTTTTTAATTTTGAACTGACTCTTTATTTCGTCTCTTATAAAGTGACTTTATTATAATTATTAATTATTCATGTTATATGTGAAAAAGTAGTGTGAACTGTTATGTTACCAATTAAGTTGAAACTGGACATAAATAAGGTGAGTAATCACTTATTTATAACGGCATTGTGAAGAGTGTAAATAGACCTGAGGATAGTGATAGATAACAAGCCGGCCATATATATTCGCTAATCCGACCAGTGGGCTGCTGCCCTTCGGCGGAAGCACATTTACGTTACTCAGAATTCTACAAACTCGCGTAATATATACGTAATTGATAAAGGACTTTTTTTTTTTTTTGCAAATTATTACATTTCCCTCTAATTAATTAACATGAGATGCGATATTTTCACATGGTAATATCGAGCAAAGGTAGCAATCGAACTTTAAGATCTAGGAGTCTCGATACCACAAAGAGTTCACCTATCAAGAAAAGGGCTAGACGCTCTAAAAAAAAAATACCCCGCCAGCTACACCAGAGAGGTCAGTTGACGAAGTCGAAAATCAACCTGGCACATCATCACAAAATATGTCAGCAAAAGCTATATCAATACAAGGTACGTTAGAAGATTTTTTATAGCTAATCCATTCTAAGTGGTGTCAAACACACTGAATGAACAAATGGAAGCAGTACCCATCCCTAGTGAACCTAAACCCCCACCAATATTCGTTAGAAACATAAAAAAATTTCAATTAATGTTTCTACAATTAAATAATATAGTGGGCTCAGGTAAATACTTATGCCAAAGCCGCATTAATGACACGAAATTAATGCCTGACACCCCAGATACGTACAGAAAAATTGTCAAGTATTTATCTGACACTAAGGCGGATTATCACACATATCAGCTGCGCCAAGAGAGAGCGCTCAGGATGGTGATCAGGAGATTACACTCATCAACACCGCTGGATGCCATTAAAGAAGAACTAACTGAGATGGGGTTCTGTGTTCGCCAAATAGTGAATATATTCAAGGAAGATAGAGAACAGCCTGGCTCAAAAAATAAAATACCGCTCCCACTATTCTTCGTTGACCTTGACCGAACTCCCCAGGTCGAAGACATCTACAAGGTCACACGCCTTTGCTACACTAGCGTTGTTGTAGAAAAGCCCTACACTAAGCGGGACATTGTACAATGCCATAACTGCCAGGCATGGTTGTATGTCACTATATAATCTACAACTATTTAAATTCTACTCTCGTTTTCATTGCTTTTAAGAAGAGAGCAATAACATATGGAGGATAGGCACCCCTAAATAAAACATTAATATTTCTCCCATTTTTACCTTCCATAATGAGATCAAATTTATAAAAAACGTATCCGTGAACCAAAAAGGTGACCACTGACATTCATCCATGAATTAAAATGAACGAATCTACGAGATTACAGACGACCAGCGGTGTGCTGAAGAGAGTTTCATGGCGCAAATTGCGCCATTAAAAATTTTGAGGGGGCATATTTTGACAGATTTTGAATTTTGAATTGGGCACATTTCTATAGGGCTGTGTAAAAACTTTCAGAATGAAAAGTTTCAAACGTAGGGTTAAGGGGAAAACATGGAACACCACACAATCGTTCTACACAAGTAGACCTAAGCAAGTGTAGTTGTACATGATCTGCGATTTTTCTAATTCTACCTTCACTTGCTTTGTTCTTTAGAAAAGGTGAGCAATAAAACAACTTGGGGAGGAGGGGAAGATTTTGTGACATCGGCCTTTGGGGGGAGATGGGCACTCCTGTAGACAACCATTTTCATGTTTATTCAAAAACATTTGTTATTTCCTATTTTATTTTTTGCAAATAAATATTTTTATACGCCACCATCCTAAATATGAGTGAAAACCAGCAAATGTGTTGATAAATTTCGTAGTATTTCAGACCAGGGGTGCCCACAAAGAGATCTTATGGAGCATGTTGCTCCATCAAAATTTTTGGTGGGGCACCTTTTCACGGACTATTCAATTTTTGAGGGGGCACATTTCAGCGAGGTCAAGAATTTTTGGAATAGAAATTTCAAACCAAGGACAAGAGAAAAACCAGAAGCAAACCGTAGAAAGTGCAATTGCATATAGAGCGGGGTGGTCGAATGGGCTTATGCGTGTGCACAGCACCGCTGTTGCTCGACAACCAGATGTATGTCAAATGATATCAAAATAGTCACGAGTTCGCGTCCCGGTGCCGAGGGAGTCTTTTAAATCCCCGCCTACACCCCCTACCCCAGGAAAACTTCCGTATAGCCTTAACGGCGGGGAAGGGGAGGACACACACAAAAAAAAAAAATTAATGTCGGATAGAGCAAAGTAATGCAGATTGGACAAGATCAGGAGGTTGTTGAAATTTATTGTAAAGGAGAGGTACTGGAAATGGTGGAGGACTTCACATATCTAATTGCAGTAATAAACAAGAAAGGAAGGGATGAAATTTCAACAGGATTAAGAAGGCCAATGATGTGTATTACGGCTTATGCAATACAGTCATTGGGAAAAGGGAGGTAGAGATGAATGTAAAAATTCATATTTTTAAAGCGGTATATCTACCAACCCTTATATATGGGAATGAAAGTTGGTCCCATTAACCAAACACCTAAGCAGAGTTACTGCTAGTGAAATGAAATATCTTCGAAAGGTAGCCGGCAGAACCAGGAGAGACCGTATCAGGAATGAAAAAACAAGAGACGACCTAGGCACTGTCTCACTAAAGGATTCTATAGAAAAGAGGCAGTTGAGATGGTTCGGGCATGTATGCCGAATGAATGAAGACTGTGACCCACGAAAATTCATGGAGGCGAGACCTGTAGGAAAGCGCCCAAGAGGAAGACCCAGATTGTGGTGGATGTAGTACATCTCCCGGTTCGGGCAGAAAAGAGGTATGAGGATAGGGGATATGAGGGCTCTAGCTCGGGACCGAAATGCTTGGGATGCATGGATCGAGGCACCTCCACGCTGAAAGGCACAAAGGAGGTAGAGAAAGAAGAAGAAGAAGTGTTTAAAGCAACCCAATGTAATTGGGCAGCACCCTTTTATGATAAAGTGATTCTCTCTATTTTCGTTTACGCTGTTATTAAGAAGAGGAGGGAAATAAAACATCTTGGGAAGGAGAGGGGGAAGGTTCATGGACCTTTGGGGAGAGGGTGCACCCCTGATTCAAGCAAAATAGAAATCACATCCAACAGCATCTCTTTCCTTATGCCCGTATAGTTTAAACGTGAATGAACTCATACAAAACCTAGGTAATTTTTTGGACGATTTTTTGTTATTGTAGGTTAGTATATAAACTATTGTTATTCGGCTCGGGGAAAGGAAAGTCGTCGACCTATAAGTTGACTTTTTTTAACTTTTGGGATTGAACCGATATCAGGGTCGACTTATAGGTTTTGGGGGGCGCATTTTATGAAAATGATATGGAATTTGGGATTGGGAACCCGGGCATCGTCTTTTTTTAACTTTTCGGATTAAATCGATATCAGGGTCGACTCTTATGTTTTGGGGGGCGTGTTTTATGAAAATGATATCCAATTTGAGATTGGGGCTTCCCCGCCTCGACTTTTTTTAACTTTTGGGATTAAATCGATATCAGGGTCGACTACTATGTTTTGGGAGGCGTTTTTTATAAAAATTATTTCGATTTTGAGATTGAGCCTTAGGGGCTTCCCCCAAAACATAAGAGTCGACCCTGATATCGATTTATTCCGAAAAATTAAAAAAAGGTTGAGGCCCAGGGTCCCAATCTCAAATTGGATATCATTTTAACTTATTATTATTATTATCGGATATCATAAAAAGCGCTCCGCCAAAACCTATAAGTCGACCCTGATATCGGTTTATCGGTATATAAACTCGTTTCCAACTTCTAAATAACCGAGAAAAGTTATCGACTTCACGGAAATTATTAAATAACTCTATTCAGGTCTAATCTATTGCAACTTAATAAGACCTAATTGTACATACAAATAAGATATTTGAGGATCAGCAAAACATGCAAATTACAAAGAAAATATAAACAACTTAACCCAAATTCAAGGTGAATTGCTAACGTGCTCAGATGAATTTCAAATCACACCACACACGACGATCTGAACAATCCTACCGTAAAATAATAGACCCATAACAAATAATTTAATTTCAGTCTATAACTCACATAACTCCTTAACCCGCTAATCCAAATTCTTTCCTAATCCCTATTACTCTGTTGACGCGATTTAAAAATAAAGTGGCCAAGAGATCTGCTTTATCAATAATTATTAAAATGAAAAAAAAAAATCAAATATTATACTTGAATATAGTATGTCAATGAAACATAGAACGAAAGATAGCAGATTTGCTAAATTTGTTCAAGCGCATGAAAAATATCTTAAAAGAATAAATCAAATTGTTAAAATCTAATTAATTAAATAAATAAAATGGAAAGATTTTCAATAACGTATTGTGTATTCAATTTTACAAATATTTATTAATTTAATAATTTAACATTAACCAAAAACGAACACAGGGATGTTTTACTCCGATTCGTATTCTAAACTACCATGGACTATTAATGATTATTTCAGTTTTAATTATGTTTATTTTTTTTAACACAACTAATAGTAAAATCATTATGCAAAATATTATAGATAAAATAAAGAGTTTATGTATGGAGGATATGATAGATAAGCAAATTGGAGCGAGGGTTCAAGAATGCCCGAATTGGAACGTAGTAGGTTCGATTCCTGGGCCAGCTAATATTTATTTTTTGGCGGTACAAATAATGTTGATACGCCTAATACGTTTAGTATCTAGCATTAACTCAAAGCATTATGTCAGTGGCTGGAAAAATGGACCAGCAGGTATATTACGCGAGTTTGTAGAATTCTGAGTAACGTAAATGTGCTTCCGCCGAAGGGCAGCAGCCCACTGGTCGGATTAGCGAATATATATGGCCGGCTTGTTATCTATCACTATCCTCAGGTCTATTTACACTGTTCACAATGCCGTTATAAATAAGTGATTACTCACCTTATTTATGTCCAGTTTCAACTTAATTGGTAACATAACAGTTCACACTACTTTTTCACATATAACATGAATAATTAATAATTATAATAAAGTCACTTTATAAGAGACGAAATAAAGAGTCAGTTCAAAATTAAAAACCGTCACTAGAACCGGATGTAGCTCAAAATTAAAAGCGTCTTACGAAAATGAAGTTATGTATTTAAGGTGATAAACCTGAGACTTTGACCTAATTGCTTAGGTCTACTTGTGTAGAACGATTGTGTGGTGTTCCATGTTTTCCCCTTAACCCTACGTTTGAAACTTTTCATTCTGAAAGTTTTTACACAGCCCTATAGAGATGTGCCCAATTCAAAATCTGTCAAAATATGCCCCCTCAAAATTTTTAATGGCGCAATTTGCGCCATGAAACTCTCTTCAGCACACCGCTGGTCGTCTGTAATCTCGTAGATTCGTTCATTTTAATTCATGGATGAATGTCAGTGGTCACCTTTTTGGTTCACGGATACGTTTGTATAAATTTGATCTCATTATGGAAGGTAAAAATGGGAGAAATATTAATGTTTTATTTAGGGGTGCCTATCCCCCATATGTTATTGCTCTCTTCTTAAAAGCAGTGAAAACGAGAGTAGAATTTAAATAGTTGTAGATTATATGAATACAGTCATACACGTCATGTGAGATTATATAGTTACACATCATACACATCCTGCAGTCTGTTCCATGCTTCCACTTGTCTTTTGATTTGAAACTTTTCATTTTGAAAATTTGTAACCCCGTTAAAATGTCCGCCCTCAAAAATTGAAAACCCGGTAAAAATTTGCCCCACTCATACATTTTAATGGCGCTCTTTTGCGCCATGCAACTTCCTTCTGGGCAATCCTGGTTTTATTTTTGTCATAGGAATACTTCATTCTTTATTTATTTATTTCGCCGAAAAGTCATTAGTATATTAATTTGCTGTTAATTATATTCTGCTATAAAAATTTAGTTTGTCTTAAGTAATCAAAAGATTTCTTTCTTGATTATTTTAAAGGATTTATTTTATTATCAGACCCATCATAAGGATAATACTTAATTAAATAGTTTAATTAAATCTACTTTTAGATTAAACATTTATTAGCGAGATGGATGTGTAATTTATAGGTAATATTGCGAAGGCTAAACATCTCCCTATAAACTGTTTAATTGTGGGGGTAAAAGTTTTATACTTCTATATCTTGATTAAAAGTCTTAATTAAATGGTGGAAAATGTTAATGAATACATATCATGTTAAACAGAGTTTCGAGAGATATATGATTAGGATCATGGAGTGATAATATAGTGAATTAATACCGTTTAAAAATATAAGTTATACAATTGTTGGCAACTGAAGCAGTAATGGGGTTTGGCAGTAATCAGTGGATGTTCTCTGTCAATTAGAGTTGGGCAGTGGGATTGATTGAACATTGTAGTTTCAGCTTTCACTCAAGTCCTCCCACCCCACCATTTCTGTTAATCTCTACGCAGGACCCAACTCAATCCTTTATTGTCAAACCATATCAAATATCTACCCCTCGATCATGATAATGTCTCTTATCTATATATTATGTATTACCAATTTTCTTCTACTTTATCAACTTGATAAAAACATGAAGACAATAAAAAAATTAAAATAAAAATAATAAAATGCTTGTATTATTACAACATACCACTGAAAATATATTTTACTAAAAATTTTATTGCTACTAATAAATATTTATTATTTGTCTATTATCAATAATAAATATCTTTTCTTACTGATGTTGAAGCACTACCCCAGGACCTGTAGGTACATGCTCTGTCTTTCCTGTAGATTATACATCCCTTTGTTTTAATGCTGCTGTTTTAAATTAGATCGGTTTGTTGAAGACATCGCAGAGATTTTTCTTCACTTATACGTTTGGGATGATATTCTAAATGAAGGAAAAATCCGTTACAGTTACATTGTGTAATTGGCTCAATTATCTCGGTTTACTGTTTCTTGGCAACTACTGTCGCTTACCACAGACACAGATGTATATTCGGGTTTAGATGATCCAGTAAAATCAATAGATTTTATGATATTAAAAAATGTGAACTTCATTCTCTTAAGTGCAAGTTTATCTTATTGTTTCTTGAGAATCATTTGTAAGGCTGTAATGTCATCAGTAAATTGCAATTATAGTTTCTTAACTATTGTACTGTTTTCACCTTGTACCATGTCCATCAAAAGACAAAGTTCGTCGAACGATAGTGACCAGTTTATTACATATATATTATATTACATACGTGTGTATACATTGGCTTACATAATGTAAATATATATACTGTCTTAAATACAGATTGAGAGCTGTGTAATAACGAAAATTGCGAAAAGGAAGTTATTCTGTACAGTTTCGGACTTCATTCAGTTATAATTTCTATAGCCTTTGAATGGTTGAAAATAAGATAGTAAAGTAATATATATTCTTAAAGAAAATTTAATACTAAGTACCTTTCTTCCTCGTGACTTTTTCGTAAAATGGAAAGAGGAAGAGTCGGCGAGTCAAATAATGATAAAAATGCGATGCAAACATTTTTTTTTCCCCTCGAAATTATTGAATTACGAGGATGGACGTGATGCAAACTATAGAACACAGCGAAAACACTAATATAACAACTTCTATTGGAAATTTTATTAGCTTTAATTTCACATATGGCATTATTATTGATATAACGCATAGTTTCACTGATATAAGCGGAAAACTGGAAAAAGTAAACTTTTTGAATAGATATTAAATTTTTAGACTTGAAATTCACGAGTAGGGGTAACTGACTATTATTTTATGTCTTGAGACTGTAAATACTATAAATTGAAAGGTTAGTAGCTTTATATATCTATAAGCACTCCCTCAATATATACGCTTACAACCTGTATAGGGTCTCTATCTATCTTCACATGTCCGCCATTTTGTATTACAGCGGCTATATGCTGGCAGACGTGCATTTTTCTCATCAGGCCTGTAGATATGGTCAATTTATAAGGAATTTACAAACCTTAGTAATTTACTGAATTCAAAACCTTTTTGCCACGGGCTCCAGGACTATGTGTAGTTGAATGGAATGAACGGACCAGAACCGATGGTCGAGAATGATCTTTCGTTGAGATAATATTTCCACTAGTATTTTTATATTAATTTTCAAATACTTTGGAGCACATTGGTAGAAGGTTAATTGGTCTGTATGAAGAAGGGTTTTACATGTCTTTTTGTGATGATACATTCATAGTTTATCCTTTTATTATTTCGGATCTGTATGTTCAACTTTTGGTAGATTAAATGTTCCCTAACCTGATGGTCGCCTGTCTGTTTGCCATAAAATGCTGTTCTCTTCAAGACCTGATTAAATAGAAAGTTGAGTAGGGATAATTCATTTGCATAAATTAGATACAGAACAGAATATTAGAAGACAAAAAAAAAAGTTTTCTTTTAAATATTACAAGATGTATAAATACAATATAAATCCACAATAGGGTACCGATATTCACTGATTTTGATCTATTGTAAACTGCGTCACGAACGAAACAATATTTAAAATCACTGCAAGCCAAATTTAACTGTAACGCCATTTAACAGCAATATTTTTTTTTTGATAGGCCGGATTTACATATATATAGCTTTCGGTGGAGTTCTTCCTGAATATTCAGATTGAAAGCAGAGTAAAGCGGGAAAAGGAAACGGCCGTCTGGATAAGTGACAAGGGATCTTGAAAAGCAGATAACTGTCGGATTCGAGTCACGTCGATAGACCGGCTCTATGCTTGCCCAGCAAGTGGAGCAGCTGGGCTCACGTACTCTATTCCTGATATTTCATATCCCCTCTCCCCACTTGATTTCGCCATTCCTCTCTTTTTCAACGCTTCGGTCAAGAGAAGAATATACGAATTCAATAATATTAGCGACACATTAAGAATTATAAGGAGTATCTACTAGTAAAAATACTAGTAAAATGTATATAGTCTTGTATTAGGGAGATGCTAAGTACAAGAGTAAATATTGTGTTATAAATGTGGTAGGTTGACAATTATGTAAATGGTGATTAGAGGACTCTTTATATAGGAAATTACGAATTTACGAATTGAAAAAGAATTTACAGAAAGAAATCTTGTAAAAAAACGAGTTTTTTGTACGCCTTCTTGATTGTAAGCATTCATTATCTGATTTAGTCTTGTATTAAGATTACTTGACAGTTCACAGTATACCAATTATGGCAATCATATATAGCGCAATCTGAATAATGCGAGTTTTATTCCAGCAATCCAATTTCAAAAACGAAAAATATGATAGTAAGAAGATTAGATGAAACATAATGTTCAGAATCGAATTTCTAATTGAAGTTGCCCAACTAGATGCAATTTAAAAAAATAATCCTGTGATTATTATCCGATTACTTCTTATTTTGAAAAAGAAGTAAAGACAGTAAAGTATGAAGAAGCAGTGATTTTATTTGATAGCCAACAACGGACCACATGCTTTGGAAAAAAAATCTTTTTCGTACAACGTTTAGGAGAAGTAGTAAGGATGTGTGCCCAAAATCAAATCAAACAAAACATTTTTTAAATTTCTTTATTGAGTATTATAACAATCTGTCTGTTGGACATTGGTTATAGTGAGGTAGGATGACATTCACACTATATGTACAAAAAAATAAAACAAATAGAACAAAATAATAATCAAAAGTATATACAATAGGCAATAAAATAAAATAACCTAAAAAATAAGAAAATTAAAACTAAGAAAAGAAAAACACATGCATACCTATATACAATCAGGCGAGGGAACTCCAGGAGAACACTGCGCTACTCTCCCAACCGCGTCACTGGTACTAAAGCCAGCGGAGATTGGTCGAGAGCACATTAGCCACATACACACATGTCTTGAGTGAAGAATCTGGCCATTGCCAGAACTCCAATTTATAAAATCTACAAAAGGTCGCGAGGCCATTGCCGTTTCAACCTTCTTGGAGGATTATAGGGATGGGAGGTGCTTGATAGGGATTGTGCAAGAAGATTTGGGTGGTAAGTAAGGTTCTGGGGAAATTTGGAGAATTTTTCTGGGATAAGGTCTAGGACATATGGGATGTTGAGGTCATGATATAGGGTTTTGTTGGTTACATAGAAAGGAGCATCGACTATTGTTCGAAGGACTTTAGACTGGAAGGATTGGATGCGCTTGATGTTAGAAAATTTTGCTGATCCCCACAGTTCTAATCCGTAAGTCCAAATAGGTTTCAGTATTGTCTTGTAGATCAGTAGCTTGTTTTCAATGGAAAGTTTAGATTTTCGGCTTAGTAGTCGGTATAGTTGGCCGTATCGTCGGTTGAGTTCTTGTCTTTTGAGTCTAGTATGTGGGTTCCACGTTAGTCTTCGGTCTAAATGAAAGCCAAGATACCGGACTGCGTCTGAGTAAGGAAGCTGGATGGAATTAAAGTGTACTGGTGGACAGGAACTGCGTCGGAGTGTAAAGGTAATATGTTGGCATTTAGATTCATTAACTTTAATGCGCCAGTTATTACACAAGTGCTCAATCAAGGTGAGGTGGTTTTGGAGATTTAAGGATGCTATGTCGGGATCAGAGTTGGATGATAAAATTGCGGTGTCGTCAGCGAATGTTGCAAGAAAAGTATCGGGATGAACAGGGATGTCAGCAGTAAAGAGGATGTAAAGCACGGGACCCAAGACGCTGCCTTGGGGAACACCGGCTTTAACGGAGTAGATATTGGAAAATTCTGTTCCACAGCGAACTCGAAAGGAGCGGTCAGAAAGGTAGGATCGAAGGACTAGGTACAAGGACTGAGGTAAATGGATTTTAAGGTTGGAGAGTAGTCCGGAGTGCCATACCCGGTCAAATGCCTGTGCAATGTCCAGAAAGGCACCCGAATAGTATTCCTTGTTTTCTAGGGCTGAGGAAATATGATCAACAACTCGGAGTCCTTGTTGAACAGTAGAATGTTGAGAGCGAAAACCAAACTGATGGGAAGGGATATTTTGGGATTCTATAATAGGTAGGATTCGTTTCAAAAGGATCTTTTCAAAAATTTTTGAAAGGATTGGGAGTAGGCTGATTGGTCTATAGGATGTTGAGCTATTGAGAGGTTTGCCTGGTTTTGGGAAAAGGATAATAGTGGAGTGTTACCATAACAGAGGGAAGTGGGTGGTGCGTAGGATACAATTGTAGATATATGTAAGGAATATGACTGCTTTGGATGGAAGTTGTCGAAGGATTTGAGGTGTAAGGAGATCATGTCCAGGAGCTTTACGGGGGATTAGTTTTTTTAATTGAAATTTTACTTCGGAAGGATGAATAGCTTTTGGGGGCAAGGAAAGTGGGATTGGTGATCTAAGGAGTTCTTCTACTGTTACGGTGTGGGCAGGATGGGATTCCGGATGTGAAATAAATGCATTGGAGAGGTGAATGGCGAACTCCTCAGCTTTATCTTCGTCAGATGCTGCCCAGGAGCCATCACCTCGTCGAAGGGGATGGGAAATGCGGTGAGGATTTAGGATTTTTGTTGTGGTTTTCCAAAGGGAATTGTCGCGAGAAGAGAGGGAGGATAGGTAGGAGTTAAAGGATTGTGATCTGAAGATGGCTAATTCCAGTTTTAATTGTTTGCAGTAGTAATTATAGGAGCAGCGGTCGGTAGGATGTCGGGTACGTTGCCATAATAATCTGGCACGGCGTTTGGTGTGGATTAGGTTAAGGAGGTGTTGGGGTAGAATGTTCTTTATAACAATTCTGGAGGAGTCTTTTGGGAAGGAGGCAGTCCAGGCGGCTTGTTGGATTTTGGTAGGAATTTACGGCACTATCAAGGTCATCGGGAGTTTTGAGGGATATGTTGAGATCAATATTATCGGAGATTATTTGGCGGAAAAGGTCCCAGTTTACTGGGCCCCTAATGAATGACGGTGGAGAAGGTTTGGGAACGGGTTCAAGTGAAACATTAAGGATTAGAGGACTATGGTCAGAGGAAAGTTCATTTAGACGTGTAATGGAACAATTGAGGGGACTTAAGCCGCTGTGGATAAAGAAATCAAGAAGATCAGGATTACGGTTGGGATCTGTGGGCCAGTAGGTAGGAGAGTTGGGGGAAAGGAGGTGAAAACGTTGTTGCAGACAGCAGGGTTCGGCCTCGAGAATTCGTGGTTCTGGAACCCCATTGTTGGTGCTTGGCATTTAGGTCTGCACCCAAGATGGAGTGATGTCCTAAGGAGTCGAGGAGAAAACTGAATTGGGCATTGGATATGGATCGGTTAGGAGGGCAATACGCTGATGCAAGAGTAACCGGAAAGGAGAAGGTTTTTATCACGATAGCGGTGGACTGTAGGAAATCATGTATAGGTAATGGGAGTACGTGATGGGAGAGGGATTGGTGTACAATTACAGTAGTACCGGCATGTGCTTTTCCGTCAGGGTGGTCAGTACGATATGTCAGGTATTGTGGTATATTGAAGTGCTGTTTAGTGGTTAGTCGAGTTTCAGTAATTAGTGCCACATCAATGTTCTTGTCAAATAGGAAGGTAGATAGTTCGTCTGTATGATTTCTAACACCATTCGCATTCCAAAGGAGAATGGATATGGGTTTAGAGATGTGAGTCATTTAAGGATTTTTTAAAGGAGGGATGAGGTGAGATACGAGATTCGTGAGGAGTGATATGAGTGGAGTAACAAGGGATTTGAAATCGGTGAGGAAAGATGCTAACAAACTTGTGAGATCTGTTGCATTTGAAGGAGGAGGAATATGAGGAATTTGTTGTTGGTGATTAGGTATATTAGGATGAAGAGGATTTTGAGGTTGGGGTTGAGGTTGTTGTTGTGGCAGGGCTTGACATTTATCGGTTAAAGTCTTACCTCTAAGTAGTTGGGAGAATGATACATCATTGTTTACAATTCTGGAAGGCTCTCTCTCTCTTCTTGTTCTTAGTGCTTCATCTTGAATCCGGTTTTTCTGGTGTCTGGTTTTGAGATTCTTGTAAATTTGGCAGCCTTTGTAGTTGGCCGGGTGTCCCTCCAAGCATAGGGCACATACTGCTGGATCTTGTATAGGTTTGGTGCACTCTACAGTGCTGTTCACCGCACTTCACGCAACGCGGCAGATGGTGGCAATATGTCTTCGTGTGGCCATAGGTCTGACAATTATAGCACTGCACGATGTCTCTCTTGGGGTATGGCTTCTCAACTTTCACCATTGTGTAGTATATTCTTGTGATATCATATATTTTTTCGATACCTGGTGATGGCTCCAAGTCCACGAAAAACAATGGTAGTGGGATCCTATTTCGTAATCCTGGCTGCTCCCTGTCCTCCTTCAAAACGTTTGTTACCTGGCGTACATTGAAACCAAGCGTCGTTAGTTCTTCTTTAATAACTTCAGTGGGGGTTGAGGAGTGTAAATTTCTTATCACTATTCGTAAAGCTCTTTCCTGCCTCAGCTGGTAAGTGTGAAAATTCGCATTTGTTTCTGATAAGTACTTCACTATTTTTCGGTAGGCTTCTGCAGAATCAGGTGTTATTTTGGTGTCATTGGTCCTGTTAAGGCATGAATAACTGCCAGAGCAGATTTTATTTAGTTAGGTGCAGAACATCTGGAAATTTTTTATATTTTTCACAAATATCGGAGGAGGCTTTGGTTCTCTGGGTATTGCTGCAGACTCCATTACTTCTCGGTTATTTTGAAGCACTTGGTAGGGGTTTGGAGTAAAGAAAGGCGATTCTTCAATCGTTTCTTGTGCAGACGTACCTGGTTGGGGCTGAGGTTCTGGTTCTGAAGTGTTCATTTTGGTCACTGGAGGTATTTCTCGTAGGCAGCGACGAGTCCTTTGTTTGGCTGGTGAGCTAACTCCGTCTGACCGAGACCTCTTGAGCACCTTACTGGCCATCACTTGCTGATCATACCGCATATCATAAGAAAAAATAAATAAATAAATAAAAAAATAAAATTTTTTTTTTCTCTTTAAATAACAAAAAAAAAATATTTCAACAGTAAATATCAACTGCTCTGATATACACTTTAACTGTATTACGTGAATAATCAGAGAGATTCCGCTATAAAATTGGCAAAAACTGAGAGAGGAGTTGAGGAGACAACCTTCACATCAGCTGATCCACTGCCTTCCTCAAACAAAACTAGGTGAGTTTAAAAAAAAAAAAATATACAGTTGCGGTCAGAGAAACAACCCTTTTTTTTTTTTTACTCTTATGTTTAAAAGGCAAATTATTCACTGATTTAGTTTTCTAAAAGGTTACATGATGATTTTTCAGAATAAACTGACAATGGATACCTAAATATTTAAATATAATATCAGATCTAGAGTTATTAAACTACTGTAAATATATTTAAGATTATAAAGGTATCTATGAAATATTTTTATATTTCATTTCTTCTTTCATACAAGTTCAATGAAATAGTAGTGGACACTGTTGGAATATCTCAAAGGGAAGATTCATCAAGTTATTCACTAATTTAATTTTCTAAAAAGTTGCATGACAATTTTTCGGAATAAACGTTGATACCTAATTATTTAAATATAATATCAGATCTATAGTCACTAAACTACAGTAAATGTATTGTAGGTTATAAACATATGCTTTATACATCCATAAAATGATTTTATATTTTACTTCTTCTTTCACACAACTATAATGAAATAGTTTTTTTAACACAGCCATTGCCTTGATTAGGCGGATTTTAAATACTTTATACAAACGTAAAAATATTTTTTAAAGCTTACATTTAGTTAGTAAATTTCATTTAATTTCCTTGAAAACAGGTGGTTTACGTTAAATATTATCAGTTTTCAAAAATTATTATTATACTTTTTTTGCCACTCTCCGTTACCTTCTACAACTTTCTATATTAGATATTGTTTTTTTCTGAAATTCTCCGCTTTCCAGTGATATATTATAAGTATACCTTCTGACTTGTATTTCCGGAGATTCATTTTCGACCTAGATAAGCATTTTTATTTTTTTCTTCTTTATTCATTATCAAATTATTTCAAAAGTTATATTTAGCATTTTTTCGTAACGCTGAACAATGTGAAATGGTTAACTTTTGAAAATAAACCATGTTAAAGGTACTTTAGAGGAAGACGGAGTTCTGCGCGTTCGCTAGTCTATTACAAACCACCTGTTACTTCGTCTCCCACAAGTTATTAAAATACCATTGAATTAGTGAACTGAAGTGATTATAAACAGTGTTATTTGAATAATTAACAATTCGCTCATCAAATGAACATAACAAAGTGAGTAATCGCTTATTTATCAAGTTTACTGAACAGTGGTAACAACAATAGATTTAGGTGGAGAGGTTAACTATTATATTGTTATCTATAAGCAGTCTCCCCTCTTCACTCAGTAGCCGGAGAGGCAGGAGGGCCACGTCTTTTGCCGTTCCACCGTTCTACGTAATTATTTTTACATCGAGCTATTTTAATTTTTCAGCCAGATTGTTTAAATGAGATATTATCACATGATAATGTCCACAAAAAGTAAAAGATCGAGAAGTTTAGGCAATAACAGCTCTCAAAGCACACCTGTTAAGCAAAGGCCAAAGCGTTCCAATAGGAAAACACCATCATCAACACCTGACAGACTTACTGAAACCATTAATGATCCACAACCTGGTTCTTCAACACAAATAACAGACAAATCTCCGTTTTTTACCACCAACCCATACCAGATATTATCTTCTGAAGATACAATGGAAACAGCACCAACCCCTAGAGAGCCAAAAACACCTCCAATATTTGTTCGAAACATTAAAAATTTCCCTTTATTCTGTCAGCATCTCAATAAAATAATTGACAACGGTAAATACTTATGCCATAGTAGAACAAATGACACCAAACTAATGCCGGACTCTCCGGATGTATACAGAAAAATTGTGAAATACTTAACAGAATCAAAGGCTGAATATCACACATATCAGTTATATGAAGAGAGAGCACTGAGAGTAGTGATAAAAGGTCTCCACCCTTCAACTCTACCTGATGAAATCAAAGAAGAATTAACGGCTTTAGGCTACAATATCCACCAAATTACCAACGTTTATAAAGAAAATAAAGAGCTACCGGGAGTAAACGACAAAATAGCACTACCACTATTTTTCGTGGACCTAGAGCGCACTCCAGGGGTCGAAAATATTTACAGAATTAATCGTTTATACAATACTAGTATAATGGTTGAAAAGCCATACAATAAAACGGAGATAGTACAATGCCATAATTGTCAAACCTATGGCCATACAAGAAGTTACTGCCATCGCTTACCTCGATATGTGAAGTGAGACAACAGCACAGGTCTGAGGACTGCACCAAGTCTAGGCAAACTCCTGCTGTGTGCACACTATGCCACCAAAATCACCCAGCAAACTACAAGGGATGCCAAACGTATAAAATACTGAAATCAAGAACACAGACAACACTCAGACAGGAAGAGATCTCCAGGACTCCCAGACCACCAAGGCAACCCTTTAGACGTGTGAACAAAGAGGTGTTTTTTGCTGAAATTCTAGGAGAAACTGAACGGACAAATCAACCTCAGACCCTGCCGCACACTCATCAACAATCTCATGATCCACCAGCCCAATATGACAAAACCCAAAAGTCCAGTCCTCATCAAATCTCTTACGTTCCTCCTCCTAACAATTCGAATCACCAGTCTCCTTACATCATTTCTCTCAGAATTCAGATCTCTCATCACTCCGCTCATCTCCTTACTTACAAATGTCATATCCAATCTTATCCCACCGCCAATAATTCCTTAAATATCCACAATAAAACCCATCTCCATAAAAACGATCCAAACCACATCAACGAACTAACATTTTTTCTACAGGACAATAACATTGACATAGCCCTAATTACCGAGACCCGACTAACTAACAAATGACAGTTCAACATATCTGGATACAAGATTTATCGAACTGACCACCCTCATGGACCACCCTCAGTCACTGCAGCCATCATCCATCAATCCCTCTCCCATCACTTGTACTCTTTACCAGTTCATAATTTCCTACAAACCTCAGCCATAACAATCCAAACCTCACTTTTTCCTGTTACAGTTGTCGCAGCATACTCTCCATCTAATATAGTAATACCTGAACCTAACTTCATTTCCTTTCTCAATTCCTTAGGACACCATTTCCTTATAGGTGCAGATCTTAATGCCAAACATAAGCAATGGGGAGCCAGAACCACGAATTCCCGCGGGCGAACATTGATGTCTGCTCTTAATTCCCATAATAGCAACATCCTTTCTCCTGATACTTCTACATACTGGCCAACAGATCCTAACCGTAATCCTGACCTCCTTGACTTCTTCATTCACAAAGGCCTAGGACCGCTAAATTTCTCAATTTCACGGCTCGACGACCTTTCCTCAGACCATATTCCGCTAAACCTAACCCTTTCCGCATCTCCTATCCCCAAATTATCTCCTCCCTCATTCATCAGAGGTCCAGTCAACTGGAACCTTTTCCGCCAAACAATTACAGATGCAATAGACCTCACAGTACCCCTAAAGAACTCTCAAGACCTAGACAATGCAATCAGTTCCTTCACCACCTTGATCCAACAAGCAGTCTGGACTGCATCCTCACCACTCCCCTCCAAAAAAATCCCTTAAAAAGAATCCCTTGCCCCAAAACCTTACTGACCTTATTAAATCCATACGCCAATCTAGGGTCCTCTGGCAAAGAGCCAGGCATCCTGATGATCGGAAATTATATAATTACCATTCCAAGCAGGTTAAAAAAGAACTGGCTACCTATAGATCCCAATTCTACAATTCCTACCTTTTCTCTCTCTCTACCTCTGGAAAGTGACCAAACAAATCCTTAAATACCAATCTATTTCCCACCCACTCCGACGAGATGATGGAACCTGGGCTTCATCAGATAAGACTAGAGCTGAAGAATTTGCCAAACATATATCCAAAACAACCACTCTCCACACCGAACTCTATCCCATCCACACTGATGAAGTTAAAGAACTCCTCTTTTCTCCGATTCCTCTCTCCTTGCCTCCTAAAGCTGTCAACCCCTCTGAGGTCAAATTCCTTATAAACAACAAATTCCTCGAATACCCTGGACCTGATCTCCTTACTTCCCTGATCCTTAGACAACTTCCCAAAAAAGCAATGATATTCCTCACATACCTGTATAACTGTACCCTCCTCACAACTCACTTTCCTCTGATATGGAAACACTCCATTATTATCCTCTTCCAATAAGCTTACTTCCGATCCTCTCAAAAATATTTGAAAAACGTATCCTACCCATTCTCGAAACCCACAATATCCCCTCCCATCAGTTTGGATTCCGCTCAAGACATTCTACTGTTCAACAAGGCCTCCACGTTGTTGACCATATATCCTCTGCGCTTGAAAGCAAGTAATATTGCACTGGTGCCTTTCTGGACGTAGCGCAAGCTTTCGACCGGGTGTGGCACGATAGCTTGCTTTTCAAGCTCAAAACTCACTTACCGTAATCCTAGTCCTCAAAACCTACCCCTCAAATTGTTCCTTTTAAGACCGCTGCGGCACTGAATTTTCCAACTATTATCCAGTTGAGGCTGGTGTTCCACAATTCAGTGTCTTGGGACCAGTTCTATACATCCTTTTCACAGCTGACATTCCAAAACATCCTAATACCCTTCTAGCAACATTTGCTGACGATACCGCCATCCTATATTCCCACCCAGACTCTAAAACAGCATCCCTAAACCTTGAAAGACACATCTCCCTAATTGAGCAATGGTGCAACAATTGGCGCATCAAGATCAATGAATCCAAATGCAAGCATGTCACCTTTACCCCCCGACGCAGATCCTGTCCACATATCCTTTTCAACTCAGTACCTCTTTCCATCTCAGATACAGTTCGGTATCTTGGATTACTTTTAGACAAAAGACTAACATGGAACTACCAGACTTAAAAGACAAGAGCTTAACCGACGACTTGGCCAGTTATACAGACTACTTAACAGAAAATCTAATCTCTCAATTGAGAACAAACTCTATTAATATATAACATACTGAAACCCATCTAGACCTACGGACTTGAACTGTGGGGGACAACTCAATTTTCGAACATCAAACGCATCCAATCCTTCCAGTCTAAAGTCCTCCGTTTAATAGTCAATACTCCTTATTATGTTACGAACAAAACCTTACATCATGACCTTAACATCCCTTATGTCCTTAACGTTATTCCATCCCGATTTTCAAATTTTCATCAGAACCTTATCCCTTAGCACAATCCTTACCCAGTTCCAGTCATCCCTACAATCCTCCTCGAAGGTTGAAGCGGCAGTGGCCTTAAGATTTTTTGTAAAGACCTCATTGGAGTCCTGGCGATGGCCAGCTTCTCCACTCAAGTCATGAGCGTAGTGCCCTCTCTTAGTCTCCACTGGATTCCCATCCTAGTGATGCGGCTGAGAGAGAAGCGCTTAGATCTCTTGGAGTCTTGCCTTATCCTCCACACCTGGGGGAAAAGGCCCGACTCGGAGCTCCCTCGGCTGACTGTAAATATTGTAAATAAGTTTGAATGTGTTTTTATTATTATTTTTTTTTAATGTTGTATCCATGATCGATTTATTCTGTTACTCGAAGTTTTATTTTATGTTGTTATAATCTTGTTTTTCTTTTATTGTATATATGGTATGTTTGTATTTCATTCAACCTAAACACTCAATGCCCTTAATTGAGGCAAAATATATTTTTTCTAAATAAAAAAAAATAAAAAAGAGGAAGCCGTATATGAACATTGGGCATTTAAGCCCTGTAAAGTGACATCAATGGCGTAAGACCTAATTGATAATGAAGGCCACTTAATTATACAATGATACACCGAGTTTAATAAAAATTGTTACTGCCGTTTTTGAGAAAATTGTGAAAATGTGATTCCACGTTGATATAAAGTGACACTTCCAGTAAGCCGATTTTAAGGAAAAAAATGCTGTCACATCTAAGGCATATACCTATCTTAAATACGTAATATTAGCTTTGTAGGATTTTTCTTTTTTAAGCTAGAGTGTTCACATACACACAGACCATTTTTTGGGACTTGGGTATTTGGACTCAGGGTACTCCAAAAACTTTATTTATTATTTCCGTGGAAAACATAGATTAAAAAATTTTCTCGATCACAATACTTACCCTTACTATATATTACATATATACGTAAGTGAAAGTAAAAACTAGGAGGAGAAGAAACAAACGAACAATTTGACCACTTAATGGTGCAATTGTTTTTATAATGTTGTGTTTCAAAACTGGCAAAGAAATATCCGGAAATCTTTCAGGTAGCAATCTGGTAAATAAAATGACATTTAATAAAATTTTTAGTGAATAATGCAATTTTTATGACCGTGGCTGTAATTCAATATTTTTTTAAATGAGTGTAAAGTTAAAAATCCAGTAGCTGAAGTTGAAGTATTTATTGAATTTTAATTTTTTATTGTATCTAAAGTTCCTGAACACCCGCTATAATCCGAACTTTTCGATAATTCCAACAACTTCCGGAGCAATTAGTCCAGATTATTATTAGTACTGATCGCACTGTATTAATAAAATAATAAAAGAGGTGAACCAATGCCATTATATATTATGGAGAAGAGAGAGATCGCAAGATAGGTTGATAAAATATTTTATCGATTTACGTATTTTGTATGAAAAAAATGAGATAGTAAAAGTTATATAAATTATTCATTTCATATAGTACAACGAGAATATATTTAAAAAAAAAATCAAAACAAAACAATATTATCAAGAAAGTTATTAAACATGTGAAATTGTTGAAGCTACATACTTTATTATGATTGTAGAAATAACAGTTTACTTAACAAGTAATATGCTTGCATCACTTGAAAATATCCCTACTAATAGAAAGGCATGTTTTGCAGTTAAGCGAAGTCTTCGCTATCTTTTAACATATACTAAACAAACATTTTAGTCACCTGAAAAAGAGCTGAGTACTTTGTAGTTCTCTTTCTTATTAAGAGTGTAATATAGAAACACACTTTAATAAGAACTTCGTTGCTATAGCAACATTAGCAACCAAGAAAATTGTGTGAGTCTTGAATATAATTTCTGATAATATTATATTGTTCATACAATTAAAAATGTATTTCTAATATCCTTTATAACTCGAGTGTATTACAGAGAAGAACAATAAATATTTTTTTGTTAGAGTTCGCGCATAGGCTTCTAGTAGTTCTCAGCTATTGAATGTTAATTATGAGAATTTAGATGGTCATTTAAAATTTTTGGCTAAAAAAAATTCTATTTTAGTAAAATGTGTCCTTGTACCTAGTCCTCCGATCCTACCTCTCTGACCGCTCCTTTCGAGTTCGCTGTGGATCAGAATTTTGCAATATCTACTCCGTTAAAGCCGGTGTTCCCCAATGCAGCGTCTTGGGTCTAGTGCTTTACATCCTCTTTACTGCTAACATCCCTGTTCATCCCGATACTTTCCTTGCAACATTCGCTGACGACACCGCAATCTTATCATCCAACTCTGATCCCGAAATAGCACCCTTAAACCTCCAAAGGCACCTCACCTTGATTGAGCACTGGTGTAATAACTGGCGCATTAAAGTTAATAAATCTAGATGCCAACATATTACCTTTACACTCCGACACAATTCGCAGGAAGCTGGATGGAATTAAAGTTTACTGGTGTGCAGACACCAGTAAACTTTAATTCCATAAAGCTTCCTTATTCAGAAACAGTCCGTTATCTTGGCTTTCATTTAGACCGAAGACTAACATGGAACCCACATACTAGACTCAAAAGACAAGAACTCAACCAACGATACGGCCAGCTATACAGATTACTAAACAGAAAATCTAAACTTTCTATTGAAAACACATTACTTATCTACAAGACAATTCTGAAACTTATATGGACATACGGAATTGAACTGTAGGAGACAGCAAAATTTTCTAACATCAAACGCATCCAATCCTTTCAATCTAAAGTTCTTCGAACAATAATTGATGCTCCGTTCTATGTAACTAAAAAAACCCTACACATGACCTTAATGCCCCATTTGTCCTAGACCTTATCACAGAAAAATTCTCCAAATTTCACCAGTGCCTTACCTATTATCCAAATCCCCTTGCACAATCTCTATCCAGTACCATCCATCCTCCTCGAAGGTTGAAGCGGCAGTGGCCCAGAGATTTGTTGTAAGAATATATTGGAGTTCTGGTAATGGCCAGATTATTTTATTGCTGTTTATTACTTTTATTTATTAGGCAAAATATGAATGAGCTACTCTTTATCACTATTACCATTGACCTTGAAGATGACAGATTGTAATATATCTCAATAAAGAAATTGCCAATAGTAAAATGTCATTAAATTATAAACGTTTGTAGTGAATCTTTCTAGATATTGTTCTTGCAGAACAGATTATTATCCAAACATACATGATTCTGTTCCAGCTTATCAAATTAATGTGCATTTCATACTACACTGTTGATAAGAGATTAACAACCTGTGGACTGCATTCATATATTTACTCATTCCGTCTTGACGATGCGTTAATTTAAGAAACGTTTATTAGTTATTTAATTTTCTAAAATCTGAGAGGTTTACTTTTTTTTCCCTAATCATTGTTCTCATAATTTAATAAAATTATAGGAGTACTAGAATGATAACCCATAAGTCTCCTAACGGCGGATCAATTCTCAAGTTACAAATTATAGAAGTGTTCATTGAATTCTTGCTGTACTCGTTGCTGAAATAGTATAACTGTAATATATTCTGTAGGTCATATTGTATTATTTTTTATCAACACAAAATAAATTGAACTAAATTACAGTTTGGACAAATATTTAATTTCTTCAAAAATCTATATTATACTTTCCGCATTATTGTCAATTTATATTATTATAATTATTCTTATTGCCAATAGGTAATCTTATTAATGGAAAAATAATTATAGGAATAAGAATTATGGTGTCTTCGTTACGCTCCGTCCCACTAGCGTCTGAGTTACTGTCCGTTCCCACTTTGTAAATGCATAAGAAAATATGACACGGTCACTTCACAGCCTATAATACCAACTATAATACTATAATACCAAAACAGTATACTGATGAAGATTTGCAAAGGGACAACTCTAGAAAGACGAAATATGAAACACATTCATAACGAACTACAGCTCGACTCGATTCAGCAAAACACATCAAGAAGACATATAAAGTTCTTTGATGACCTTCCCACATCCTTCAGCCCATTATTCCAATCCATCACTCCATTCCTCCTCCCTGCCAGATAGGAAGGCCGTAAGGGTTCCATACACCCCATCAGTATAATATGTAACTAACAAAACCCTACACCATGACCTTAATATCTCATTTGTCTTAGACCTTATCCCAGAAAAATTCTCCAAATTTAACCAGAACCTTACCTATCATCCCAATCCCCTTGCACAATCTCTATCCAGCACCACCCATCCTTACAATCCTCCTCGAAGGTTGAAGCGACAGTGGCCCAGAGACTTGTTGTAAGAATGTATTGGAGTTCTGGTAATGGCCAGATTCTCCACTCAAGGCATGTATGTCTGGTCACAATGTCTCTGATCAGCCTCCATTGGTAATACCATTGCGGCTGAGTGAAAGACGCTGGGATCTCCTAGAGTTCTGCCTTTACCTCCACGAGTGTGTCCGTCTTACGGTCCTCCCCTATCCTTATACCTATCCCTCTCCTCCTAACTACCATTTTTGTTTTGCACATATTTATTATTTTATTTACATATTATTTTTTTATCATTCATCAAGCGGAGGACCCTCGACTCCAAATATTTCAACTGGATCTGTAAATAGACCGAAAGAGATATTGCCAATCAATACAACGCACTTTCAAATACCGGTGTGACCGGCCATGTTAAAAGGTTGAATAATGAAATAATGCCCAAAACGGCATTTGAATGGAAAGCAAATGGTAAGATAAGTAGAAAGATGTCTCCTGTTAGATGGAGAAAAAATGTTGTGGCTTAAATTACGACAGGCTCACCGAAGAGAAAGCGATGATGAGGGAGAACAGATGGAGCAGAGAGCAGATAGAGGAACTTGGCTGAGGTGAACTTAAATTTACGAAGAAACAACTTAAAAAAAAAAATTGCATTTTATACATTTTGTATAATTTGGATCAAAATATACTTATTATTATCGTATATAATCAATTCAATTATTACTTAATTATTTTTCGAAGTTGGAAAATCAATAAATGAATCTAAAACAGTTTCCATTGACCTGTTTTAAATCATGGACAATACAGTCCAAGAGCAGAAGAGATAAAGGAGACTTTCCCGGACTGGCTTTAAACGGGAGAGGGGAGAATTTAACAGTAAAAGGTCGGGGAAGGAGGAGACATTACGAGGGAAGGGGGAGATAAAAAGACTGCATTGTCGGCGAGTCCTTTAACGGACCACCGATTACCAGCCAGTAATTGGCCCAGCCAGTGGTGCCTCTATAGCAAAATGTTCTCGCGGGCCATTTCCTCCTCATCGGCGAGTGTCGGGTCGAGGATCGCTCTAGATAAAGATCTCTCTCGGTGGAGGTGAGAGTTCCTAATGGAAGGTGGATAACATTAGCTCTTGGCTGCCACACAGTAATAACAACCTTAGGATGGAATTTTATGAGGCAGCTCATTGCAATTATTATAAGATACATTCAGTTTCCAACAGCCAAATTACATTTTCACATGCATAAGGTGAACCTAGAAATTTCTTCATCGATTAGTCACATTAATTTATATATATATATATACACACAATATATAATATATATATATATATATATATATATATATATATATATATATACTCAACATATATATAATATATATACATAATATATATGTATTAGATTAGGGGACTGGGGTAGCCTCGCGGGCTAAGGCGCTTGCAATTAGTGTTGCCCAAATGCAAGACCAATGCAAGACTTGGCTAGTCTTGGTCTTGGTCTTGCAGTATTCACACCTAGTCTTAGTCTTGCACATTCAGCCTTGGTCTTGTTCTTGGTCTTGCAGCAAGAGTCTCGCAAGTCTTGCAGGTCCTGCAATTACTTATTAGCCTATTGCTACTTATTAAACACGTTAATTTATGTCTTAGAACGACACAAAAGAATAGATACATTGGAGCCTATCTTTTGTCCTAGACATAGCAAAGTTCAACCTAATTTACTTAAATATACATACTTTAAAGACATAGTCAAGATAGATAGCGATAGACTCTCACCTTAGATGGAATGTAAGGGCTGTGGTATAAAGAACATTAAGTACAATATTAACATTTATTGAAATAAAAAATAGAACAAAAATTTAGTGTTTAGAGTTTACTTAAACAATAATAACGATATGGTCCGACCAGATGGAAACGTCTATCGGTCGGTACTATTGATAATAAGTAAACCAGTTTTTAATAGTGACATATTTTTGTTTTACAAAAGTATAGTTAAGGATTGTGTGTGTGTGTTTGTACGTTCGTGCATGCGAACGCGGGGGCGTGTGTGTGTATGTATTTTGTGGAAATACTAATTCGCCAGGCTCACTTTGACTTTTTTTCACAGAGCTGACTAACAAAAAATAAATCCTACGAACAGACCCGATCTGGCTCCGCATAGAGCCCTCGGCTGGTGTTTGAACCGTGGCGCCCTTATCAGGACTATATATACCCATCTAATGTATCCATTAGAAAAAAACAAACAATTGAATTAAATTCATTTTCATAAAAACCAATCAGTGAAATCATTAGGGTATGATTTCTTGGATGAACCAAGCAATGTAAACGGGCAAGTGAACCACCATTAAAATCAGCTTATAAAAAACAATATACTGTAACTTTGCTAAAACTGGTCCGATTCAGATGACTTTTTTCAGAAATTTAATGGCCTTTCAAATCAGGCTTCAAAGGCTTCAAAACAGACAGAAAACGAATACAGAACTCTTGAAAACCGATAAGATGTGTTAGTTCCCCAAAACAATTTTTTTTTCTTTATAACTTTTTTCATGAATTTCCTAGGGATTCAGTAAATATACGAAAATATTATTTTTAATACAAAGAGATTATGAATGAGTGCCGCGCGACCTTCACATTCTTTAATTTTCTATTTAGATTTCAATTGAAATCTTTCTCCATAACGGACTGCACATAGTGGTACCATTATATTGTTATGCAAAATATATTATTGAATTTCTCATAAAAATAGTTTTAATTTGTAAAATTAAAAAGAAAAATGCTTTAATAGTTTTCTAGTTATTTTTTAATATGTTTTTCTTCCAATTTTCTTAAACATACATCTATAGCGGACAATTTTTGATTCCCCGTGAGGGTCCGCTTCTTGTGAAGAGAAGTTTTATTATAGTAACTAAAACGGGCTAGTATTTTTAGTAATTTTTCTAGGCTATTAATATTTCTTAATGAAAACCGTTCTTTGTTTTGTTTTCTTATCTTGCTCCGGTTCAAGAAAATGATTCATTTTTAGGGGCGGGGTGGCCGAACGGACTAACGAGTGTGCACTGCGCGTTGCAGTTGGAGACAATAAAATAATTATGAGTTCTTTTAACTCTGCCATTTATCCCCTGACCTCACCCTCAGGCCCACGAATACTCCCGTCTAACTTAACAAAAAAATATTAATTTTTTATTATTATTTGGAAAGTTATACTCAAATATACAATTCCATAAGAAAAACCAACGCTGTTCAGAATAGATGATTAAAATGTTTAAGCACCATACTATATCTGAAAATAGTCTCAATTTGACTTAACTGCAAGACCTGCAAGACTTGCAGAGTCTGGTCTTGGTCTTGCGCAAGACTTGGAGGGTCGGTCTTGGTCTTGATCTTGCTAAAAAGTTTGTGGTCTCGGTCTTGGTATTGGTCTTGCAAAAGTGCAAGACCAAGACCATGACTGTAAGACCGAGAACAATTTTGGGCAACACTACTTGCAATAGGTAATCAAAGTTAAGCAACGTTGAGCGTGGCTAGCTCTAGCACTTGGATGGGTGGCCGTCCACCAAGGAAAGACAAGCTGCCTGAGATTCCTCCTCCCCCCCGGGTATGTGAGACGCCTCACTCTACTAGAGGCTACTCACACAGACCGGGCGTAGGATTGATTTAAAGTACGGGTACTTTAAATATGAAATCGGGATGTGGTCTAGGAGACCACACTCGCGGTCAAAGATCGTCATGGTCTGTAGCGCCAACCGAAAAACCAATACTAAAATATTTGATTATTTTGTTAAATTGTATGATGTTAATAATAATAAAAAAAAAGAAACACAAATGTATTGAAAAATATTTCATTCTATTAACTTCAACCGATAATTGTATATATATATATATATATATATATATTATATATATATATATATATATATACACACATATATAAATATATATATATATAAATAATATTATATAGATTGGTAAGAGGATTAGATAGAGAGGTAAGTAGATGAAGAAGTGAGAGATGGAGACAGAGCGTGAGGTGAACGCCAACAGGTACATACGTCAGGATCAACAGGCTGAGTAATGGCTCACTAAATCAACGGCAGCTCTATCGGATTTACCTCCGCCCTTGTTTTCTAGCCAATGTTTTCGCGGTCAGAATTATCGCGTCTGTTGGTCCCAAATTGCTAAACAAACAAAAACAATTTGATATTTGTCTTTCTCAATTAACGTACCTTCCTCTCTCACACTACTCCTGTTAGATTGTTTTTTAATTTTTATTTTAAGCCATAAGTAAAAAAAAAAACCTTGTTTGTATTCATTGAAGAAAAAGGAACGCTCCAAATTATTTCACAATGGTATATTATTTCCAAACAATTATACATATAAAGTAACATTACCTTCCTAGTTACAAAGAAAAATAATTAAAGGCTGATTCCAATTATTGGACTAAACTTTTTTTTTAATCATTAGCAATGTGCTATTAAATTAGCATTACTTCAGGAACACATTTAAAATTTAAAAACAAAAACAAGGGATATAACATTTACAGTAAAACATATTAAAAAAAACTAGAGCCCATATCATTGCTCCTAATTGTTCGATTTTAACGATTTTTTTTTTTTTTTTTTAGGAAAGTCCGTAAAATTAAAAAACAAAACATTTACAATATCAACAAAAAAGTGTATACTTTTTGAGTTATTCGGAATTAAATTTTACCATCCCTCGTAACTTTTTTTGTCAAGCTTCTTTTCGTTGAAGTTATATAGATTTCGTTATATAGATAAATTTAAAGGGCGTCGAGAAAATGACTTTAGCGAAGTTTCATTGAAATCGGTGCATTCGTTTAGGCGCTACAGTTTATAGCAACGCAGGTTATTCGGCCTTATTTAGTATGCGTTATATTTTCTTAAACAGTGCTGTTGTAATATAATAAAAAAAGTTAATTCATTCCATATTATCCATATTAAGTTAATATCAGGCTAGTTCAACTTAGGCTATTTGACTGAGGCTTTTATTAAACAAAAATAAAATAAATAAAAACTGTAACCTGATTATAAACTGAGTCAATCCATTGACACTAGCCATGCGATTTTTACTTGACTACTGGAAGCCACAAGGACTTTCAAGTGTTTGGGTCGGACGTGTATGTAACGATTTTTTGAGCGAAAAAAATACCTTTTTTAAGCTCAGTGGCTCAAATTATGCTTAGGATATTCCAAATTTTATGTAGTTTTCATATCATGTGCGAGTTAGTGATAAGTACAAATTTTCAATATATATCACTAGAAACGTTAAAATAGTCGGTTATTTTATTTTAAATTATTTCTTTATGACTTTTATATTTTGAACATAAATACTTAGTTCGAGCTATCCATTCAAGACCATAAGGTTATACAATTTCCACTTTTAACCTAGTACTTGAATTAAATCTAATTTCTGTCTTTAATGATTTACTTTTATTCTGTAGAGTGAAACTTATTTAAAAAAAAAAATGACAATTTTTCATAATTTATGATTAATATAAATTTGACATTCTGGCAATCTTTGAGGCAATGAATATACAACAATTTCCAATTCTTAAAAAGTATATTTATATATAAAACTATTTTATTGAACAATGGTAAATAGGCAAATTAAAAGTTAAGATGAAAATATAAAATTGAAGCTTTCATACCATTTAGTACTTTTAATTATTTGAAGATAATGATCCACTTGTAATGTTGCGCATTAATAGAAAATATAGATTAGATCAAAATTTGTTATGAAAAATATTATTATTTTATTGTTATATACTGGTTCGTTATAATTAGTTATTTTTTTAGTCAATGTTCACAATATATTTATAATGTTTATAAAATTATGTTTGAATAGTTTTTAAAAAATTACATTGATACGATTCGGTGCATCATACATTTAAGTATCTACGGAAATTCAAATTTCTATGGTAAGATTTATTTTCTATAAATAGTATCAACGTAAAAATTATTATCTATTATTTTTGTATCACCCTCTACTTCCTTTTACGATTTTTTTTTTATTAGATATTATTTTAATACTGAAAAATATCCCCACAAAGACTTACCTTATTTTTTATTACGGTTGAAATATTATTTTAGTATAGAAAATATGAGGTGAAAAGTTACATTTTTGACATATATAGTGTCTTGAAACGTTAAAAAAATTCAAATAAAGTTGTTTTTAGAAAAGCATCTATTTATTAGAAAGAGGCGGAGAATATTACGTAAAAAATCTACAAAAAAAATTCTCATTTCGGTTATCTACAGCCAGAATATTTCGCTCAAATGGAAATATGGGCACGACAGGAACGCTTACCCAAATACCGATGCTTCCTGTCGGAGAGATATTCTAGTTGGAGATGAAATGGTGGTGGCATTTCTGTTTCTAGCATAGTTTCATTAAACGACGTAATTTCATCATACCACCAACTCCAGTATACGGTTATTGAGGAAGTGTCTTTATCAAGTCTTTATCTCATACAGAATTGATTGTAATGCATTTAAAAAAAAAAAACTTGATAATTCTATTTGATATATTTCACAATGATATATCTCCTTAGCTTCATTGCGTCTATGTATATATGTATGTATAAAACAGTTAGTGCAGTGATTAAGTTTTATTTACAATGATGTTGAAAGATTGTTATTTTTTTAATTTGAATATTAATTCCATATCCGCCAAAATAATAGAGACCAATTTGCTGTGAAAATTATCATGGTACGTATGTTTATTAATGTTTCCCAAACGCATGACCAAGACGAGACCAAGGCGGTCTTGGTCTTGGTCTTGCGCTAACAAACCTTGGTCTTGATCTTGCGCACTTAGTCCTGGTCTTGAGCAAGAGTCTCGCAAGAGTCTTGCAGTTAACTATCAGCTTATTGCTGTTTATTAAATATGCTACTTTAAATCTTAGAAAAACGATACAAAATAAGTACATTTAGATGTTTTATTGACATAAACATTGTAAAGTATAACTAAATCAATAAAATTAAGAATAAAGAAAGATAATGATAACCCTCCTCCATTCCTCCGATAATATGGAATGAAAGAGTTATAGAGTAAAGACAATTCATATATGGTTCCAAATTATTTTAATTAAAAATCTATCGTGTCCACTTTCAAGACTTTACTACATATTCTTAAAAAATACAACTTTAAATGTATCTAATAGAAAAAAACAAAAACAAAAAAAAAAACAATTGAAATAGATTTATTTTCCTAAAAATCAATTGACAGGGAATGATTTCTTGGATGAACCAAGCAATGTTAACGGACAAGTGAAACACCATTAAAATCAGCGTATAAAAAACAATATATACTGTGATAGCTAAAACTGGAAGGTTATGCGAGGTCTATAGTGTAATTGCTTATAGATTTTGATTACGTATTTTCTAATTATTTATAGTGTTTTTTGTGTTAATTGTTCTGTTTCATAATAAGTTTCTGTTAGTTTGTTCATTAATTATGTTATTTTGTAGTTACTGGTCCTGTTATTTTCGTTTTATTGGTGTATATAGTTCTGGACTGTTAGGTTAAGTGTTTCTTTTATAGTGTTATTTCTGTAGTGCGTTTTGTAAAGTTCTTCAATAGTGAAATATTGGGTTAGACATTGTCGTACCTTAAGGTAAGTCAGTGTAAGACTCATCAAGTTTATTTCACTATAACCTTTTTATTTACTACTTAACATTTTTCCAGAAAATAGTTTTAAAGTGCGTTAAGGAAAACTATTCGACCCCTTGGTAGCTATAACTACCTTAAGCTTCCCTAGGAAGCCCAAAGACTCTTTAGGAAAGATAAGTAAGTTTTCTCTTATTTAAAGGTTACATCACTTTTAATTTACTATGTTGAATGATAATATAGTTGAAGGAGTGGAACCTCGTAAAGAACGAAAACGTACGATAAAGAGGGCCAGGAAGGGTTCCCCTGTTGCTAAAAAGAAATTAGAAGAGGGCTGTAATGTATTTCTTGAAGAGAAAGAATACAGGAGAATCTCCGTTTATACATGGTCAAACATGAAAACAAGCCCGTAAGTAGTGTTAGGGACCATATTAGCACCAAGATTCAATGTCTTGTTAAGATGATTGAGACCTCAGAAGGCGAAGATAGTCAAGATAGTTATGACAGTGTACTTACCCTTGTCCAAAGAGCAATAAATGAAACATTGTCATCGGAGAAGGTGCATGACATGTTAACCAAAGTTATTGTTGAGACTTCTATGCCAAAGGTTTTGGAGGCTCTTTCAAGTTCAGCACCTCAACATGTACAGCCTAAGGCAGGCCCCTCTGGAGAACAGCACCAACTTGCTAGTCAAGATATGGATCATTCTCCGGAGGTAACAGAGAGATTTGAAACTGTCAAGAGTAAGAGAAGGAGGAAAAAAACTAAAGCTACTAATAAAGCAATTACTTCGTCAAACAGAGTGATCTCAATAGAACCGAAAGCTCTAGAACAACGGCAAGAGAAACCAATAACCATTTCGGATATTGTGAAATCTTTGCCTACAAAGCCAACTCAAACTGAGAGATCGACGTATATCACTATAAGCGGAACGGGCAAGAGACCAGCAGATATAATCAATGGGTTGCCTTCACCAAGCGAAATTGGAGTAAAGGCCTCCATTGTCCGTACGACCAAGATTGGCTCCGTGTTGGTCCGTATGGATAATAGTAGTGATGCCACGAAGGTGATTGGATGGCAAGGGCTAAGAGACAGCGGCCTTCAAGCCAAACTTGCCTTGAGGAAGAAACCTAGATTGGAGGTTCAGGGCGTCCCCCTCTCATGGGATTCAGCGGAGTTGGTGAGATTTTTATGGGAAAGAATACCCGAGAAGTCGGTCCCCACTCCGCTGGTCGTTGATGATATCCGGCCACTTTTTTCCTCAATGGCAAGAAATGGCTTTACAAAGAATTGGGTGATAGAAGTGCACCCTACAGTTCGGTTCCTGCTGTTGGAAATAGGAAGCTTAGATGGAGGATGGTGGAGTATTACAATCAAAGACTACCTCGACGCTCCTCGATGCAGTAAATGCCAGGGATATGGGCACACTAAGGCCACTTGCATATCAAATGCCGTAGTCTGCATTTGGTGCGCGTCCACTGGCCATGTTATTAAAGATTGCCCTAAGAAAAAAGAACTGGCTAGCCCATCATGCATCAACTGCGAGCGGGTAAATGCGCCTGCTAGTCAAAGGAAGCACAAGGCGGGAAGTCGGGAGTGCCCTGTGCATCTGAAGTGGGCTAAAGAGGTATCGAAGAGGACCTTTTATGAGTGAGCTTACCATCCTCCAGCTCAACATGGGGCGCCGGCATATAGTGGCAGACGAACTCCGGGCTCTTTATCCGCGCTACGATGTTATGGCGGTTCAAGAACCAACGTGCCGTGGGAACTTAGTAACTGGGTTTGGCCTCACATCGAGAGTTATAGCTTTGGGCAGTAGAGAGAGGAGGCCCAGGGCTGCTATTGTGATTAATAATCCTAACATCGATGTGATGGATCTGAGGCAGTATACCACGGCGGATTGTGTCGCATGTCATATCAAGTGGCGTAATATTTCCTTTACGCTAGTTTCATCATACATGCCTGATAGAAATGACATAGAAAGGGACATAACCGCCGTGGAGATGATCACGGCTTGCACTCGGAACGTGATCATCTGCTCAGATACCAACTCTTGGAACACGGTCTGGGGGTCCAATCGAACCAAAAGAAGAGGCGTCCAGCTCGGTGAATTTATAGCAAGGAGCCAGCTACTAGTCATAAACGATTCCTCCGCTATCCCAACGTTCTCCAGTGCAAGAGGACACAGCTGGATCGATGTGACTTTGGCATCACCGGTGCTGGCAAACCGCATCATCGATTGGACCCTTCGATCTGAGACGAGTTCCGACCATCAGGCGATATCTTTTAGGCTGGTGGAAAGTTCATTTAGTTCCCATGGCACAGATAAGGGTTACATAACCCGAAGAAAAGATTGGAGCGCCTTCCGGTCGACTCTGGAGGGAAAAGTGGTTGATGAGGAATGGGATGAAGCTGACATGGATCAGACTCATGATCTGGATTACAGGGTATCCAGGACCACAACTGTCAATCGTGATGCTGCTGAAGAATCCCTCCAGCATCGGAAGGCGAGAGCTCGACCTGTCCCATGGTGGACGCCGGCCTTAACTATGATGAAGATAGAGCTCTACAAGGCACGGCGGTCGTACCAGAGGTGTATTTGTGACGAGAGGCGCATTACACTTCATGACGAGTACAAGTCTAAAGCCAGGGCATATCGAAATGATGTGCGCTTACAAAAGCGGAAGTCTTGGGACGAGTTCATTGTTGAGGAGTCATCAAAGAATCCTTGGGGTATTCCTTACAGAGTGGCTCTGGGTAAGCTGACACCACAACAAGTGATTGCTGCGCTCAAGTGCGGAGCTACCCATGCAACCACTCTGGAAGAGACATTGAAGATGTTTATAGCAGAAATCTACCCCAGAGATGATCCGTCCCAAGATAATGAAGAAGAGGAATTCATAAGGCGCACTACGGTATGTCCACCTGGTACGGACTTGTGCCCACCATGGGACATATGGGATCTCCGTGCTGCTGTGGACAGGCAAAGGACTGGTCGTGCTCCCGGTTTAGACGCAATCGATGCGGCTATGCTAAAGAATAGTATCCCCTATATCGAAGATACATTGTTGGAGTTATTCAATGATTGCCTCGATAGGGTATACTTTCCACGAAATTGGAAAATTGCCAATATAAGGCTCCTTTACAAGGGAGGAGACAAGGATAAGCAATTAGCCAAGTCTTATAGGCCTATATGTCTCCTCCCTGTTATGAGCAAAGTGTTAGAGAACCTACTCCTGGTGAGCCTACGACCAGTCTTCTCAAGAGCGAGCGAGCCATCCACGGCAGTACGGATCCACTAAGGGTAGGGGAACCGTGGATGCCCTGCTGAGAGTGCGCAATGACGTCGAAGAGAAGGCGGAAAAGTATGTTATGCTCTTCCTGTTTGATATCACCTCCGCCTTCGATAGTGTTTGGTGGCCTTGCGTACTCCAGCAGTTGCAGAAGTACGAAGCTCCCAGCAACTTGTACGAGCTATTACGGAGCTATCTTCAGGACCGAACTTTAAGAATACGGGGTAACTTCTTTGAAGTTGAAGACTCCATGGAAAGAGGTTGTCCCCAGGGCTCTGTTTTAGGTCCTGCCCTATGGAATTTAGTATTCAATGAGTTGTTGGGAGTACTGGAAGAGGAGCGGTTCCCCGCTACGGCTTATGTAGATGATCTGGCCGTTGTGGTAGCCTCGAACAGCAGAGCCCGACTGAAAGAAGAAGCTGAAAGGTGCGCCAACCTAATAGAAGAGTGGTGCGAGAAGAAGAAATTCAGAATGGCCGCCGCCAAGACTCAGGCCATCCTCTTGAAAGGCACGACTGATAGGGCTCACCCTATAACAATGGTTATACAAGCATCAAGAATACGTCCAAGTGAGGTTGTCACCTATCTTGGGATTAGGATTGGAAGAAAGTTCAACGTGACACCTCACTTGGACTACTTTAGAAGTAGGGTAGCCCTAACCCTTAACGGACTCAGTCGTATTGGGGGCGCATTTTGGGGCCTCAGGTACCCAGCAACTATGACCATTTATAAAGGTATTATTGTGAGTATCCTGAGGTATGCGTCCCCTGCCTGGAGCCGAAATCTCTCGCACAGACAGAAATGTAGGTTGGCCACGATTCAGCGGATGGCTCTGCTTCGAGTCTCCAGATCATTCAGGACGGTGTCTCATGAGGCTGTGCAGGTCTTGGCAGGAGGAATACCTCTCGACCTCCTGCTGAGAGAAGACTACTACCGGTATAAGATTAGGAGAGAATGCTTAGCGGCTCTACCGGATTACCTCCGAGTGAGAATAGGAGATGATCCAAGAAACTGGAAGAAGATCCTCCGGGAGGATACAGTAGAGAACTGGAACCGACGGTGGTTGACGACTCCCAAAGGAGCTACCCTAAGGAAGTACTTCCCCACCGTCAGTTCGCGACTAGAAGCAACTTGGGTCCTCCCGGACAACTGGATTTCACAGATTCTCACGGGGCATGGGGGTTTCCGAGCAAAGCTCGTTCAGTATGGTATAAATATCGATCCCCTATGCCCAAGTTGTGGGGTACCAGAGACCGCTGAGCATGTAGTACTTACCTGTACGGTCTATGAGTCACTGAGGGCGAAACTGTTGAGAGAAACAGGTCTATTTGTCGTAACAGAGAGAGATCTTCCTCAACTTATTGCCAAAGACAAATACGATCACTTTAAACGATTTATATATGGATGGAAAGAAGTTGTACTACCAACTCACTTCTCTTTGGGAAGAAGAAGAGAAGCTGCACCGGGAAGGCCACCAGAATAAGAAGAAAAGAAAACCAGATGCAAGTGAAGAGAAGAGCGAGCTGTGTGCACAGCTCAGAAAAATAATGTAATAGCCAAAAAATGCAGCAGTGGGTTGTTATGTAACAGTAACATCCCTCTGCTGCAAATACCCGTATTGCCTTCAGGCAGGGGAGGGTTGAAAATAAAATAAAATAAAATAAAAATAAAAGAAATAGCTAAAACTGGTCCGATTCAGATGATTTTTATGACAACAATTTTGTCAGAAATTTAATGATCTTTCAAAAAATAGGCTTCAGAACAGCATCAGAAACATTGAGATCCGTTGAAAACCGATATGTGTATACGTGGTGAATTAGCTCTCCAAAACAATTTTCTATTCTTTATAACTTTTTTTCTTAAATTGTCTCGAGAATTCACTAAAAATATGAAATTTTAAAAGACTTCAAGAAGAAAATTAGAAGAAAGTTTCATTAAAATTGTTAGAACCGTATAATGTTGATTTGAAACTTCATAAAACATAAATACATTTGTTTATATAATTAATTGATTAATGTTTTTAGCATATGTTTTAGATTCGCACATAAAATTCATAAAAACGTTTATTAGTAGTTTAGGTACTTAGGGGCATAATCATAATCAACGATTATGATTACGATAAAAAAAAATTTGATTATAATCGCTTAATCATGTATTCGTAATTATGTAATCAAAATCATTGTAATCAAAATCACTATAATCGTAATCGTGTAATCATAATCGCGTAATCGTAATCAAAAAATGGAATGCACATGATTTTCTTTTCTTTAGAGATAGACTAAAAGGAAAACGAGTATAAAGCATTTTCTATTTTCTTTTAGATGTCGGGAGCACTTTCTATGATAATACCGGCGGTTAAAGATTTAACATTTTCCGAATTTTCATACACTTTTCCTTTTTTATCTTGTGAACGAATGCTCGTTTTTGCACTGAGAGGTCGGTTATTCACCGTTCCATGTAGATGTAAGCGAAAATGGAGAATTTATCTTGAATTTAAAATTTTCCGAATTTACCGCAGCTTTCCTCTCATCTACATAGTCGGAAAATTGTTGAAATGGTGAAGAACTGATCCTTTATTCTCTAGATAAAACAGGAAAAGCGAATGAAAATTTGAAAAATTTGTACCACTCTTATATCCATTGACTTGCCTCTACACAGTGATAAAATGGTTGGAACGGTGAAAAACCGACACTCTATTTACGAGTTACAAGAGGAAAAGTGTATGAAAATTCGGAAATTTTTTACACTATTTGCCCTTTTTCTCCTTCCTTTACAATGCCGGAAAATTCATGAAACGGTGAATAACTGATGCTTCATTTCTGAGATAATATAGGAAAAGTGAAAGAATATTCGGAAAAATTTCTACACCAAGTTTCCATTTTTGTCTACCTCTTCATAGCTAGAACATTATTGGAACTGTAATCGGTAAAATCGATCCTTCATTCCAGAGATAAAAAAAGAAAAGCTAATGAAAATTCGGAAAAATATTAAATGTTAATCCGACGGTGTTATCATAGAAAGCGCTTCCAACAGCTAAAAGAAAATAGAAAATGTTTTATACTTGTTTTCCTTTGATCCTATCTATAAACAGAGGAAGCTACCCAAGGCCCGATTTTCTTGTTGTTGAATTATATGTTCTTGAATTTAATTAAAGTATTGAAAAATGTGTACTATATAGCCTGAATTTGGCTAACCAATAATTCTAGTTTTCACAGAATTATTATAAAATCTTTGTTAATGTCCACTAAAATGCTTTCCCACTTTTTAGAGGATAGAAATACAAAAAAAACAACGTTTATTTTGCTTATCGGGAACCATTTCACATTTTAGATAATTTTGGAAGTTCTCTGGTAATTCTGTGCATTCTGTCCACTGCAAATTTTTAGATTCCATCCATTCTTTGAAAATTGTTCGAAAACCATCATTGATATGTCAATATCAATAATTAACAGACAATAGTTGCCACTGTTGACTTGAGGCCCTTTGCGATTAATATTTGTCGACGTTTCTCAATACCTGTTGCTCAGAGATAAACTTAATATATTAATTATATAATTAAATTATAAGGAAATTATAATAACTATTATGGCCGGAATAACAATAAACCTTAATTTTGTGTCATAAGTTATATATCAATTAAAATACAAAAGAAAAGATAAAAAATTGGTAGGATGTACAGTCAAAAATTATAAGGATGCAGAACTATAACAAAAATAAAGGAACAATTCATGGACGAGAATCAACCGGTATGAGTCAACAAACGAGTTTAAAAAATAAGCTAAGATAATATAATTTGATACTGAATTTTATGTTGAAGTTTTGAATCCTGTTTCATGTACAAGTATAACAAAAAAAACAACAGATATCTCACGTTATCTACCGCACTATCATTTAATTTTGTATTTTCATATATTATTTCTGATAATATATTCATTGCTCACATAATAGTTTTGTTAAATAAAACGAAAAAACGAGGAAATATGATAAAAAATAAGAAATAATTACACAATTATAGCCAAAAATATCTAGTTAGGGATCGCTGAACGGAAATTGTGGAGCTCATATTCTGAGAACATTAATCCACTTTACTGTTGCCTATTTTTGATTCCCCGTGAGAGTTCGCTTCTTTTGAGGAGAAGTTATATTATAGTAACTGAAATGGGCTAGTATTAGAAACTATTTAGTCTTAATTTGTATTAATAAAAATGCGTTTTTTGTTTTGTTTTCTTATCTTGCTCCGGTCCGGGCAACTGAATAATCTTTAGAGGCAGGATGTCCGAGCGTACTAACGAGTGTGCACAGCCATGCGCGTTGCCCGACAACCTGATAACCGAAGTTGGAGACAATAAAAGACTTAAAATAACATAACTATGTGATTATGAGTTCGCATCCCGCTGTCCAAGGGGGAGGCGTCTTTTAACTCTGGGATTAATCCCCCGCCCATCCAACTTGTCCTGCGAAAACTCCCGTACAACCTAAAAGGCGAGGTAGGGGGAGTACAAAAAAAGAATAATTTTTTATTATTATTTGGAAAGTTATATTAAAATATAATAAAGCTAAAAATCAAATAGAGCTATACAATTACACAAGATAAAACAACGCTGTTTAGATTAGATGATTAAAATGTTTAAGCACAGTACTATATCTGAAAATAATCTCAGTTTGACTTAACTGCAAGACCTGCGCAAGGTTGGCAGAGCATATAATCCTTGACTCACTCGGAATCATCCACCACTATGTGCATTGGAGTGGATAGGGAGCGAGGTATGGAGAGGGAGGGGGACATGCATATATTGCAACATTTTTATAGTATTGACGTATTTTATGAATTAGCTTAGGAAGAGAGATGAAAATATGAGGAGGAATAAGAGTAATGTTAATGGGGAGAGAAGTGAAAGAAAGGGAAATAGAATGTTAGTGAAAGAAATTGTGAAAAAAATAATGTTTACTATGCTCATGTATATTGATGATACTGTATATTTGTATATTAATTTTAAGAATTGTCGATAGTAATGATTGATAAGTATTATGTGTCTGTACCAACCCAAAATAATTGGGGAGTACCCTTTCATAAAAATAAAGTGATTCTATCTTTAAAACATTGTAATTTTTAAAAATTGTTATAATGCCAATATATCAGATTTGATTAATATGTCGTGATTTTACATGATGTAGGTAGAAGATTTTATAGTAATAGTAAGTGTAATACATAATATAATAATATTAATTTTTAGAATATTATCAATTTAATAATATATAGTTTAAAGTAATTTCATAACAGTATCAGATGCTTTTAACAGACCGTCACAATTTGAATGACTAAATAACATCAGTAGTTTTACTTTGAAGCCTGCAAGGGGAATGGAATTAGTTAAATCTTGACCTGTGATCTTGAGATAGTGGTCAGGATGTGGCTGGGCGAACCGTAGAGGAAGGCAGACAAGAAGGAGAAGCCGATTACAGAAGCGATAAGAAGGCAGACTGGTAGACAAGATAAACGACCATAAGGATGGATAGCCAGCCAGCTCCTTCCGTATAATACTCCCCTCTCATGAGTTAAACATGACCGCTACCAATCACAGAGCACCTTCCTCCGCTAAAAGATTAACTCGCTGAATTATCGCTCCTCTTATCCTCAGGTGTCCGGGATATTTCTTCTGTATCTCAACACTCGGAGGATATAGAGGAAGAATAATATAAAATTTCAGATTTAATCAAGATGAATGTTAATATATCCTTATTTTAATTTTATTTATTTGTGTTCATTGTTGCTTCTACCATGTAGGGTCATTGGCAACACCTTTTGCTTATACTCTATGCTTATAATTTTTAAAAATTTCTATGCTTTTCTATTGTCAATCTGATTTTATTTTAGGCTCTGAGCCATGTCCAATTTTTTCCTTATAGTTTTTAATGTAGGGCAGTCTTGGATGGTGTATTGGACTGTTATTTTTAGCTTAAAACTATCAGATGTGTGGGTGCAGTCCTCTTAGTAGAAAGGCATGTGAAAATTCACAATGCCCAATTATTAATATACTTATATTATAATTATCAAAAGATTTAAGATATCGTCTGTTTATTGCAAAATGTCACGATGTACACTTTTGGTCGATTTTGACCTGAAGGTACGTAGTTGTTAATTTATTTATTTATCGATAATATAACTCATTGAGTGCATACAAATAATACAAATCCTTTTATTGTTAAAAAATAGTATCACTAAGTACACGGTACATGGTACTTGATGATTTATTTCACTGGATGAATTGATCAAATGGTTAGTAAAAATATCTAATGTAAATGAGGTAAATCTAACTCAGATTCTGTGTACTTGCAAGGTTATAAAATTAAGTTAGTGTTTTATAATAGCTATGATAGTGTGCAAAAAGTTTCAGTTTTTATGTATGTTTAAGTATTTTAATCAATTGCCGAAAATATAATACATGTTTATAATTCCAAAAAAATAAATGATCAAATTGCTATTTTAATATTTTTATTTTTAACGAATCAGAAATTTCAAATTTAATTATATCAAATTCACTAAAATGTGACTTTATGGCATTTTACCAATAAATGCTCAATAGCCTTTTATGAGCCGCAAACAAAGATCAATCTGGCTTATTCTACACCAAAAACTTTCAGTATCTTCCATACAGAACTTCTTGATGTTTCTAAGGCTGCAGAATATACTAAACTATCCTATAAAAAGTATAATATTGTCGTCCTCACAGATTCAGCCACCGTTTGCCAATGCCTACAAAATGCACACAGGATCCCAATTGCAAATTACATTCTGTATAAAATTACTTATAATTTATAAGCATGTATGTTATACATAGCGGCGATCAACATGAGCATGTGACATTTTGTGACTTGATAATGAAAGAATCCATAAAAAGTTTATTTGTGCTAAAGTTACGGGTAACGTTTGAAGGTTAGATGAATGGGAGGATAGCACTGATAATGAGATTTTTCTTTTACACCGGATGAATTAGATATACAATCAGTGAAATTGACAAATCCAATAATAAACATTTTAGTCTCATCTCGCCAGAATAATTCAATCAAAATTATATATTACTAATAATTTAAAACTATATTTTAGTTGGTTGAAAAACTGTGCATACATGATTTTTTTTTTTTTGGACCAAAAAAATCATTTTAAGTATATATCAGTTGACAGGCGCAAATATATTTTTGGTGGAAAAAAAAAATTGTATCATAATTCCAAAAAAAAAACCTAGGGTTTGTGTGCTTTAGACCACATAATAGAAGTTAAAACATCAACAAGGCGAGATTAATAATATAAAATATAAATTATAACTTATAGCTCATTACAAAGAGTGAAATGGTGAAAATTTCTCTCACAGTACGAAGGTCCGTTTTAGTTTCTGAGATTTTTTTGGCCTTTCATACTATGTCGGTAAATCTTTTGCCGCCTTAATAAGGCTACGCCAGTTCAGCTTGTCTTGAGCCATTTCTTTTTAGTTATTTGCACGCAGCTATATGGCATCTTTGTTGATTCTATCTATCCATCTGAGTTTTGGCCTCCCTCAAAATAAGTCTTAGATCCGCTAGTGGTCTCATTGGATACCTAAAATTTTAATCGAGGAATCTTTCAAAGTTGATAATGATAACATTTGTTCAGACCCGCTTACTGCTAAGTATTTTAGGAACATTTTGGAATCGCTTGCCAATTTTTTAAGATTGAAACCACCTTTTCCAAGGATAGACACTAACTCCATATCCAGTCCAAGTGCTTGTCCTGTAGAAAGCAAATTTTATTCAATGATCCGTCAACAGTTTTCGCTGAGCAACTGTTCTCAAACTGGCCGTAGAACCCTCCATGATGAGGTAATATCTATTTTCCTTGTTTATTAGTTGAAGAAATATAATTTAGTTACAGATGTTCTTGTAATACAGCTACATATTCCTGTTTCAATTTTGGGTTTCTCTCCAATTTAATGTCCTATTAATGAAGCCGATGTAAATCCATTTCGTATGAGTCTCCTTGTTCCACAATGCCTTTCTTATAAGTTAGACGAACAATATAACGCTTTGTTGTGTCACGCGTAAGGGCTTTAAGAAATTGTTGTTCAAAGCCAAAAAGCAAGCTTGTAGGATTTTGATGTTGTATCGAAGCTACTTCTACTTCCCAGGATCATAGCATTACATCATTAAGGGATGAGGAATCTATCTGTTGACCTGAAGCCATTAATCTCAATATTCCACTTTTCCATGAGGAGTAAGGATATTCACCGGACTATGTTAAATCCATTCAAATTCACTGAAATATTGCTGCATTTCCGTTGTTATGAGTATTGGTTTGTTATGTCGAATAAATTATAAACTGATCAGCTCTAAATTTTACTACCCCTCATAATTGATAGTATTTGAATCATAAATGTATTATATCAGTTTAATGCAATCAACTCATTTTTAGCCAACAATTCTGGTTAATGTTTAATTAGTAATTATTTTATCAAAATATTTTTTTTTGCTTATTCGTCGAAATACACTAATGAATGACAAGTAGTTAATTTTTAATTTGTTAATGAATTGATAGGGCTTATATGTATGTGTAAGTGTGTCTATATATATATATATATATATATATATATATATATATATATATATATATATATATATATATATATATATATATATATATATATATATATATATATATATATGTATATATATGTATATATATGTACACATAATATATATGTAGTATATGTGTATATATATATATATGTATGTATATAATCAATAAAAGGGATGGTGATGATAGCTAGTGTATTGATAAATAGATTATCAAAAAAGAAATATTTAGATCTATACAATATTAAAATAAACAAATATTACAATTAATGCTTTAATTATTACTGTATACCGATGACACGTGTATCCTATCAGTTAACAACGATACATCAATTGCATCCAAAACTCTCCAATCACACATCAAAAGTCTTGAAGAATGGTGTCAAAACTGGAGGATTAAAATAAACTCCAATAAATCCCATCAAATTACCTTTATCCTACGTCGCAAACCTATGACCTCCTGTCCTACAGTATTCTTTAACAATGTCCCATTTATCCCAGTTGAACAAATCCGTGACCTAGGACTCCACCTCGACAAACGACTCACATGAAATCCTCATACAAGACTGAAACGACAAGAAACCGCTCGACGTTTCCGACTACTCCAACACTTACTGGACAAACGCTCTAAGCTTTCAATCAATTACAAACGACTCATAAATATGACAATAATAAGACCTATTTGGACTTACGGAATTGAGCTCTAGGGTTCCACTAAACCATCGAATTCCTCGCGTATCCAATCCTTACAATCCAAAATCCTTCGTAAAATCCTCAACGCTCCTTACTTTGTCACAAACAAAATCATCCATAAAGACCTTAATGTTCCATATGTTTCCGATTTAACCCAATCCAGATACCTATCCTTCCATAACAAACTGCAGAACCATCCGAACCCTCTTGTTTCAAACCTTGCTTACTCCTCGATCCCTGATAATCCTCCGAGGTGTCTGAAAAGAAGATGGCCTCGGGATCTTCTAATATAGAACTTTAATTTGAGTTCTACCAGTGGGTAGTTTCTCTTCATGTTTTACATGTCATGTTACCAATGTCACATTAACTTGTTGTATTTTTAATGCAAATACAGTTGTAAATTTCATTAAAATAAAAATAAAAAATAAATAAAAATAGTACTGTATTATTCAAGCAGCAACAGAGTCCTCTTAAAGATTCTTTACATTATTTTCAATTCTTATCTTTTCAAGTCTAATGACAACTTATATACACTGGCAGGCAAAAAATTCCACCCACTTGATTTTTTCATGTTTTCATCTAAAAATATTTCTGCTTTGGATTTTAATGAATTTGGTTTTCAATGAATAAATAGGTAATCTTTTTGTTTGTTTTCAATTATTAATGTTAATATAGAGGACAATAACCCTTAATCCTTAATTCAATGAAATGATTCTAGATTCCAATGTTTACTTTCTATGGAATCAAAATGTCTATTCAGTATCATTAGTTCAATGCCGTTTCTTGCAGCACATTTCTTAGTCTCCGGCTTTTAATTTTTTCAATATTAAGTTTAAAAATGCCTCTTAGTGCTGAGGATGTTGCGCGTGGTGTGGCACTTATTGATGATGGACGTTCCATTAGATATGCAGGTAATATCATCGGAGTTCCATATGAAACTGTACGAGACGAAGTCAGGCGTTTTCGAGAAACTGGTTCTTACAATAGAAGGCCCGGTTCTGGACGGCCTAGAGTAACAGAATCACGGGATGTCCGGTTTTTGACTTTGAGAATTTTACGAAACCAGCACCTTACCGTTGTTCAAGCGATTCATCAGCTCGAAGAAGTTCGAGGTGTGCGAATTTCTGAACGGAGAAGATTAAATGAGTAAGGATTAATGGCTTTTCGTCCAGTAAGAGGACCAGAGTTGACCAGAACTCACAGAGTAACACGGCTGGCTTTTGCTCGAGAACACAGCCATTGGACTATGGACGAATGGAGTGCTGTACTTTTTACAGATCAGTCAAGATTCGCTATTCGATCTCCAGACGGGCGTAAAAGGGTGTGGAGAAGAAGAAACGAAAGATATGCAGCCTGTAAGTTTTACCAGAGCCAACCTTCCCAACGTAGTTCCTTAATGGGTAACAAGTGGGTGGAATTTTTTTGCCTTTCAGTGTACATATATTAATTAATAAGTAATTTGATAAATTTAGAATTGAGGAAGAAATACTTATGTCCGAAAATTTTGCAATCTAAAAGGAATTTATGACTGGACCTAATAATACAATCTTTTTCAATTATATTTTTATAGGAATCAAGGGGTGCCATTATTTTATTCCCCACGAAAAAAAAGAATGTGAATTTCTTTCATGATGTTCCGTCTTTTCCTGAATCCTTCTTGGGCCAGAAAAAAATTCTTAATTAATTATGAAAAGGACCCGCTTTTATTCAATTATTCATCGGAACAGGCACCAGCCAGACCCGGAGTATTCTTTCTTGAATAGGAAGCAGTGGCCCAGCGCAGTTAATAATATCTTGTTATTCCCCCTTTCTGTTTGCATTATATCTTATCTCTTCGGAATCTCCTCGTTCGAACAAACTGCCTAATTCAGATACAATAGAGCCATCCTTGCGAGCAGTTAACTTGGGTTTGAACGGGTCATAATAGACTTGAAACACTTTTGCCTCCATTGTCTCTTGCTCTTTTCAATATAATTATCAGTCAGAAATTTTAAAAATAATTTTAATCAAATAAACAACTTTTATTTCGTAAGTTTCTTATAAACATGCCTTCGTATTCGCGAAATATTAACAATACCTATTAATATAAAAATGAAATTTCTTTTTAAGGCTCTAATAATTTGTCTAATAGTTTATTATTTTCCATTTCTTACACATTTAATCACTTCTTATGAGCTAAGAACACAAACCTGCTTGGCTGAGATTTATATTTATATCTGGCTCTTATACAATTGCTTTAGGACTAAACCGACCAACGAATCAACAATTTTAAACAGGCCTATTCAATCGAGAAAAATTTAAGTTCTGCTCGAATAAATCAAACCGATAAAATTATTTATTTATATCTGAGCCTTTTAGTTGATTGAATAGCTAACTTTAATTTTAATAATTTTGATTATTAATTTTTTTGATATTTCTAATGGGAAAATTTATAGCTTCATTCACAGTTCTATATTTCAATACTGCAATCAACTACTATGGAATCAACATAATCACTGTCAGTATAGATATTATAAAATACCTAATTAAAAATATCACTAAAATGACTTTACTAAAAAATGTTGAAATTGGAGTTAGACATTCTCCAACTGTAAGGCTTATGTAAGATGAATATTCGTTGCTAGAGGCCATAGCAATCGAAGTGACGTTTGGTAAAAAATATTGTTAACTTTTATTTTATTTCTTTACTTTCAAAATTTCAGATGATCGAAGCAAATCAAAACACATAACATTTCCTCTACACCTACAGTTACCTTGAAGTTTATGTTAACAACAAACTAATTCCTAGGTGTGTTAAAATGAAACGGAAGAGGGCTCAATCTACTTCACGCATTTTTTTTCTGAATCTTCAAAATTGAAACTGAGACAGAAACTAGATACATATTCATACATACTTAAATGAGTTTATCGACATACTCCTCAAAAATATGAGGTTTCACCAAAAGGACCAACTTACTTCAAAGCAAAAAATTTCCAATAAAAGAAATTATGATTCATTACAAACACACCTTGGTACATTACTGACAGAACTCTACATATTAATCTTCACCAGCCAACACTTCACTAATACATACATTATCAAGGCCCTATACATATTTAGATGGACTTATTAAAAGTTGATTAGAGACACAACTACAGCAAACATCTGAATATGAAGAGATTAAAAAGGCACCGGATCTCCTTCCTGAAAATCAAAGTAACTTGATCATGAAAGGGAAGAGGTGCTGCTGGATATTGTCCTTCCCTATGTCCTGGTATGTCATTATCTTCTGAAGTCGTCCCCTTCAACAGACAACAGTGCAAATTAATGTTAAAGAAAAGAATAAGAAATTTAGGCAAACAAGACCCATTCGCCTTACTGAACCCCTCACATTCACATATTTGTTATCAATGACCATAACAATTGATGATTAGAAGATTGTTTAAAGGCTTAAGAAATAAAGATCGTCCACGCATCCGGAAGAAAGCATTATAAGCCGACGCGCCTTGAAAAGCTAGAATTTGCTAAACCGGTACTGCTGTTACGTGTTGCGGGTCAAACTATCATCTCAAGCCCTATGTTTCCTTGGAACTGATATTTAATTTTTTGTTTTCATTACAGAGCATGTGGATCTTATGCAACAAATCTGCTCAATCTCTGCCTGTCTTGGGCTATTTTTTCCATTTATCTGCACGCAGCTCAATTGCATCTTTGTTGTTTATATTTATCCATCTGTTTTTTGGCCTTCCACATGGTTCTTAGTCTTCTATTGAGGCATTCATTGTTACGTAGAGGCTTCCAAATGGATTGCTACGAGCTGCATGCCCTGCCCTCCTCCGTGCCTTGATATCATGGGATGTTGATTGACCAGTTTCTGTAAGCAGTTCTTTATCGGTCAGATGGAGGAGACCATGTGTTAGTACTTTGATCCCAGATCGCTCCGATTATCGTGCGGAGTAATTTCCACTCAAATCTTTCAAAACTTTTTTCTAGGGTGCTGGTTTGTGTCCCAGTCTCACAGCCATATATTAGAACTGGCTTTATCATAGCATTGTACACCCTTAGTTTGAGATTTATTGTGATTTTCCGGGATTTAAATACCAGTGAGAGGGAGAAGAAAGCTCTGTTTGCGCTAGTTATATCATACTGGTCTATTTCTGCCCGTTGGTTATTCATTTAGGTTATTGTAGAGTCGAGCTATTTGAATTTTTCCACTGTCGGGAATGATTTTCTGCAACGCAGATTAGGGTGAAATTTTAGGTTTATTATCATGTATTTTATTGTCTTCATTTACTTTTAGGCCAATCTGCTCTGCACCTCTTATCATTGCTGCAGCGAGTTTCTTGATTACTCTCAAGAACAGCTTTACATCAGCTTATCCAAGGATTTTATCATTCATTCCGAGATGAACCCCGCCGTTTTCCTGTGATGTTGCTCTTATTACCTTCGCCAGGGCTAAGTTGAACAACGTCGGTGATAATCCATCTCCCTGCCGTTAATATTAGATATTTATTTATTATGTTCCCCAGTGGTAGGCTTATAATAGTTTTGGAGATGTGATAAAAAATGCTGCATTTAAAGCCATCGTTAGTTTTTCTTTAATTAAAAATGTTGTTCAGAACAAGTAATATTAATCTGCGCATGGGAAAATGGGCCCTAATACAAGTGTATGCTCCGGCAAACGATGCAGACCTAGAACGTTTGGTAATAAAAAACAAAAATATTAATAGGAGTATTCTTATAATGGAAGACCTCAACGCACGAACAGGCAATGACTATGCGAGAGCACATGGTGTGATGGGTCCGCATGGAGGCGAGAGATTAAAGAATGAAAGCGGTCAGCGACTGATCGAGTTCTGTGTGGACAACAACATACTTATTAGGAATTCGTATTTTCCTCACAAGCCAGTGCACAAAATTGCCTTCTCTGCTATGAAAGGAAATGCAAGTAGCGTCATAGATTATTTCATATATTACCGAGCTATCAGGAGGTTTTTCTCAGATGTAAAGGTTATTAGAGAAGCGGAGATAGGTAGTGACCATATGTTACTGGTAGCCGACACCAGGATACTTAAGGAACCCAAGACAAAGCCAAAAGCGTACGATAGGATAGAGGTAAAAAAGCTTCAGGACCCTCAGATAAGACAGAGCTATGAAGATGAATTGAAGAGAAAACTTCAAGAATTGGATGCGGACGCTGGGTTGGAGGATGTCTGCGGAGTCAAGAGAATACTTACAAAAGGTAAGCGTACTGCATGGTGGAGCGATGAATTAAAAGCATTTGTCAAGGAAAAGAAAGTAGCCTGGAGGAATTATTGCATGGTCAAAACCACAGAAAAATGGCAGTCATATGTATTAGCAAGGAATGTGACTAAGGAGGCCGTAAAAACGGCAAAGAAGAGGTCATGGGAAGAATTTGGAGAGAGGTTGAACATTAAATCACGGGGAAACATAAAAGTATTTTGGAAAAAGATCAAAGCACTGAGAGGACGAACAAGCAAAGGAGTAAGAAATATTAAGAATGAGCAAGGAGAAATCGTCTCGGAGGACAAGAGCATCCTGGAGGTATGGAGGAGACATTATGAAAAACAATTTATCACCGAACATATGTATCCTCAGGAGACGCGCTGGAATGTGGCTGACTACGACGAGGTCATATGGGAGGACGAGGTAGACTATTGAAAAGATAAAAACAGAAAAAGCTCCAGGACGGGATACGCAGGACGAGATTTGTCTCCTATGGAAATTATGATCCCAATTGTATCTTCAATACTACAGCAATATATGATGGCATTATACTATTGTTAGGTGGTTGTAGTTCAGTTAATTTTCATAATAAATGAAATACAGTTGAGCCCATGGGATCTTAGTGGGAAAACAAAAGGCATCACATTTTTCTTCAATAGTCGATATCAGCCGAAGATATCAATCCGAAGAAACAGAAAGCGCGAGGGAGGGGGAGGGGTGGGAGGTGCACCTGGGGAGCAACCGGTAGAAGAAGAATTCCAATCCCCTCCTTCCCTTCTGGGACCAGGCAAACAAAGCATGACCACTCAATGAAGGATACAAATCAATATGGAACAATAAGCCTTAGTCCGTTCTCCTTGTTTTCTGTTTGTACTTCTGCTAAGAAAAGGTATCGAAGGCTTTGACTTTGTCTATTCACAACGACGGAGGTATTGAAAGAGGAAAATATTCAATACTCCAGGGGAGGAGGGAGGGTGGTATTCAGAAGCCGATTCTACAGCATTATTGCTGGGGGATTTTCGAAGTAAATAATTGGAAGAATCGATGCATCCTGTAATGTAAAATATATTAATAAAGTGTTGAATGTTCAAGAGCAGAAAAAAAAAGACAAAGCCTATTATTAGATTATTATTGTAAGATTAATATTGTTTCCCAAATATCAGTGGATAACTAAGCTTCCTACGTTTTGCTAATTCAGGCAACTTTACGATTTAAAATTATGTCATAATCTAAATGCTGACCAAATATTCCCAATCTCACTGAATCGGTCAAACAAAGACTAACCGTGAAAAGACAATTACTAATGGTTCCAACGGATCACGGCACTCAAAGCTGATAGTAATATGAACGCCTCCATTCAATTGTTTACAAACTGCAATAAATCATTACTGTATTGTTCACTGCATTTTTTTTATTGCTAATGATCTGATACATTAACATTTTAAAATACATATTCAAGTTTTAATCTAAGTATTCACAATATACTTTACTTTTCACTTCACTTTTGATTCGTACTATTCTTCGTACCGGATGGCGAATCTTATTTTTTCATTAATGATAATGCCTGAAGTGTAGGTGCGTTGACTGTTTAGTTATTTACTGGTATCTTATAGAATCAAGGTTCTATAAATTCTAGAATAATTTCTTGTAAGGTGTTTTAATTTGAACCATCTGTAACCAGTCTTCCCTGAACTATAACCATCCAAATTTTGCAATAATGTACGTATTTATAATATAAATTATTATATTATGTTTTTATTATGTAAAGTATAATTTGACGAAAGTATCTTCGTCGAGCTATGAACACTCCAAAAATTATAACTCGGAAACACATCAAAAATACCGCTTAGTGCCGAGTGAATTCGAAGGAGCCAGAGAACCGTTTCTTATGCAAGAACTAAAATATGCTCTACAAAAGTGCACTGGAAGGTAAGCCCCTGGATTAGATGGAATTACCGGAGAATTCTTGAAACGATTATCCGAAGAAGGAAAAATACACCTATTGGAGATCTACAACGAAATCTGGAACAGCGGCGAGTTTCCTTCCTGTTGGAAACAATCAATTATAGTACCCATTCAGAAAAAAGAAAATTGTATCAAACAGGAATGACTACAGACCCATCTCATTAGTCTCATGCGTTTCAAAAATCTTAGAAAAGATGGTAAATACAAGACTTATTGATGCGCTGGAAAATAACAATGCTCTCTCTCCACAACAGTTCGGATTCAGAAGAAACCGCTCAACAACAGATTCCGTAAGCCTAGAAGCGGAAGAGGCTTTTTTACATAAAGAGCATTTAATTGCTATATTTTTAGATCTAGAGAAGGCTTATGACACAATGGCAAGAGGACGTGTCTTAACAATCCTGGAAAAGTTAAGTATAGGAAGGAATATGTGGACGTATATCCTAAATATTTTGACTGACAGAAAATTTTGTGTGCGAGTAGGAAACACTATGTCCTCGAGTTATTCCTTGGAAAATGGAACTCCGCAAGGTTCACCACTCAGCGCGACACTGTTTCTTATAGCAATAAATGAAATCACGTCCACTATCCAGATTCCCATTAAATGTTTTCTATTTGCTGATGACATAGTTATTTCAACTCGGGGAAAATCTCTAGCATTTCTCCAATGGAAGCTACAAGACGCTATAGAAAGAATAGAAAATTGGTCAAAAGAAGCAGGATTCAAACTATCAGCTCCCAAAACCAAAATTATTCATTTCTGTAGACAACGAAAATGTCACCTTAATCCACAAATACTATAGGGGACACTACTATCGATTATGTCGACAAATATAAATATTTGGGAATGATAATAGACAACAAGCTATCATGGGTCCACCATATCAAATATTTAAGAGACGAATGCACAAAAAGGTTAGGACTTCTTAAGTGCATTGCTCATTCAACTTGGGGAGCCGATAGACTAACATTAATCAAAATATAACATAGTGTAATTAGGAGTAAAATTGACTATGGAGCTCAAATATATAGAACAGGCCACAAGATCTCACTAAAAATGCTAGATTCCATCCACAATGCGGCTCTTAGAATCTGCACAGGAGCCTTCCGAACTTCTCCCGTCGAAAGTATATATATCGAATCTGGAGAACCTTCTCTAGAGACGAGACGAAATTATTTATCAATAAAATATGTCTCAAAATTGAAAGCCCATCCACAGCATCCATTAGCACCAAAACTGTTTGTTGAGGAATCCGAAAAGCGTGGACTTAAAGACATAGAAGGAAACAAATTTAAATTAACGGTCTATCAAACATTATATGATACAAACATGGATTTGAACACAATAAGACCCATTCCTGATCTCAAATTTTCTTTCTGGAAGAAATTCAGACCGTCTGTAGACATATCGATGACTCGATATTCCAAAGATCACCCACTAGAAATACAAACTTATTTCTTCAAAGTAATAACGGTTATAACGTCATTTACACCGACGCCTCTGAAGTAGAAAATAGCGCTGGTTGCGCTGTCTATGCAACCGCAAACCAGCTACTATTCAACTTACCAAGAGAGTGCTCCATATTCAGCGGAGAAGCGATTGGAATAATAAAGGCCCTTTATTGGATATCGAATTCCAAAGAAAAAAAATGGATCATAGCAACCGACTCCAAAAGCGTTGTGGCGGCCATTTGTAACCCATGGCCTGACAACTCTCTCATTAAAGAAATCATAAACGTATGGTGGGAGATGAGAAAAAAAATCATTAAGTGTGGTCTTTGTCTGGGTTCCATCCCATAGTGGCATAATGGGTAATGAAAAAGCAGACCAAGTTGCTCATTTAGCGAGAGCTACCAAGCATAACAACAATAAATGACATCACCGTTGAAGATTGGATCCATGAAGCAAGAAAAAAGCTATTAAACAATTGGGAAGGTCAATGGAAAATACAACGAGCCAAACTAGCCGAAATAAAAACCGAGTGCAACACATGGACCACAAGCTTCAGAAGGTCAAGAAGAGAAGAAATAATATTGTGCCGGATGCGAATCGGATACTGCCTTTTCACAAACGGATACCTACTTAGAGGTCTCGAAGCGCCAACCTGCGAAAACTGTGACAATACACCTCAATCAGTCAAGCATTTACTATTAGAGTGCCCCCTATATAAGAAAGAGAGACAAAAACTAAAACTTTCGACAACATTGAAAGATATTTTGGGAGACAATGATGCAAATATCGTCATTCTCTTCGAATATTTATTGGAAACAAATCACTACAGTAAAATATAAAAATTAAGAATAACCGCCAATGACCCTCTTGGGTAGAGGCGAATACAAATAAAAAAAAAAAAAAATTGACGAATAATGACAGAATAATTATTAAATTTTACTTATTAATTATTCTTATGAGTAATTGTTTTTATTCTTAATAATGAATTTTAAAAGAGCAATATAATTTAGCAGTAATATTGTAGCTCTGAATCCGACAAACAGATTTAAAATCCTTATAATTTTATCATTAATATCTTTGGTTTTGAAATATGACCAAATTATGGCATTTAGATCTTTTTTTATATATAATCCTCTCATAATATTATGCTAATGTTTAAGTTCACAAAGTCTGTGACGCTTTGCATATGAAGGGAAAAAAGCTTGACGAGGACACAGTAAGCGCACAAAAGGGCTTTAGTGGCGCATCGAGGCTTGAGAAAAAAAAAAGAAAGAAGAAAAGCTGTATCAAAAGCAGAATATGGTAGCTACTATCCATAGAATTTCTTTATTCAAAGTTAATGTCTATTAGTTCTACGATCGCAAAGCGCACTAGTGGTATACTGGAAAAATGAATATTAAATTTTACTAGCAGGTCTTCAAAATCTATTAAATGCTTTAAATAGAAATAATTATTAACTATAGAACGGAAATATAGAGTAATTTTTTTATATTTTATAACAAATATGCAAATTCCTTGCTAAGAATCGACTATAGTTCATCTTTTTTTTGCTTGATGTGCATAGCTGTGAGAATCTTTATTTAACTTTTGGAGTGAATAAATCCCTAGGTTATTTATATTTTAACTCGTGTTCCTAAATAGAAGCTGCTAGAAGATGCTCTTGGAGTAGAACAGGCTTCAATAAAGTGGGTATTTGGCTCTTCTGTGGGTTCCATCCACTTTGCTTTTTGGGATAAAAGTTGTTCGAAAAATCCTACCAGCTTAAAAATCCATTGAATTTTATGATTTTTATAATAGATTTATTTGCTTTCCTGTTTATGGTAAAAAATCTTCATCATTCCTCCGACAGATATATATCTTGTTAGTTGTTCTAATATTAATTTTCAGATTTTGACCCTTTTACAAGATATAATTATATATTCCAAACAACATATTTTATAAAGTAGAATAAGAATCATATATCCAGTTCAGTGAACACGACTATATGACGGTCCATTGATGAGAGAACAAATTCCTGGTCTACTCCCAGTCCTGAAAACATCTGTCTTTGTATTGAAGCTCGTTCAAACAATTTCTGAGGCTTTGATTTTAAAAATATTGACTACTTTCAACGAAATAAAATTAGAAATCAAATTGTCGATTGCAGGTATCAATAGATTGGCTTTGCGATACTGGTGGAAGATTAAACAATATAATTAAAGTACAAAAAAAAAAGGTATTAATAACTAACCAAACAACGTTTCATCAGTTCAATGAAAAAAATATGGGCGCTTCACACTTTTTTGTGGAGATTGAATTGGATCGATCCGTCAGATTTCCACAGCCAAGTGTTAATGCTCCGTTAAAGTTGGCTAGAGTCGACTAATTGAAATGTTTTTACATATGGATTAAAATGCCTCAGAAACTAAAAATCGGGCCTGCATACTGTAAGCCACATTAAAGGAAATTGTTCAGCATTCCATCCTCTTTGTAATTGACCATAGTTCAAAATTGTATCCTAACGCGATGCCGTGTTAGGGAGGCGAAAAGTAAATAATAGTGAGCTTACTTGAACATATGGATTAAAATATTTCAGATACTAAAAATCGGATCTGTATACTTTAAGCAAGGGAAATGTTCACCGTTTCATATTCTTTGTAATGAGGTATTATTCAAAATTGTATCTTAACCCAGTATCATGTTCGAAAGTATGTTACAAATTTATGGGTCTTACTCTGACTTAGAATAATAAAAAATGCAAACTAATTAACTGTTGCGGCTGAGAGAGAAGATCTGAGATCTTCTGGAGTCCTGCCTTGGCTTCCACGTCGGGGAATAAGGCATGACTCAGAGTCCCCTGGGTGAATGTAAATATTGTACATAGGTGTGAATGTGATTTATTTACTTTAATTTCATCTATCTTTTATCTATTATTTCATTATTTTTTTGTACACAGGCATACCAATTTACTTATTTTATTTTTTTTATATTTCTTTTTCTTTATTATTGATATTAATTGTATGTACATATTGTGTGAATGAATCATGTTGCCTTAATATTAATGCCCTTCAATGTGGCAGAATGTATTAATATTCAATAAAGAAAGTTAAAAACAAAATTAACTGTTAATTGTTATTGCAACCGTGTAGTAGATAGAAATTAAACAGTGTACAGATGCAAGTAATTTTACATGTTTGCGGAAGTTTTAATGTGAAGTAGGTGGTGAAACAGGAGTTGTTTAAAGGAATTCGTGGAAGGTAGGAAGAGAGTTACATAGCGAAGCAGCACGAATGACGAAAGATTTGCTGAAGGAAGAAGTTTTATGGGAGGAAATATATAAGTCTTTAGGTTGAGGCCTGGTATTAAGTGAGTGGATAGAGGAATAAGAGTAAGGAGTTGCAGGATGTAGGAGTGGTGGGGGGGGGTGGAGTTTGGTTCTGAAGACTTGGAAAAGGAAAACACCAGGGAGGAATCGTCGTCGGGAAGTAGGATTAAGTCACTTCAACTCGGTGTACTAAAAAGGAAATATGTGAACCCTTGGGAATCCCGAAGATGTATCTTACGAAACAGTTCATGAGTTGTACGAAACAGTTGAGTTCGGCTCTAGCCGGTGACTAAGACACATCGGCTCCACGGCGGTGTCCTTTTTGATAGAGTTTTATTCGCCCAATTGAGCCAAAACTTGACATGTGACCGAAGACGTATGCTGGAGACCTGCTGCTTGAATTTCGAAAAAATCAAGCAAAGAACTTCGCCAGGACCAGGAGGTAAAGAACTCAACGTGCCTGTGGGACCGGGGTCCATATCACTGTGCAGAATAGGACTTGTCGGCCCCCTCCACCTCTCAGCGGCCGCCTCCATCCAGCAAGGTCAGTGGGGTCTTATCAATACCAACAGCTGTCACCGAAAGAGCCCAACCTATTTTGTTGTTATTATTTTTTTTTTCTCTCTCCTCTCTAATTAAAAAAGAACTGATCTCAGAAAAGCTTGATTATTGAAATTAATGAATTATTATTTATAAGAATTAGTATTTAGCTTTATCAACTGATCGATTTATTCAATTTTATTTATTATTTATTAAGTGGACGTGGGTGTGTTTATTTAATTTTTAACAATATATTTTATATATTTAATTTGTTTTTATTCATTAACTTATTTATTAATACATTACTATTTAACCTAGATTTTATTAATTGTATATTTTAATTTGTTTTTACTTGTTAACTTATTTATTAATCCATTATTGATTAACTCATATTATATTAATTGTAGATTTCAATTTGTTTTTTATAAATTGATTTTATAGATTTTAACGTTTTACCATAATTTATTTTATATATTTTAACTTAGTTTTAAGCAATAGAGTCTACAGATTTTAATTTCATTTTATATTTTAGCTTAGTTTTAAGATAGATTTTAACTTATTGATTAACCTTTTTAACTTGGGCTCTATTGATTTTATATTGTGACTTATTTTTAATAAATTGATTTTATAGATTTTAACGTTTTACCATAATTTATTTTATATATTTAAACTTAATTTTAAGCAATAGAGTCTATAGATTTTAATTTCATTTTATATTTTAGCTTAGTTTTAAGATAGATTTTAACTTATTGATTAACCTTTTTAACTTGGGCTCTATTTATTTTACATTTTAACTACTTTTAAGCATTTTATATTATTAATCTGATATTTAAGTGTGTATGTTGGTATATATGCATGTCTCTCCCGTTTAGTTTTTATTTATTTGTATACGGGTCCACTCTCCTTTAGATGGTTTGTTTTAACCATGCGTGTAGTACGCATGGTCTCTAGGGGGGATATTGGATTTTGAGTGGACCTAAGGACAATGAATGAAGTCGAGATTGGCCAGAGGGTATGGGTTCTGAGAACTGGAGGACGTGCTCAGGAGGCTGTTGTTGCCTCTGTGATGTCTGTGGATGCCGCGGAGGGCGGCGAAAAGAAATTTGTAAAAGTCGAATGGCCAGACACAGAAGGTGTACTATTGGGAAAGACAGTTTCGATAGATGACGTCTTCCCAGTATTGCCAAATGTTCCACAGAATGCCGAGGAAGCGAACAGAGAGCAGGAGAAAGAAGTTCTACGCCCTAATAATAAAGTTTGTCCCATATGTGGGCTTTCATTTAAGGGTGAAAGAGGTCTAGGAACCCATATTGCCAAAAAGTACCCCAGGGAGGCTAATACCAATACACTGAGGGGCATAGTGAAAAATGTTTTAGGGCCTAAAAATGGAGAGGGTGAGGTATCAAAAATAAAAGAGGACGTTATCGGATGGTCTACTGTGTTCAAGAACCTCTCAAAAGAAAGCACGATAAATATTGTGGATTTTGATGAGCCCGTAGGCAGGTTCCTGAAATTTCTCAAGAATATCAATACGGAACTGCATGGTCCCCAGCACCCAGCCGTCAAATTTTACAGATTGAGGAAAAAAAATAAAACTAAAGTGACTGACAAGGGTGCTGGACAAGTCTCAAATCCGCAAAGAGCGAACAAAGTAGACAGGAGTCGTCGGCAAGAACAGTATCAATATGAGGTTGCACAATATAATTATTATAATAAAAGGAAAAAGGTCGTGCAAACCGTAATGAATGCCGACGCTCCTAAGCGGTGTCCTCTGAAGATGGCCGATATCGAAAAACATTATAGAGACCTCTATGAGAGCGAAAATCTCCGCAAGCGTGCGGATTACGAACAGTGCGCCCCGATGCCAAATTTGGTGTCCATTGATGTAGAAGCCGTCAAGAGAGCCATTAAATCAACATCAATGGACACATCGCCGGGGCCTGATGGAGTTCTGATCCGCACGATTAAATATTTTGATGTAGCAAATATTATCAAAATAATTGCGGAGATAATGCTGAAGGTGGCCTATGTCCCAGAACCACTTCGACAGGGGCGCATAATACTAATATATAAGGGGAAAGGTGATGTAAATAAAATCCCTTCCTGGAGGCCCATCACCATTTATTCTATTGTGCGCCGAATCATAGAGAAGGTTCTGGACCATGAACTAAGTAGGCAGGTCACCTTCCACAGGAATCAGAGAGGCTTTGTAAAAGGCCTCCCGGGAACGCACGTCAACGCAAGGATTATCGACGCTGTATTGAAAGATGCAAAGATTATGAAAAAAGATTGTGCGGTGGTATTCCTTGACGTTGTCGGTGCTTTTGACAATGTTGGCCACAATCATATCGTGAGTTCCTTGGAAGCAAGAGGTGTGTCGCCGGATCTTAAACGTGTTATATCGGCTCTCCTCTGCACCAACACAATCAAAATTAGTAACGGTGTTCACGCAACTAGCCGAATCAAAGTGCTGCGCGGGGTACCCCAAGGCGGCCCCTTGTCGTCGTCGCTCTTCAACCTGGCCATCGATCATCTCTATCGCGACCTGTGCGATGAAGAATTTTCCAAAAAATTTGGATACAAGTTAAAAAGTGACCAAGGTTGTGTGGTCCTCACAGGTTTCGCGGATGACCAGGCCGTGTCAGCGCGTGACAAGGGGGCTGCAGAAAGAGTGATCGGCAGCGTTCAGAGGACTTTTGAGGAAATTGGTTTGGCTATTAATCCTCACAAAAGCGTGGGCATCGTTCTAAATAAAGGAGAGCTGGAAACAGCGATGCTCTCCCTTGATAACGGAGAGTACATCCAAACATTGCAGAATGGAGATACAATCAAGTATTTAGGATGTACATTCTCGGGAGAGCTACAGTTCAACGAAGATTCGGTGACCAAATTGAACGAAAATCTGAATAAACTGGTTACCTCTCCCTTGCTGAAGCCGGATCAGAAGCTAAACATTGTCAACCAATATCTGTTCCCGGGTCTTACTTACCCTCTCCAAACTGCGCCCCTCACAAAGCTGCGTCCTGCCATACTTGACGGCATCGACACCATGATTCGCAGGAGTGTGAAGGCTATTGTTGGACTCCCTGCGAACACCTCCACGGCGATGTTGTACTCTCCCAGGAGCTATCGAGGATTAGGATTAATCCGCTGCCAATGGGAGGCTCCTCTACAACATTGGTCCATTGCTCAGCGGCTGTCCAATGTGCCCGATGCCCTTTTTCAGTCGATCTTTGATTATTCGGCTGAGGTTGATGAATGTGCCGAGAGATTGGGGGTTGATCGGGGTATTCGGAATATGAGAGCTCTACGGCAGTCGCTTCGAGAAAATTCGTTTGAGGAATGGACCAATTGCATGTGGCAGGGCATTGGAGTTCGCCATTTTAAAGAAACCCCGAAAGCCAACAAATACATGTATGATAAGCAAGTACTTTCTGGGTCTGAATGGTCAAATGCCCTGAAACTGAATATTAATTATGCACCCCTGCGTGGAGTCCCAGGTGTCAGCGGACAGGTAAGAGAAGTTGGGTCCCTCTGTCGCAAATGCGACAGAGAGCCAGAAACACCAGCACATGTGCTTGGAAAATGCCTCAACAACTCCCTCCTTATAACGCGCCGTCACCACAAAGTCAAACATGAACTGATGAGGCTCCTTATAGAGAGAGATTACGCCTGTTTCGAGGAAGTATATTGTATAGATACGGATGGATCCACCCGATATGCCGACATTGTGGCATTCCCTAAGACGGGAAAGTCGGCGATGATTTTGGATCCGACCGTGAGATATGAGACCAACGACCTCGATCAGGCAGGAAAAGTGGAAAAGTAGAAAAAACAGACATATGAGAAATGCATCCCTTTCCTTAGTGAAAAGTTCCGCGAGAGTTTCGGGCCGAGAGAGTTCCACGTGAGAGGCCTTTGGTTCGGAGCTCGCGGAACGATACCAGACTCAACAAGGAGCTTCATGGAGGGCCTTGGTGTCGACATAAAGGACGTGGCAAGGTTGGCAGAGAACATAATCCTTGACTCCCTGGGAATTATCCATCACCATGTGCATGGATAGAGAGTTTGTTCATGGGGGGAGGCATGCGTGTTTTACAGCATTTTTACATTATTTATTGACCACGTCCACTGCACTTTATGTATTTGTATGCATGTTATGAATTAGGTTAGGAAAAGATAGGAGAAAAATGTATAGAGTGAGAGAAGGAACAGAAAGGGATGTATATTGCTAATAAGTGAATTAAAGAAATATTAAAAATAAAATAAATAAATAAAAAAAATAAGAAAATAAATAAAAATATAGGAAAAAAAATTATGATAAAAAAAAAAAATATATATATATATAGATAAAAAAAAAAAATTGTATATTATGCTCATATATGTTGTTAATACTATATAATTGTATATTAGTTTTGGAAAATTGTCTGTAGCGATTAATAAGTATGCTGTGTTTAAAGCAACCCAATGTAATTGGGCAGCACCCTTTTATGATAATAAAGTGATTCTCTCTCTCCCTTCTAATCCCCACCCTCGCCCCCTGGCCCAGCAAAACCCCGTATAGCCTTAAAGGCGAGGAAGGGGAGGACAAAAAAGAAAAAAGTTCATGAGTTTCTTCTGTCTCATTTCTATCCTGGCAGATAGCCCTCCATACATTAAACAGTCGTAGTCGAAGTGGAATATAAGGGAGGGAATATAAGGGAGGTTACAAGGAGCTGTCTGGATTTTAGAGGAATACAATCACGGAATCTTAGGAATTGTTTAAGGGCAGTTATGGATTTTCGGGCAATCTGGGAGGTATGGTTATTCCAGGAGAGGTTCTAGTCAAAGATTACTCCTAGATTTTTGACTGTATGGAAAAAATGGATGGCACGGTTATTGAGGTTACGTAGAGGAAAGTAAGGAAGGGAGCTAATGAGATGTCTAAACCCGATGAGAAAAGCCTTAGTTCAATTAACGATATTGGTTAGTACTTGAATATCTTCGGTGCTCGAACCACGCCCTGATGATGACCCAAATTTTTGGGTTAAACCGTCGGCACTAATAACAACATCATAATGACTACGTCCTGAATATTTATCATCCATGATATGTAGAACAGTCGACTAACTTCCTTCAAAAATAGAGAATAAATATGATCTGCACTCCATCCTTTTTGTAATGAGCTATTATTTATAATTTGTATTTCATATGATTAATCTAGCCTTGTTGATTTTCAGTTCTATCGTGTGGTATAAAGTACACAAATTCGTGTTTTTATACATAGACATTAGGTCTTTTTTATTTTTTTTTTATGAACGAGGTAGTTCTAAGATTGGAATGTTATTATTTGTTGCTTTCATTAACTGAAATAAAGGTGGTGCCAAATCTAATATTAATTCTATATTGTAAAAATACAAATTTTATAATTTTTAATATTGCTGATTAAAATCTCAGTAGTCCATTGCTGGTTACATGGTTAAAGACGAGGTTCTCAAAAATAAATTGGAAGTACTAGTACGTTTTGCTCATTAATTACTCAAAAATATGTTAAAGCGAATTCTTCATACCTCATATTTTTTATGTAAAACCTTGTGAAAATAAATATTTTTATTAATTTGAAAAACTAGATAATCACGCTATCCATGGTTATTTTTTAAAATTGTAATTTCAAAACAAAACTTCAAAGGCTAAATACGATACCAAACCATTTTTATATAATTTAGTCCCCTTTATAAGATAATGTCAACTGCATTTAGCATGCTTCCTCTCTTATTTGAATCTTAGCATGTAATTGATGTCGGATTTCAATGAATTGTAATGGGAATTATATAGTCTGAAAATACATTTATTGAAATAGCAAAGTTACGAGAGTTAGAAAAATCATATGCGATATCACCGAGGTACAGATAGTTATCGGGTTACTTTAGCAAAGTATTTCTAAATGAAGGTCCATATGGCATTTATTTTGTAGTAATAATGTAGTAACTCCGTTGATATATCCCTGTAAGTATATACGTACAATAGAAGGAGTCCTCTCACTCCTCCTTAACTGGGACAAAATGCCTCCTGGATGGAGCAACACCTCCGTGTCATAACGCTGCTAACAGGAGCGCCCCCTATCAGCCAAGCTAACAACTTGCCGATCCAATTAACTAAAGCTCGGCTCTTGCTAACCCTGTTATCTCTGTGATAACAGTCCTCACTCCCAACCTTATTCTATCACAGCTTTGCTAGGTCAGTCTGTGTGTCATATCTTTCCGAAATTAGCATTAATTTTCCAATCGTTTAATACTGAATAGTGTCTGTTATAAACGGGTATCCAGCTTAGCGAGATTATCGGTAAGATGATAACATCAAAATCAAATACTGATAATACAATCCAAACAACCCTTTTGGTTATGACTAGATTATCTGCAAAAACACTTTGCACTTTCAAGCTGCTATTACAAAATATTTTCTACATATTTATATATGGTTACAAAATAAATATTTTTGTGTATAAATCTTTTAAAAGTGGATAAAATCATATTACCGATAGAAAATAAAAAACAAGAATATGTTACTTTCACTTGATTTTGAGAAAATGAGGTTCGAAGCTTCCTTTGGCATTATTAATCAAAGAAACCCTGAAAATATTATTCGCAGTATTTGAATAACATATATGACCTATGGAGTTCCATTTTAGAAATAAATTGTTTCGTTTTAGGAATCGTCCAAAATTTTAAAGTTTTCAAAAAGTAGAGTTTGACATGTATCATATTTGTGGATTTCCTGTGGAACTGACGATGTGTTATGTCGTTTGAATAGTACATTTCGTAGAAAAATAAGAAACTACAGTATCGAGTATTGCAATTTGATCTAGTTGTTTAAAAACAAATTATGATGTTAAAAATCTTTATTAGTTACTGAAAGGAATTCGTAAAAGGAAAAATAAGAGTATCAATCATGACCCTCCTCTTCCCTTCATAACAATTAATCATAAATAAATAGAATCAAATATATAACTACCCACCCAATCACAAACAAAAATGATATGTAGCTGAAATGTATTGATGAGTTCAATATACGAAACGAAAAAAAAAAAAATAATGAATTCAATCAGTCATGACACTGACAACATTAAGAAAATGTATAATACGATGAAAATCTTTTACATTATTTTACGGTATAATTGAAAAGAGAAAAATGATTCAACAGAACTCTAAAGGTAATAATTAACTGACTTTAATTAGCTGAAAGGAGGGCGCTTTTCAGTAAGACCTTTGATCACTGTAGTCTTTCTTCTCTGTGCCCTCCAGAGAGGAAGGAGCAAAGTAGTGACTCCTGGTTGCAACCCGTGTCATTAGGCAAAGTTTTCAGATTTAAATATACATTTAAAATCTGCATTCTTCTATTGAATTTTTAAGAACATAATATTGCTGCGTGACGATACAATTAAATATATTTACGGAAGACCCATTTCTTAAATTAGTTTCGTTCATCCTGAACATTTTTCATATTTATAATTCATTCTTGTCAAAAAAGAAGAAAGACAATCGGGGAATTAGCTACTTAAGAAATAAGAAGCAGAAACTCTTCCTGCCTTGATGGTCAGTCTAAGAGATCCCTCATTCTGTTCCTTTTCAGCCTTCTTCAGGCATGAGTGTATCGTTTCAAGTTTAATGTGAAAACCTGATCCCTTATTCTAAATGTCACTACGCTTCAACTCTTGCTTATAATTTCTACTACAGAACCATCCAGGGGTCAATAATTATTTAAGGGGAAAAATATGGCGGTTGAGTGTGATCTCCGTCAAATAATATCCTTGCACAACCTTTATCAAAGAAACAGTGCTTTCTCTAAATAGCACTAAACCCAAGATCCTTCATGGGTTGTAGTGGTACAGGTGTTTTTTAAAAAAACTAAATGAGATGTTCAAATAACGTAAATAAATTAAGTTTAAAATTAAATAGTGAAGAATTGTAATTACAACTTTTGAAATATAATAGTCATTGCATTGAATTACTAAATAAACGATGAATTACTCTGAACAAGTCTTAGTAATTCAATGAAGTGAATATTATAAATGCAATTTCTTTAAACTTAGTTTAGTCACAATATGTACATTTACATTGTTGAAGTATTTAATAATTGTTGGTAATTTTAATACGTAAAACTTTGTTTTAAAAGGATTTTGTTTTAACCTTTTTTTGCCCTATAACCTCGAAACCTTGCCGGATTACAGCTGTGTATTTATTGACTAAAATTAAAGATCCATGAGAACTGAAAAAAATTATATATACATATGGCTGACTCTAGAAACACTATGTAATTTTGAACTTAAATGTTTTCTTACAGAGCTATGTCTGTTCCAAGAGAGAGAGAGAGAGAGAACATTGAATTCCTAACAAGTTTTTACCAAACGATATGTTCCTGGGTCATGTAAAAAGCAGAGATAGCGAGGACAAAGGGTCTACCCATGCGGTCATACAACTCGCTTCCTCTGAAATATATATAATGACCCGTACAACCCAACTGTTATATTATTTAATTACAAAAAAAAAATGAAAAAATGAATTAATAAAAAAATCATAAAATATCAGAAAAAAATAAGGACTTCGGCCGGTAATTGTTTCATTAATTTTAATAAACAACAATGATTTTTTTTTCTGTTTTTTGGCTGTAGCCAGGTTTTTATTTAAACCAACGAATATAGGTTGGTTGGTGTAATCGACAATATTCCTCACGCCAATCATAATTTTAGAAATCTATTTAATTCTATCCTACCACAGAATAGTGACGATTAGAAGAGTTGATGACAGGAGGACATATGTTATGTCAGGAATGCTGGAGGATACGCCTAGTTCTTCTCGTGGTCTTCATTTCAGTACTGTAATTTAAAGGAGATCCCTCATTTAGTTCCTTCATATATCCATTCTAATATGAATGCCAGCCATAACTTTCATCAGATATTAGTTGATGGTTGGTTACACGTAGTATTCTGTTATTAATTCAGTGGAGCATATGTTATTAGTCTTAAAATTTTATATTTTAAAGTTCTACATTTTTACTAATTAACCATAAATCAGTTAGACTTATGCTCACTGAAGTTTCTGTCTAATTTTCAGTTTTGATTATTTTATGGTATTTTTTTTTAATTTTCAAATTTCTTTTTTGAGTGATATTAAATTTTGTCACAATTAAAGACATAAGTAATAGAGACAGAGTAGCTCATTCACACTATGTTATTTACACTATGCTATGCACAATAAATACAAATAAATTAAACAGAAAAATAATAACACTAAAAGTAAATATATATATATATATATCATGGGTGATAAATATTCAGAACACAGTTTTTTTTTAATTTTTTTTATTTTTGCCAACGTTTCAACCCAAACATGAGGATCATCTTCAGGGCGTGGTTTGAGCACTGAGGGTGTTACTCATGAGTACTTGAACATCCTCAGTGCTCAAACAAGGCCCTGAAGATGATCCACATGTTTGGGTTGAAACGTTGGCAAAAATAAAAAAAAATTAAAAAAAACTGCGTCCTGAATATTTATCACCCATGATATGTAGAATAGTCGACTAACTTCCTTCAAGTAAATGTATATAAACAAAAAGAAACTAAACTAATAAAAATTACATATAGGTGTTTATGATAATAAAATTCGTAGTTTATTGGGTGTAAATAATTTAGGAGGCTACCTCCTACTCAATATTTTATTTGTTCTACTCAATTTGTTTATTATTTGTCATATGAGAAACTATTAAGAACACGTAGAGATGTGCGTAAAATTTTTCCGGACTTCAGAACATTTAGAATGCCCCCGTTAGGGCCATCATTGACCATCCAATTGATCAATGGAACATGTTGTCTCTTTTCGCCAGTGCTCTTATAAGCGCCAGCACAGTGAACAATTGCAGAAGAAAAAAGAATAATTGGCGTTAAGAAAGAAAACAACACATAAAACTATCGATGCGACATCAAACCCTTCTCAAAATCCAAAATCTGGAAAAAAAAACTTACGCCACGACTATTCTACTTCACCCAACTAAAGCATTACTTCAAGCCGAATCGATATGCCAAACAATTTTAGATTCAACAATTGGAATCAAACAAGGTTGAAATTCTTAATATAAAAGTAAATTACTCAAAAACAGATTGCGTCGTATTCTCTTAAGGAAAGAGAAGTAGATACCAAACATTTTTAAAATTGAAAATACAACTCAGTCATCTTCTCAGTCCATCGTTTATCTAGGTATTAACCAAGACCGGCACATGAAACTGTCGGCCCACATTTACAATAAGGTAAGGTCTGTAAGACTTAGAACTTACAGACTATAGCTAGTAAATTAGGTCGAAGTTAGTAATAGAATAATAAGCAGCATAAAAACTTGGTGAGCCCCATCACTTTATTGTTAAGTTAAAAAAAATTGTAAACAACACATCAAGCATTGGTAATTCCATTTAGAAGCCTTAAAATGTAACACAGTTACAGAAAAAGGCATTAAAAGCACAAAACTGAAGGGAATCACATAATTAAACCTATTGTATATTGGCGATATGAAAAAAAAAAAGAAAATGAAATACAGTATTACTATTAGAAGACTGAATAGATATTAGAAAAAAATAAACCTAGATAACTTTATTTATTTATTAAAAGTATTTAATTTTGTTTGTATTATCTGAAGGGCTCAAAAGATTATAGAGCCCTTCTAATCTTTTTTTCAATGATTTTTAATTCTTCGATGACAAAAGTACAAAAGCAATATTTTAATTTTTAAAACAATAACATGTGATAAGTATCCCATTACAACTATACCTTAAGAGGTATTCGGCAAGAGTTACGATTCATCTTAAAAAAGGGATATTTTGGGATTTAAAATGCAGGGCCCAAGTTGACTTTGAAACCTCCCAATATTTTGCTAAGTTAACCAAAGGAATTCTGATGTGGTCATTATAAACTAAAGACATGTATCTGGCCGAAGTGCGAATGTTATTTTTCATGGTTTTGTCAAATTTGTCTATGTACCATTTAAGTAAATTTAGAAAGTTATGTAAATTGAGTGAGATCAGCGTGATAATGTATCTATACTGGTAGGATGGTCGCGCACTAAAATGACTATTTAATAATCATTACAGTAAACTTTACAAAACTGTAGAAACTTTAAATCGAGTAGTTTTTCTATGAATTTTTCAACAGCCAGTATTTTACAGCTTTGATTTATAGTTGAAGTTAAAATCAATTATGAAAATTTATATCATGAAGTCCCTTTCTTCAACAAAAATATAACAAATGAGCGGTAAAAAAAATAAACTTATATACACTATTAAGATAAAAGTTTCTATGTCTTTAGATTAAGAATATCAGTGCAAAAGCAACATCATGGCCGTTCCATAACTGTTGTACTAACTACATTCTCAGAATTTTTCTTTTGATTCATTTCTAGTACAAAGTCTCACTGAAACGGTAGGATAATTGAGTAGACTGATTGCCAACAAGATTGCAATATAACGTATTTTTAATAAATATTTATTTGTAATCGATGGACTGAAAACTGTTTACCTTAAAATTCTCAATTTATATTTGTATTTTCAAGATCAGTACACAAGATTTTACTTTAAACAAAAAATCACTTGTGCTCTCCGTTTCTTTCATTCTCTTCCCCGCTCGAGAATGATGAAAAAAAAAATGATTCAGAGATCTGCCGCTTCACCAATAACTCATTCAATAATCAATAAAAAACAATTAATTAATTTCTTAAATAAAACCTAACATTTTATAACCCCATAACAATATTGTAATAACCTAACTCCCACTCCATATGATCAGTGCCTTCAACGTTTCACAGCCACTAAATTGTTAAAAATTATTTACATTAATTTTGATTATTGAATGGAATTTATACTAAGTAATTTCTATACTGTTTTACAAATTTCCTCCAAGTTTGGGTCAAATCGAATGCGCCGTTTTCAAACTATAGGCATATCAAATAACACATTTCCTGATATGAAAGCGGAAGTATTTTTTTGGGGAGATTGTTTTATAATTCGATAAAATTCATGCTTATTTCATTTTAAGTTTCAATCCCTAAATTCTCTCAAAATTTGAGCCAAATCGAACTTGCAGTTTTAGAGATATAGACGTATCAAGGAAAGCACGTTTGCGCATATATAAGACAAAGTAACGGACATAATTCAATAAAATTTATCCTACTTTATTTTTTTCACAAATACCTTTTATCCAACTTTGGGCCAAATCGAACAAGCCGTTTCTGAAATATTGGCATATTTACAAAAATGCGTTTTCGCGTGCGTAAGCGGAAGTGCTGGTTAGAATTTAATAAAATTAAACTGGGAACATCTAGACACTGATCCGCACAATTCCTGAAAATTGGATGAACGGTACTAGGTGATATATCCGTTACAACGATTTGACTACAGACAGACAACGCACCAGGGGGCGGGGTGGCCGAATAGGCTAAAGCGTGTGTAACAGCACCGCTAGTTGCCTGGCAACCGGATAACACAGATTTGAGATGATATAAAAAGTACGAGTTCGCGTCCCGGTGCCAGAGGGGATTTTAAATTTCCCGCCCTCACCCCCCGGCACGGGAAAATCCCGTATAGCCTAAAAGGCGAGGTAGGAAAGAACAAAAAAAAAAAAAAAAGAAAAAAAAAGACAGACACCGAACCAAAATTGATCCTTGATGTCTGAAACGCGTAAAAACGCGAGAAGTGGAAATTTTCGATTCTAAGCACCTTATTTAATCTCTCGCACGAATACAATGCTTCCCTACCTTCGGTAGTGAGGAAGCAAAAATTGTGTGTACAATTTAATATAAACAAATACAATAGAAATTTTCAATAAATAAATAAATTAAAACTCCCACCCTATCCATCGAAGGCTATTTTTTCAGCACCTACTGTATAAGAAATATGTTTTCTTTTATAAGAACTATAAAAGAAATTCTGCCCCTGTGATTTGCCTAGAAATATTTTATTTTATATGCTATTCAAATTCAAAGTTTAACAATAGGAGACATGAGCACTAAGGAGAGCAGAGGATCTGTGTATTATATTTCTGAGAGAAGAGTTGAACGGATGGTGGGCTGGTCCTGTTAGCAAGACAATACATACGCCTGCTCCGTCCTCGCTAGGGGATCTGGTAATTGGGCTTTGTCACTCTTCGCCAATAGTCACAGATTCGTTAACTTAGTATATAGGATATTTTTATCTCTCTATCTCTCTCTCTCTCTCTCTCTCTCTCTCTCTCTCTCTATATATATATATATATATATATATATATATATATATATATATATATATATATATATATATATACATACATACATACATACATACATACATACATACATACATACATACATACATACATACATAAACTTGATGTCTCTCATTTAAAGAAAATATTTAAAGATATGATAGTAGACCAGAGTGGGAAAAAAAGACACTATTAACTATGGAAATTTCAATTTGCTATTCATTACTTGTCGGTTAGGAATTTAACTATTGTTTATATCAACCATTTTGAAGATCTTGAGATCTGCTATCACTCCTACAAAAATTTCCTTCGAGTTCCTAAAATTTACGAGACACTATGTATGTAAATATATATATATATATATATTTGTTTTGGTATAGACTATAAAGATCTTTGGCCGCGAGATGTGGTCTCCTTAGATACATGTATTGTTTGCGGGAGCACGGATAGCCTGGAGAAGATCACTTAACCTCGCGTTGCTACGAACCATGCTGTTCATGGTGCAGCAGCAGGTCACCCACGGCTCATTAGCCGATGCATTTGGGACCAATCTGGCAGTTTTTCTTGTTCTTCCAACGGACTCGAGTTCAAATACAGTAACAAATCAGTTTAGATCCAATGATTATGGTTGTACCGGGGAGGGGGAGCGTGGTTTCTTCTGGTGGAAGGACACCCAAATCGGGCCCCATGTCACACATCCAATAACTAACACGCTCGACGTTGCTTAATTACCTATTGCAAGCGCATCAGGCAGCACGGCTACCCCAGCCTCCATGTATATATATACATATATATATATATATATATATATATATATATATATATATATATATATATATATATATATATATATATATATATCCAATATATAGATCCAATGATTCTGGTTGTATTTGGGAGGGGGAGCGTATATATATATCCCTCCCAAATACAACCAGAATCATTGGATCATTGGATCGGGTGACCTGCTCCTGCACCATGAACAACGTGAGGTTAGGTGACCTTCTCGAGGCTATCCGTGCTCTCGCAAACAATGCATGTCTGTAAGGGACCACATATCACGGCCAGAGATCTTCATAGTCTATAGTGCCAACTAAAAATATATATATATATATATATATATATATATATATATATATATTTTAATTTTTATATTTCTCTGATTTATACAATTAAGCATTATATAATACCAATGCTAGCATTCATGAAAATCTCACATGTATGTCTACGAGTATATATTATTGTCTGATCGCATGTTATATTAAGGAAGCGTTATTTAAGTACTTTAGTTACTTTACATACTTTAGTTTGTATTTTTTAATTCGCAGGAGCGTAAAGGCCATTATTAGACTCCCTGCGAATACTTCCACAGCGATGTTGTATGCCCCCAGGAGATACCGAGGATTGGGATTAATCCGCTGCCAATGGGAGGCTCCTCTTCAACATTGGTCCATTGCTCAGCGACTGTCCAATGTACCAGATGCCCATTTTCAGTCTACCTTCGATTATTCGGCTGAAATTACTGAATGTTCCGAGAGATTGGGGGTTGATCAGGGTCATCGAAATGTGAAAGCTCTACGGCAGTCGCTACGAGAAAATGCATTTGAGGAATGGGCCAACTGCAGGTGGCAGGGTATTGGTGTTCGCCATTTTAAAGAGAATCCGAAAGCGAATAGATACATCTACGAAAAGCAAGTACTTTCTGGGTCTGAATGTTCGAATGCCCTAAAACTAAACATTAATTATGCACCCCTGCGTGGAGTCCCAGGAGTCAGCGGACAGGTCAGAGAAGTTGGGCCCCTCTGCCGTAAATGCGGCAGAGAGTCCGAAACACCAGCCCATGTGCTGGGAAAATGCCGCAACAACTCCCTCCTCATAACACGTCGTCACCACCGGGTCAAGTTCGAGTTGATGAGGCTCCTTAGGGAAAAGAAATTCACCTGCTTTGTCGAGGTATATTGCATCGATAGTGAAGGCTCTACGAGATACGCTGATATCGTCGCATTTCCCAAGACAGGAAGGACAGCGCTGATCATGGATCCAACTGTCCGCTTTGAGAGCAATGACCTCGATCAGGCGGGTGAAGTGGAAAGGGAAAAGAAGAACACTTACGATAAATGTATCCCTTTCCTAAAAGAGAAATTTCGTGAGACCTTCGGAGAGAGAGAGAGTTCACCGTGAGAGGCCTCTGCTTTGGGTCTCGCGGAACTATCCCGAAAAGAACAAGGAGCTTCCTCGAGGAACTAGGTGTCGACATTAAGGACGTAGCGAGGTTGGCTGAAAATATAGTCCTCAACTCCCTGGGAATCAATCACCACTACGTGCATGGCTAGCCCGAGAGTTTTAATTTATGTGTTTGTTTATTTATTTAGTGAAAAATTGAAAACAATGGAGATAAAGAGAGAGAAGTGAGAGAAAGGGAAACTTAATGTTAAATAAAGAAAAAAGCATGAACAATGAAAAGAAGGAAAAAGGTAAAAAAAAAAAATAATAAAAATAAATGAAATAATAAAAATGTATATATATATATATATATATATATATATATATATATTATATATATATATATATATATATATATATATATATATTTTACTAATATTAACTAATACTTCTGTATATTTATATATAAGTTCATGTATTGTCTTAAGGATAGAAGAGTATGCTGTGTATATAGCAATCCAATATAATTGGGCAGCAATCCTTTATATTTTATATTTTATGAAAATAAAGTGTTTCTCTCTTTCTGAAACAAATACTGGTTAGCAATGGGAAAATTCATTGAAGTACTGCTTCTTGGGTTCTTTATTCTATTGACGTCAAAATCTTTTTCTTTTTGTTATTTGAAGTTAATGAAAGTAACAAACGATATTTTATTTACGTAATACTCGAGTTGATATTACATTTTCTCCAAGGTAGAAAGTATTGTGCTGTTCGATCGGCTTTTGTTTGAAGAAGTTGGTCAGTCGAAAGCGACCAACCGAAAGAAAGTTGAAGATTTCAATGAATAATGAAACAGTAGCAAAGAACTTGAAGTGCTCAAGAACTCTTTGAGAAGTGTTGGCTCTCTCTTGGAAGTTTTTCCTTCTTGGATATAGTTTTCAGGGGCGAGTGGATCTCACTTCTTAACATAATGTGTGCTCATCTGATAGGGATTTATTAAAACCGCTTTGTTTTTAGTGATTGAAAATGAAAATGTACCTTCAAATATAATGCATTTCAATCGTCCAATCAATATTGTGTTGAATTTGGATACTAATAATAATATATACTAATAGTAATATATGTTTATAAATATGTCAGTTCTGCGCATGCGCTTGATTTGAATACCCACATTTCACGTCGTGTCCCACAGTTTTACTATTTTTTAGTAGAATAAGTGCTCAGTTTTACTTTTTTTAAAAAAAACTAGTTAAGCAGACATCAAAACAACAACAATGGACTAACACCACAGTGAGTAGTGCTGTTATTTACTGTGTACTATTACAGACAGTGAATTTAGTGATTTAGCGTCTATAGGCTTAATCTCTATAGCCATAACAGCTGACGGCTCCCCTCTCCAGTTGTGGCTCTGCCACGTAACTGGCTGTTTCTCAGCCGGTGGTTCATCCATTGTAATAACACGCAGACGTAGTTTTATTTATTTATTTATTTTTTTTTCCCTTTCTTTTTTTTTATATGCGATATTATCACCAAGTAATGTCAACTAAGAGGTCCCATTCAGTTGGCTCTACCCCACGTAATTCACCGCCTAAACAGAAAACACGTCGTAGTAAGCGATTAACACCCCCCGGAACTCCTCCAGCGAACACTCAAGAATCTGTGTCTCAACCACTGCCAAGTACGTCTTCACAAGAAATGGAATCTCCATTTTTTACACCTAATCCATACCAGGTGCTTGAAAATGACAGGGAAGAAATGGAAGATGCACCTATACCTCGAGAACCACGCCCACCTCCTATCTTTGTCAAAAATTTGAGAAATTTCCAGTTGTTGTGTACTCAACTTAATAAAATCTGCCCAGGTAGCTATACATGCCTAAACAGAATAAACGATACAAAAATAATACCGGCCACACCTGAAGCGTACCGAAAAATCGTAAAATATTTAACAGACACAAATGCGGACTTTCACACATACCAGTTGAAACAGGAAAGAGCACTACGAGTTGTAATAAGAAATTTACACTCCTCAACCCCAATAGAAGTGATTAAAGAAGAGTTAACGGCGTTAGGGTTCAAAATACGTCAGATAACCAATGTTTTAAAAGAAAATAAAGAACAACCAGGTGTAAAGAATAAAATCCCATTGCCCTTATTTTTCGTCGATCTAGAGCCATCGCCTGGGATCGAAAAAATATACGATGTGCATAGAATTTTCTACACCAGCGTAAAGGTCGAAAAACCGTACCCAAAAAGAGAGTTCATCCAGTGCCATAATTGCCAAGCATATGGCCACACCAAGTCTTATTGCCACCACTTACCACGCTGCGTGAAATGTGGTAAAACACACAAGTCTGGCGAGTGTAATAAACCAATTACAGAACCAGCAGTCTGTGCCCTATGCCTGGAAGGCCATCCAGCCAACTACAAAGGCTGCCAAATTTATAAAAATCTCAAAGCGAGATATATGAAACCCAGGGACCCTGATGATACACCTAAACCAAGAAGAGGACCCGCTAAAATTGTGAACTCTAAGGTTTCTTTTGCCAAGCTACTTGGGGGTAGAGACCCGACTAATGTATGTGAGGCCCTGCCGCAAGAACAAACTCAACCCCAATCTCAATATCCTATCCCACCTAATGTACCTAATCAACAACAACCTCACCAACATCAAATCCAATATGTTCCTCCACCGCCTAATGCTACAGATCTAACCAGCTTATTGACATCCTTTCTTTCAGAATTTAAATCCCTTGTTACCCCACTGATATCACTTCTCACTAACCTAGTATCTCACCTTATCCCTCCTTTAAAAAATCCTTAAATGACTTCCATCAAACCCATATCCATTCTCCTTTGGAATGCGAATGGTGTTAGAAATCACATACACGAACTAACAGCCTTACTACAAGACAAGAACGTAGACGTAGCCCTAATAACGGAAACTCGACTGACTAAAAAACAGCTCCTAAAAATACCACAATACATAACTTACCGTACCGACCATCCTGACGGTAGAGCACATGCCGGTACTGCAGTCATTGTGCACCAATCCCTCTCCCATCACCTACTCCCACTGCCTACACACGATTTCCTACAATCCACCGCAGTCGTAATCAAAACCTTCTTCTTTCCTATTACCGTTGCATCAGCGTATTGCCCTCCAAACCAATCCATCTCCAATATCCAATTTAGTTCCTTCCTCATTTCCTTAGGACATCATTTCATCTTGGGTGCAGACTTAAACGCCAAACATCAACAATGGGGTTCAAGAACCACGAATTCTCGTGGTCGAACATTGCTGTCTGTACTCAATTCCCAAAATTTTACCCTTCTTCCACCCAACTCACCTACCTACTGGCCCACTGATCCTAACCGTAATCCCGATATCCTCGATTTCTTTATCCATAATGGTTTAGGTGCTCTCAACCATTCCGTTGCCCGTCTTGACGAGCTTTCCTCAGACCACAGCCCATTAATACTCCAAGTATCACTAGCTCCTATTCCTAAACCCTCTCCTCCGTCCTTCATCAGAGGCCCAGTTAACTGGAAACTCTTTCATCAAATCCTCTCCGATAAAATTGACCTCAGAGTAACCCTGAAAACCTCTGAAGACCTGGACAATGCAGTACATTCCTTCACTACCAAAATTCAAGAAGCAGTCTGGACTGCTTCCTCCCCTGATCACTCCTCAAAAATCCTTAAGAAACATAATTTACCTCAACACCTCCTTGACCTAATCCACATAAAACGCCGTGCCAGATTATTATGGCAACGTACCAGACATCCAGCCGACCGCCACTCCTACAATTATCACTGTAAAAAATTAAAAAAAGAATTAGCCACCTTCAGATCCCAATCATTCAATTCCTACCTCACCACACTCTCTGCTCATGATAATTCCCTTTGGAATATCACCAGAAAAATCCTCAAATCCCATCATATTTCCCACCCTCTTCGACGAGATGATGGCTCCTGGGCAGCATCTGATGAAGATAAAGCCGAGGAATTTGCCAAACACCTTTCCTATACTTTCGCTCCTCATCCAGAATCCCATCCCAGCCACACAGTAAAAGTAGAAGAATCCCTCTCAATACCTATCCCACTCTCCTTACCACCTAAAGCTGTTAATCCCTCTGAGGTCAAATACCTTTTACGGAAAATCACACCTCGCAAATCTCCTGGATATGACCTTCTAACCCCACAGATCCTTCGACAACTTCCATCTAAAGCCATCACATTTCTTACATATATATACAATTGCATCCTACGAACTACCCACTTCCCTCTTTTATGGAAACATTCCACCATCGTCCTCTTCTTGAAACCAGGCAAACCTTCCAACAATACAGCATCCTATAGACCAATTAGCCTACTCCCAATCCTCTCAAAAATTTTTGAAAAGATCCTACTGAAACGAATTCTACCTATAATTGAATCCTATAACCTTCCTACTCATCAATTCGGATTTCGTTCCCAACATTCCACTGTCCAGCAAGGACTCCGAGTTGTTGACCATATATCCTCAACCCTAGAAAGCAAGCAGTATTGCTCGGGTGCATTTCTGGACATAGCGCAAGCTTTTGACCGGGTATGGCACGCCGGATTACTCTTCAAGCTTAAAATCCATCTACCACAGTCCTTATACCTAGTACTCCGATCCTATCTTTCCGACCGCTCCTTCCGAGTTCGCTGTGGCACCGAATTCTCCGACTGTTACTCAATTGAGGCTGGCGTTCCTCAAGGCAGCGTCTTGGGCCCCATCCTTTACATTCTCTTTACCGCTGATATTCCTGTCCATCCCGATACCCTCCTAGCAACTTTCGCTGATGACACTGCTATCCTTTCTTCCAACTCAGATCCTGAAACAGCGTCCGCAAACTTACAAAGGCACCTCTTCCTGATTGAACACTGGTGTAAGAAATGGCGCATTAAGGTAAACGAATCTAAATGTAAACACATTACCTTCACCCTTCGGCGTAATACCTGCCCACCAGTTTATTTTAACTCCATCCAGCTTCCTTTCTCAGATACAGTCCGGTATCTTGGCTTTCTCTTAGACAGACGACTAACATGGAATCCACATACTCGACTTAAAAGACAGGAACTTAACAGACGATATGGCCAGCTATATAGACTACTGAATAGAAAATCTAAACTTTCTGGTGAAAACAAATTACTGATCTACAAGACAATACTGAAACCCATCTGGACTTACGGACTAGAACTATGGGGAACAGCCAAATTTTCTAACATCAAACGCATTCAATCCTTTCAGTCTAAAGTCCTCCGTACAATAGTCAATGCTCCCTTCTATGTAACCAATAAAACCCTACATCATGACCTTAATATCCCATTTATTCTTGATCTTATCCCAGCCAAATTTTCCAAATTTCACCAGAACCTTTCTCATCACCCAAATCCCGTTGTACAATCCCTATCAAGCACCACCCATCCCTACAATCCCCTTCGTAGGTTAAAGCGGCAGTGGCCACGAGACCTTTTGTAAATATGGATATTTTGGAGTTCTAGCAATGGCCAGATTCTCCACTCAAGTCATGAGTGTCTGTGGCTGTAGCGCTCTTACTCATCCTCCGCTGGTTTAAAATACCAGTGAAGTGGCTGAGGGAGAAGCGTAGGGATCTCCTAGGCCTCCCTTTTCCCTCCACATGTGGAGGGGACAGGATTGGTTCGGAGATCACCTGGCAAATTGTAAATAATGTATGTTTTATATAAGGTGTTTGTTTTACTTTTATTTCTATTTTTATTTACTTATGTGTATATATATTATTTTTTTTCTTTACTCTTTTGTTCTTTCTTCTTATTCTTTTGTTATTACTTTATTTATTTATATTTTTGTATATACGGTATGAATGCAATCCCTGAACTCTATTATAAGTGTCCTTAACTGTGACAAATTGTAATATTTCTGAATAAAGTGTTTTAATAATAATAATAAATATGTAGATTAATAGATATATTTGGTAAAAAATTATTTCAACCACTTATACTCTATTTATTATTTTACTAAAGTATCTCAGCGAAAACAGTGTTTTAAAACACTCATTTTATCTATCTGTTTTGATTTTTATTTTATTTCGTATTATGCAGACGTTCGGTCTAAGTCGCAGGGCTTCGCCAGAGCATAACAACAAAACTAGTAAATACTTATTCACAATTAGGTAGCTATATTTCTCCCTAATGCATTCGACATATAAACGAAATCAATATAACATTTCCAAAAAGTCTATTCAACACATAAAATCTGTAAAACTTCATGCTTTGCCACGACTGTTAAAGTAACAATTTTCTTCAAGAGACTACACTGGATTTTGATGCCCGAACCAAAGTCTTTAAATCACAATATATCTTGTCTCGATCCGTCGAATTTGGATACATCAGCTTCAAAAGAGGTATCATGAGTTTTTGTTAATTGTTTAATTTATTATGTCAATCCCTTCTATTTCTATCCAAGACAAATAATTTTAATATTACTTGCTGATTCTTAGTTAATTGATATAGACTGTATGACATGGAATTTTTAATTGACTCCAAGAAAAATATGAGGTTGAAACGATTGCTATATTTTAATATATATATTGTAATGCTCCAGTTGTATGGTCAAATTTATTATAATATGGATTAATGGGTTACTTTGATAATTTTGATGTGAATTTAATAAGCCATTGTTGTCGTGGTTAATTAGGTGGGTTGACGGTTAAATTAACTAATATTATTTGCGGTTTTGTTTTAATGGCCTCATTTCTCCTCCATGTCTTCAGGCCCCCCTACTGGGCCGCTAGAGTTCACTACTCCAAGTTCTAGATTTTGCAAAACTAAAAGAAAGACCTCAAGTTGATTGCTGGCCAGCCATGTGATCTTTAGTCTTAGGTTTACATGAATCCTTCAGTTCCATGCAGGTACAGACCATGTGTGCAGTTAGTTATCTCTAGTTTTCCAAGAGATGGCAGCAGAGTTGCGTTATTTCAATTTAAATAAAAATGGGAAATTTCCTATCTTTCCTTAACAACTCCTCTCAATTTCATCAATGACTTTATTAAAGTTTTATCCTGGAATCTGGATCAATATCTGGATCTACTACTCCATGAAATTTCCTTTCATTGAAGAGATCATTCATTGGAATCCATGGCTCCTGATCGAAAACGGGACCTTTACTACTATATTACAATATATGTCGTTTAGATTAACTTTTCGATATTTAAGTCCTATCTTCAAAAAGATGTTTGTGCCCCATTGGTCATATATTTCTTATTGATTCGTTTATTTTAGATATTATTACATATTACAGATAATATATAATAATCTAGTCTTTTTTTTGGGTACTTATTGAAAAAGTATTTTTTTTTATACCTCTTTCACTAAAACCATCTTTCCTGCTCATATTTCATTTCATTCATAAAATTTTACTATAGGATTAAATATTTTTAAGAGATTCTATTAAAATCGTTGAGAAAAGTTATTAAAAAATAGCGACTACACAATAGACCCTATGGTGAAGTAGTGTAAACTGAAACTGGTGAAATTAAATAAAAACGAAAACTCCATAGCATTAATGAAACATTATGTTAAAAAACTGTAGATATAACCCCAATGTAGCAGGAACCTTGTATTTTCGAACAAGTTAATCTTACTGTGTTAAAAAGAATGTTTGCTTTAGTTACCCAAACACTCGGTCATCATATTTTTAAAGGCGTAGTTAGCCAAGTGGTTGTAGAACAGACGGAACTATCGAGCAAACAAGCACTGTATTGTATCTCGAGATGACCTCCCGTAACGCCATTCTTTTCCTTATCCTGCACTAAGCCAGGGGACTCAGCAATAATGATTTTGAAATTTTCGTCTGCATCATCTGTACTTCGATAAGTGTACAATTCTCAAAATATATATATTCATCTCCTGAACACTGAAGTACTTTTAATTTCTATATGTGAGTACAATCTAACGCACAAACAACAGCTGGAAAGGGGAGAGGAATTTACTACAAAATTAACAAGATTTATATCTCTAACCGAACTGGAGAATTAAATCCAATTGTCAGGTTTTAAAAAAAATTGTTCATAGTATAATCAATATTTTTGCTATTTTATTCTGAAATCCTGAATCATCAGTAATAATGTAAAAATATTTCCGTGTGTTAGTATTAGGGCTTTTCCACGGGTTTTGGTGTCTGCCAGAAACTCAGATGTTAAAAAAGGATCCATAGTTTAAAACCTACTCGAAATCTTCTTCCATCGTCCACTTTTCTCTTCCTTACGTCCATAAAAATATCCATCTTAAAGTCGATTGAAATATTGTCGGTTAGTTGCAAAAAGTCACTAAATGCATGTTTAATGCATATTATAGTTTAACTTTGCATTTTTTTTTTTTTGGCTTCATTTATTTGTAAAAAAAAAGTGTAAGTGCATGAAAATGACTCAGACCCTTTTATTCATCATATAAAGTTACACTAATTGTAAGTGCACAACCTTCTGATTTCACAAAAGGAAAATTTATCAAAGTTCTACATTATTTGAGTTTATAAAATGTCACTTAATGACTTTCTGCAATAAACCGAAGGTATACAAAAATATAGTTTAATTGCACATATGAGATTTTATCGCCCTTAAAAATGAAGTACTCTCTATCCGTCCCGTGAAACAAAGAAACAACTGAATGTAGTTGTAAATCACATTTAGCGAAGTTAAAACTTCAAAATAAAGAAGTGGAACCAGGTTTTATTAACTTATTGATTATCTTTATAATCAGGAAAATATTTTCTTCAGATGAACCTAATCTAAACACAATAAATAAATATCGCAAGTAAATGTCTTTCTGAACTTCTTTCTCAGAGGACAGAATCTAACAGTAATTAGGCAGGAACAAAGTGTAATGTTATGTTGCTGACATAAATACAATTAAGGGGATCATGTAATATTTTAGGCTATCGCAGAAATTATCAGTACAAAAAAAAAATCATAAATTGTGCAGCGAACAAATTGAGAGAGGAGGTTGATATTTAAATACAATATTATATCAATAGATAATCGACTTAAAAAGTTGTTGTAAAGTTGTTGTTGTAATATTTGTTGGTAATTTATGAAATAATTTTAAAATAAATTAATTGTTTTCAGTTCGGAATCACTTTCTAATTATTAGGAAAATTATCTCAACACATTAAATAAGTAAAAAATAAAAGCTTTGTTTGGAATTTCAACATAATACAGATTTCTTCTATTGTTTACGTTCCAAGCCAATTACGTTTCAAATTCCGTCCCGAGAAGCTATTAAAGTATGATATGATGGTTTAAGTTATTTCTCGTCTTTAGCATTTTCTTTACTTCCTTTTGCATTTTTACTTTTAGTAATTGTGTAACTCTGATAATTTGCATTGTCTACGCACTTAAGTACATTCCTTCATTTTTATTTTCATAAAAAGTAAATCTATCTATCTATTTTTTTTTTCATTCAAATGTTGTTACATTTAACTGATTAAAATCAGAATCTCTACCTAAAAATGAAGTACTTCAAGTGCTACTAATCATGCAGGAAAAGAATATCTAACAGTACTGTTAAGTAATAATAATATAATTATAAATATAATAAACTAATAATATCGTCTAGATGGCATAGTCAAATACCAATAAATTATCAAGATTTTTTATATAAACTACTTTTGTAAAATCTTGATAAAAACATTTTGTATACTTGATGATCTTCATATACTACGTGTTCAAGTTTCATTGGATGTGATATTATTATATAAGCCACGTTTTCTCCAATCGTGACTTCGTGTCGATGAGAAGTGACGGTGACATGTGTGACCTGATGTGACGGGCACCTGATCTGTTGAGGAACAGTAGTGTGATAAGCAGTGATAAGGCTGCCTCTGATGACGTCCGATCAATACATCCATCTCATTCTCACACCCTCCCTTCTCCCCCTCATGGCACCTTAGGTTTTCAGGTTGGGGTTACATCAAGCCAAGAAGAAGTGGTCATTAAGAATTTTTATTCAAAATCGTCATGCAAAGATTCAAAGATAAAACAGTGATTTTTTTTTTAATTGATTTTTTAACATTCCAATTTATTACTGTCGAGAATCATTTCGCATACATTATTTTTCAGTTGGTATGAGTTTTGTATTTAAGAGACGCCAAATACGGATACCATCTTATATCTATATTTTTCTGCTTACAAAAATATTTCTCATCGGTCGGTACGAATTGTTTCAGTATTATACTCATATTACAGGTGGCTGCGAAATGTAATTTTTGTTTTATAAACAGGTATCTTAGAGTAAGATAAGATAAACCAAGCCTGGTATGTTGTCTTGATTCAGTCTAAAAATATTGCTGATATTATGTATTGTATAAAATTCAAATCCGGATTCCATCAAATACTATTTGTTGGAGAAACAAAGTTGGTATACATTATTGGCACCTATAAGAACTTTTGTACACAAACGTTCATAGTAATTGAAAAACAAAAATATTTGTAGAAATTTTTCGCCAGATTACGAAATAATGGCCAACTACGCCTAATTATATTCTAATGGGATCCGTGTGTGTTTATAACTTTATTGTAGACACGTTTGTCCAATCCGAAATTCACCCATAAGAACAATTGAAGAATTGAAGCCTTAATTTTGGGAAAATATTTTTCAGTTGTCATGAAAACTCATATTTAGAGAGTTTCACACACTATAACTCATTTAACATTGTCTGCAATAATTTTATTTATCCTCCTCAAAAAATAAATTGTTTGGTATATAAAAACCAGAGCCCATAATTTTATGCAGTAAAAATGAACAAAATATGGCATATAATATACAATGAAAAATCGTCAAATAGGCAGCGAAATAATTTTCGAATTTACAAGAATATTGCTAAAATAATCAATTATACTAATGTGCCTACAATAAGTTCTAAAATAAATGAACAACTATAGCAAAATCAAAAATTAATTTTTTTTAACGCATATTGAAAATAGTTTAAACACATAATTAATAATAATGGACAGCTATATAATCTGCGTATCTAACGATTTTATGATTCGTTTTCATTTCATTAATTTTATGATCCGACATTGACCCCTCCATAATAATGTGAATTACTTACAATCTATATTGAAGATTATTAATAAACAGTTTAATTAATCTAAATAAAATCATTTTAATTAAAAATCTGGTTTAAACACACAACATTCACATACCGCCCAACTTTGAATAGAAATTATTTTCTGGCCATGTTGTGCTATTCTACAATTTTTTAATAGCATTTTTAAACGACCTAAAGCTAAATGCTTACAATTAACAAATCATAAATACCATTAAAATAACAAAAGTCCTATTTATTACACCACCGGTTGATTATGGATTGTGCTAATAGTCGTACAATCCATAATCAACGGATCGTACGACTATTAGTTATTAAACTGCTATTTTCCATTGCAAAGTTTACTGAAATGGCATTAAGAGATTGGCATTGTCTGTCATATATAGGTCAAAATTTTTCACACTAATTGTAAGTGGATTCTGTTGGAATATCACAAAGGGAAAAGTCATCAAATTATTCAATAATTTAATTTTCTAAAAGGTTACATGAAGATTTTTCAGAATAAACGGACGACCTAATCATTTAAATATAACACAGATCTAGAGTTATTAAACTACACTAAATATATTTAAGGTTATAAATATATCCATGAAATATTTTTATATCTAACTTCTTCTTTCACAAAAGTAAAATGAAATAGTGTGTTTAACAGCGACCTTGCCTTGAATCCGTGGGTTTTAAATAATTATTCAAACTTTAAAAAAATTATAAAAGTTTACATTTAGTAAGAAAATTTCATTTAATTTCCTTGAAAACGCCTGACTTACGTTAAATAATGTTTGTTTTTAGAAATTATTATTCATATTTTTTTCGCCGCTCTCCGTTACCTTCTATAACTTTCTATATTATATATTGTTTTGTTTTTTAACTATCCGCTAACCAACGATGTATTATACGTATACCTAATATTATTTCAGAATGTTCATTTTCAATCTGGATAAGCATTTCTGTTTTTTCTTCGATATTCAATTATCAATTTCTTTCAAGAGTTATATTTAGCATTTTCCATGACTCCTAACAATAGAAAATAGTCATTATTCATAATGAACCAAATTAAAGGTATTTTAGAGGAAGACATGATAATTTTGGGATTTAAAAAAGGGAAACTTCATCAAATTATTTACCCATTTTTATTATCTAAAAAGTTACATGACGATTTTTTAAACAAATAGGTTAAAAACAATGGTATTGCCCTGATTAGGTGGATTTTAAATACTTTTTCAAATTTAAAAATATTTTAAAAGTTCATATTTAGTAAGAAAATTTCATTTAATTTCTTTATAATGTAGATATCACGCCCAGTGAGGTGCACCTGGGCACTGATCCTCCTCATGCCTTGCATGACATTATATTTAACAATGGATCTCACATTCACTGGTTGTCATTACCAGTATGACAGGTGTGAATAAAAAAATTAAAGCTAAAAAAATTTCCTTGTAAACATGTGATTAATGTTAAATAATATTAGTTTTCAAAAATTACTATTTATAATTTTTTCGCCACTTTAAGATAGTTAATTATTTAAAATAAACCATATTAAAGGTACTTTAGAGGAAGACGCATATGAACATTGGGCATTTAATCCATGTAAAGTGACATCAACGGGGATAACACCTGATTGATAATAAATACCACTTAATTATACAATAATATACCGAGTTTAATCAAAATCGTTAGAGCCGTTTGATGTGTTTTATCGTCGATATAAAGTGGCACTTCCGGTTAGCCGATTTTAAGGGGAAAAAAAAGTTGCTGTCACATTTAAGATATATACTTATATAAAATACGTAATATCAGTTTCGTTCGACTTTTCGTTTTTGAGCTAGATTGCTAACATACAGACACACGACCATTTTTCGGGCCTTGGTTATTTCGACTCAGGAAAACTCAGACTCGAAAATTTTCACGATCGAAATACTTACACTTACTATATATTTCATATATACGTATGTGAAAGTAATAGTTTGTTATAACTTTGAAATCCAGGAACAACAAAGATAGAAAAACAATGATATAAAAGCTGTTAAAATCATATGAATTTTTTTTTCCGGTTTCTATGGCGGTGTCTCATGCTATTCGACTTAATATTACAAAAACAGTTTGACTTAAATCTTGATCCCTCCTCTGGATCCTCTCCGTAAGATCGGGGATATGAAACAATCTCCGATCAACTTGTTGCTGCAAGTTTTAGAGTGTAAATTGATAATTAGTCGGGGCAGGTCGCCATGACTACCCTTAACTTCTTAGCAGCATCTTAAATCCCTCTTACCTCCCGTCGATTTCAGATATGTAAGGGAATAAAATACAGCAACCAATGGAGAGCTCTCCCCCCCCCCACCTCCTACTCCGTTCGGAAAATTTTCCTCCTCATCCGATTTATATAGATCGGCTTAAGGAACCAATAAAGGAAGCCAATTCCAATTAGACTTACTCCGTCCAATTTATCTCTTTCCAATCGAGTTTAATTGTCATCTGTGACTATCTTTCTCCTCTCAAAGCATTAACTCAATATGAAAAGATAGGTTAGATTACGTTTTATATTTATACCAAAAAAGAAACCGTACCAAATTCATTGAAGTATTATTGCGATTGCTTACTCTCCTATTATCTTTTTATGGATTCACAAAAGCATTGTTGCTATTACGAATAGATAAAAAGAATTTTATTAAAGTTCTTCTCAATAAATATAAAAATGTCAATCAAATTGATTTTTTTTAATTTGTTCGTTCCGTTATTATGCTTCCGATGGCAAACTCCATCATGATCATGTCTGACTTTATTACGCGTTCTAAAATTAAAGTTGATTTTTAGTATTTTTTCCTATGACTCCTTCGTTACAGAACTTTAGCCTTTAGCTGTAAACAATTGTACTTCATTTTGATTATTTTACTTTATAATCCATTTCAAGGGTCTGGTATTATTTACTTGTGGTAAACATTCAGTCCATTATAAGATACCTTTTTTTATATAATTATCCAAAGGAATAATAATATAAGAAAGCCAAACTGATTAATGTCGGAATCCTCAACGATAATAATATAAGTTCCATCCAAGTTCCAAGAATTGGTCAACCAAAATCAACGGTGGCAGGTGCAGATAGTCTGGAATCATCTCTTGATGTGCTAAGAGGAGCACATCAATCAGTTCTTTTAGACACATCACGAATCGTTAAATATTTAAAAATAAAAATAATACGAAAATGGCTGGACATGGTCTCCCACCTCAGTTTCTCAACCCACAAAAGCGAGAAAAAACATAATATTAATGTATCAATATTATTTTTATTACTGAAATAAGCATACAGCTAGAAAAGGGACATAAGGTGATTTTGTTATAAATAAAAACATCTCAAAAACAAAGCCATGAGTCTCCAGCATGCAAGTGAAAAGTTAACTTGCCAGCGTTTCTCCAATTCTGGGCAGAAAAACCAATATCACATATATGCAGAATGAAAAAACCAAAAGGAAAGAAAAAAAAACTTATTGCAGTAAACATCTCACGAAGCCATCCAAACTGAAGACATACTGAAGGAAAAAAATTGTTCTATAATCAACAGCTAGGAAAGATTATATTGAACAGGTGATTTATATTAACGTTAGTAATTAACTTTTTACTTATATTTTGGGGACTCATGGCTTTGTAGTTTGGATTTTTCTATTTATAATATTATTATTATTTCTTAGGATAATTTATTATGTTACGCAAACATTTTCTCTTATCTTTTTTAGATTATAAACAAGCGTAGAGGGATGACTACCTGACTTAATATTAAAAACAAACAAGAATAATAAATGTACTATAATAATTTTAATGAAACGAGGATAAAATCACGAAGATGATGTTTGGAGGTTCACGGTTTTTTCCAGAAAAGAACTCGGATTCTATATTTTTGAACGCAATACTTTTCCATAATATATATTCCATATACAGATAAGCGAAAGTAAAAAGTTGAATATTTATATGAAGATAAGAGACTATATGTACTCTCACACCCGCTGGAGGGAAAGAGTGAACACCTAAACATATAATTGTATTAAATGGAAGCTCAAAAGAGTCCGCTGATTTCATTTGTATTATCAATAACGATTTTTCCCATACTTTTAAGAGCGATGATCAGGATTCTGTTCACAATTAAAGTCTATCGTTGTCTATTGTTTATTTCATATCTGGCATCTTGAGGACCTTGCGGTGACTATATTAATCTCTTATTTTTCTATTTAAACTATGAATGATTGGAACTGTGCTCCTCTTTGTCTGACACCATATAACTGATACTTATGACCATTCCCCGTGAAATAAACACTGAATGGTTTATTTTTAACTAAATTCCATTCCTCATTCCCATCTTGGTACTCTGTTGGATTTTTATTTCTAACTATAAAATATTTTGTGGCAGGAATATTAATTTGAGTGTACATCATTCCATAATGATAAAAATAATAAATATTTGTTTCGTTTAGTTAAAATTGAATAAACTCCAAGATTTTAAATACGGCTACGGTTGTGTGAGGGGTTGATGTAGAGGTTGGATTGATGTACGACTCCAGTCACACCATCCATCCAGTCGCAGGTACCTTTCTAACTCCGCCAAGTTACACACTACTCCTTCATATTCTCTAGCCGTTCCATCTTTCTCCATGACACGTCTTCGCTCATGTCCAGAAATTAATTCAATCTGAGATTCTTTTGGGAACAGTAAAGCTCTATGGATTTTAAGTTATACTTTATTTAAATATATTAAATAGCCCATAAATATTTAATGCTTAAACACATATGGCCTCTAAGAAGTAACTAATTCCGATCAAACATAGTACATCACAGTAAAACCTTTTAACCAATAATGATGTTATAATTTCCAACATTAAACATTGACGTCAACCTTAAACCATAAAGTAGCAGTATATTTATACTGAAAATATATTTTCAGGATATTATCGGAAAGCTTTTTAAAAACAAATTCTGAAAAATCAGAAAAATGGCCAGAAACATTTTACCAAATTAGGCATCATCAGAACGGAAAATATAATTTCACATAAATTTAGACCAGAGATTATTTACATCAAGGCTCACCTCTCCCACCAACAGCCAAAAAAAAGAGATACCGATTGGGTATAGTACCCTATTTCAACAATTAATGTTTCCTATCTATGCTATTGTATATATAATACTTTAGTATACATCCGTTTTTCGGCTCTTAGGAGCGATGAATTATGTGGAATGAAGTATCAAACGAAAAGGATTTTCATGGAAAAGTGACGAATCCGAATTCCAATTTTAATATAAGTAGTTGTAAACGTTAAGAGGTTTCAAAGTTAACAAATCGAGACTGAATAGATTGTTTTAAACGTTTCAGCACAGTCATCAAGACCCGGTATAGTACTAAGTATCGGTATATCGGGTTCATTGTTTTAAACCCCATAAATATCCTGGTTTGAAGATAAATCGTGATTCTTTCCGAAAGTCTGTTAGGTGTTATGTGATATTTATCACGTGTTTAGGTTTTAGTTATTAAAAGAATGCTTTTTTTGTTATCTTCCGAAGAACTATAATTCTATTGAAAATGTATCTAAAGGAGAATTAGAATATGATTTTTTTCCCCCTTCTCGGCCCAAGACTTCCATTGAAGTCCTATACCGATTCTTTGGGCTTCGGATAATGTAGATACTTTTTGATATATTTAATAAATACAATGTAATATCTAGGTATAGTTTCTATACTTATAGGATATAACGTTAGAAAGATGAAGACAAAAGCAATTATTTAATATCACCATGGTCTTCGGTCAAAATTGATTACTTGAAATTCTACCGAGTATTGTTGTAAAATATTAATTTTTAGTTGTTTACTTAGATTTGACTGCAATGGTAGCCTGAAGAAGCGATGTTTTACTACAATTTGGTTTTTATATTATAGGGAATTTATCTTAGGTTTAAAAAATGGTGGACAATTGGAGAAATGTCCTGTTAGATTAGAAAAAAATAGGTTATATTGGGCGAAACTAGTTTTTTAGACCCAATAGAAAACCATATTTCAACATATGCTGGCACTGAACTGTTTTTAGTAGACTATTGCTCACTCAATTACAGAAATTTTCTCCTCGAAAAAAATGTCGGATGTGGGTAATTCCTATATTATTTGATCGTATAGTATTTCTGGATCGAGCAATTTGGGATTGAAAAATATCAACTTTTTGAAAAAAAATTGATCTTAAATATTATAGTAGATGTCATAGATAATATACTTGTGCTTCGATTATCAGTTTTTATAATATTAGTTTTCTTTTTTTATTTTCAATTGCATTTTAAAACGGGATTTTCCTCAGAGTGTTATTGCGCAAATAAAAGGCTTTATGGAGTAAAATGATTCTTAGTAATAATCTTCAAGCTTAGAAAATCATTTTGAAAGTTATAAATTACTAAAATAGATAAATATAACCTATAATAATACAAGTTACTGCTAATACGTAAATTGATTTCAATCTTTATATCATTTGCATTCTTTTAGGTATTTTTCATGACATCGTTTGTAAAATGTTCAATAGATTGATGGAAAACAAACCTTGACTACGCAAGTTTTTATTAAAAGTAAAAACGTTTTCTTGATAAATTACAGATGAAATAGTTACTTCATATTCATAAAGAAATAGCCTCAAATAACAAATTTTAGTTCCACAGAATAAAGTAACAAATAATTCATCCAGGATAAATAAACCAAATTTATTAGCATATTGGAAAAATATAACACCTATGATTATAATAAAGATAAAAGTAAACCATACATATTTCGTGTCAACATGACAAAAATCAATTACGATTTTCGTTTATTTCATTAATGCCTTTAAGAAAAGCAACTGCAACCGTCCTCCTGTTCTCCTATTGATCATATAAGCATCTTTATTATCAGAACAATAAAGATGCTTATTTGATCAATTGGCAGTAGGGGATAATTAAAATAAAGCATCTTTATTTTAAATAAATTAAATTTATATATTAACATTTGTTAGATTTTCATACAAACTCGATTTAATGATTTAAGAAAATTTTGGTTACGTATGAAACCTTGGTCCTAAATAAATATCCCGAAACTACTTATTTTATAACTATCATCCATAATTTTAATTGAATAATGTTAAGTAAAATAATAGTCAGATTCGTTAAGCATAAATTTTGTGTTTTGAAAAAAAAAGGTATAGTCTCCAACCAGCTTTTATATCTCATGATTACACATGGACTGATAGCTGGTACCTCAATCAGATGTTTTTAATTAAATGAACAGTGTTGTAAGAAAATCCGGAAACATTCGTTACGACGTTTTTCTCCAAATTTTGGGCATACACGTATTTTCCTAATTTACATTCAAAGTATTTGAAATAACTAAAAAATGTATCTCAAATTCAAAATACCATTATGTAATAGTGGAATTCCCCATGAATGAAAATTAATCGATACAGATTGTGTCATATCAAAGCATGAAGAACTTCGCATCCTCACCTTGGGGACTGTAACATTCGTTACATTTTTTTTATATATTCACATTGAGAAATTTCTTCTTATGATTGAAGTAAATTTATTGTAATGCCATAATTCCATTTCTTAAAAGCAATAACAAAAAAACGCTGCACATTATTTCGCAATGGTTTGTTATTTCCAAACAATTATACATCTAAAGTAACATTACCTTCCGAGTTACAAGGGAAAAAAATGCGCGAACGGCGGACGGCGTACGGCGGATGGACAACAAAAATGTATTCGTTTTTCGAATTCTACGCATCCTGAAACGTGAAACCTCAAATTTTTATAGGGGGTTAAGTTATTGAATTTTTTGTTCGATCACAATGGTTGATTATTGAAAATAATAAACCAAAAATCAATACCACCACATGTTTTTTCAAAATAAAAAAAAATATGTGTAATCGGATACGTATACATATACGGATACGGATAAATATGCAAAGCCCGGGGACATCAAATCGTCAAATAATAGAAGAATGACCCATGTATGTTGATTGATTACTTATATTTCAGCTCGCAAATTCATTACTAAACCAATTAAAGTTTAATTATGCACAGAAAAGATGATCAGGGTGACGCACATAATTAAAACAAATAATTATTGTCAATCAAATAATAGTTTATATACATTGTTTATATAGATATTTATACATTGTCTATAAATATTTATAATTTTATTTATACATTGCATAAATAAAAATATATAAAAAAAAAGAAATGCAGAAGATTTATTTCAGATACACAAAACAGTAATTTAGATTAATTCCTTTTATATTCATTTTAGCTTATGGCCTTATAATTTAACATTTAAATTGCAAAATATAAACATTGATCTTAATGTCCTATTGTTTATATTTTTATTTCATAAGGCTAATACTTAATTTCCAACGTTTCAATAAATGAAAAATAAATTAAAAAGGTGTATTTCTTGTGAGCATTTTTTTCTGAATTAATGTACATTTTATGAATGCTCATTGCATATTTCCCAGTCAATGTTGAGTGGCATCATCGAGCTTATTAGCAGTTGGTAGGAGTTTTTAGCCCGACCCTCAAATCTCAAACATTGATTAAATTTAATTAATATTGCTAGAGATAGTTGATGAAATTTATATTCGTTTATAATTGAACCACAAGTATATTTTTTACCTAGGAATCATTTAGGAAGGAAGAAAAAAATTAGGTAATAATAAAAAAATGTAAATTTGTGTGTCATCAATGTAACTAAATATCGGTTACCTGCGGCTTTGTCAGCAAATATTTTTTTTCCGTCATGAAGAAAAACTTCTATTTTAAACCTCTAGAGGTTTCAGATCATGATTATTTGTTTGTAAACTTAGTGCATATCTGAAGTTTTAGTGGAGCTACCATTGAAAATTTCAGAGATCTCTATTAACCTGTTGGCTGTACCGTTAGTAAGTCATTAGTTTTTGGTGAGCTCATTAAAAAAAAAAAGAAAAAAAAGAAAAAAAAAGAAAAAAAAAGAAAAAAAAAAAAAAAAGCTTCATAATGTAACTTCAGAGGTATGAAATCACCACATTTTACGGGTCTACTTTAGTCAATTGTTAAATTCTTTCATATTAAATATTAATTCATTTTTTGTAACTAGCTATAATGCGAAATGATTCAGATAAACAAAAACAGCGAATTTACAGAAAGAATTGCCTTACAATTTGGCATTCAATCCTTCTTATTATATTTCAAGAAGGTTAATCACGAGTTTAATGTAAAACGTTTGAATTGTTTTCCTGAAAAATGCAAACCCGAGACGAAATCTATTTTTCATGATTGGCAATGGGACCCGACTACCACAGCACCAATTTTAAATCTTCGGGAGATCAGTTATCCTAATAATCTACCAAGGTGTTAAAGTTGGTATGGAGGTGCCTACGTCCCCTAAGGATGAATGGGGATATTTCTTTGGTGTTTTTAAATTGAATAACTGCTTTATTTTAATGTTTTATTGGTTCAAATATTCAAAATTTAAATTTAGCACACATGGTCACGAACTCACATGGTATGATATGAAACTAGTTAAACTTGAAAATACTAAAATATTTTTCTGTAGTTTATGCTCAAATTGTTCCGAAACAATCACGAGAAATCACTAAGAAATTTTAGCTATTAAACTTTAAAATCGGTCCAACCGTTCTTTCAAAAAATCGTTAAATACCTATCATCGGTCATCAAAAAACACTTAAGCCATCTTATGACTTCTTCTTAAATAAAATAAAAGTGGTACACAGTGACCTAAATTTTAAGGACCCTGCTCTGCGTGAAAGTATTGTTGCTTTTAATGTTTAAATTAAGTTTTGTGACGGAGCGAAAAATATAGGTCATTAAACTAGAAAGATTGGAAACATCCAGTCACGTCATTGGAATTGAAGAGACAAAACTTCCTACGAATCCGGAGAAAAGACCATCTATGCATATGCTTTGGCATAGCTTTGTGTGGGTCAGTAATGGAAAAGCGATTCACCCCTCTCCCCCTCCCCCAAAAAATACCTGAAGAATACCTGAATGCAAAGGCTGGCTAATTGTTGTAAGTCCAAGACCTAGACTAGAAACCTGCATAGAAAAAAACAAAAAACGTATTTTTGTGAATAAAACTTAAATGAAATGGGTGTGGGTAGCTGTGCGGGCTAAGTCGTTTGTAGGTAATCAAAATCAAGCAATGTCGAACGAGGTTAGTATTTGGTTGGATGATCGCCCACCAGGGAAAGCTATGTTGTCCGAGACTCCCCCTCCAGGGCATGTGACGCCCGTCAGGCTACTATAGGCAACTCACACGGAACGGGATTAATATTGATCTTAGTTACTCCAAGAAAATAATTGATAGAACTAAAAAAAAAAAAATCATTTAACACTTCCAATTGACCCTTTTCTTGATTCCTAATATGTTGTTGACAAATAAATAAAACGTAAAGAAGGAGATCTTACTAAGCATCAATGAAACTTATGTTTTATTTCTTACTTTCCCGATTTCCTTTATAAAATATTTAAAAACATAAATATATCAGATTATCACAGTTTCATTTTATATTACTTGTATTTTTGTAAATATTTTTTCAATTAAACGGAGGTTAAGAGAAAAAACAACAGTAACTTTAGTTAAATCCGTAATACTTCGCTGTCTTCTAATTGACCCATCACACCGTGGATTTTGTAAGATTAATATTGATTTCACAATAAATGAAATAAATTATCATAAATTGAATAAATCATCCTAGTATGACATCCTAGTTTACAGTAAAACCAGATAATATTATTTGCTTGATGATATTTTAATTGAAATTAGGTTAGAAAAGCCATATAAATAAAAAAAAATGGAAAAGGAAACAAATATAATGGTTATGCATTTGGTGCTTCGTGCGTTTTATTTAATGAGACAATAATCTATGTTGTTTAAGTAATGAAATGTATCAAGATTGTAACAGATAGGTTAGTTCTGTTTTGTACAATGGGTTATTAGCTTCAATAAAACATCTCTTGGTTATGGTGATGATACTGAATATATTAAAACAAACCTATTCTTGCGGACTTTTTGGCTTCACGTTCTTGAGATATTGCTTAAAAGCTTTTTCAACTTTATCGCTTTGTTCGGGGTCTACTAACCTATCGACCCTATTCCTTAGATCTTGCAGGTTAGCAAGATTATGGTTGGCCACGTCATTTCCCTGTTGGCGTATGCTTTCCTTCTGTTCCTGCGGAATGAGATTTTCGAGGTTTGAAACGAGTACATCACCTGGTGGGTTCATTTTTGATGGCCATAAACCCATTTTTTTTAATTTCACATTTTAATTCTGTTTTGTTTTTTGTTTTTTTTTGTATTTGAAAACATATGCTTGAAATATTCGATGTTATTAATTAACAAAATTATAAAACATGTGATCTTAATATGATTATTATGTATATAAAATGATATGTTCAGATTGAATTCAAGATTTCATATCCTATGGAAAATGTTCCCATTATTTTCAAACATGATGTAGAAAATAAAAAATGATAGGATTTTTTTCAAACATTAATCAAACATGTCTTTTCCTTCCTCTCTCCTTTCCTCCATTAAGTTAAATTTCTACAGAACTAAAAATTTATTTGATGGAAAATTTTCAATACATTTTCTTGTACACTATATAAACAAATCTATACCAAAAACAATTTAACTCTTCATCAAACGAAAATAGTAAAAAAAAAAAAATGAATCTACTTTCAGAGAATGATACGTGATGTTGACAAGTTAGTGAAGTCCACGCAGTATTTTAATGCTTTCTAATATTTTTACATAGTCAGCTTAAATATGAGTAACTTTATGTTTGCAAACTAGTCTTGATAATATGAAATAAAATAGGCGGAATTGAACCTTGAAATACTCCCAACATGACTGAATTAAGAAGTTATCCAAACTCCAATACTTCGAGAAAAATAATAATACTATTTTTTTTTCAATAAAAAAATGATTCTGATTTGCACTTTTTTTTTTTTAATTCATCTAGAATTTATTAAGAGAGTATGTAGACTGTCCCGCATTTCAAGTTATTATCCTAATTTTTGAACCCTCTGATTTTTAACAGAAGATATTATTTAGGAACGAATTACATATGCCTTATGAACCAATTATTGAATAGAAAACATCTATATTATAGAGACAAAAATATAATGTTTATCATTCTATCAACATTAATATTAAAAAAATAAAGAGGGGAGCTTGCTCGAAACTAAAATTAAGAGTAAACATCCATGATGATTTAAGATGCTCGTCTATAAATTAGTTTTAATAATTAATCTGCAAGTAGTTGGGGGAATGCAGTTAGAGATAGAATCTTAATATGGTCCCTAATTAAGGATATAAATCATACGGCCCCAACTTACTTTTTACCTTCTAAAACATATGTCGTATTTTTAGATATCCTTAGCTTTCAGGTGAAAATTAACAATAAAGTTTAAAATTAGGAACTGTACAAATAATCCACAAATTAAGCCAAACTAGGTTATACATTCGTCTGACACACTAGCGGAACCAGGATTTAATTTGGGGGGGGGGGAAGGGCTTCAGCCCGAAAGCCTTATTTTTTTATAAAAATAACGATAATTACTTTGGAAAAACGGAAGAAACTAACTTTCTATATGAAATAGAGTTTAAGTGATCCCTAAAGTACTTTTGAATTACACGAACAATAATACTTTAAGAGATAATTTTTAAAATATTTTTTTCCATAAAATATAACCATGTTTTAAAAATATAACCACATTTTACCATTTTGGGGGGGGAGGGCTTCAGCCCCAAAGACTCTCTCCTCCCCCGTAGATCCGCCCGTGGTCTGACATAGTAAAACTTTTATTGCACTTTAGTACATAAACTTATCAGTGTTTTTAAAATTTACATTGCAATTGGTAAATGCAACAAAAATATGATACTATAATATGTATATATTAGCTATTATTATATGAAAATAGTTTACTAGGAAATTCTTTTCCGATAGATCTTTAATGGCTATTCCACGTTAGACGGTCCCGTAGCCATCTTATTTTCAGAAGCTTCGCAGAGCTATTGGAATGAAAGGTTACAAAATTGTGGACATGAGTGAACATGGTGCTGGAAATTACCTAAAAACTATTTTAGGAGAAATATGAATAAAAATCTGATTGTGACATAATGAAGAGGAATAGGGATACTTCAATTTTGAATTATAAGGATTGAATAAATGAATTAAATGGTTTAGAGTATCCTTTAACTGTATGAATCCAAATAGGCTTTGTAATAATAATAGTTTCTATTAGCTTTTTGTGTTAAATTGAATATCTATAGCATTCTTAATGTAAACGTTGGAAAATTGGAATCTACGAATAGTTCCTTGTCTTTCCAATCTTATATGAGGATCCGCTTCAAAAAATTTATATTCGGAAAATTAAAAAAAAAGTCAGATTCTGTTATTTTTAGAATATTTTAAAACAAAAACTCGAATCTTCTGTAATCATTAACTTAAATTGATGAATACTGAAGTTAATGTTTTTGATGTTGAAATGCACTGCCGGACAAAGAAAAGTGCACATTTATATTTAGGCAATTTTATTACTGTATATTTTGCTTTGTGAGGATAAGGATAGGTTCAACATGAATGTTTAAAAAAAATGAAATAAAAATTAATTAAATAAAGTTGTACATACATATTTCATTGAAATAATGATGCGCGTTTCCTAAATTATATTATTTTAAAAATGAACTTCACAAAAGTTAGGAATATAATGGTGATCTAGTATCTAATGGAAGTATTTTTTATTCTTCCACCATCAGTACTTTTTTTTTCATTGACAAATAGATTTTTAAGTAAATCAAGTATTTAGTTATTATTTTTTATATTGCTGTTAAAATTGTCTTCCACAGTTTCTAGTCACTTTAATAAACTTCCTGAAACAGGTTTTGCTATTAGTTTTCAATAGGGTTTAGGTCTATTGAACAAGGTGGCCACTTCTAAACATTAATGTCCCTTTCCCGAAAGCAAGCTTTAGTATATCGAGACTCGTGACAAGGGGCATTGCCATGTAAAAAATAATGATCTCTAATCGAAACGTTTTACATAAAATTCATTGGTGGACTCACAACAAAAGGTAACATGTGGTGAAGCCAACCAATTTAGCGCCAGTTCCAATCTTCTCAACAAATCAATTTTTTGACAACGGAATGACTTTCTTAATTTTGTTTTTGGTCCGAAACTACATTTCGTCAAGATTCCTCCTTATGGTAAGGGCCAAAACTTCTTTAAACTTTTTATTTAAAATAGTAAATAATTAAAAATCCTCTATAGAGTTATACATAAGAATTAACACTATCCATGCAATCAACTTTCAATAAACAGTGATTCCCCCACTCTTTAGCATTATAGTGAATCATAATTAAAAAAGAATAGCGGTGTGAACTTTTTTTTGTCCAGTAGCGTAGTTGGATCTATTTAATTGTAGTCCTGACAATTAATACTTACAAGAACTATTTTAAGCATGTAGGATTTCTTGTAATTTTACATAAAGTTAATGTTCTATTTGAATTGTCTTATTAAATTTGAAAACTGACAGACCATTTAAGTTATATAATGTAAGTATTTGTTATGAATACATCATTTAAACTTTTTTACTCAGGAATAAACTATTTTCCTTCCATAATCAGACCCATTCCTTTTTTTTTGTGAGGATTTAAGAAGAGAAGAAGAAGGGGAAACCAAAGACAATTATCTTTAATAAGGAAAAGAGGCATCAAAATTTCTATTTATCAAACTTTGTAGTGTATATTGTTTTTCGGCCGCCATTCTGTAAGCGGTCCAATAATCTTCACTTCTCACAACACAAATTTTTATCTGGCTTATTAGATTCTAGAAATTTTTGTTTTAGATAAAAAAATAATATCTCTAATATATATATATATTAGACATAGGAATAGAATTACGCAGTAAGTTATCAATATTTATTATTTTACAAAAATAAGAGTCAGTCCTTATAATTTTCATTTTCACTTGTGTGAAAATGAAACTTATATATGAAATATATATTAAAGGAAAATATTGCAGTTGAATCTCAGTTTTCAACGGATATAAACGTTTTGAGGTAACCTGAGTCCAAATAACCGCAAAAGGGTCTGTGTGTGTGTTAACAGTCTAGCTCATGAACGAAAAGTTGTACGATAGTAAAATTGCATATTTAAAGTTTCTATATGCTAGTGACGTTGCAGTAACTTTTTCATCAAAATCGACTGACCGGAAATGGCACTTCATATCATGGACTAAACACATTTTTACAATTTTCTCGGATTGAGCTGTAACGATTTTGATGTAATTCATTATATCAGTGTAAAATGCGGCATTTTGAAATAAAATGTGGTTTTTATTTTGATTGATGTTCTCTAACAGGGATTAAATGGCTACTATTAGCTTCCTCTAAAGTACCTTTAATTTTTTTTATTTAAAACAATTGACTATTTCACATCAATTCCCAATATAAAAGATAGTTAAATATAAAATATGTAATAATTTGATAATTAACTAATGGAGACATAAAATCGTAACGGAGAATAGTTGTAATTGATCGCACCCGAGAAAGATTATAACAGGCTTCCATACGTAACATGAGCTTAATATTATACAGACTCCGACAATATTATATAAATATAAATATGCGGTTTTCATAAATGCTATTGTTGGTACTACTTAATATTTGATTGTATATATTACACCGATATAAATATTAAAATTTGTATATATAGGGTACTTATACAAATACAAATACCCACAATGAAATACAAATAATTATAGCATCTGTAATTTTTATTTTCACTTCTCCTTTGTCTGAAAATACTTATTTCTGCTAAGAAGGGAATGGTAAGTGAAAGTTGTGTGATGCGCGCACCTCGCCAGATTTTTCAAACATGTATTTAAATCTAGTAAGAGTTTTTATATTATCCTGTATTAAAATGACCTAAAATCGTTCCATTGAATTTGGCCAAGCAGATTTTGTTTATATGCTGCATTTTATACAGTTATGTCCTATTTAAACTATTACAGAAGATAGCTCAAATAACTACGCGAAAAGGAATTGAAAATTCCTGTTTGGCCCGCAAGCATGTTCAGTCCGGTTTCTTTGATTACATGGTAAAATTTTGAAAACTATGTCAAAATATAAAATTTAGCAAATGTCTCACACACGGGGTTACTAACCCCGTAACATAACATAAGTTACATTCATTACTTTTTTTTTATCCAAGAAAGCTCATTTCACAGCTGATGTGTCATTTATAAAACAATATATTTTTTTTTTCCTCACCAAGCATAGCCCGCAGGACTTGGTATAGGTCTCATGTGGCATGCTGGAAAAAAAGTTTGGAGACCCCTGGTCTAAGTCATAGATGGTTGTTATTGGCTAAGGTAAATCTTCACCTGTCGGTCATATTAAATCTAAATATTAACTAAGGTAAATGTATTTTTCAAATATCTTGGCTAGAAATTGACTTCAGTAACTTAATTTTAGGAATTCAATTTTCATAACGAAACTTGTTTTTCTTTATATATGTCCAACGTGAAAAAGGAATTTACGGAAATAAAAATAGTAAATACTATAGATGTATGGTTTTACACTGTAGGAAAGCTAACGATAGACTAAATAATATTTACAACATACAGTCTTGGAAGGCAATGGAGATGAAGAAAAGCTTTAATCTACCAGATTAGGCAATTGGGAAAAACAAATAGTGATTAATTGTTTTAGATGAATATTTTGTATTATGTAGTTATATTTTATACTTAAATGCATACCTATTTCTACTCAAACTATGGTGAAGAGTAAATGTGTTATGCGTCCCAAATCTTTTTCTGGTTATCACCCCGAACTGTTAATGAGATGATCACATCATTCTCAGATTCCATAAAAAAGTTAGAAGTAATGAAACTTTAATAGGACAGACACATAGACAAATTAAGAGAAACACAGACACACACACGCATGTTCCATCTGTAGCTTTACTAACTCCCATCAAATATTTAGAATTGGTATTTAATTTTCCTTATTATACAAATGAGGGATACAAAATAAGATCCCTTCTTTTGACCAATCCTGAAGATGTGATCCGTCCATAGCAGTATAGATCTTCCTGGAGTCTGACGACCGGTGGGCTTGGCTTAAAAAAACTTTGTATCCCGGTTCTCGTTCATTGATGACCAAACCATCTCAATCTAAAGTTGATGTTCCCAGGTATCTCTATATCCTCTTATTCCTAAATTAATCTCTTTTGGCTGTAGCTCAACTCTAGTGCCTCTCCAATGGAACCCATATGTCACTTCCATATAGAATCGAAATCAGCCAAAAAGTAGTAGTAACATTCCAAGCATGGCTTTAATGCATAATTTCAGTGTTGTACATCTTTTCGTCACATACGTACCATTTTATGAGACTTAATTATTGGACTTTATTGACCTCAAATCGTTTGTATCCGTTGCAAATTCGGGTTAAAATTTTTCATGATCGTAACAATTTGATATATAGGTGAAAGTAAATCGCCTTGTCACACTTTGTTTATGGATTGCCCAATATTAAAGAATTTTAAACAAAAACATCATTCTTTTATAGAATACAAAATGATGTCTTATATAAAAGTAATTTTATTTCATGTATGTTCTAACCTAAAGTTCTGGCATTTAGGAAGGAAGGTGGTTGGTCATATCCCGTAATCTGGGATTAATAGCTAATTCACTTACCAAATTTAGAGGATACTAAAATACGAAAGCTAACCCCTCAAGAGCTATATATAGTACCGGTCGTATAATATAAATCTTAGCTGCTATGTGCCTGGGTAGGTGAGCACTAACGGCGAAAATCTATAGCAACATATAGGCGTAATTCGATTTAATGCCTATTACTCGCTTATTGATATCGCCCCATTATCGTCTTTAGATCCGTTTATTGAATCATAACACCAAATTATCCCGGAGTGGTTATCACCGTTTGGTAAATTAAATGAAATATTATAAGTTTACGTTGTGTTCAACGTTAAGTTAAAACAGTTATCATTATAAAAATAGGCAAACACGAATCGGTTCAGCCCCTTTTATTCCTCTATTATTCAACCGATTTTCTTCATTCTTTTTTTGTTTAATAGATATTGACGAACTTTAGTGTTATCAATAAATGAAAATATTAAATAGTATGGGAATAAAAATATAAATTGTAGTTTGTTCAAAACGGCTTATCTCCGAAAATTCTTCACCGATTTTTTTTAATTTTGATACAACGTCGCAATAATATTCAGAAGTTTTTTTCTATACATTTCATTATCATCGGACCTTTCTTTTCGAAATGGCGGCCGGAAAACGTGATTTGCTTTAGACTGTAGCGCCAATACGGCTTCAACGATTTCAATGAAACTTGGCTAAAGTATTCCTCTTGAAATCTTTATAATTTATGTATACAACATACTTAACCGAAAACAAGCTGCATACATTTTTATGATGAATTCAGTATTTTATTTGCGAATAACTCAAAAAGTACAAATTTTTTTATACCAATAATACCAATATTTATTCGAAAGCTTCCTGAATTCCCTACAAAATGAAAAAAAAATCATCTAAATCGGACTATTTGTTGCAGAGATATATCATTTTAAACATTTAGTACGTTTTCTTTCCCTTCCAAGTTCGATTTCTTTTCTTTTTCTTTTTGATAAATCGAAAACTTTTCATTTACTGAGGTGATTGGGTCTATTATTTGAAGAGATGATATCATGTAATGTTAGTGGAATAATACCTAATAAATTAAATTTAAAAATATTTTCTATAGTTATACTCATTGTTCCATTAAATATTAATGGGACAGGAATGAGACTGTAGTATTAACGGGGGCTATTTTAAATTAAAGAATCTTACGAGTCAAATTACCGCCGCAGCATCCTCAATAGTCCCATCCTAACGCCCAGAAAAGAAGTGCAGCACAGGTACCTTCCAATCTAGACCCACCTCGTGCACAACGACGGATCCCGCCCTCAGCTAATATTCCTAATCCACCACAAGAACCTATCCTGAATCCAATTCACAATCAACATCCATCTGATATAACCTCCATTCTTTCATCCTTCCTATTGGACCTCCAAAATACCATAAAACCACTTATCACTCTTCTCACCAGAATCTTGACCGAAATTCCATTCAATTTCCCACGATGAGCACAAAGCCCCTAACTATCCTTTTATGGAATGCTAACGGACTAAATAACCACCGTGACGAACTTGACTTATTTCTTCATAATAATAACATTGACATTGCTTTACTGACTGAAACTCACTTCACTAAACGAATACATTTCTACATACGTGACTACTTCACTTATAGAACTGATCACCCAGATAATACCTCCCATGCCGGTTCTTGCATCCTTATACATAAATCATTACCCCATTCCCTTATTCCTTCAACTCCAACTGATGACATTCAATCAACTTCTGTAGTCCTTTCAACTCGCCCTTTCCATCTCACATTCTCAGCTGTATACTGTCCTCCTGGTAATTCCCTCTCCTATAACCTCCTTGATACCTTATTCCAATCCCTCGGATCGCGCTTCGTTACTGGAGGAAACTAAAATGCTAAACCCCAACGATGGGGTTGTCGAACATCCAACCCCCGCGGTAACATCCTATCACGTGTTTCAACTTCCAACAATTATTCAATCCTTTCGCCCATGAGTCCTACTTATTGGCCAATATCCCTCAAAAAACGTCCCGATATCCTAGATATATTTATAACTTCCCAGATCTCCTCCTCACAAACCATAATCAAATCCCTTGATGACCTTTCTTCAGAACATAGTCCAGTTCTGCTTTCACTACATTCGAGCTATGCTCCTAAACCATCAACTCCTAAATTGATTACAGGACGAGTAAACTGGGACGAATTTCGTGATGATTTGGAAAACAAACTAGACTTAAAAATTCCGCTAAAGACAAAAGACGACATTAATGGTGCCATTGAAAAACTGACAGCGTCAATAACAGACAGTATTAATAATAATACTTTTATCAATAAGTTTAACAATTCACAAAAGACTGACTTGCCACAGCATATTCGTATCTTATTGAAGGAAAAACGCAGAGCAAGATCGAAGTGGCATAGAACCAGATATCCAACAGATAAAACTCATTATACCCAACTGACTAACAAACTAAAATCTGAAATTAAAAAATACAAAATTCAAAACTTACTAAATTTTACTGAAAAACATACACCTACCGACAAATCACTATGGACAACCACTAAAAGGCTCCTGAAATTTAAAGACTGTAATCATCCGCTTCTTCCTGAAGCTCAAACCTGGTCCAAATCCGATGAAGAAAAATCACAAATCTTTGCTCGTCACCTCTTTAAAGCCTTTAATCCACACCCCGATATTCTTAACCCAAATCACCTTGAATGTATTGAAGCAGAACTGGATATCCCACTCCAAATGTCTCTTCCACCTAAAGCCTTTCATCCTTCAGAAATATCCGACATCATTCAAAGGTTACCTTCCCGAAAAGCTCCTGGACACGACCTAATTACATCCCAGATCCTAAAACTCCTTCCTCGGAAAGCCATTCTATTCCTTACTTATATATATAATGCTGTACTGCGATCAACATACTTTCCTGACCCTTGGAAATTCTCTATTATCAAAATGATACATAAACCCAAAAAACCACCAGAAAATCCATCCTCTTATCGCCCTATCTCCCTTTTACCCATCCTAGGCAAAATCCTGGAAAAGCTCATCCTAAAACGCCTGTACCCCATCCTAGATTCTAATCACATTATCCCAGATCATCAATTTGGATTCCGCAGATCCCATTCCACTATCCAGCAATGCCATCGTGTGGTGGATGTTGTCTCCTCTGCATTGGAGCGCGGAATGTACTGCACGGGAGTCTTTCTCGATGTAGAACAGGCTTTTGATCGAGTCTGGCACCCAGGACTGCTTTACAAACTCCGTAAATTCTTACACCCTACATACTTCCTCATTATCCGTTCCTATCTTACTGATAGATCCTTCAAAGTAAATCATAATAATGCCTATTCATCCCTTTTTTCCCAGTCCGCTGGTGTTCCTCAAGGTAGTATCCTAGGTCCTATCCTTTACACAGTTTATACAGCTGATATCCCAACCCATCCTAACACAGTCATTACCACGTACGCCGATGATACATGTGTCCTATCAGTTAATAACGACCCAACAATTGCATCCCAAACCATTCAATCACACATTACAAACCTTGAAGAATGGTGTCAAAACTGGAGAATAAAAATAAATTCCAATAAATCCCATCAAATCACCTTTACCCTTCGTCGTAAACCTATGTCCTCTTGTCCTACAGTATCCTTTAATAATACCCCACTTATTCCTGTTGAACAAATTCGATACCTTGGACTCCACTTAGACAAACGTCTAACTTGGAATCCTCATACCAGACTGAAACGACAAGAAACAGCTCGACGTTTCCGACTACTCCAGCACTTACTAGATAAACGCTCTAACCTCCCAGTCAATTACAAAAGACTCATATACATGACTACAATAAGACCTATTTGGACTTACGGAGTTGAGCTCTGGGGCTCCACTAAGCCATCGAATTCCTCTCGTATTCAATCCTTACAATCCAAAATCCTTCGTAAAATCCTCACTGCTCCTTACTTTGTCACAAACAAAATCATCCATAACGACCTTAATGTTCCTTATGTTTCTTACTTGGCCCAATCCAGATACCTATCCTTCCATAACAAACTTCAGAACCATCCAAACCCTCTTGTTTCTAACCTTGCTTCCTCTTCGATCCCTGACAACCCTCAGAGGCGTCTGAAAAGAAGATGGCCTCGAGATCTCCTTTTGTAAATACATTTTTAGAGTGCTACCAATGGGTAGTTTCTCATCATGTGATGTCATGCTATTTTATTCCTTTGTTCACATTTACTGAATGTATTTTTACTTGTAATACAGTTGTAAATATCACCAATAAAAAAAAAAAAAAAAAAAATTAAAGAATTTTAATTCCAAGAATTAATTGAACATTTTCTGACACTATTTACATTCGACTTTCAAAGAACAACGTTTCTATTAATAGCTGCATTTGCTATGACCTTAATCAAATCGCAGGATAAAAGTTTTGGAATAATGTGTATGTTATTGTGACGTCCAGTAATTTCGCATGGACAATTATATGTGGCAGCAATTAGAGCAGGTTCATTTAAAATATTGAAATTTATATTTTCAATGGCACTAAACAATAACAGAACATTCAAATAAAACATTATTTACATAGAAATTTTGAAAAAAAGTGGATTTAAAGTGAATTTAAATTGCTAAATTAAATTATTTTTTACTTACTTAATCATAACATTAATTTATTGTCTTAATAACACACATAAATTAAAATGAAAATTAAATATTTTGGAATGAGTCTATTTTGCATTACTTATAAATAATTTTAAGTAGTTTAAGCTCGATTTTTAATTGAAATTGAAATTTTGTTTATATTAATAAACGAGGAATTTTGAATCGTGATTTACTCTCTATTTAATGAATTTATTTTTTATTTAATTATATGTTTTCCTCAAATTGTTAATGGCTATGGTCGAATTTCAACCACTGGGGGAATACTAGTTGAAAGAATTGCTCAAAAACTGTCCAAGGCAATAAAATTATAAGTACACATCGTAAAGTAGACGAAATCTTTTTGAGAAAACAATGATTAGATATATTAAGGTCAAAGATAAAAGGGACTTTCAAGAGGTCTAATATAGCCGCTGCACCGAGATATGCTGCTCGTGTATGGGAACAGCGACTGTAGAAGTACAGCGGGCCAATTAGAACTCCTGAAAGTCCCTTTTATCAATGACCTTAGTAAATTTAATCGGTGTTTCCTCAATGTTGTCTGCTTCACGATGACGTAGTTATAATTTTATTATCTCAACTGTTATTGAACAATTTCTAGTTATTAAAAAAAGTTATAAATAGTTATAAATGCTTTAACCTAACTATAATAATTTTAACCACAAGTGATATAAACAGGCATGAAGATACGTTATTTTATCTTAGAAGAACGGAGAATGATCAAGGTAGCGGTCTAAACTGTAAAAAAAAACAAAGTTGTAAAAACTGTTTAATAAATGAAGAAGTTTCAGCCCGCATTGTAATTTAAGGTTTTACGTTCCAAAATAAGAATAAATAAAAAAATCCGTCCGCCGCCCGCGGCTCTTCTCCCAGAACACTGCAAAAATTGATTTAAGGTTTATTATCAATGTCAAAGGCCAACCGCAGATCATCCTTAAACCTAGGCATTACGAACTGCCTTTCCTTTCAAGATGGCAGCCGAAAAACCTGTGTCGTTATAGACTGCAGTGCCTAAATGGGTGTACCGATGTTAAGGAAACTTGGTTAAATTATTATCTTTGAAGCCCTTTATATCTATCTATAACATACTCTACAGAAAAGTACTTTCTTTAAGATTACGGCCGGTAATATTGTGACGCTATAGACTGTAGCGCCTAAAGGGATGTACCGTTTTCAATGAAACTTGGCTAAAGTCTTCTTCTCGAAACCATTTTAATTTATATATATATATATATATATATATATATATATATATATAACATAGTTCACCGAAAAGTATGATTATTTAACATTTCCTGAGATTTCCTAAAGAGTAAAAAAGAATCGTTGAAATAGGACGATTTGGTGCATAGTGATGGTGTTTTAAATATTAATCATGACTATATGTGACCTGTTTCCAATGTTGGAAAAAGAAATATATAATAAATTATTTGGTATATTTGTAAAATCATCATCCTATAACAACAATGAATTGGAAAGAATAAAATAAAAATCATTAAAAGAAAATGGATCGTATTTTATTTTATTTTTTATTAAAGAGAAACTCTGATCAAAGCTATAGTTCGGTTCGTTCCCTGTAACATGGTATTTGTTTCAATAGTTTGAGATCAGTTTCTGCCGGCAATTCAATTTATGACAGTAATCTCTGGAACGCGAAGGATGACTACATAAAATGCTGTTTCCAGAATCGGATGGTTCATTCTTGGTTATATTTAAAAAGCCTAAAGCTGCAATTGAATGGTGTTCACGGTACATTTCATCCTGAATCATACATGGAGAGATATCTTCCGTTAAATAAGACTCCCTCTGATAGAAAGATAGAAAAAAAAAACTAACCTGCAAAGGTTGATTTTTAATTTTAGGATAAAAAAAATTAATAAAGTAGATAATAAAATACAATATATTTAATATAGACACTTACTGGTGTCTTATTATTTAAGGTATACTTTTTATTTACTTTTTTAATTTTACATTTTGAGCTAAACAAAATAAAAATAAAAAATGTAATGTTTTAATCCGTTATCCTGAAGAGGTGCTGCAACATTTCGAATATCCTGTCACCTCCTTTAGAGGAATATATGGTCCGTGTGATATATATAAAGAAAAAGAATGTCAATGGATGAAAAAGCGACCATATACATGCTAGAATAAATGCAATGCAGTAGTAATATCTTTAAAAAAAATTAAAAATCTAAACCAAGAAGAGAACTCATTGCCTCAGAAATGGAATACTTGTACGACAAGATTCCCCATTGGGAGAAAAATTCGAAAACAAATAATTATGTCAAAATATGGAAATATGAAAACATCTAATAATATAGAAAACATGTTCCATGCATGAAGCACAATGCATTTATCAATTTAGTGAAATCGTACATAGTTTTTATAAATATATAAGTTACAAGACCATTGTTATAAAATAAAGTTAATATGTTCCTAATTAATTTAAAGAAAACAACATAAAATAAGTATACTGAAAATAAAGTAAAATACAATAACTATAACGAAGTAAGTAGTCACTTCAGTTTTCTTCGAGGAGTTGGAGGTCAACTTGTTGAAGAATAAATTCCTTATTATGCTTCTTCAAAATGTCTTCTTCCCTTAGCGGCCAATCATCTCTTTGTAGAATCAAACTTCTTATTAATTGATACCGTTTCGAAAATAAGGCAGTAATACAGAATGTGATGGCATGTATTTGTCATCTAAAATGTAGTATTTGTCACATAAAACCGTTTTAAGTAAGAACCTTCAATAACGAATTTGGTTGTAAATCGCTTATAATATTATATGAATTAATTGCATCACCTATTAAGAAAAGTGATAAATCCACTATAAATATTTTTCCCTATCCATTATTGAAAAATGTAAATTAGTATTACAATCAATATTTACAAAAATGTTAATTTGAACTACAAAACAAAGCTACGAAGAAGAAATCATTGCTAGGAAGCAATACTAGAAATGCTGGAATTGTGGCTGAGAGACTACAACTCTTAAAACCTGCCCTAAGATATAACCAGTAACGCTAACGGCTAACATGGAATTTATAAAGAAGGTAACTCAAACGCTTGCATTGAACCTCTTGCATCTCTAACGCTCCTTGGCTTCAAGGATAGATCGAAACTTACAATTAGCCATCAACTGGTATTTTTATCATGAAAACTTTTACCCAAAACCATGACAATAGGATAGACAATATGAAGTCATGATTGTTTTATAGCTTGGCCGATTGCAATTAATCTAATTGTGATGGGTAATGAATATTCAGAAAGCAGTCTTTTTTTTTTAATTTAGTTTTTAATTTATGCTAACGTTTCAACCCAAACATGTGGATAATCTTCAGGGCGTGGTTTGAGCACTGAGGCTTTTCAAGTATCTCTTGAACGTGAAAGTACCCCGTGGTACTTGAACACCCTCAGTGCTTAAACCACGCCCTGAAGATGACCCACATGGTTGGTTTGAATTTGAAATGTTGTTATAGAGAGAGAAAGAAACAATTTTTTTTTTTTAAAAGACTGCGTCCTGAATATTTATTACCCATGATATGTAGAACAGTAGAATAACTTCCTTTAATAATAATAATAATAATAATAATAATAATCATTATCCCGCAAGGGGCAACTGATAGGTGCAGTTGCAGAGGTTTTACGATCCCCCGGTTTCTTGAGTACAGTACACCACCTACAGATACACACACAACCGTCCACTAAATCATTTACACTGACACTAAGGACACAGACAGTACACACCCTAGGGCTACCTCCCCTAGGATGACCTGGCAGCAGGTATAAAATGCATCTACCCATCAAAATGGTGCGAACTAGGAAACAAATAGCCTCGGACGAATTCGAAGTAAAGGCTGCTTCGGAGGGATTGGATATTCAGCCTTCGACATCTGCAGGTGGTGCGAGCGGTGCCTCGGTGTCGTATGTTCCCGTAAGACCGGCTGCCATAGGACTTTCATCATTAAACTCTGAACCGTGCTTGGATACCGTTGAGTCTCCCGCGCGAGGAAGAGGAATCATTGGCCAAATAGGTAGGCAACGAAGGATGAAGTGGGACCGCAATATGAATATTGCTGCTATCCGAGCTTACTTATTGGCTACAAACTTAGAGAAAGAAAAAACAGGATATCGCAAAATAATCAATCGTCACTGGAATGAAAAATATCCGCAAATAGCTGTATCATCTCAAAGACTCGCTGACCAGGTCAAGCAAATATTAGAACGCCAGTTTTTATCTGAATCGGAAATTAATGCAATCAGAACAGAAGCAGGTAATATACTTGCCCGAAACTCACAGATAGAAATACAACAAGTAGAAGAGACAGAACCCTCGGCGATTATGCAATTGGAAACGACTTCTGTGAATACCCAAGAAGCGTCACACATCATAGAGATGCGTAATATACTATTAAGAGAACACATAATGTATGAAGGAATACCTTTGGACAGTAGACCCTCTATACCAAAGGTACCATATTTCAAAAGAACTTTATCCGCTGTCAACACCGTCAACGAGATACTTGCTGAGCATATGTCGATGGGTATAACTCTAGAAGAGATATGTCATTGGATATACGTAGGGGCCCGAACTGTCTCGATGGAGCTAGGTTTGATAAAAGATAAGGTGAACTGTAATAAAACTAATGATTGCAAAGATCCTCTCTGGAAGAGAAGAATTAAAAAAAAGATCGAAAATATACGGTGTAAAATCGGAATTATTACTAATTACCTTCGGAACCCAGAAAATGCTTCTTTAAAACTAAAGAAAAAATTGATGAAATTATTGTATTAAATATTGGTGGAGTAGTAAGAAGTGAGTTAAATAAAAAAGTTGGTGTTTATATGGAAACACTCAAGCAGAAATTAGCAGTGTTAGCAAATAGAATTAGGAGGTATACAGAAGCTCATGATCGAAGGAGACAAAATTCAATATTTAATAAAAGAGAACAATATTTTTATAAATCTTTAAAACCTAAAAAGGAAAATAATAACGATGTCTATCCAGATCCTATTGAAATATCAGAGTATCGGAAAGGTATTTGGGAAAGTAAAAAATGTTTTAACAATGAAGCAAATTGGTTGGAAAATATTCGCCATGGCTTATCAGATCTCCAACCTATGGAAGCAACCAGTATCACTATGGAAGATGTGACTAAGGCACTCAAGCAAATGAAAAACTGGAAAGCTTCTGGTCCAGATAAAAAACAAAATTACTGGCTAAAGTCCTTTAGCAGTGTTCATAGCCACCTAGCTGTGTGGTATCAGAAACTATTGTCTGAAGAGATTGACTTACCAGCGAAGTTCTGTACCGGTTCGACTCACTTAATAAAGAAAGGAAGCAAAAACAGGCTGGAGCCACAGGATTTGAGATCCATAACTTGTCTTAATGGTGTGTACAAATTACTAACGGCTGTAATCAGGAATAAGTTGACAGATTACATTGAGGAAAAGGGTATTATGGCAGCGGAACAATTAGGTATTAAGGCAGGTTCAAAAGGTTGCAAAGAACTTCTGATTATCGATTCTTTTATTGCTGCTCAAGTTACAAAAAAATCTCGTAATATTACATTGTCTTGGATCGACTACCGTAAAGCCTTCGATTCCCCATGATTGGCTTCTGGAAGTGTTGAAAATCTATAAAGTAAACCAGGCAATAATAGATCTATTAGAACGACTGATGAAAATTTGGAGGGTCTCAATCAGCACACCAACTTTGAATGGAATGAGTTCCAATAAATACATATCTATAAAGAGAGGTATTTTTCAAGGGGATTCCCTTAGTCCTCTATGGTTTTGTTTGGCGCTTAATCCACTTAGCAAATTATTGGTTGATACAGATAAAGGGTACCTACTTAACTCTGAAATGAAGCTTTCTCATTCATTCTATATGGATGACCTCAAGCTTTACGCTAGGAATGAAGACGAAATGGAATCCCGATTAGTGAAGCAGATGATGTCACTCGATCATAAATATGGAAAAATAAACCTTTACACGGACGATTTTATCACTCATTAATGGATGTAGGAGTGGACGCTGAGGCGTCATTGACATGGCTGAAGAGTGGAAGTATCTTTCCGGAAACAGAAGGATTCTTGTTTGCTTTTCAAGAACAGGTAATAGCCACAAAAGCATACAGAAAACATATATGTGGAGAGGGCATCGATGACTTATGTCGCTTATGCAAAAAGGCAGTTGAATCAATTCAACATGTAACATCGGGATGCACAATACTTGCGGGTAAGGAATACTTGCAGAGACACAACAATGCAGCTAAGGTAGTGCATCAAGCTATGGCTCAGAAAATGGAACTCGTCGATAAGTATTGTCCGTATTATAAATACCAACCAGAACCAATTAACTCCATGCGCAATGTCAAGTTGTTCTGCGATCAACCGATCCTGACGGATCACACCATCCCCCACAATAGACCAGACATTCTTATAATAGATAAAAGTAAGCAATCTGCGTTTATCATAGAGATTGGAGTTCCTTCTGATGATAACCTACACAAGGTAGTAGCGGAAAAAAATAGAAAGTACGTAGAATTGGCTGAAGAGATCAAACAATTATATCATTTAATGGAAACCCGAATTCTGCCAATTGTAATCTCGTGCAACGGACTGATACCGGAAGAAACTGTATCTTCTCTGCGACAACTAGAACTACCATCACAGACGATCGAAAGAATGCAACAAGCGGTGTTGTTGGGAACAGCAAATATTGTCAGGAAGTTCACAAATATTAAATAATTAAGAAAATATGCAAATGTAATTTTTGGCTGACCTAATAGGTCCCCAACTATTACATAATTTAAACACCATTGCATATGAGAAAAATAAAGAGATAATAATAATAATAATTTTCATGACAAAAGATGAGCCCCATCACTTAATTATTAATTAAAAGTTATTACATATTAACTGACTGGTAATAATAGAAATTTAGATGTTAAAATGCAAATTTGCAGGAAAAAAGAGAAAAGGAGAACTTAAATTATCAGAAGATACAAAAAAAAAGTCAAACATGAAAAAAATCAATAAACAAATATTTCAGTATTCATTATTCTCCTACCATTCTGTAATAAAAAATGGAAAGTCACTTGGTTTCCAAATGATCTTCATTCATAGTTTAAACAATCTTCATATAAATAAAAATCTACTAAATGAACTTTTTTTCGCTATCGCATTTTAGAATTTAACGATATATGATTAAATTAGTTAGTTGTTCGACAAACAAAGGATTCTAAACCAGATATATTTTTTAACTATTCCGCAAGAATTACTGTTGAACAGTAAAAGTTCCTTACCAGATAACAGTTGCTCACAGTTAACAAGCACTGAAGATCATGGAGGCGGTGTTAAGTCACTGATAAATAGTGAGAGGGGAAGAATTCAGTTTGGTAAAAGGGTAAGGGGGGGGGGAGGAAGGTTATCAGTCATCCATTGTTAGAATTCAGCGAGCGCCTTGGGATGACAAAGAGGCACTAACAATGTTTAGGCAGCGGTAGGGCTCTCTCAGTCAATTGAAATATACTTCCTCCGGTCCCTCGCCGAATTAATTTTCATTTTTATATTAAATTGAAAATACAACTTCATCGGGGACCAATGAGGAGAAAAAAAAAAAGGAGAGGACAAAGGAGAAAAATGCGACAAAACTGAAAATAAAAATGAGAGATCTTAATATTAATAATAGGTGAAAAATCGGAGGCTTTATTGGTTTTCATTCATAAAAGGTTGACCCAATACAATAGTCTTGACGGTGATTTGTTTTAATGAAAGCAAGTGAAAATCGCTGGAAATGGGGAGGTTACGGACGTGGATTCATCAATCTCAATGAAATCTATATCTTGGTGGTACGTTATTTATTTTTCTTTTATTCTTGATATTTGCAACTGTATTAATAAAAATAAATCTAGTAAATGTGAACAATGAATGGGATGACATGATAACACTTGTTGAGAAACTTACTACTGATAGCACTCTAATATTTGATGATACTAAAATATTAGACTCATGCCGGAGGGTTCTTGCTAATAAAAAAAATACGCTGTAAACCAATAAAAAATTTACATATTTTATCTCCAGTTCTAATTTATTTACGTGGGTCTGATCTGTGCTACTTCTTGCAGTCTATAGGGTCCTAAATTCCTACTGATTTTCATATGGTTAGGTGGAGTCATGTTGAAGTTATCATAGTTTTTCAGTTTTATGCATGTTTTGAATAGGTTTGAATTTTAAATAAATGCATTTAAATGCAGGCCCAAATTTGCCAAATAGCAATTTGGAAAGTTACCTTGAACACCAGTTTTTGGGAATATATAACCAAAAGTCATGCTGTCTCTTTAAAATAGTAGAATTTCAAATCAATTCAGTATAAAATAAAGACAAAAAAAATTATCGACCCAACTGATGAGAAACTTTATATGCACTATAAAGATTAATGTTTTATGGAATGGATTCATTATGTTCTTTTTTCTAAAACTTACAATATTCAATTAGTACGATAGGAATCGTGTTTGAGATAAAAATGTGCAAGTAAAGTAAAGAAACAATCGAATATGAACAATTAAATAATTTATTGCAGAATTACGAAAATATATAGTGAAAGTTAAACGATTAATTAGAGTAGTTCATTTGAAGACACATTATTTGACAAAAATTTAAACTAGTCTTGGTTTTTACTATAACTTAATGGCAAAATGTAGTATTTATTATTAATTTATCATTAATTTTTAGGCCGACCCAGAGTGTAGATTAATTGCTCTTCTTCTTCTTCTTGCATTTCAAGTAAGGCAAATGACATACGGTCCTATAAACAGTTAAACAATAATTATTTCCAGGACTTTTATCAATTATGAATCTACGTTATTTAAAAATGTTTTATATGAATATAAGAAAAATATTTACCAAAGTTATTCCTAAAATTGAACATTTTTTAGTTTCACTTAATTCTGTAAGGAATATTAGATTGTCCCATAAATGTTTTCCTTTTTTGACGCGAAATCAATAGACGATATTTGTTGTTTAAGTTTGATTTACTGTGTCATATATGAACCGTTCTACCCTATTACCTTCTTAAATCTCTCAGGAAGCCTCATTATGTCCTCTTTCCAAAATTGTTGAGACTTACTCGGAAAATATTCATCGAGGTGCGTTTTTATTTCGCTTTCAGATTCGTCACATTTATCATCGAGAGAATTTTTAACGAGATAAAAAAGTAATAATCGGATAGGAAAAGTTCTGGGGTAGAAGGATATGAGGTAGAAGGTCCCAATCAAAGACTTCATCCGAAGAAATTTCATATTTTACTTCTCTCTGTTATTTTCCATAGTAGTAGACTTTTTATAGCAGTTGCAGACTACAAAACGCCACCTTTATAACAAATAGAATATACGTTGTAAATTGTCACGTACCGCCTTAAAATTTGAAGTACGGTAAATTTGACGGCTGTGAAAAATATATGGTAATTAATATCTTCTGTTGTGCATTTAGTGGGACTGTAAAGATGTAGTATATTATAAGCTCCTTCCAAAAGGTGAAACGATCTATTCCAAAAAAATATTGCAATAAAATTAATAAATTGAAAGACGAAAACTGACAGAATTAGCGAACCGACGAGACGTCGTTTTTCAGTGCAACTTAAGACCGCATTGGCCGTAAGACAGAAACTCTTACAGTTTATTAGGAACAAACTATGCTGTATACCGTGAAAACAAAATGTCATATGAAACTAAAACTAAATATTCAAGATTTGTATATGCCTGGAATGTTACAGCAATTTTCCGTCAAAATAGACTAACCGGAAGTGCCACTTTATATGATCGATTTGACACATTTTTTAAGTTTTCTCGAAAACAGCTCGAACGATTTTGTTTAAATTCTCATTCATGTTCTCTAACAGGGCTTAAATGCGTAATTTTTAGTATTATTTAATTTATAAATAATTTCCTTTAATGTACCTTTAATTATTTGTATTTGAAATAATTAACCATTTCATGTTATAAACTGATAATAAATAAAATGTTAAAGAATTTGTTAATTAACTATAGGAGAAATAAGGAATCGTAACGGAAAATACTAGTAATAGAGGAACCGATGAAACCCGAGCGCTCACTCAAGCTCTGCCGAAAGGTTTGAATAGAGGGTACCATACGTAACAGGTACTTAGAATATATAATACGAGCTCCGGTAATATTATATAAATGTACATATGCGGTTTACATAAATACTAGCGTGGCTATTATTTAATATTTAACTGTACAGATTACAGCAATTATGAAAATTAAAATTTTTATGTATAATAATGCTTAAACAAATATACCTCCTATGGAATATAAATATAGCAGCATTCTTTATCAGTGACACTCTTGTCGGAATATAAAATATTTCGTGGCTCTTAATTATTTATTATAATCAAATAAGTAATTTTAATATGTATTCATTAAAGGAAATGGTTAATAAAAAAAAATATGTACTTACTGTTATTGCAAAATATAATCGTATATAAAAATTGAGTTTTTTCTTTATTTTACAGAAGTGCAAACAAACAGATTATTTCTCTATGTTTTATTAGTAAAATTTCATATTTTACTTCTCTCTGTTATTTTCCATAGTAGTAGACTTTTTATAGCAGTTGCAGACTACAAAACGCCACCTTTATAACAAATAGAATATACGTTGTAAATTGTCACGTACCGCCTTAAAATTTGAAGTACGGTAAATTTGACGGCTGTGAAAAATATATGGTAATTAATATCTTTTAAAAATATTTTGTACCTTCTGTAATTTTGATTTTTCTTCCCTTTACCTAAAGTAACGATTTTCGCCTAAATAAGAGTGGTAAATGAAGTTTGTGTTATACGCGCACCGCACCAGAATATTTTTCATTTCAATTTATTTTATACCATAGGTAAAAATTAATTATTATAATATATTTTTACATGTTTTTTATTTCTAAGAATTATTGATTCTTATTATGTTACTTGTTAACTTATCGGTCTTATGACTTTATATCTATAAATATTACCTTATATTATTTTACCTATATCTATATAGTTATAAAACAGTGAGGTTGGTGTGCAATAATTGAAGCAATAAACTGATTTGGAGAGCCAGTTAAACGGATACTGCTGCCACAAGAGATGGATGATCTGTCAGCAAGTGGTCGGATGTTCACGCAAAGCCTAACCTCAACATTTCTAACTTGATCTTGTCAAATCAACCCTTCGAGATTGTTAACAACTTTTATGGCATTATATACTCCAGACTTGCCATATCTTCAAAATTTATTATGTCGAAAAAGCTGAGTTTACTTTTTATAAAATATAACATGTACATATACAGGGTGTCCAAGTTCTTAATGGCACTGGAGAGAGGATTCTAGACAAAAATTCCAAAAAAAAAAAGGTCATTTGATTCATGGGCCGATTCTGAAAAGGAAATGAGTTCTGAACAGAAATGATTACATAAATAGGCAAACACAAAACAGTTCAGCCCCTTTTCCTCCACTATTATTCAACCGATTTTCTTCCTTATTTTTTTGTTTAATAGCTATTGACGAGCTTTAGTGTTATCAATAAATAATATTAAAAAAATAAAATAGTATGAAAATAAAAATATAAATGATAGTTTGTTCAAAACAGCTAATCTCCGAAAGTTCTTCACCGATATATTTGAAATTTTGACAAAACGTCGCAATATTTAAAAGTTTTTTTTTATACGTTTCATTATCATCAGGCCTTTCTTTCGCAATGACGGCCAAAAAACGTGATTCGCTTTAGACTGTAGTGCCAATACGGCTTCAATAATTTTAATGGAACATGGCTAAAGTCTTCCCCTAGAAACATTTATAAATTATGTATACAACATACTTTTCCGAAAATAAGCTGCATACATTTTATTTGCTAACAACTCAAAAAGTACACATTTTTATTGACAACAAAAACATTTGTTTGAAAGTTTTCTGAATTCCCTACCAAATAAAAAAAATACATCGAAATTGGACTATTTGTTGCAGAGATATATCATTTTAAACTTTTAGTACTTTTTCTTTTGCAAAGTAGATTTCCATTATTTTGGTTTTTGATAAATCGAAAACTTTACATTTAATGAAGTAAGTTGGACTATTATTTGAAGAGATGATATCATTGAATGTTATTGGAAAGCTACCTCATAAATCAAATTTAAAAGTAAATTTTTCGATCTCTGAAAACTCTCCGAGGCGTCTGAAAAGAAGATGGTCTAGAGATCTCCTTTTGTAAATACATTTTTAGAGTGCTACTGGTGGGTAGTTTCTCAACAAGTGGTTTTATGTTATTATATTCTTATGTTCACATTTACTGAATGTATTTTTATTTGTAATACAGTTGTAAATATCTTGAAAAAAAAATGTAAATTCTATTGTTATACTCATTCTTAAATATTGTACAAGCATTGGTTAATGGAACACGATTGAAAGTGAAGTTCTAACGGGAGCTACTTTAAATAAAAGAATTTCAATTCCTAGAATTAATTTAGTATTTTCTGACACAATACTTTCATTCGAATTTCAAAGAAAAACGTTCTTATTAATAGGTGCATTTGCTATGATCATAATCAAATCGCAGGGTCATAGTTTTAGAAAAATGCGTATATTATTGTGACGTTCAGTAATTTCGCATGGACAATTATATGTGGCAACAAGTAGAGCACGTTTATTTAAAATTTTGAAATTTATATTTTCAATAAAAATTCTTCGTAAAATCCTCAATGCTCCTTGCTTTGTCACTAATAAAATTATCCATAAAGATCTTAATGTTCCTTATGTTTCAGATCTTGCCCAATCCAGATACCTATCCTTCCATAATAAACTTCAGAATCATCCCAACCCTCTCGTTTCTAACCTTGCTTCCTCTTCAATTCCTGATAACCCTCCAAGGCGTCTGAAAAGAAGATGGCCCCGTGATCTCCTAATGTAGTCATATCATTAGAGTGCTACCAGGGGGTAGTTACTCAGCAAGTGTATTCATGTCATTATATCAATTATGTCCAAATTTACTTAATGTATTTATGTAATACAGTTGTAAATGTCATAATGAAATAAAAAAAAAATAAAAAAAATATTTTCAACGGCAATGGGCAAAACTAAGTACTAAACAATTACAGAACATTCAAAAAGAACATTGTTTATAGAGAACTTCTGAATAAAAATCGATTTACACTGAATTGAAATTGCTGATTTAAATTCATTTTTTACTTGTTTAATCATAAAATTAATTTATTGTGATAATAACAAACAGAAATTAAAATGAAAATTAAATATTTTGAAATGAGTCTATTTTGCATTACTTATAAATAATTTTAAGTAGTTTAAGCTGGATTTTTAATTGAAATTGAAATTTTGTTTCCCTAGGGTTTGGCCATTAAGAACTGAGACACCCTGTATATACATACATATGTACATATACATATAGCGACCGTGAAATATTTCGTATTTTAGTTTTTAACAGAAATACACGTTTTTAGGTTCCCTGAGTTAAAATAATCAAGACCCGTAAAATGGCCAGACAGCCAAGCTCAAAAAAGAAAAGTTTTGGCGAATTAATATCATGTTGTCGTAATAGGTATTACCTGGGATATTATAACAACTTTTTCACTACTTTGGACTGACTAGAAATGGTACAATCATTTTAACAAACAACGATTCTGACGAAACTCGATATATTAATTAGTAATCAAGTGATTTTTAATTTTAATTATCTTCATTTAAATAGTCTGGTATTTCATAAATGCCAACTTTTCAAAATTTCTTTATCTAATAATAATTAAAGTAATACAAAAGCAATACGTATCTAGAAGTAATACAAAATGAATAAATATTAACTATAAAAGAATTTGACAATTTTGTCTATTAGGTTCTTTGGTAATTATCGGTTAGCAGCTACTAATCAGCTCGCTGAGCTGAATATAGGTTTAATATTCTCAAAACATTACCATTTTGGAAATCTTAACCCTGATTTCCCAGAATTTCCGGTAATTTTTATTGTCTTTTTCAACTCTGCTATTGAGATCCTCAGTAATAAATAATAAGGCCATCCTTGGATTAGGCAATGTCCTTCTGTAGCTCATACAAAAATACCTCTTGTTTTAAGTCAATGACATCATTGCACTGGCCGTGCGCTATAATCAGTGTATTGTTTTGCCCTGTTTTATATTTCCTGTTTATTGGACAATTTCAAGTTCTTAATTGATTCTTTGAATTCCTCATGGATTAGAAAACATCTCCAGCATTAGCTCTTTCCCTCCAAGTGATTCCTGATTAAAGAAAAACATATTCTTTAATCCTTTCTCCATCCTTTCCCCATCTTAAATTTCATAACGCACGCTATTTCCATTTTTGCCTTTTCCATCTCCGGAACCAATTCTAACATCGCAGAAAATATATCAAGTATTGTTTCAGATTAGAAAAAAATATTCTGATAAACTTTATTACTTTACTTAGCCCCAATAATGTGGAAAATGGTAAAACAATGATACTGTATCAATTTTATTGAATTCCGTCCTCTGCCTTTTCTCATATCATATGCGCAAATGTGTTTTCCTTGATATCTCTAAAACCGCTCGTTCGATTTGACTCAAATTTGAAGGAAAGCTAGCAATTGATAAACAGATGATCAAGTATGTATGAATTTCATCAAATTCCATTAACTACTATTAAAAAAATAATTCTGCTTTCGGATCAGCAAATATTATTTTTGACACGACTATAGTTTGAAAATGACTCGTTATATTTAAACCATACTTGAAGAAAATTCGAACAAGATTATTGCCAGAGGAGTATATTTATTTAGGCCAGGTCATTGCCTTTGCAGATAGATCATCTAAGGAAATTAATAGGAGGATATTTTTTTGGCTGGAAGACGTACTAATCCTTAAAAACAATTATGAAAGGCATCTACAAAAAGAATCAAAGAAAAACATCTAAAAGTTGTATATTACCTGTTGTTAATTATGACTGTCAAATATGGTCCCTAAAAAATAATAAAATTATTAGTCTGTAAAGCGAAGTGTCTTCTCATTTTTCTGAGGACCATATTAAATCATCAGTAGTAAAAGATAGTATTGGTTTTAGGGATGTAACGCTCCAGATCAAGAAGCTCACGTGGAAACAGGCAAGTCGTATGGTGCGAAGAGAATATAAGAGATGGTCTCAAGCCATAACTGAGTGGACGCCTTATCGCTTTAGGAGGAATACAGGAAGACAGCTCAAGAGATGGAGTGACTTATTTAAGGAAAAGTTGCTTTCCACCTGGTGGAGAATGGCAAAGGACAGAAAGATATGAACAGCTAATTGGAAAGAATTGAACAAAAATCCCTCTTCCCTGTAGGATTAGTATGGGAAGATTAGAATATTACTCCCTTTTTTAGAAGGTCGTGATGTGAAGTGCATAAATGTATATATTGTAAATTGTAAAATTATATATATATTGTAGTAAAATATATATATTGTAAATAGTAAAATTATATATATTGTATTAAAAATGTATATATTGTAAATAGTAAAATTATATATACTGTAGTAAAAATGTATATATTGTAAATAGTAAAATTATATATACTGTAGTAAAAATGGATATATTGTAAATAGTAAATCACCTAATAAAAGACTATTATTATTATAGGAATTGGCTATTATCGATTTCATTGAATTCCATTTAATAATTAAAATTGATAAAGGGTCTATTCCAGCAAGCAGTCCTGGTTTGTTAGTTGAAACAGACCCATAAATAACTGTTTAGAAAATAATAGCCGTGAAATTTGGAATGCATTAATCATATAAAATCATTGGATAGGTTAATAGATTTTTTTTATGAGATTACAAATTTCAGGCTCTATTAAAAAAGTTAATTTAAACTGTATTCTTTGGTCGATTCCATGTTACTGGTATGGCACTTACTGCAGTTACTTCGATTTCATGTAATTTTTAGTAAATTTTGATTATTTTTTTTTCTGAGTTTTTAAAAAAACATAACAATGTCTTATTTTGATGGATAAATAAAAATAATATGGTATGATAAAAAAACTTACTATAGAACCCTTAAAGTTATAAACCAGAGTGATACTACATTTTTTAAATAGATTTTATGGTTATTTTATCTATTATTTATGTCCGTGTATTTCGTGATGAGAAGTAGTAAAAAGAAAATATGGCATGAATCACGCAAATAGTAGTTAAACATTTATGTTATTCCTATTTTCAGTGTCATCGATAATATCGAGGAATCGATAATATAATTCATTTACATAGCAAGACATATAAATAAACTTTGAGAGCTACTATAAACATTAAAGTTTTTATTTAATCGTCTTTATCGATAAGCTTTTTTCCGTGCTGTTGAAGATCTATTGCTTTTTAAAGATTTTTTGTAATATTAAACTGATATCTAGAGACAATATGAAGGACGAATCGTTTGAGTGTAATAGTTTTGTTAAATGTAAATTCTGGATTGGTATGATCTGCTCTTTAAGGAGCACAAACGACTGTGTTCCGCAAATCAGCTACGAGAGTTCTCCAAAAATGGGATTCAACGAATTGTAAATAAAGCAGTTTCAGCCTCTTGATTAAAATAATTTTTTTTAAATTCTCCTGCCCAGTTGTGTTTATTCACTATGGACTTTTTTTTTCTTGTTATAATGGAAACTTCGAAAGCTATTCTTTAATATGCATAGTAATATACATTATTTCTTCACTGTTTTCTAAGTTTAAAGCTTATTCTGGTATAAATTATAGTAGAGATAAAGGTTTCATAGTGTGTTGGACATTCAACGCTAATTATTCTTATTGTATATTATATTTAACACAAGTGTTCTCTCGTCCCTACCATTCTTTAACAGGACGACTGCGATTGGCTAGCTTATTGAAATCTATCCAATTTTATCCTCGATAACATTGTCAGAGTCCAGTCAACATAGCAAAATGTAAACCTCAGGCAAGGTTTTAACATTTTTTTTATGGTTAAGACGAAAAAGAAAAAAAGAATCAATGAATAGTTCTAATACGAAAGCTGCAAAAGGTGTGTGTGCTCCGCGTTATGTAATTGCTTAGTCAAGTATCACTTGACATCACAGGTAGTGGAGATCCGAGATATAATTCATGTCTTTATTTCGTTTAAATATTGTTATTTATAAGATTATGGAATTTAGTTTATCTCCCAGATCTGTGTAATTGGAATCGTATGTATGTATATATATTTATCAGTAACAAACATGATGTTTCTTACCGAAATTTACGTTTAAAATAAAGAAACCAAATAAAGAAAAAAAATACTGATTGCTTCGATTATTTTCATGTATACGTAAATATTAGGGCTAGAAACATTAAGTTTGTCACTTATAAATACACATTAATTCTGATTACAGAAATCTGGGTGAAAAACACAATTTTATAACCACATTATATAAAAAATATTTATAAAATCAATATTTTTATATTTATAAATAAAATGTGATTTTAGACAATTATGTTTATTACAATACATCCCATATCACGGGAAAAAAGAACTAAAAACTTTCCAACAGTTAATTGCAGTAATTTTTGCAGAAAACACGGGTACTTAAAGGTGACAATAAGAAATCACACCATTCCTTTACATAACTTGAGATGAATCTCAAAATTTATCTCAATGAACGTAAAATAATTAATACGGAATTATAGTTTATTAAACGAGGAACATTTTGTAAAAGTGGGGTAAATGTAGTACAGTTAAAGGGTGTTAAAAAAAACCAAATAATTTATGACATTTTTTTAAACGAAACTTAACTGTGTTTTTCCGCCCAATAGTCCTCCTTAAATAGTTTTAACGATGACAAACTCTACCTTTATTTGTAGTAAATTTTGTCTAGTTCATTATAGAGCAATTTTAGTTAATTGAATCAAATATTTTTTATGTTGTCGCTTTCTATTCAACAAAAAACGTAACTCGCTTTAAACAAATTATAATTTTCCTACTTTTCTGGTGGTAATTGGGTAATTGTTTATACGAAATTTTTTGTATATCTTTGTCTACTGTCAACATTTTAAATATTCCGCTCTACTTATAGGACATCCTATATACATAAATCCTTTACCACTACAACCTCTGAAGGGTTTTGGGTTCAGTACTTCGTAAGGGGGTACTGAATACCTTTCTTCATCAACGGTTGTGCAAGGAGGGAGTTTGACCGATATTATGCTCAACACCAGATTTTGCCCTTAATTGATTTATTAATTAAGAGTATCCAATGTATAGTGCCCTCTCAGGAGGGTCTCCCGTTCCCAGGGTCGATCCATGGCCAACAAAACAGAATATGTAATTTAATATGTATGCATATATCATATTAATTGTATGTTGACATTCTATAACAACTATATTTTTTATTATTTTACAACAACTAGGAAATTTAAGGAAACGTTATCTCGTGTTATTATTTTTAAATTAAATATTTATTATTATTTTTTTATGTTTGAAAACTAGTATCTCTGTTTTCGTTGTTATGAAGCAGATTGGGTTCGATTTTAACCAGCTTCAATTGACATGATGGTAACAGATTCATGTCGAGGCGAATCGGATCTGATGAGAGGGTCACTAATTCCAATTGGCAACTGTAATCTGATACGGGGCAAGTTGGCGAATCCTGCACTGGAATTTATAATCCCGTTAACTAACTTTCCAGCTTGGCTGGATAAACAGATCAAGTCTCCAGGGAAACTTTGCAAATAATAATCCGACATTCGTCTCCGCCTGCGATTCAACAAGGCTTTTTAAACATGTTTCTCCCGAGAAGTTGGGGGAAACTATTAATATTAATAATATTATAACAACTATTTTTAATCCTATAGTATGTCATTGTGTAGCTGTTCGCTCTTTACTGTACAGTTTTACAGCTCTTTCCTGCTTTAAAACTTTTAATCAAATGCTATCAAAATAATTCACTTACGAATGCGAAGACTTATTTTGCTTGATTGGTTTAATTTATAAAAAACTATTATTTTTCATTTATACATTCTTGACGCTACGGTCCTATAAGAACCTGGGCCTTTTTTATGATCCTTCGCCACTCTACTCTATACCGAGCGAATTTCCTTTCTTTTCAGGCTGTCCTCTATCTGGTCCAGCCATCTCAGGCATTTCTTTTCCTCGTTTTCTAGCTGACCAATCCCCAAGCAAGCGTTTGGGAATCACGTCTCGGTACATACGCGTCACATGGCCCAACCATCTCATTTGGTTTCCCCTCACAATTTATATCATATTCGGCCCCGCATACATCTCATTCAGCTCTTTATTAGTGCAAATTCTCCATTAACCCTGTTCGCACACCGGGGCTTAGATCCTGCGGTGAACCCTTCTCTCCGAGTAGCCTTTCTTCAAATGCTTTGGAAATCAACCAAGTCTCAAAGCTATAGATAACGATGGGTCTGAAGACTTTCTAATACTCAGTAATCTTTGTTGTCAAAGAAAGAGGTCTGTAATTTAATATTGTTCGCATTGCAAAACAGCGCCTATTCCGGCAGCTGTCCTTGCTTTTAATTTTTTCACCATTTCATTGTTTTCTGCAATTAGTGCTCCCAAATATTTAAAATTCTTGACAACTTTTAGGGTGAAGTTAGCAATTGTGACGCGTTCAACTATTTCACTTGGTTTTTTTGACGTTTGCATGTAAACAGTCATCTGTTTATTTATTTGTAGCCGTAGTTCTTTAGTTGCGGTTTAAAATTCTTCTGACACCCCTGCTAACGCTGTTTTATTTTTTACCGTTTTTTTAGTATTAGCATTAGTATCAGCCAGATGCTGTGTCATTCTGTTATAAATTTCGCCACGCGTATATGTTCGGATCGCCCTTATTATATACTTGAAAGCAATATTAAATAGAGTTAGGGATAAAGGATCTCCTTGCCTAAGCCCATATTTCACCTAAAAATCCTAGGGCCAAATTTTAGGGTCATTCTCTTCTTATTGACTATTTTTTTAAGAAATTTTGTCATTACCTTCAGTAATTCTCCCCTGTTTATACTATCATCAAATGCCTGTTTAAAATCCATGAAAACGTGGTAAAGTCCATTTGTTACTCGCTTCTTTTTTATAACATTTGCCTTATCGAAAAAAATGTGATCTATAGTAAATTTCCTAGGTCTAAAATCACACTGGTGTTTACCCAAAAACCTTCTCAGACCAAAAATGATCTTTTTTATACAACAGAACAGCAAATAATTTGTATACCGTACTTAACAATGAAATACCTCTGTAATTTGTTCTGTTATCCAGACCTCCATCATTAGGTTGTAGATCTCTCTTTATAAAGAGAGATCTTTATAAAGAGAGATATATTTTATATATATATTTTGGATACCACATTTTATGGTGGTAATTAAAATTAATTGAAAAATCTGGTACGGTTAAGGTATATAAAAATTTTCGATAGCTATCACACTGAGTATAAATTGGAATTTTCATAAATTGAGAGTAAACATTGTAGACTGTATAACTTATTTATTTAATACACTTAGTCACTGTAGGTTTTCCCATCCATCTAATCTGTTAATGTTATACATTTTTCGTCAATTTCCCTTTAAGACTGTATATATTATCAAATAATTATAATGTCTGCGGATAAAATAAAATCTTTTAGAAAATTCTTTTAAAATGTTTACGAAAAAACACGTTAAAAAAAAGATAATTAATATTAGTAGATATTATTTATTACAGATCTTTATTAGTATATCCTCGCTATTTCGCTTGAAATGTGCTTTTTGAAATTTTATTTATTTAATTATGAAATTATTTAAAAGTTTATATATAAATATTTTGATTACTTTTTACTAGGATTTAAATTCCATAATTTAAAAAAATATCAAATGAGATAAAAATTTTTAAAAATCATTGTATATTTTCATTAAGAGCGATTTTTATTTTTGATCATAAGTGATAAAAATCATATCCTGATCATTATTTTTATACATAAATCACAATTAACAATAATAATAATTCTAGAGTAATACTTTTAATATAATATAATATTTTTGTAATCTCTTTCATATCTTTTGAGTGCGGATTAGTGGAGAATAGAATTTTCAATTTAGCAACAGAACATCTTTATTTCCGAAATTCTTTAGAAATGTTGGCTAGCAAAAATACGTATATATATATACATATATATCGCCATAGGTATCGCCTGCACAATTAAATCGATTATAGTTTTTTAAATATAATATTAAAAAATGTGTACATTATTAACATATACATACAAATTAATATTTTATCACAATTTAATTATTATTATTTATGTAAAACTGTGTCATCCAGTGAGTGATCATTTTTTTAAAATTGAATTAACAAACATCAAAAATCGGTTTGAACTTTCATTTATAAGTTAGGCATGATTTTTGAAATGATAATCAAATATAATAATTTTGATTATAATATAATAATGGTTTTGTGGGAAAAAATAATTATCAATTCAAATCCTTCTTTTTACAACATGAAACGGTACTTCGGAAATACCGGTACTTCAGAGAAAGATATTTTAAACATGCGGAATTTATGCTTTGTCAAAATCTTTCAATGGGGTTAATAAAGATCTCACGTTATACCCCAGTTGATTTTACATCTTAATGAAAATCGTTAGTCGTTTTATAAAAAATTTTAAACAGGTACAAATTCAATGTAATAAATTAATAATTCCATTAAGTTCATTTCGGTGAAAAAGATAAATTATTCGAAAATAGACCGTGATGTTTTTAATTAATTATTTCATAAGTAATTGTCCTTGAGAATTTTGGAGCTGTCACGGCCAACGATTTAGAGCCGTAAGGAGTGAAATTTCGTAATGGGAACATGCATTACTTTTAGGTAGCCCAGAGATCAAATGCAAAGTTATCTTTCCAATCGGTTCACTACTTTTCACACTTCTGTGAAAAAGATTTTATTACGCTTAAACACACCTCAAACCCTCTTTATGGGTATAAATGTATTCCACTAATCAATAGTATGGGTATAATTTGGAGTAGAAATAAATAAACTTCCTTATTGGAGTTAACCCTAGTTATGTAAAAAAAATAGATTTCATACTAAGATATAAGGTAAGGAATGCCTCTATGACCTTTACTTTCTGATGGTTGAACTTAATTCTTTCTATTTTAATAATTAAAATACTTCAAGCTACTTCATAAAGCTAAAAATATACGGCCGCCATTTGTGGAAAGCCTACGCAGCACCGCGGGCGGTAGACTTTTGTACCAAGTTTCTTTTCAAACTTTTTTTTTAGAATCCATCCAAGAGAAATTGCATTACAATTACTTTTAGGCACATAAAAATTTTAATATGTTTTACTAGACTAATAGAGCTAAAGCCATTTGGAAAACTGCAAAATTAAAAATCATAAGGGGGTAGGCAGTAGCTATCCAAGAAATTAGCCTAATACCATCATCTTTTCCAAATCGCTAAGAAATAACGTAATATCAAAAATAATATCTTTGGATTAATAGTGATGCCTACGATTCAAATTAGGAAATCCCGCTTTATGTTATTCAAGATTGTGTAACTGATTATCAGACTTAATCAGTGTTTTAATGACAAAACCTTCCCGATCAAACTTGTATTTCAATATTTGTATTTGAAATTATGTGAAGTATGTTCTAAACATAAATTCAAAGGACTTTGAAGAGAAGACCAAACTCATTAAAATTGTTACATCCGTTTATATGTCACTGTCAATAGCGACATTGTTTTTCCGGTCATCTTGAAAGAATGTAATGTAATGCTGAATTCTGAAGATCATCTTCGGATGCTCTTTGACATTGATATTAAATCTCAAAACAATGGTTCAGTAGTCCGGGAGAAAAGCCGCGGACGGAACACTGGTACAAAAGCAAAAAAAAAAAACAGCCAAAAGGGAAATTGAGTTTTAAACACTTTTTTTAATGGTTTCCGATCCTTGAATAGTTGAATACATCAGAAGTACTTGAAGTGAATACATCAGAAGTGACTTTTTGTAATAAATCGACATTATTTAAAAAATAAAAATGTTCTCCCTAAATATATATTTGAGGCTATGATCCACCAATGTATCAGGAACTCCTTCAAGAGATTTAACCATTTTTCTCTTTTTTATATAATAGCCATCCATTGAAGTTTATTAAATCGGTTTCTCGGATCTGTGCGTACACAGTCGAGACTTCCTAGCCAATTTTCGATTTTATTTTTCAGATTCATTAGGCTTTCTTTGTGGAGATTTTTTTAAAAAGCCGTTCTAGCAACATGCCCTTTCCATCTCAGTCTTCTCATCTTCGAGCATCATTCAATATCTGTTTCCTTGAAGAAATAAAATTCACGATTTCATCTTCTTCGCCAATAATCTTCCTCGATTGGCCCGAAATTTATTGTAATATTTTTCTATGATAAGTGAAGAATCTATTTGCGTCAACCCTAGCCTATTCCCACGCCTCGGATTCATAAATGAGGACTGAAAGTATTAGTGTTTGTGAAGTCTCATTTTGGTCGTTTGCAGCATATTATTTCCTTCTGCTAATTTATGGCTTTAATAAATTATATTTAATTTAAATATCCTTTTAAATTATATGATGAAAACAAAGCGACAAATGTTCCTGACTAATTCCTTGTTATTTAATACTTATTTTAATACTTATTTCATTTCATAAAATTTATTTTTAAAAATGCTTTGTATTTTTGCAATTGCGTTTGGTAAAATATATTCAATTATTCTGACCATATTTTAAATAAAAATACTCTTCTGAGCGATTATAAAATACTTGATGAGTAGACTGAGACGTTTGTGATTGTGTTTTGTTAAGGGCGAGTTCCCAGATTTGGGTATCAAATGACATCTGTGGCTGAAATCTCTCTCTCTCTCTCTCTCTCTCTCTCTCTCTCTCTATATATATATATATATATATATATATATATATATATATATATATATATATATATATATATATATATATATATATATATATATTTATTGAATATATATTTTTCCAATGCAAATATTGTACAACAAGTACTTTTGATAAGTTTATCTCAGGTTCCCCCTATTGGATTAAAAAAATTAAATTTAATTCATTAAATAAATAATAGCAGATTTAAAACTTTTGATATCTACAAAAATAGAAAAATGTGAAGCAAATAGTACAATTTAGTCGCTCGAGTTCTGTAAACACTTAAGAAACAATAGATACCAATGACAAAAACATTAAAAATTAGGGTTGAGAAAAAAATTAATTGAATACATTCATATTTAAATTATTCGAAAATAAATGTATACTTACACATATACACTAATGCAAGAAAACATACTAATAGCTTTATAAGCTTTAAGTTTTAAAGGATCTATTCGTAATACTGTAAGCAACTTAATAATGTACCTCGGGTTGCAAAGACGTCAAGCTTCAAGAAGGATCAGCAATACCCACTTCAGCTAAAACGGAAACAATGAAGTCAACCTCAACACTTCCCCCTCCACACTAACTCTACCCCTCCCCCACAAACTCTCCCATATTGCTTCATATAAATCTATCCTAAGGATGTGTCTATTACTGTCTATATATCTCACATGGCGCCTACTGGTCTAGTGGAGAAGGGATTCTGAGTATAAAACCGTGCGGGATTTAATTTGTTTTTGTTTGAAACTAAATTTTAGATTTAAATTTTTCAAGAATGAACATTTGGTTCAAAATAACTAAATAAAAGTCTGACTGTTTTCATACGCCATCACTTGGGCAATTCGTAACTTGTAAGTTTTATTCATGTGGTTGAATATGCTAACAACTTTGATGAAAGAGGTTAAGAATTGGGTCCCGAAAAAACAATAACGAACGGGTTTTAGTGTATCGCAGTTCATTTTAAGTATGTTTGACAATACGGTGGGCGCAGGACTCGGAAAAGAAGATATTAATTTTTATTCTTTTTTATTTTTAAACACATCTTAGACCTTTTATTAAAAATGGTATCTAGCATACAATATTATGGTGGCGGGGTGGGCGAGCGGTTAAATGCGTGTTCATAGCATTGCCCGGTAACCAAATAAACAGATACCATAACAGAAATGATAAAATAATTACAAGTTCGCTTCCCGATACTGAAGGGGCTTTTAAATCAGGCATCTATCTCCCACCCTCTCCCTCGGCCCGGGAAACACCCGTATAGTCTATAAGGTGAGGAAGGTGTGGACAAAAAAAAAAAAAAAAAATAGACTGTAGTGTTTGTAGAGTTTAAACATTATGTGATTTGGAAAGCAAAATATTTGCTAGATTCCAAGAAAATATTTCAGAAATAAGCAAAATTCTATCAAATTCGAAATATTTCTACAGTCACTTATCATATAGTTTCTATAGAACTGATAACGAATACTTTTTATTAAAAATGGATAGAACAAAAAACAATCCCATACTACGTTATCGGAAATTTAGTTAAGGGAAGTAGCCCTCTTTATTTAAAAAAAAAAAATGTCTTCTTAGTTTTTGTTATTTTGACGTAGTGATGGCCGAGCATCATAATGCGCAAACTTTAACATTCTTAGTCTAACGAGGCCGGTACGAATCCGTGCTTGGTCTAGTTGTATCTAGTGTTGCCCAAAATTGATCTTGGTCTTGCGGTCTTGGTCTTGGTCTTGCACTTTTGCAAGACCAAGACCAAGACCAAGACCAAAAATTGTTGCAAGACCAATACCGAGACCAGACCCTGCTAGTGTTGTGCAAGACCAAGACCAAACCCTGCTAGTCTTGCAGGTCTTGCAGTTAAGTCGAACTGAGACTATTTTCAGATATATTACGGTGCTTAAAAATTTTAATCATCTAATCTAAACAGCGTTGTTTTTTCTTGTGGAATTGTATATTTGAGTATAACCTTCCAAATAATAATAAGAAAATAACTTTTTTTTTTTTGTTCTTCAGCTACCTCGCCTTTAATTTATACGTAGGTTTTCGCGGGCCATGGATGAGTGCGAGTGTTTAATGAGTTAAAATACTCCCGGGCAGCGGGATGCGAACTCATAATTATTTTATTTTCTCCAGCATTGGTTATCAGGTTGCCGGGCAACGCGCAGTGCTGTGCACAATCGTTAGTCCGCTCGGCCACCCCGTCCCTAAAAATTAATCATTTGCCAGAACCGGAGCAAGATAAGAAAACAAAAAAATGAATAAAAATTAAGACTAAATGTTTACTAATACTAGCCCATTTTAGTTACTATAACGAAACTTAAGATACAAGCCTGGTGAAATCATCCATGTACAACGGAATAACTCGAAAGAAATTATTTCTTTGCATTGACATTTATGTGTTTGGTCCGCTGTTCGCAGTATTCGTTATTTCTTTAAAATGTCTAACACCAAGTTTCGATCGAGTGGCTAAATTGCAAATACTGAACTTTCTGATACACTCGTTAATTACACATATTTTTCTTTGAAATTTAACCGGAACCATGTTGACATATTATAATCAAACGTGTATGAATTACAACAAAGCGTTAAGACTAAATTCTATTTCAAAGCCGGATTCCTTGGTGGAACTAAGCAATAGTAAAGTGGATTAATGTTCTAAGAATATGAGCTTCACAAGTTCCGTATAGTCCTCCCTTACTGGATATTTTTGGCTAAAATTCTATAAATCCGTTATTTTAACCAGATTTCCTTGTTGTTTTTTTTCGTTTTGTAGCAAAACTATTATGTGAGGAATGAATATATTATCAGAAATAATATATAAAAATACTAAAATAAATGACAGTGTGGTAGATAACGGAAGATATCTTATTATAAAATTCAGTTGTTTTTATTTCGATCATTAAAAATTCTTGTTTTAGCTTCTAAATACTTTATATATACACTTCAAATAAGATATTATAATGTATGTTTTTTATCTTAATAAATTTGAAATTTGGTTTATTCAACTCAAAAACTCGTACTGATAAATTTTTTATTGTAAATTTCAGAAAATGTCTATATTATTAGACTTTCCGCGAGCAAAATAAGATATTTTTTTTTTATACTTGTACATGAAACAGGATTCAGAAGCTCAACATAAAATTCAGTATAAAATTATTATATCTTAGCTTATTTTTTAAACGCTTTTTTAGACTCATACCGATCAATTCTCGTCCATGAATTTTTCTTTATTTTCCTTATAGTTCTTCATTCTTATAATTGGTAATTTTTTTACTGCACATCCTAACGATTTTTTATCTTTCCTTTTGTATTTTATTTGATATATAACTTATGGCACAGTACTACATTAACGTTTATTGTTATTCTTGTCATAATAGTTATTATAATTTACTAATAATTTAATTATTTAATTAATGGTTTAAGTTTGAGCGTTAATCATTAATAATTTTAAGTTAAGGAATAACAGGTATTGAGAAACGTCGACAAATATTAATTGCAAAGGGCCGCAAGTCAACGGTGGCAACTATTGTTTGTTAATTATTGATATACACATCTCAATGAAGGTTTTCGAACAATTTTCAAAGAATGGATGGAATCTAAAAATTTTCAGTAGAAGGAATGCACAGAATTGCCATGGAACTTTTAAAATTACATAAACTGTGAAATGGTTCCCGATGAGCAAAATAAATGAATAATTTTTTTCCCATATTTCTATCCTCTAAAAAGTGGAAAAGAATTTTAGTGCACATTAACAAAGATTTTATAATAATTCTGTGAAAACTAAAATTATTGGTTACCCAAATTCAAGCTATATTGTACATATTTTAATACTTTAATTAAATTCAACAGCGTATAATTCAACAACAAAATCTGGCTGTGGATAGCTCAGAACTGATTGGCTATTGGTAGTTTTAGTTCAGAGAAGAACATAAAGTATTATATCCATTTGCTACCACTGTGTGCAATAGAGAAACGTTTTAATCAAAATCTAATTAGGAAACTAAAGCAGGTGAAGGACGCTTGGCACTTGTTCATAATGTCTAAGTGCCCTAAATAATAATACCTAAGTACCTAAACTACTTATAAAAGCTTTTATGAATTTTATATGCGAATCAAACATATTTGCTAAAAACATTAATCAATTAGTTGTATAAACATATGTTTTTATGCTTTATGAAGTTTGAAATTAACATTATGCGGCTCTAATGATTTTAATGAAACTATCTTCTAATTTTCTACTTAAAGTCTTTCTTTAAATTTTCGTATTTTTAGTGAATTCTCGAGACAATTCAAGGAAAAAAGTTATAAAGAAAAGAAAATTGTTTTGGGGAGCTAACTCACCACGTATACACCTATCGGTTTTAAACGGATCTAAACGTTTCTGAGTCTATTTTGAAGCTTATTTTTTTAAAGGTCATTAAATTTCTGACAAAAAAAAATCACAATAATCGGTCCAGTATAGTATATATTGTTTTTTATACGGTGATTTTAATGGTGGTTCACTTGCCCGTTTACAGTGTGTGTTTCATCTAAGGAATCGTACCCTAATGATTTCATTGATCAAATTTTAGGAACACGAATCTAATTCAATTGTTTTTTTTTTCTGATGGACATATTTAAGGTTGTATTTTTCTTTTAAATATATAGGAAAGTCTTGGAAGTGGCCACAATAGATTTTTAATTAAAATCATTTTGAACAATATATAAATTGTCTTTACAACTCTTTCATTCCATATAATCGGAGGGATGGAGGAGGGTTACCTTTCTGCTACACTATCTTTATTTATTCTTAATTTTATTGATATAGTTGTACTTTACAATATTTATGTCAATAAAACATCTAATTGTAGTTATTTTGTAGCGGTTTTCAAAGATTTAAAGTACTATATTAATAAATAGCAATAAGCTGATAGTTAACTGCAAGACTCTTGCGCAAGATCAAGTCTAAGTGGTCAAGACCAAGACCAAGAGTAAGTGTGCAAAACCAAGACCGAGACCAAGACCAAGGTCAGTTGACGCAAGACCAAGACGAGACCCAGGCGGTCTTGGTCTTAGTCTTGCGTTTGGGCAACACTATTTGTATCTCTAGAAAAACTCCCCCGAAAGAAAAAAAAAAAAAAGATACTGTAAAATACTAATCAAATTCTGAATCGCAACCAAAATTTTAAAAACATTCGTGAATAAATCTATAGTCACCGTGATAAATAGACATAAATTGCTTGATTGTGTAAATAATTATACAACAGTGCAAAATGCGCTGAGATCATAATAAAAAATATATTCCAATGCAAAATTATAAATAGTCTATTAGTCTTTTTCAGAGAAAATTAAAAAAAAAAAAATCTATGTTGGCAATATAAAGTAAAGCTTTATTTTTTCACCATTTTTATTTTCCTTCTATATCGGCTACTATTCAGCTATGATGCCATTTTCAAGCCACTTAGTTAATAATGCGCCTTGCGTTCAGTCCATAATTGGATTATAATCTCTATGAATTATTTTCTGTATACCTGTTTTGGGATAAAACAGCAAAAACGATCTATTTAAGTGCATGATTGCAAAATAAATAAAAAATATTCTGCAGGATTTAGTTTTTTTATATTTACTATCGAAGATCGCCCTAGATTTCCTTCATAGAAAAAAAATTTGGCACGGTTATACAACTTTCAATTGCCACATTGCTTTCAGAAGAAATAGGTATTTTTAGACAATGAGAGGTGAAACTAAAAACCAGAGGTACAAAATATTTTTTAAAATAATAGATTGCCATATGTTTTTTACAGCCGTCTGATTTCTCCCGCTAATCATTACCTTTAACGATTGTATGTTTGTATTGTTTATTTGATTATAATTAATAATTTAAGTGGTTTATGTTGGTTAATAATAAACTCAGAGCCATCGAACTAACCCTAGCAAGGCCTCATCCTTCAGCGTAGAAGATATCCAGAAGTTATCACAGGCATTAGAATTGAATTCTGCCGCCTGACCAAAGATTACACGAGATCCTCCTCACTGCCACCGCCACGGGCGGATCTACGGGGGGGGGGGCTTTCGGGCTGAAGCCCCCCCCCCCAAAATGGTAAAATATAACCATGTTTTATGGGAAAAAAATTTAAAAAATACCTCTTAAAGTATTATTGTTCGTGTAATTACATTTAAAAGTACTTAAGGAATAACTTAAACACCATTTCATATAGGTAGTTAGTTTCTTTCTGTTTTTCCAAAGTAATTATCGTTATTTTTATGAAAAAAAAAGGTTTCGGGCTGAAGCCCCCCCCAAAAATAAATCCTGGATCCGCTAGTGGCCACCGCTGTAAGTTACTATCAAAGTGAGTCACTGTTTCAAGGACTGCCCACGGTATTGAAGAGATACGGAATAATATCATATACCGTATCAGCTCTAACGCCATAAAATAATAATGAATACCAAACCAAAAATAATAATACAGCATGAATTTAAAATATTATCACATTTTAAAATATTTTTTAATGATATTTATTTGTATACTTACAGCAAAGATATAATATTTTAAATAATCCGTTTCTGTTTAGTATTTTTTAATAATACTCCCAAAAATGCCCTGAAAAGAATTCCTTTGAAATAATATTGTACTTACAGGCATTTGAAAAAGGAATAACAGGCTCTTATAGGTTTTAAAATATTTCAAAGTCTTCAAAATAAAAATTGTTTCCGGAATAATTAGAAAAATATAGGTACTCATTTGAATACAAGTTTTCTAAATGATCTTTTCTCCTACATTTCCCGCAGATTTTTTTAAACTAGAAAGTGAATCAAAATTAATTGTGATACTTTCTAATTAAGTAGAATTTTATAATAAACCCATAAAATTACTCTATTTTCATGATATGATTTGCAGATAGTAACTAGATCTGTTGATTTAATAAATTATACTTATAGAGAAGTTTAAAAAAAAAGTTGTGAATAGCATAACTTTCAAAAGACGATGATTCGAGATATATGAGGGTGTATTATCGATTCATAAGGCAGTGGTTGTACACTCAAAGCAACCCCAAGCGGGGATAGATGACTAAGAGGCTTAGTCAGGAAACCACCTGTTCATTGTTTCATTTTCATAGCCTTTGTCTTTATCAAACATTATTTACTGTTCTGATATATTACGAAAATTTTAAATTAACCTTTTTATTGATTATTAATTATTTGTATTAATTATAATAACTTCATTGAGAAAATAACTTGTAAAACTGTTTATTACCCTTTTTATAATATATATATATATATTTATCAATAAATAAATATATATATATATATATATATATATATATATATATATATATATATATATATATATATATATATATATATATATATATATATAGCTGAACCGATCAAATCAACGATAACTATAACCTTAACACCATAATTAATAAAAAAAATAGAAATCAGTTTGCCGAAATCTATTCAGAAAAGAACTTTTCATATGGAGATGTGGGATAAAAAGATTGTTTAATATTAATAAAACAATTATTTATTTTATGTAATATTATTTATTTATTAACGAAACAAAAATGTATAACAATTGATTAAATTTTCAATCTGCAAATTTCTTTGCAATGAGCAAATTTTTTGGCAGCTTCACAGCTTCCCATGACGCATGATGTAATATTAAAAATAAAATAAACACATGTTATAAAATATCATTAATTCAAGAAGCATTAGATACAATCTGTATCAGTCTGGAGGACAGGATACATTTCAAAAACTGTGAGATCATTGTTCTACAGAACATCATTGAGACTTGAACCATTACATAATATGGAGAGATCATTATTATAAAAAAAAACCATTGTAAATGTAAAGATAATAAAACATGACTGGTAAAATCTCATATTTATTTTATTAACAAGATATAGGTAAATATTATTATACCTATGTATTAAGCCCAAAATGGAATGTTAGCAAAAAGCTTTGTCAGTAAAACGAATAGAAGAATTACAATTTAAAAATCCAACAACTCATGGATTGATACCGTTAACGGTAATATTAATAAATTAGATTTTTAATTTTTGTTCAATAAAAGCTGGACCAAATTGGGACCCCAGCCTGGAACTGACAACTTAGAGTACCTTATACTTTCTGTTTGTCTCATTTCAGAGTACCTGTAACTTAGGGCTGTCATTGACATAGTATCTGGTTGATAGATTACAACACATCTCTGGTGAATTACTTTATTTCAATCGTGTGTCCTTACAGTCCGTGGTGTCAACCTTCTTAAGTATATCAAATAAATAAATTCGCATAGACCGGTTCGTAAAAATAAACTTTAACATTGTATATTTGACATGATTGTATTAGTCCAGGAACCAGTGACGAAGAAGGTATCATATTTCATATTAAGGTTTATCCTTATAAATTGATCATATCCACAGGCCTAAAGAGAAAAATGCACGTTTGCCAGCATATAGCCGCTGGAATACAAATTGATGGTCATTTGAAGAGACCTTAAATAAGTTGTAAGCATATATAAAGAGAGGGCTTATAGATATATAAAGCTACCTTGCAATTTATAGTATTTACTGTCTTAAGAGAGTAAATGAAATAATAGTCAGTTAACCCATATCCGTGGAATTCAAGTAAAAAAATTGAATTTACCATTCAAAAAGTGTTTGGGTTTTCCAATTATATCAGTGAAACTATGCTTTCTCTCTATAATAATATCATAAGTGAAATTAAATCTGACAAAATTGCAATAAAAATAGTTTTTTTAACATTAGTCTTTTCTCTATATTCTATAGTTTCCGTGATATCCGTTCTCGTAATTCACTAATTTCGAAAAAAAATAATATTTTGCATCGCATTTTTATCATTATTTGACTTGCCAACTCTTTCTCTTTTCATTTTACGAAAAAGTCATAGAGAAGAAAGTTGTTCAATATTAAATTTTCTTTAAGAATATATATTAATTTACCATATTTTCTTCAACCATTCAAAGGCTAGAGCAATTATAATTTAATGATTTAACTTCAAAACTATACAGAATAACTTACTTTCCTCAGTTTTCGTTATTACACAGCTCTTAATCTGTATATAAGACAATAAATATATGTATATTATGTAAGCCAATGTATGCACATGTATATTGTCTTATATCTAGATTAGAGCTGTGTAATATCGAAAATTGCTTAACGTAAGTTTTTCTTTATAGTTTCGAAGTTTAATCATTAAGTTATAAAAGCTGTAGCCTAGATAGAGCCCATAGTTTCACTGATATAAGTGAAAAAACGAAGAAAGTAAACTTTTTGAATCGTAAATACAATTTTTTGACTTGAAATCCAGGGGACAACTGATTATTACTTCATGTCTTAAGACTGTAAATAATATAAATTGAAAGGGTTGGTTGGTAGCTTTATATATCTATGAACACTGTATTTATACGCTGACAACCTATGAACGTTCTCTATCTATCTTCACATGGCCTCCATTTTGTATTCCAGCGGCAATATGTTGGGAAAAGTGTATTTCTCTCATCAGGCATGCAAATATGGTCAATTTACAAGGACAAACCTTAGTATGAAATTTGACACCTTTTTTGCCAGGGACTCCATGACTATATGAAATTATGCAGGAAGAGAAGGCTTCTTTGTGGTCATAACTTTCTGGCGCAGGTTCCATCTGCAAGTTTTCCTTTGAGTTATTTGCCTCTAAACACATAATGAGAAAAAGTGTTACATATCATTCGAAAATTATTTTTAAAAAATCATAAGATTTAAATTATGTCCAAACAAAGATGAAGAGTAATAGACAATGGAGGAGAGAAATTGACACAAGAAGGCTTTATCGATGATGTCAGACCTTTGCACTGAACCCATTCATACTATTGCTGACAAGGTTCAGTATGTCTTCAGCTCCTGCCATTGTTTTCGATCCATCGATATTCCATTCCTGCAGAGTGGTTCTCTATTCAGCTATTCAAGCAGAGAATTCTAAAGTTCAATAAATAAAATTTTAAAAAAAGTTGTTGATTCCTATTGATTCTATATACGATTAAAACATATTTCTTTCCCAACTGCTTAAAGAATTTTAGTAACCTACCTAAAAAAATCTTGTTATCTCACACATTGTACATTTTACTTGGTTTGGATGACTCCAAGCGTATGTGACTTTTCCTAAACCTCTTTCACCTAATTACACTTAATTTTTGCAATATTGACAAAAACAATAATATAATTATATTTTTTTTTATTGAATAGAAATTATACAATATTCCACATTGAAAAGAAATAATTATTAAGGCTAAATGTGTCTATTAACACCATATATACATAATTACAATTACGAATGTCAAAAATTGTTATCGCCAAGAGATGTAAAAATAATCATAAAATCCATTATGAAACTTTTTTTTGTTGTTTTTCATAGTTTTCTATAAGAGCTTGTGTGGTAAATATTCGCCTATAAAGGATATATCATTTAAATCAATAATAAAAATAAGTAAATAAACCAATCAGTTGTGGCAATACCAGAACAAGGATTTTTGCCAGGAGGGGCTAACTTAATTTTGACATCCCTTCTTTTTCCTCCTCCCACTCTCCAATAAAATTCAACACTTTATATCAGAATTTTAGTTAGCGTATTTATTATTTATTTATGTTTTATTACCCCTATAACACCATGTTTAGTTTCTTTTCTATAGGCGCAATCAAACCTATTGAAACCAGAGTGGGAAGATTCGTTTTATGGGTCCGCGAAGAAATAAATTTTAACCCACTCAGACTGGATTCAACCGGACTCACTAGTAGGCAAGAGAATGTTAAAGTTTACGCATTAACACTCTCGGCCATCACGACGATAAAATAACAAAATACGAAATAGATGTTTTTAAATTTTTGTTTTAATTTTCAATTCTTTTGCACGACCCCATTTGGCCCTCATTAGTTCTAGTCCCGAAGTAAGGAGTGGTAAAGCAATTTAAAGTTTTTTATGATTCCGTTGGACCTCAGTTCAACCAGTTGATGGCACAAATAACTCGCCTTGATCCGAAACGAAGGATTCATTTGCGTTTATTATAAAATCAACTTCTTCCCCGGTTAATAACCTTCGAAGGTAAAATGGGATATAAGTTGCGAAAAAAACTGAACAATATTAAATGTTTGTTGAAATTACTTTTGAAGAATTAAAGAAGACAGAATAATATGAGAAAAATAAAAAATGAAAAAGTGAGTGAGCCACTAAACAATTATCTATTCAAATCGGAATTTACAGCAGTTTCTAATAAGTACGTCGTACAAATACTGCAAAATTTTCCATTAAAAACTTGCATAAGAATTTTTACACAACATTGTGAAACAATACATAAGAATTCATAAAATAAACAATATATTTAAGTTATGTGGACTATAATTATACGCTGATGGGAGCTGAATAAACAATATTCACAAAAAACTTTTAAGGGTCCGACAAAAAAAGGAGCGTATCCCGTAACCCTGCAAGAATATATGTGGTGGTCCCTACAGGAGAACTCCACGCTACATTTAAACTTATTCAAGCCAGCCGTTTATTCAAAAGAGGCAAAAACTAGTAGTTTTTTTTTATAACATGATTTATTATATGTTCCATTTTCATTATTTACTATCTTCTTAGTAAAGTCCGTTTATAATAATGAATATTATAAAAATAATATATAATAGTCTGAAAAATAGTTTTCCAGGTATTGATAAAATGAAGTGATCAATTAATTATTCTTTTAAAGGTTAGTTGAAAATTAATATTTGGTATACTTTGAATATTTCAATATAGAGTTAGGATAGACAGCAATTAATAGTGGATTAGCTTTTCCTGCAATATTATCGACCAAAGAAAGTTAGGTTTAGGCCAATCGAAAAATTATATGAAATAACTGAAATTATTTATTTTGTAAATAAAATAAAAGTTTTTTTTTATGAAATTATACTTATAAAGAAATACTGGCTTAAAATAAGAAGCTTCGATAAGAATAGTAATATATTATTCGCGTAAATCATTCTTAACATGTACGATATCGGATTTACATTACGGTTTGGTGGCAATATCGAAGCAAACAACAAGAATTAGTTAATATCACAAATCAAATTAGACTCAGAAATCTGAACCAATTAGATCAGTAGCAGGAAAAATAACTTTAAACGTTACAATTAGTTGGGACATTGTATGTAATGTATTTTACATTTTATGTAATAATTTTATTTTATTTTTTCATATTCTTTCATCAGATTATACTACATTTATTCTCATTTACATTGTTCTCATCTCGTTTTTCTTAACTAATGAAGGCCTTCACTGCAGGTTGAGTCGCCGGTTCAAATTTTATTTATTTTAACCAAATTCTCAACCATCATTTGCTTGATGTCATACACAGTCCACTATATATCCATTTTTACAGCAGCGTATTAAACCAGCAATTTACACAAATTATTTGCAGTTAGCCATTCTTAACCTTCAACCTATTCCCTTAAAAATCAATACTAGGTATCATTGCTTATCTATGTTGGCGTTTAACTTCTGCTCTTTAGCAGTTGATTAACGACATGATAAATACTGAATAAATTTATCTGATATAATATACCTAAAAATTTCTATTCTGCTATTAAAATAAACTTCCGATGCGCAGGGTATTTCAGGGTTAAGTATTCAAAATATGAATTAAGGACCTCAAAACAAGAAAAAAATCCTATGAAGGTATGTCCGCAAACGCTTTGTTTAGGAGATATTCACATCTAAAGATTTTCATTGTTATAAACTATTCACGTTATATTATGAAAATATATAAAATAAAAATAAATAACTTATTTATTTGTTCCTACTAATTTATTAATTTTACGTTCAAAGTGATTTTCTTGAGCATTAAGACAGGCTCGGCATCTTTCTTCAATAGCAGCAATGGCAGAACGGCACTGGATACGTGTTATTGCTTCACAATATTCAACTATCCATTGCCGTAAAGAATTAAGACCGGACTTGCATAGACTTCTTGTTTAATGTCACCACAAACAAAAAAATCCAGTGGTGTCAGGTCTATAGATTAAATGGTTCTGCACGGCCAATCCATTGATTGAGATAATTAACATTTAGCAAGTGTGGCCCAAAATCGGTCTTGGTGTTGCACTTTGCTAGACCAAGACCAATACCTCCTAACTGTGGCAAGATCAAAACCAGGACTGGAAAAAATCGTTTTTAAAAATTAAATATAAGGTAAATTACTTACTAATACTTGACAATGTTAGTTACTACATGTTAATAATTTGTATAACCAACATACTTTTGCACTTAACTCCTTTAATTTTTCATTCGGGCTTAGTTAGGTTTCTCCTATTTAAAAAATGACAGTAATATCTTTATAGTAATAAGCTAATAAGTAACTGCAAGACTGTTGCGAGACTCTTGCGCAAGACCAAGACTATGACCAAGACTCGTCTCAGTCTCGCATTTGGACAACACTATATTTAGACATTGTCGGGGACACCTTCAGTAATGTCAGGACAACCACCTAATTGAAGCCACCTGTACCTTCTCAGTTTTAGTGGAATATGTATAACTAAATCATAGTAATCATTATTAAGAAATTCCAGAAATGTGTCCGCATTGAGTCGAGGTGGGGAAGAAATACGGACTTTGAACAACATTCAATACGAATGTTAATGTTTACATTTAATTAATAAAGTAGTTAAAACAAATAAATAGGTTTTATTTATTTCATATAATGTAAATACTTCATAACTACGAAAATCTTTAGGTGTGAATATCTCCCGTATTAGAACTAAGTGAAACTCCTAGCTGAACACACCTCCCTGAAGAAGACCTGCAAAGTCGGGTCGAAACGTTGGCTTTTAATAAAATAGTTTTACCACTATTTACCCTTTTTATGACTGCCACCCCGCACCATATCCTTTGTTTATAATGCAACGATCAATTATTAAATGTTCAGTTTGAAAAGAATGTTCATGTTGAATCATCAAAACTGGTTTAAATTGAAGCTATGTAACAGAAAATTGGCTATTCCTCAATTTCATATTCACAAGCACTAATATATCTTTATCACTTTTTTATTAATTGTTTTTTAGTACCTTTTTTTAAATAATACATGACTTTCCTATTTGAAAATAAATAATACAAACACATGCATCTCTATTTATTTATACGTCATGCCCATAAATATCTAGTTACATTCCCTTACCTTGCAAAACATATATTACATTATGATCTATTAGCTTTGAAAAAATTATTCTGAACTGTAAAATTCTTCTTGAATTATTTATTATGTGAGGTATTTGTTTAAGATTCAAAAAATCAATAATTTCAATTACAAAATATTACTACTTTCTAATTTCTCATTTTTTCATTAATTTATTTTCGTGCGAAACTTTGATATTTTTATAACTATCTTTGACTGCATAATACTATGTTTATAAATTTTGCACACTACTTACGTAAGTGCTACAAGAAAAGTAAAAAATAAAAAAGGATTTATTAATTACTTAGCTTAAGCAACAAGCTTAAATCACTAGTATTATTCAAGATACTACTATACAAAATGCCTATAATTTATAAATATAACATGAAAATCTTAATTTGAGTAAAATTAAGTAAGTAAGTAAGGAAAAAATGATCAAGACCACCTGATGATGAAGAAATAATTCCCGCCATTGATCGGCTTATGAATAAAAAGGCACTTGGAGCTGAAAACATACCTGCTGAATTCTTCAAGAATCGAGGTGAGGAGCTGATGTACAGACTTAAGAATCTTATATTAACAGAATCTATGAGGCGTTTTGCCGGAAGATTGGTAAGTCTATTATATGGCCAATTTTCAAAAAAGAGGACAAACTACAACGTCCAAATTACAGGAGAGACAAACCCCTTCTCTCCTGCGGATATAAGATCTTATCTAACATCCAGTTTCAGCGTCTCCTGCCCTTTGCAGAGCAGAAGCTTGGTCCCTACCAAAGTGGATTTAGACAAGGAGAATCTAATTCCTTTAAGTAAGGAATTAATCTAATTCCTCAGAAGAATCCCTGAGAGAGGAAATGTATTTTAAAAATTAAAACCCATCACCTTTTCGTAGATTTCAAGGCAACTTATGGCAGCATTAACCGGAAAGAACTGCACAAGACATTTGAATGGTTCAATATCCCCAGTAAACTTTATACGATTGGTAAAGCTGGCCATGAGAGAAGTGAAGTGTACTATATGGGTTGGTGGGCAATGGACGGAAGAGTTCTCCTCAAGAAAAGGTGCTAAGGTGATGCGTTGTGGATGCCTCCTGTGTAACTTGGCACTTAAGATGGCACTGAGGGATTTTTAGCTATGCTTTAGTCCGCCAGAGGACTGGGTTGGAGATGAATGAAAGAAAAACTACGTATATGACCAAAAGAAAAGTCCTCGAACCTGTGACCGAACCTAAACCATCGATATTGACCCCTATAATTATGATAAAGTGGCCCAGTTCACATATTTTGGGTCACTGGTGACTCACGATAATACATCCGGTTGAGGAAAAACCGAATACTCATGGCCAACAGGTGTTATTTTGGCCTCCGCAAGGAATTCACCTCTCACCTGCTGTACATGAATCAGAAACATGGATAACTAGTAAGAAAATTGAGATCTCCTTTAAATTTTCGAAGAAGTTGTGGAGGTATTCATATTGATAGAGGTTGGAGATCTGAAAGCGAATAAACGTCTAATTTTTGATGAACAAGATACCGTTTTGACAAAATTTCTCGACGGCATTCGAAGAAGGGGAAGACAAAAACTCAGATTGTGTATCAAGAGACAATCGAGATATCCTGGGAATCACAAGACGGATTACAGCAGCACAGAACAGAGATGACTGGATGAAGATGGTGGAGGATGGCAAGAGTCATAATCGGGTTGTAGCGCTGAGATACATATAAATTAGAAAGAATGAAAGAAACTATTTTAAATAAATAACGATAATCGATAAGAAAATATATTACAATCACCAAACACTATGTATCGTTAAATTATAAAATGAATTAAAAATATAGAAATAATAAAAAAATGTCCGTTCTAGGCCTGGTGGTATGTATATATATATATTGTATGTATATATACATATATATATATATATATATATATATATATATATATATATATATATATATATATATATATATATATATATATATATTTATAAAAGAAACAATAAATAATTTATGTAAAATATTATTAGGGGTTTTAATACTGTTGTAAAAAATATATTTCTTTTTTTTTGTCTCAGTTGTATAGACTTTATTTGTAAATACTCCTTTATAATGAATTTAGATAACTTTTTCTCAAAAATTTATTTCAAACATACTATAAAACTAGCACAATTTTTATTTGTCCTTATTATATTTCTCAAAATAAAATACATTTTTAAAGAGGAAAAAATCTTTTGAGGTATTAATCTGATTCAGAGCGTTGTGCTACGTGATTCTATGAGCTATTCCTTACTATAACAAGAGGAAGGCCGAAACTGATATGGATGGACTTGGTAAAGAAAGACGCGGGTGAAGACCTGGAACACTGAATCAACTGGAAAGCTCTCGGCCAAGATAGAGATGGAGGAAGTAGAGGAGCTCGTAGAGGCGGCTTAAGATCTTTACGGCCTATAAGCCAACTGGAGGGGTGGCGAGGAATCTTATTTTCGCTAGTTATAATTTGTTTCTCAATCGATGAAAAAATGAATATCAAATATTCCATGAAAAGGTCGAACATTATCTTGCATTTAGCCATTCCTCACAAAGCAGTAGATTTTTAAATTGCAGATTCATTCTCTTATTTTTTTTAAAAATCATTTCTCATAAAATAAAAATTCAACAATCAAATTGAACAAATTTTAAAAAACTAATAATTGTAGGTAATTGTAGTTTTTATAGTAATTTTCACGAGATAACTGTTAGAATTGATTTTTTTAGTGATGAAATTGCTCCAATGTAATACATAGAGATCTTGTTTAATTTATCATATTTTTTCGAACATATATCTTTTGTTAAAAAATATCACTTACAAATATCCACCAGTTTTAAAAAAAAAATTATAAACATATATATACATATATATATGGTGTATGTATGTATAATAACCTTCAAAGTAGATTTCTTCTTTTCTCATTTCGTTTCTTTTCTGATGTTATCATATTTTATTTACTTTTCATTATATAATGTCACAATCACACCTTAAGTTCTTCAATTTAAAAATAATAATTGTAGTGAAAAACAAAAAAAAAATAATGAAATTGAACAGAAGCAAAGGAAAACAATTCAATTCGCTAAATTACATTTCATGTTTTTATAATTTCATAAAATTAGTACCAGCCTAATTTTAGGCGTTCAAAAAGAAAACAAAATCTTTGACGAAAAATAATCTTTTAAAATTTGAAAAATAAAAATAAACCATCTAAATGACTTCAGGATCAATTATCCCTGATTAACGAAGTACATTTTTAGCTATATCATATTTCGAAAGGGCTTGTTATGAATTTTTCATAGTTTAAGCCTGACGATAATAAGTCAAATGTTTGAACATTCGTGGAGGTAATGATGGCCGAAAGACTTTAGGCGTCACCTTAAGATCCTCGAGTCTAGCAGCGCCACTGGAATCTTTTCATGCAGGAGGCTGAAATTTATTTCGTGGTGGACCCATAGAATAAATTTCGACCTTTCTACATTGTTCGGAATAGGTTGGTTACCTATAGGACAACCTACCAATAGCGAATGCTCAGAAGAATAAAAATGTGTCTGCATACAGGCCTTGGACAATAAATTACATGTTTACGAAAAAAAATATAATAAATAAAAATAATAAATTGATTTGTATAGAAATAATAAAGCTTTTCATCGGTTACCTTCAATGATCTATGCCGTTATTAGTTTAGTAGATTCTCCTTTTCTATGAAATAAAAAAAAATATACGAATTGTTTATTTATTGATATAAAATATTAGAAAAATGATTTTTTTCTATTAGCCTGAAGGTTTTAATTTGTTTTAACATAACATAACTAAGTGTAATTGTTTCTTTATTGTGAAATATTTTGATTGTAATAACAGTGCAATATTACCTAAATATTGTACTCAAAGAGATATGTGAATTACTGTAAGAAACATATACTGGAAAAACAAATATATTTTTTAAAATATTCATTTAAAAATTAAGATCTGTGTATAAATGTATAAATAAATGTGGCTGTTAAAATCTCCATACCTCCAAGCTAACAGAAAAAAAAAAATGTCATCATTTGTATTGTATTACATATGGCTTGTTTTCTATAAAGCTATTTTCTTATTCTAAATAATAAATAAATAAATTTATTTATTGAGCAATTTTACAAATGCTTTATGGCATATTTTGTAAATGTGTTGTTATTATATGCTAAAGTATATTAAACAACACTGTCATATGTTGCATTAAATTACGAAAGTGATAAGACTGAAACTATCATTACCAGTTACCTCATGAAGTTTACAATAGAAACAGCAAAGCTCTTGTAGTTCTCAAAAATGAGTTCTTATTGATTATAAATCTCAAGATGATTAGAGTACCATTTCCTAAAGTAATGATTTTAAATAAATTAAGTAGTAAAAGAATAAAATTTAAAAGATAAAAATCAACTTAGCTGTGAGAAATGAGTAGATTCGATACAATTTTCGCATAATATTTTGTGAATGAAGAATAATTTTTATCGTTGGCAGAGATTAAGTTAATTACACTAAATACAGGCAGCTAATTTGATACTTCATTATATTTACTGTAATTTAAAGAAGTAATATACTATTAAATAATCATTATTTCGTGATTGAAATTTGACGCATGGAAAAAGTTATTAAAACTGTAGAAAAGACAGTACTGAAACCACTTAAAATATTTATAATCTAAAAATGTATATCAAATGTTTATATTAAATTATTATTTCAAAATGAAAAAAAATAATAATTTATTTATATTAATAACGTCATACTCCATAACTGGGATACATTTTTCAACAAGACGCTGTTATTTCAGAATTTGATATTATGAAGCTTTCCAAAAAGATTTACCTTAATATTAATAATACTAATTTTCCATTATAACAATTAAAATAATGTAAAAATTAATTATTTGCTTTTACTTTGTAACGGTTTATATCTTGAATAGGAAGTTATAATGTTTCTTAAAATGCCATTATCGTTTATTTCTTTTTTTAGTACTGAACCGGTCATGAATCTAACAAGTTATAGATACTTTGGTACGAGCTGTAATTATTGTATACTTGTTTTACCTTTGCTGCTAAGTTTCTTCAAAATATAACATCATCTAATAAACTATATAGTTACTTTTCTAATCTATTTTGTATACATTCCTCAAAGCTCTGATCTAAGATACGATAATAAATATGTTATAGGGCTGTTGTAATACATGCTAAGCGCTGAACTATGATATAATATAAGATTGCTACAGTAAACCTTTGCTGTGTGCCCCGAGCGTACAGAGCGTACTGACGTACCTTGGACCTTAGGAAGGTGCTGGGGCCCACGAGGGCCGGTCGCTGTCTGGGCCGGCAGCGGCCGAGTGGGGGGCGAGCGTCCCCCGCGCAGCCGCTCCGCCACCCCTCCCCACTCCTCCCCCTTAATTACACATTATATCTTTCACTAATGCTCTTCCTGCCTCCCTTATGTTAAAGGACTTGGATCTGTCTCTCAATAAATAAATAAATATATATATATATATATATATATATATATATATATATATATATATATATATATATATATATATATATATATATATATTTATTTATTTATTATATATATATATATAATATAATATATATATTTATATATATATAATAAATAAATATATATATATATATATATATATATATATATATATATATATATACAATAAATAAATAAATATATATATATATATATAAAGCAGCCAACAAATGCGTACCTATATATCATAATAAAATATTTATACCTCGGTTCCTCTACAATAAATATATTCGTCAATTTTTATCTATATTCCTTCATGGTATATTAAATATTTGCACTGTATCGATAGTCATCAGTGAAGGCATGGTTGTTTTCTCTATCCGTTTTAGAATACCTAGGACCCGATAATGAATTTTTTATAGATGTGATTTAGTCTACTATATGCCCCAAATTAGCTAAAATTCGGTATTTAGAATTGGTTTAAAGTCGGAATAATTAAACTTTGGACAAATCCTCGCATATAAGAGCGTTTTATCCCCTGTTTTGAACATATCGCACATCTCTATATTTCCTTCTAATAAAGTTAGGAGGTTGAAATTATGTAACTGTGGAAGTTTAATTAATTAAGTTTGAAATTATGTTAAGTCGGTGTTGGGGCCTTCAGGCGTCTTATCAACAGCCGCTTTTTTGTTTTAAGATGGCGGCGGAAAATACCGTTTCTCTACATACTGCAGTCCTATAATGATTGGAACGGTTTGGATAAAAACTACTCTAAACTATTCCCATTGAAACTCTTGACACGGTTTCCATGAATTCATAATTCATACACATATTATTTCAATAAGGGTCGAAAGCAGTTTCGTACCAAATAAGCTCAGTCGCCATGATTGGGGTCCGTCGTATTCAGAATTTCACAGGGGGTTTGCGAATCATATTTTCTGTTTTTCTTTTCTTTCGAAAATAAATAAAGTTGATATAAACATTTGACTAGACTTCAATATTGGGACAGAGGTAGTTCGGTGGATCGAGATGGACAAACTGGTAGTGTTGCCCAAAATTGATCTTGGTCTTGCATTTGGCAAGACCAAGGCGGCCTAACTGGTGTAAGACCAAGACCAGAACTGGTAAAAGAATCGATTTTTTGAATAAAAAATATTTTTTAAAATTCATTTATTTAGAAATATAATAATCTGTCATGGGAACAATAATTATAGTGGTATATGAACACATTCACACCATATATACAGAAAATATAAAATTAACAAAAGTAAAATAATAATCAAAAAGTATGTACTATAAAAAATAAAATAACCTAAAGATAAGAAAATTAAAAAAAAACACAGTCATACCTATATACAATATATACACCTAGGCAGGAAACCTATGCCAGGAGGTTCTCCCTCCCACTATAGTAGGAAAAGTAGGACTCCAAGAGATCCCTGCGCTACTCTCTTAATCGCGTCACTGGGGCTAAAGCCTGTGGAGTTAGAGCGAGAGCTCTTTAGCCACATACACAGTTTGGTGTGAATTAGGCTGCTAGACCTAATTCACACCAAACTTGTCTTGTAGATCAGTAATTTGTTGTCAATTGAAAGTTGAGTTTTTCTAGTCAGTAGTCTGTATAATTGTCCGTATCGTCGGTAAAGTTATTGTCTTTTAAGTCTAGTATGTGGGTTCCAAGTTAGTCTTCGGTCTAAGATAAAGCAAAGATACCGAACTGTCTCTGAAATAGGAAGCTGGATGGAATTAAAGTGGACTGATGGACAGGATCTGCGTAGGAGCGTGAAGGTAATGTGTTTGCATTTTGATTAGTTTACTTTGATGCGCTATGTATTACACCAGTGCTCAATAAGGGAGAGTACCTTTGCAGGTTTAAAGATGTTTTTTTGGGATCTGAGTTGGATGATTGGATGGCGGTGTCATCAGCAAAATGTTGCCAGGCAGGTATTGGGATGGGCAGGGATATCAGCGTTAAAAAGGGTATGAAGAACGGCGCCTAAGACGGTACCTTGAGGAACACCGGCTTCAACTGGAAGGAGCGGAGGATTTGGTAGAAGGACTGAAGATGGGTTTTCTGCTTGGAAAGAAGCCCGGCGTGCCATACTCGGTCAAAAGTTTGATCTATGTCCAGAAATGTACCCGAGCAATATTTCTTGCTTTCCAGTGTTGCGGAAGTATGATCGACCACTCGGAGTCCTTGTTGGACTGTGAAGTGTTGTGAACGAAATTCGAATGATGGGACGGAAGATTTTGTGATTCTATAAAGGTTAGAATTCGTTTCAGGAGGAAACGTTCAAAAGATTTTTGAGAGAATTGGAAGTAGGCTAATTGGTCTGTAGGACGCCGAGGTTTTGGGAGGTTTGCCTGGTTTCGGAAACAGGATAATAATGGAATTTTTCAACAAATAGGAAAGTGAGTGGTTCTTAGGATGGTATTATATAAGTAAGGGAGAAATATAACAGTTTTAGGAGGAAGTTGCCGGAAAATTTGAGAGGTAAGGAGGTCCAGGAGATTTATGGAGATGAAGTTTTTGTAAGTGATGTTTGACCTTAGAAGAATTGACTGCTTTAGGAGGTAAGGAAAGTGGAATGAATGATATAAGGAATTCTTACACTGTTGTGGTATGGGTGGGGTTGGATTCCGGATGAGAGGTGAACGTTCTGGAAAGCTGTCATGCGAATTCCTCAGCTTTGTCTTCATCATACGCTGCCAGGAGCCATCGAATTGACTGAGGGGATGGGAAATATGATGGAATTTCAGGATTGTATTGGTGTTCTTCCATAAAGAATTGTCATGAACAGAGAGGGAAGTAAGGTAGGAGTTAAAGGATTGGGATTTGAATGTGGCCAATTCCTGATTTAATCGTTTACTGAAATAATTATAAGAGCGGCGATCGGTGGGATGATTTGAACGTTGCCATAATATTTTGGCACGGAGTTTGGTGTGAATTAGGTCTAGCAGATATTGAGGTAAATTATTTTTCTTAGGAATTTTTAAGGAGAAATTTGGGGAGGAAACAGTCCAGATTGCTTCCTGAATAGTGGTGGTAAAGGAACGTACGACATTATCGAGGTCTAATGAGTTTTTTAGAGTTATTCTGAGTAAACAATAATTAAGCCAAAATAGTTACTAATACTTGACAATCTTGGTTACTATATATAAATAATTGGTATAACCAATATACTTTTGCATTTAACTCCTCTAGCTTTCATTCGGGCTTAGTTAGGTTTCTCCTACCTAAAAAATTACAGTAATATCACTATAGTTATAAGCTAATAAGTAAGTGCAAGACTGTTGCGAGACTCTTGCGCAAGACCAAGACCATGACCAAGACTGAGTTTGCAAGACCAAGACCCGTTTCGGTCTCGCATTTTGGGCAACACTACAAACTGGGTTTTGATGATTTGTTTGCGGACTGCGGATCCTGTAAAATTCATTTGAAACATATCGGGCCCTTCGTTTAAATCAATTCTCTTTTGCTTCGTCAATTACAACTACCTACTAAAAGGGAATAGATTTCTCCATCTTTTGATATGATTGCATTAACTTATATACTCATTATTGTTTATCATTTATTCACTAAAACATTAAACAATAATTTGCACTGTCCAGCTAGTTGATATATGTAAGGGCAGGTCCTAAACTCAACGCTCAGCTCATCATTGGCATCGGAAAACCATTGATCAAAACCACAGGCTGTTTCTAAAATCATTGATGCGATTGAGATGTAAGGTATTACCTTACATATATATATATGTGTGTGTGTGTGTGTGTGTGTGTGTGTGTGTGTGTGTGTGTGTGTGTGTGTGTGTGTGTGGTGGGCTAAGGTGCTTGCAATATGTAACCAAGTTAAGCAACGTCGAGCGTGGTTAGCACTTGGATTCGTTACCGCCCGATTTGTGTGGCCGTCCACAAGGGAAAGCTAGCTGCCCGAGATCCGCCACCCCGGGTATGTGAGGCTCGTCAGCCTACTGGAGGTAACTCACATCGACCGGCCGTAGGACTGATGACCCTACCCCCGTGTACTTAAATCATGAATCGTCAAAGATCTACACGGTCTATTTTATTTACAAATTATAACACTGAGCTTATATCCAACGAGAGAAATTGCAGAGTTTAGGAACTTTCTCTTACATTCAATATCTCTTAACGACAATAATTGATATTGTTATTTTAATAGTGGGTTCATTCATACAGTGCCCGGGGTCCCGGTCCTATTTAAAAGTAGTTTAAATTAATTGGTCCACTTTAACATATTTTTTAATAAACAACCGAACGGGGATGAAAATATTTGTTATTTCCATTCACATGACTTACCGCTTCGTGTATAAAGTCCAACACAAAAATCATTTACTATTCGCTAATGTTTGTCCGATTAGAATTTGTTCAAAGTATATTTTAGAGTGTGATATGGCATTGTAGACTATTTAATCATCTTTCAGATAAAAATCCAGAAAATTATAGAGAATGATTAGTTTTTTGAAAAGCTAAAGGAAAATTAATGTGTTTTTATGGGAAACCATTGCGCTCGTGAAAAATTTCTAATTCACTTGTTGGACAAAAATAAATGTTTCAAGGTCCAGGATGGGTTTTCTGGTGGCTTTTTGGGTTTATGTATCATTTTGATAATAGATAATTTCCAAGGGTCAGGAAAGTATGTGGATCGCAGAACAGAATTATATATATACGTAAGGAATAGGATGGCTTTCCGAGGAAGCAGTTTTAGGATCTGGGATGTAATTAGGTCGTGTCCAGGAGCTTTTCGGGAAGGTAACCTTTGAATGATGGCGGATATTTCTGAAGGATGAAAGGCTTTAGGTGGAAGAGACATTTGGAGTGGGATATCCAGTTCTGCTTCAATACATTCAAGGTGATTTGGATTAAGAATATCGGGATGTGGATTAAAGGTTTTAAAGAGGTGATGAGCAAAGATTTGTGATTTTTCTTCATCGGATTTGGACCAGGTTTGAGCTTCCGTAAGAAGTGGATGATTACAGTCTTTAAATTTCAGGAGCCTTTAGTGGTCGTCCATAGTGATTTGTCGGTAGGTGTAAGTTTTTCAGTAAAATTTAGTAAATTTTGAATTTTGTATTTTCTAATTTCAGATTTTAGTTTGTTAGTCAGTTGGGTATAGTGAGTTTTATCTGTTGGATATCTGGTGCTATGCCACTTCGATCTTTCTCTGCGTTTTTCCTTCAATAAGATACGAATATACTGTGGCAAGTCAGTCTTTTGTGAATTGTTGAACTTATTGATAAAAGTGTTATTATTTATACTGTCTGTTATTGATGCTGTCAGTTTTTCAATGGCACCATTAATGTCCTCTTTTGTCTTTAGCGGAATTTTTAAGTCTAGTTTGTTTTCCAAATCATCACGAAATTGGTCCCAGTTCACTCGTCCTGTAATCAATTTAGGAGGTGGTGGCTTAGGAGCATAGCTCGAATGTAGTGAAAGTAGAACTGGACTATGGTCTGAAGAAAGGTCATCATGGGATTTGATTATGGTTCGTGAGGAGGAGATCTGAGAAGTTATAAATATATATAGGATATCGGGACGTTTTTTGAGGGATGTTGGCCAATAAGTAGGACTCATGGGCGAAAGGATTGAATAATTGTTGGAAGATGAAACACGTGATAGGATGTTACCGCGGGGGTTGGATGTTCGACAACCCCATCGTTGGTGTTTAGCATTGTAGTCTCCTCCAGCAATGAAGCGCGATCCGAGGGATTTGAATAAGGAATCAAGGAGGTTATAGGAGAGGGAATTACCAGGAGGACAGTATACAGCTGAGAATGTGAGATGGAAAGGGTGAGTTGAAAGGAATACAGAAGTTGATTGAATGGCATCAGTTGGAGTGGATGGAATAAGGGAATGGGGTAATGATTTGACCGGCATGGGAGGTGTTGTCTGGGTGATCAGTTCTATAAGTGAAGTAGTCACGTATGTAGAAATGTATTCGTTTAGTGAAGTGAGTTTCAGTCAGTAGAGCAATGTCAATGTGATTATTATGAAGAAATAAGTCAAGTTCGTCACGGTGGTTACTTAGTCCGTTAGCATTCCATAAAAGGATAGTTAAGGGCTTTGTGCTCATCGTTGGAAATTGAACGGAATTTCGGTCAGGATTCTGGTGAGAAGAGTGATAAGTGGTTTTATAGTATTTTGCAGGTCCAATAGGAAGGATGATAGAATGGAAGTTAGGTCAGATGGATGTTGATTGAGAATTGGATTCAGGACAGGTTCTTGTGGTGGATTAGGAGTGTTAGCTGAGGGCGGGATCCGTCGTTGTGCACGAGGTGGGTCTAGATTGGAAGGTACTTGTGCTGCACTTTTTTTCTGGGCGTTAGGATGGGACTGTTGAGGATGCTGCGGTGGTAATTTGACTCGTAAGAGTATATGATGAGGTAGAATTTGCTGACGTGGAGGATGAGATTGGGAATTGTGAGATTGAGGTTTGCATTGGGAGATTTGAGGCGCCTGAATTTGAGGCGGCTGCTTCTTTTTGGTGATTGGTGTTTTTCTAAAGTTCTGCTGAGGTTGATCAATTTCTTTTGAAGTAGACGCTAGTTGTGTATTTTGAGTAGACGTTTTTGGAAATTCAGGAAAATTAGACGGATTATCAATTTCAGGTAGATGGGTGACACTTTCTTGGTTCAGTTTTACGCTTTTCGATGCAATGTTCTGAGCTCTCTGCTTATAAAAATGTTTATAAACTTTGCATCCTTTGTAGTTTGCTGGATGTTCTTCACCACAAAGGGCACATTTCGCAGGCATGTCTCGAGGTCTCTGACAAGTGTCAGATGCGTGGGGGCCGGCACATTTCACGCACCTGACCTGGTGATGGCAATAAGTCTTTGTCTGCCCCAAGTCTTGGCACTTGGTGCATTGCACTATTATAGGCTTTTGTCTAGGCTCTTCAAATTTAATGGTGGAATATATAAGCCTCTTCACTTGAAAAATTTCGATGTTATTGCTGGCAGGCTCTAAATCGACGAAAAATAGTGGTAAAGGATATTTTTCCGTTGGGTGTAGTACGCATGATATGTGCCTAACATTATGACCTATTTCTTCTAGGCCACTTTTGATGAAAGATATTGGGGTGCTTGAGTGTAGTCATCTTAACACCACTCGGTACGGCTTTTCTTGTCTTAATTGATAATGAAAATCATAGTTTTTGGACGTAAATTAATTTATAAGTGCTTTGTAATTTTCTCGAGAGTTTGTGTTTATTTTGATATCATTAACTCTGGAGAAACAGCGGAAATTGGTCTGTCCCATCAGACTGGCAATTTCTTGACCAAATGTAATGAAGTTATCGACTTTTGATATGAAAATAGGTGGCGGCTCGGGCTCAGAAGACTCTTGAGGCTCCGAAATCTTGCTTGATATTTTATTAACGGGAACAGGATTATTGGTGTTAGTGGTCGTTGGTGCAGTTGGCTATGATGTTATGGTAATTGATTTGCTTCTGGTTTGAGATGGTGATATATTTTGCTCGGCTGATTGTTTAGTTTTGGTATATTTAGTTTGTTCAGTTGACTTTTTAGATTTATTTTGCTCTGCTAACTGTTTAGGTTTAGCTGATTTATTTTTTTTCTTATTGGGTGAATTAGCTCCCGACCCAGGAGGAATGTTTCGATGACGTTTTTGAAGTGTTCGTCTTTTTAAATACTGCGAATCTGTTTCGCTAACCTCAGAAAACGGCGTTTCGTCCTCCGAATCTTCACTTGATGAACTCTTATCTAAATTCATATCTTCCATATTATGATAAAAGAGAGAAAAAAAAATATATGTACTCCTAAATATGACAATTAAAAAGATTGAAGATTACGAAATAAACTATACGCATAACTATAATCAGAAATAAAATAAAACATTTCTTAGAATAAATATTTAAATAAAAATAAAACAGAAAAATAAAACACTTTCCAAACATTAATATAAAAAAATTTATATAAAAAATAGTCGGTTGTCTAAAATTTATAATAGAATTATTTTAGGATATAAAATTATTAGCCTTAGAATGGGAAGGAGGATCTGAAATGGTACAAAGGTGTATTTTTTAAATTTACAAGTAAATAAGTACCGACAGATGTTTAGTTGGGAAAAATATTTATTTTACTTTTCTTTGTTTTTTTGTGTGTTCCTTAATTTTTCTCTTATTTTAGGTATATAGAGCACATTAATGAAATAAACATCAAGGTTTTTTTCCTCCTAGAATGGTTATTCGTTCCATTCTGGGCCGGTAGGTAGTTTGGTCCTAGTTCTTACTGAACCCTAGTTGGGGAAGTACCTTTTCTAATTCCTATTCCAAACTTAAGTAAGTAAGTTTTAAAAAATAATTAAAGTGTAATTGAAAAGAAGTAAACATGCTCAATGAATGACTGTGGTCCTGCTGTGACGTTGAAGGACAAAGGGAAGTAATACTACCTAGCTCTTGCTAGCTACAAAAAAGAGAAGTCTGTTTCTTTTCGTTCAGCCGGAAAACACCCTAGGTCTGCTGGATAAATTGGAAAGCTCGACCTTCACCGTTACTAGCAATGACGTTATAATGAGACAAACAGGGCTTAATAAAAAATAATAATAATAATTCTTTATTACAACTTTTCATTTATAAATATTTATGATTAAGTGTAAATATTTCAAAAAGAGGTTGAAAAAAATCTGACAAGGTGCACGCATCACACAACTTTGACTTACCACACTACTTTGAGTAGAAATAGATATGTTCATTAATGTAATTTGTATGTAAATTGAGAACTGAAAGTAAAAATTATGGAAGCTGCAAAATATTTAAGGAAAATTTAATTATAATATAGTTTTACTGCCTGTCTGATTTATTAAATTTATGCTCTTTCAACATTTTTCGTCACTAATTTAACAATTTATTAGTCATCTATTTAATTATTATTTATAATTGAGTGAAACTATATTTGTTTAGCCAGGCAGTGAGAAAAACAGGTCAATATATTTATTTATATTTCATTTTGGGTATTTAATTTGATCAAGCACTGGAAACAAATATATTAACAGCCACACTGTAAAAGACTGTAAGTACAAAAACTAAAAATTTTCAGTAGACGAAAAAAAAACAGTTTGATTTTTGTTCTATAATTTTTTTACAGGCCTACGAAAATCTTTTGGAGCCATTACTTCTAACTTGTAGCTTTTAGGTAACTTTGAAAAACAGCTATGAGTTAGGTAAAAGCAATACATTTTATTGTAGTAACACTAATAAGTTTGTTAATACTGATCAGAGCATGACAGCAGCAAAGTCAGTTTCCAAAATGTAAAGAAACGATACTTTGATCAGTATTCGTCCCCCACTGTAGGAGCGGCTTGAACGGAGTGCATGCGCCCCATTTTGAAGTAGTACATGAAAGATTCGTTTTTAACGTATTCAACTGAACATGGTTTGATTTACGAATGTTTGGTAAGTTCTAGGTAACCTGCCGATATATAGATCACTTCGTTTCTGAGCTTCTTGCGATTTCGAAGATTCATTGGTTTCAAAAGATGAAACTTGAGTTCTTTTTTTGTCTTTTTGCTTCTTCTAGTTCCATAGTAAGCAGGGCTGGCCTCTCAGAGCAAGGAACCCGGGAATTCGCCGAGCTGTTAGTGCCCGCGACTTATTAGAAGTTAAAAAAATATAATACACTGCGTATGAGAAAAAATAATTTTAACCAATTACTAAAGCTAATTGATACTCTACTCTATGGCCAAAACGCTTTATACATTCTTTATTTACATGACCACCTTTCATTGAGCATTTCATTACGTTTTTTTTCGGTAATGGCACAATCGCTATAACCTTCAAGGTAAATTACAGTTTTTACATCTTAATTTGCTGGTTATTAAATTACAGGTTTTTACAAAAGGCCACACAGAGGAAATGAAACATAGTAAATTTCATTTTGTGAGATCAGAATAATCGCAAAGAGAAGATTGTCCTTACAGGCTTTGCCAGTATGGCTGTCGATAAACGAAATTTAATTTTTATATTGCCGTTATCTAAATAATTAAATATTAAATAATACCAGCGCTAGAATTTATAAAAACTACGCATGAGCTAGATATATATTGTATTATAGGAGCTTACCTTCCTCATATTTAATATATCATAATCAAGCACATGTTATGTATAAATACCAATCTTAATCTTTCGTTTAAACTCAAGTGCACACTCGATTGTCTCCATGTTACTCTCGATCCCACATTACTAACCTTTATTACCCGACTAAGCGAAGCAACACTAGAGTTATGTGTTCGAGTTGTCCGCTAAAAGCTATGTAACTGTTTTTTGAGCGAACGGCTGGATAGATTTTTAAATTTGAAGCCTTAAAATTATTCTTTGTGATCACCTAAGTTTTTGAATCAGTTTGAGCTAAAAATACTGATTCGTTATCAAATAGGATTTATTTAATCAATTTGCAAAAAACTGTATTATGATTTTTAAAGCGAATGACTAGATCAAGATTTAATCAAACTCAAATTATTTCCTTTAGATTATTATTAAATTCTAGTATACATTTATCATTTTTTATTACTGATTAATATGTGAAATAGTCAGTTATTTCAAATAAACAAAATCAAAATTACTTTAAATGAATAAATTTTGAAAATTTTATTTAAACATTATATTTAAATATTTATCTTTAAACTCATATGTTTACTTCAAGATCATATATCTACTACAGTGCGTTTTCGTTATATTAATATTATTGGTAGACAACTTTGTAAATTAATATTTTTTTAATTGTACTCTAATACCAGATACAATTATGTTGTTATGTTGTTCGTTATAGTTATTCTGAAGGAAATAAATGTCCCAGAATAAAATTTATTTTCTTTCTGTATTGTAAGAAAGATTAGAATGTGTGCTAAATTGAACATTTGCCAAAAATATGACTACATACCAAATAATGGAATTTACTTATATGATGAATCTTTATAAACAAAGAAAAAAAGTAATAATAACATCAAATTTCAAATTGTAAATTACATATAAATGTTAAAATAGAATAATATATATATATATATATATATATATATATATATATATATATATATATATATTATATATATATATATATATATATATATATATATATATATAAGTTATGATTCGACTGAAAAAATAACAACACAGCTGGAATGAAGTGGTTTTATTTCGAACTCTTACATAAGTTTTCTACACTGTATTAATACAACACTTTTGAAACCTCACCTTTTTGTTATCAATCAATTCTCTATATTAACATGTGTTTTTAAACAATTATTTAGCTTATCTTTAAGAATAATCTTATATACATCCTATATACAGTTAACTTTTATATATATATATATATATATATATATATATATATATAAGTTATGGTTAGATGAAAGACAATATAACAGTTAATCCTATCTATGAAGTGTAAACAAAGTGTAATACTATATATATAGCATTACTGAGGCAATAAAGTTAGTCTTTACCGAGCAACCGAGTGTGTTATTTGACATCCTTTCTTTCTTTTTTTTAATTCTTTTCTGTTCAGACGATCGTAAGTGGTGTCAAAACCCGGAATCTTTAGATTCAGTCAAATTTTCTTTTTCTTTTTTTTTTTCTTTTCACGAGAAGTAATCAAAAGAAAGGATGCCGAACGGAACAGGACAACCGCCAGTACCGACTACACTACAGGTGGCACAGACGATCGCGCCACCGCCACCGGTAGCACCGTTGGCTCCACCGCCGGCTCCACTCTTACATAAGTTTTCTACACTGTATTAATACAACACTTTTGTAACCTCACCTTTTTGTTATCTATCAATTCTCTATATTAACATGTGTTTTTAAACAATTATTTAGCTTATCTTTAAGAATAATCTTATATTCATCCTATATACAGTTAACTCCCTCCCTCCAACTCCTTCGTATGGAGGAACTAAAAAAAAATATTAGCAAAAGAAAAAAAAATAAAGAAACACTTAACTTAATAATAAAAATTATTTGTAAAAAAAAAATAGAATAAAAAGGTTACACTGGTCTTAATGACATCACTTACATTGCAATAGAAACAGAAATGTCCAATTCTTAGTCTACAAATTATTCTAAACGTAATACACTTATAATTAATAGAAGAATCACAAATAAGTTTACAAAATACATCTTAATGTTTCATTTTTTGACTCTCACAATAGTTGTAATTATTCTTAATTACACGTAAAAATAATATAATCTTATTATCGTGACGTCTGGTGCTGAGCGTAACCGCCAAGCTCGAGTTCCGACACTATATGGGGTACGCGAAGTTCTTCTAAGTGAACCGTTCGTGACCGAAATGAATATTTTACGTCCCGGATGGTAAACAAATTGTTTTCTCTTATTGTTATCACTTTATAGGGACCCTCATAACGCGCAGCAGTTTTATTCCTAGCGGTTCTTAATCGCGGTTCTTAATATACAACAGTACCCAGCGCCAACGGACCCTTCTTATAAACTACAGATCGGTTATCCACGGTTATATAAACTACAGATTCGCTCTATCCACTCGAGTCTGTTTTTTTCGGACCAACCTTTCTCTAATCTTTGCCCACGTTCCTTGACGATGTATTCTCGTCCTGAATAGATTCGCCTTTAGGTCAGTACTATTGGCCGTAATTAAGTCGCCTCTGTCCCGCCGTCTTTGGCCCAAAAACGATTTCAATGAGGGATAATCCCGTCGCTGCGTGTATCGTGTTATTATATGCGATCACCGCGCGCGGCATAGCGTCGTATGGGTCAAGATTTCCTCCCAATTTGAATAGCCTAAGGTGTTCGCCTAAAGTGTTATGTAGCCGTTCCACACTGCCTCTACCCTTAATATGATGCGGAGTGTTCAACCGCCACGTGATACCCAACGTTTTGCTTTCGTCCCGAATTAGTGAATTATCAAATTCTCTTTCACAATCCGATACGATATCGTCGGTTACACCGTTCGTCGCGCACCATTGTAATATTCCCTCCCATATTGCCCTAGGTGTTTTCGCTTCGATGGGGTAGGCCATTGTGATTTTGCTGAACGTATCTATCGCCGTTAACCACGATTGCCCTTCATTTGAATAGATATCAATTTATACTGATCGCAGAGGTTCAGTCGCGGTGGGTGTGGCTACCTGCTGTGCTACCGGGGGTTGGCGATCATACGTTGCTCGCTGGCATACTTCGCACTGCATAATACACACACGGACGGTTCGGCCCATATTCTTCCAGTATTATAATAATTTTAACGCACGCAATGTCTCTTCTATTTCCCTATGGTTCGTTTTCCCCGTGTGATGTTCAGTAACAAGTTTTAATTGTGCCGTTGGATCGGCGATCGTCTCCACTTGCCTTAAACATCGAATTAAGGGATACCCCATTCCTATCCTTTCCAGCCTCCACAACCTCTTTAATTTGTCCACGATTGTCCGATTTCCTAAATACACGTAACAGTTGCGGCCGGGTTTGATTCGTCTATTGATGCAGGCGTACGGACTATTATAGTTGCCAAACCGTCATACACGCTCCTCCGCGTTTCCGTCCCAGAATCCAGCTTTGACTTAATGATTATCTGAAGTGTCTTATCATTAACAATCTCATCTATCAGGTAGTTCCTGGGGTCTATCCGTCGAGATGACGTTTTCCTCCAATTCACTGTCATCTGGTGAGTCTAACGGTTCCACGGGAGTATTTTCTTCCTCGATTGCATTCACTATTAAATCTCGTGATAACCAATCGGCCACGACATTTTCGACTCCTTTTTTGTGCACCGTATTGAAGTTATATGCCGCGAGACGTTCTTTCCATCGCGATAGCCGTGCTGAAGATTCTTTAAGTGTACCTAGGTATATTAGAGGTTTGTGGTCAGTTAACAAATCGAACCGTCTCCCGTATACATATGGACGAAAATGTTCTACCGCCCACACTACTGCTAGAAGTTCTCGTTCGATAGCGCTATATCGTCTCTCAGCATCGTTTAGTTTCCTGCCCGCGTATGCTATGGATTTTTCACCTTCTTCAAAATTCTGTGATAGGACCGCCCCGATAGCGACCTCACTTGTATCTGTGCTAATTTTGAATATTCTATTAAAATCAGGAAATGCTAACAACGGTCTCGTGGTAAGAATCTCTCTGCATTTCTTGATACTTGCTAAATGTTCAGCGCTTAGTTGAAGTCGTTTCCCTTTTTTTTAAATTTCGGTTAATGAGTGCGTTAATTCCGCTATTCCAGGAATGAATTTTCTGTAGTAATTTATCATTCCCAAAAACCGCCTGACTCCTCGAACGTTTTTAGGTAATGGTGCTTCTCGTATGGCTTTTACGCGCTCCTGATCTGGTTGCACCCCTCTCCTTGAGACTATGTGGCCCAAAAAACGAATTTCGCGTAATCCGAATTCAGATTTTTCACGTGACAATTTAAGTCCAAATTCACGTAACCTGTTAAAGACTTGTCGCAGGTGGTTTACATGTTCCTCTTCCGATTTACTAAAGACAATTAAATCGTCCATGTAAACCTGGGAAAAGTCTTCGCCCAGTCCCCTCTGTAGCTCATCCATGAGGCGCGGGAAGGTTAGTGGGCCCCCCTTTAACCCAAAAGGCATCCGGACAAATTCAAAGTGGCCTCGCTCCCATGAAAATGTCGTCTTTTCATAGCCTTAATAAAGTAAAAGAATTTAATTACACGTTATTACAACACAAGTTAATTCTAAAACTAATTCAATATAACAATACAAGAAGGTATTTTCTAATAAATAATCATTAATATCTGATTTAAAGATAAGTAACAGTTGAAGTGTTTAAAGGTTGCTCAAGTAACCTTACATATATATATATATATATACTCAGAATAACTATAACTATAACGAACAACGTAATATATATATATATATATATATATATATATATATATATATATATATATATATATATATATATATATATATATATATAATATTATAATTATATTGTAGAATGTTTCTGGGGCAGAGGCCTGAAACGTTGAAAATATTACAGGATTATTTTTTTTATTTTTATATTTACAACTGTATTAAAAAAATTAAATACATTAAATAAATTTGATAACAGAAAATAATAACATGAAATGACTTGTTGAGAAACTACCCACTGGTAGCACTCTAAAAACAAAATGTATTTACAATAAGAGATCTCGAGGCCATCTTCTTTTCAGACGCCTCGGAGGGTTTTCAGGAATAGAAGAGGAAGCAAGGTTAGAGATGAGAGGATTCGGATGGTTCTGAAGTTTATTATGGAAGGATCGGTATCTGGATTGGGCCAAATCGGCAACATAAGGAACATTAAGGTCATTTTGGATTATTTTATTGGCGACAAAGTAAGGAGCATTTAGGATTTTCCGAAGGATTTTGGATTGTAAGGATTGGATACGAGAGGAATTCGATGGCTTAGCGGAGCCCCAAAGCTCAACTCCGTAAGTCCAAATAGTTCTTATTGTAGTAATGTATATAAGTCTTTTGTAATTAACTGGAAGCTTAGAGCGTTTGTCTAGTAAGTGTTGGAGTAGTTGGAAACGTTGAGCGGTTTCTTGTAGTTTCAGTCTGGTATGAGGATTCCAAGTTAGACGTTTGTCCAAGTGAAGTCCAAGGTATCGGATTTGTTCAATAGGGATAAGTGGGGTATTATTGAAGGATACTGTGGGACATGATGTCATAGGTTTACGTCGAAGGGTAAAGGTGATTTGATGGGATTTATTAGAATTTATTTTAATCCTCCAGTTTTGACATCATTCTTCAAGGCTTGTGATGTGCGATTGAAGAGTTTGAGATGCAATGGTTGGGTCATTATTAACGGATAGGACACATGTATCATCTTCATACGTGGTAATAACAGTATTAGGATGGGTTGGGATGTCAGCTGTATAAACTGTGTGAAGGATAGGACCAAGGATACTACCTTAAGGAACACCAGCAGACTGGGAAAAGAGGGATGAATAAGCATTATTGTGATTGACTTTTGAGTATCTATCATACCTACGGATAATGAGGAGGTGTGTAGGATGTAGGAATTTACTGAGTTTGTAAAGTAGTCCCGGGTGCCAGACTCGATCAAAAGCCTGTTCTACATCGAGAAAGACTCCCGTGCAGTACATTCCGCACTCCAATGCAGAGGAGACAACATCCACCACACGATGGCATTGCTGGATAGTGGAATGGGATCTGCGGAATCCAAACTGGTGATCTGGGATTATGTGATTAGAATCTAGGATTGGGTACTGGCGTTTTAGGATGAGTTTTTCCAAGACTTTGCACATGATGGGTAAAAGAGAGATAGGACGGTAAGAGGATGGGTATTCTGGCGGTTTTTTGGGTTTATGTATCATTTTGATAATGGGTAGTTTCCAAGGGTCGGGAAAATATGTGGATCGGAGTACAGCATTATATATATAAGTAAGGAATAGAATGGCTTTCCGAGGAAGTAAATTTAGGATCTGAGATGTAATTAGGTCGTGTCCAGGAGCTTTGCGGGAAGGTAACCTGTGAATGATGTGGGATATTTCTGAAGGATGAAGGGATATTTCTGAATGATCCAGTTCTGCTTCAATACATTCAAGCTGATTTGGATTAAGAATATCGGGATGTGGATTAAAGGTTTTAAAGAGGTGGTGAGCAAATATTTGGGATTTTTCTTCATCGGATTTGGACCACGTTTGGGCTTCAGTGAGTAGTGGATGGTTGCAGTCTTTAAATTTCAGGAGCCTTTTAGTGATCGTCCATAGTGATTTATCGGGAGGTGTATGTTTTTCAGTAAAATTTAGTAAATTTTGAATTTTGTATTTTCTAATTTCTGATTTCAGTTTGTTAGTCAGTTGGGTGTAATGCGCTTTATCTGTTGGATATCTAGTTCGATGCCTCTTCGATCTTGCTCTGCGTTTTTCCTTTAATAAGATACGAATATGCTGTGGCAAGTTAGTATTTTGTGGGTTGTTAATCTTATTGATAAAGGTGTTATTATTTATACTGTCTGTTATTGATGATGTCAGTTTTTCGATGGCACCATTAATGTCTTCTTTTGTCTTTAGCGGAATTTTGAGGTCTAGTTTGTTTTCCAAATCATCACGAAATTTGTCCCAGTTTATTCGTCCATTGATCAGTTTGGGAGGTGATGGTTTAGGAGCAAAGTCAGAATGTAGTGAAAGCAGAACTGGACTATGGTCTGAAGAAAGGTCATCCAGGGATTTGATTATAGTTTGGAAGGAGGAAATCTGGGAGATGATATATATATCCAGGATATCGGGACGTTTTTTGAGGGATGTTGGCCAATAAGTAGGACTCATGGGCGAGAGGATTGAATAACTATTAGAAGATGAGAGACGGGAAAGGATGTTACCGCGGGAGTTGGATGTTCGACAACCCCACCGTTGTTACCAGATTATATAAGTAATAAATTATTCACCCTTGGTGGAAGAAATAAAATTTAAAATAAATTTGTTTCTATATTGTATACTTGTAAGTGTAATAATAGATATAGAGAAAACATATTTTGCAGTTTTTTTACAATATTTATTTACATTTTAAGATTATATTCTAATTGTATAGATTAGGAGTTTATCAAAGTGATAATACTTTTATAGTTACAGTATATAGTTCTTTATAAATTTCTATCCATATATTCCATCATGAATTTAAATCTATTTTCAAATTTTAGTGTTTATGCCATTTCAAATGAGTACTATGATATTTACTAATATATTATATTTTTTGTCTTCCTCTATCAAATTTAACTTTGTTTCACCAAGATTATAAAGCAAAATAAGAAGGAAATTCACTAGCCAGTAAGGTGTGGACAAACCCAGTCAAACGCAATCTCAGGGCGATAGTCAGCCCCTCTTGTCCGGCAATATTTTAGCTGAAATAGTTATAGAGGCTATTCCTTTCTCCCTACGTTTAATTTATACAAATATATAATACATTCAATTGTTAGTTATTATATTTGTTCGTTTCACAATAAATATGAGCTCCCGCCACTTTAACCCCCAATCAAAATGTAAAATATATAATCAAAATGTAAAACATGTGTAAAATTTATTAATGACTGCACCCCTAACCTACCTCTACAATTCGATCAATGGTGAATAATCATCACAAAAATGGTTAGTTCTTTTTGGTTGAAAATCGGAGGAAAATTGGGAAAAAATTTCGCTGTATCAATTATATTGAATTATATTCATTACTTTCTGTTACTTTCTGTATGTGTGAAAAAGTCTACATCTCGAAAACCGCATGTTTAAATTAGATAATAGTTGAAGGGAAAATACCAATCAGTTAAAAAATTACTAAGTAGGTACCAATTTTATCAAAATTCTTCAACTACTTTAAAAAATGCTTTGTCAAATAATGCGCAAACGTATTAAGATGAGCGTTCACTTGCCCGCTCCGTCCTGCCTAGACCCGACTGAAGAAAGTAAATTTGACTGAACCGGTAGCGAGCCCGCTCGCTAGGCAGCTCTGCTCTTTTCGAACCTATTCGGATTCCGCCTTTTTACTAAAAATACAGACTGAAGCCGTAGCCGTACGGAATTCCCATTCTCGATATTTCTGTTTATGATCCCATAACTCCATTATTTTTCATCGGATTTCGTTATTTCTTCGCCTTATACTATCACTACTAAATATACTGACGATCAAGGCTACTGTTGCCCAAAATCGGTCTTGGTCTGGTACTTTGCAGGACAAGATCAAGACTGTTAGAAAAATCGATTTTTTAAATAAAAATTAAGGCAAAATAATTACTAATACTTGACAATTTTAGTTATTATATGTAAAGAATTGGCATAACCAATATACTTTTGCATTACAACTTTTCAATTTTTTGATTCAGGTTTAGTTAGGTTTCTTCTATCTAAAAAATTGTAGCAATATCTCTAAAGTAATAAGCTAATAGGTAAATGCAAGACTGTTGCGAGACTCTTGCGCAAGACAAAGACTGAGTGCACAAGACCAAAACTCGTCTTGGTCTCGCATTTGGGCAACACTAATCAAGGCATAGGATAAAATAAAATATTAAAAAAACTACTGCTAAATATATTACATTATATATGTAACGAAAGTCTATTTATTCATCTACCAAAAATAAAATTCGAACATAAATATAAATTTTTGATCTGTTGATTGCTTTCCAATGGGCAAATTCTGTTGACGGCTTCTTAGAGTTCCATCGCAGAATATAGATTAACTCAGCATATGTATCTCTTGGCCACCACCTATATAATCGTCGTGGGGATCTCTGGAGGTGTGCTATGCAATTTAGAATTTATGTCAGTGGGTTTACGTTGTAATTATGCGTTTGATGAAAGTTTTTGTAATTTTCTTTTGCTGCTTCTTGAATTGTTGGATATTTAATTCCTAATGTATTGATTTCAATTGTGGTATAAAATGGTGCTTCAGCTATTCTTCGCAACACTTTAGACTTAGAAGTCTGAATTGATTTAATTTTTGAGACTTCAACAGAATCTCTCAGTTCTATACCTAATTCCAAATTAAGGAAAAATTATTAAGAAGAAACGAAATTGGGATTGATTTTTCATGCCTGCAAAATTGAAGTTATATTATAGGTAACAATATAACCGGAAAGTCAAAACATTTGTATAATAGTAAAATCGTAAATTCACGATAAATAGGTTTAATTTCACCCTTCAACTCACTTCAACCTATTCGCTTTATAACTTTCTTCCTTTCTGTAACCTGGTCAACGCATGCTAGACAGAAAATGATCTTGAGACATTTTGCTTCAACAGAAACTGTATCAAGGCTATTATTATTAAGAGAAATCAAAGAAAAAAACATTTCCTTCAAATGTGCCATTTCGCAGTTATAAATTGTGTAAAATAATAATGTTAGAAAATCGAAACTTTCAAATATGATGATATACCTTCATACTGAAGGTATTGAAGCATTGTATTCGTGTGAGAGGTTAAAAAAAATTGTGTGCTCAGAATCGAAAATTTTCACTCGCGGTTTACGTTTCAGACATCAAGGATCAAATTTGGTTAGGTGTCTGTCTGTCTGTAGTCAAAGCGGTGTAACGGGCATATCACCTACCGTATATCCGATTTTCATGAAATTTTTCAGGATTGTTCGGGTTGGTGCCTAGATAGTCCCATATCAATTTTACTCTTGTTATTTATTTTAATTTAGTAATTGAAATTAATATAAATAATTGTTAACAATATAATGGCTGTGAAATGTGGAAGGAACTGATCATATGGAGTGGGAGTTAGGTTATTACAATATTGTTATGGGGTTATAAAATTATAGGTTTTATTCAACAAGTTAATTTATACTGTATTTTTTGGTCAATTCCAAACGTTACTGGCATGATACTTATTGCCGTCACATAGATTTCGTGTAATTTTCAGTAAATTTAAAATAATTTTTACTCTGAATTTAAAAAAATAAATAAATAAAACGTCTTATTTATGATTGTGTTTATTTTCATTCAAGTCCAACAAGCTCGTGGTGGTCTCGATTTTCTCCTTAGATATCAAAATTGTGTCAACATTACTCATATTTTTATAATCCAGCTTAATTAGTTTTGTTTTGACTGAAGAAAACTATTGGTCTCGTAACTCCGAACAAACAAAAAGTTGAGTTTTTCCAATGTATATTTTGTTCCATCCGCTTTAGTGCAAAGGTCGTATGTAAAAGTTTTCAATTTCTATTCTATTTTTGACGTTATGTATTCTGCAATTGATATAAGTCGTCTACTGCTATGAAAAATAGCAGAGGACAATAAAATATAAAATTATACTTAAAGAATTAATTGTTTTGCTCTCCTGTAAAACACTCAATTTTTATATACGTCATACAGTAGCGAGATACATATTCAGTATGCACTGGATTTTTATTTTTTTTTAATTATGAATTATCATATATGCAATCTGCAAATGCGGATCTTTTTCGCATTGTAGTATTTGGTGATAAACAAAACTCGTGGATATCAAGCCCGTATATGTTGAGGGATTATTGAATTTCTGAAAATGGCTTCTTCCAGAGATTTTATTCTCATAAGAAAATGTTTAGACTGTATAATATTGATATTTTTTACCAAATGAAAACGGTAAGGAAGCTATATGTAACCTTACTTAGCAGACGTTTTCTTTTTTTTTCATTTTTTGCATCATTATTCTCAGGTTTCACCGAGACAAAGAAAATAAGTTGCTAAAACTATATTTTTTTCAATTCAAAAGAAATTCAAGGAATCCTTCAAAAGTTTTTTAATATAAACTCAAGAGTATAGAGAGCGCAAGATGGATAAGTCTGAATCGTTAAAAAGAATTAAAGATGAAAATATATTAAACATCTTCAAGTTTTGATTATTTCAGATATTGCAGAAATAATCTTATAATGTAAAGATTATTTCAAAACAAATTAAAGTACTTATCGTTTATTTTTAAAAAAATGTCAGTTCTTATGAGGAAATAACAAACTACCTTCTTGTTGTATTATAAGTACTTATACAAACCAGTAATTAATGAGATCTTAACTTGAATTAAGCTGTTGGTGGAACAACAAGAATGTGATATAATGAGGATTATATATGTTAAGACATTGAATTAGTTTTTCGTATTACCCAGTCTGAGGGCTTATTTAATGTAAATGTTATCGACTTCATGATTTATTTCAATTTTTTAAATATCTTCGAAATTTAGGTCCATTTATGAGTTATCAAAGTTGTTTTTTTTTTTTATTAAAATAATTCCCGCTCAATTATGTTTATTATTTACCTTATTTATTATCCTTAATTTTGAAGTCGATTAGGTCTATTAAGGTTTTATGGTGCGATCAGTGACTTTTTTTTTTTTTTTTATGAAAATGCAATCTATTTAATAAAAGAATTATGTGCTAATTAGTTTTATTTTAGCATTTCTCCGATTTTGAGCCTATTATTAGATTTTCGGAAACTCTTTTAACTACATTATTTTGATGATTATGTAGTATGATTGTAGAATTTAATTACAGATAAAAGATATAGAGCATTACTACTTTTACAGGTTTATGGTGGTGTGTCGATATGGGGTGGGACGAGAATACCTGTTTTGCTGTACAGGGTGCATTTTAAGGAGAGTGATGAGAGGGAGAGAATCACATTGGGTTGCTAAAAACACAGCATACTTACTAATCACTACAAACATTATATATATAATTATATAGTATTAACAATATGTATGAGCATAGTATACAATATATATATATATATATATATTTACAACTTTTCCTTCATCGACCTTTGAGTATTAAATTCAAACTTCACTATTTTATTGGGAATAAGGTCATTTAATTATTATTTAATAAACTAATTAATGTTCATTTCTTCTGTTTATTGACGTTTCGATCCCGGTATTTTCTTTTTAGTAGTCAACCATGGGATCCTCTTCAAAGCTAGAACTACAAATAGCTCAATCGATACACAATATTACTTCCATGTGACTTTAATAACAATTATTTCAAAATGTTTAACCTACTTTAAAAAAATATAGAGCTTCGATCAGGCCAGGGACACACCGACAGCCTCAGCACCATCCACTAGCACATATATTAAGCTACTGGATCGCTAAGCGTCTGACCTCCCCGGTCCTGAGCCCGAAGACAAATTATTACACAATAAACAATGAAAAATCGCATCTATTTTATATAAAACAATTGAAAGATGCCTCTATGACCAATATACCAGCATCAATAAAACATATCTATGAATAATAAAAAAAAAAAAATTAATTATAGGTTTTATATAATTAATGTTAATTAATTTGCATAAGTTAAATTGTTGTACGACTAGGAGATGTTATACAAGCTGTTTTTATTATTCATAGATATGTTTTATTGATGCTGGTATATTGGTCATAGAGGCATCTTTCAATTGTTTTATATAAAATAGATGCGATTTTTCATTGTTTATTGTGTAATAATTTGTCTTCGGGCTCAGGACCGGGGAGGTCAGACGCTTAGCGATCCAGTAGCTTAATATATGTGCTAGTGGATGGTGCTGAGGCTGTCGGTGTGTCCCTGGCCTGATCGAAGCTCTATATTTTTTTAAAGTAGGTTAAACATTTTGAAATAATTGTTATTAAAGTCATATGGAAGTAATATTGTGTATCGATTGAGCTATTTGTAGTTCTAGCTTTGAAGAGGATCCCATGGTTGACTACTAAAAAGAAAATACCGGGATCGAAACGTCAATAAACAGAAGAAATGAACATTAATTAGTTTATTAAATAATAATTAAATGACCTTATTCCCAATAAAATAGTGAAGTTTGAATTTAATACTCAAAGGTCGATGAAGGAAAAGTTGTAAAGATATAGAATTAAGGGAGAAATTATTGTTTGCTAGAATTACGACTGACTTATCGGTTGGTTTCAGTTTTGGTTTTCTTGTTACTATTTTAAAGTTTTAATTGATATTAAAAAATTTTTTTTAAAAAATCATGGGCATCTTTCAGGAGATAAAATATAAAAACGGGAATGATATTAGTAAAACAGCAAAAGAGTATTCGAAATTAATAAAAAAGCTGTCACATTTGGAACCACAGAGGGTATTTCTTCTAAAATGTAGAAAATACAATATGTTTCCACCACACATTGTAGATAGCACCAAGAACATTTATAAGCTTATTCCTGACAATTCAAAGTTCACAAAACCGCTAGAGAATATTATATTGAGAACACAGAGTTCAATTTTAAACCTAGAAATAAAAGAAATTTGTTCGACTCTGAAATTTATCAAATATAAAATAGATAACATTCTTGTAGAACTTTCGGACAGAATTGATCGAGAATTGTATTACAAATTAACTTATGACCAGGAGAAGCTCTACAGAAGACAACGTAATATAAAGAAGTTTAAATTAATAAAAAAGTTTAATAAAATAAATAAAAGGACAATAACTGACCCACTGCCCGAAGTCCCAACCACAGCGTTTTTGAACCTCACAAATAAACAAATACCTCAAAATATACAGAATACTTTAGCATTAGGTCCTAAGTTTAACTATGAGGCTAACAATAAAAGTGTCTTAGCTAGAATACCACATCTCCTATCTGATGTTGAATATATGATTCAAAATATAGAAAAAGATGATTCAAAGCAAAATGAACTGAGACTTAAATTAATTAATACAGTTACGAATGTTTGTAATAAACAGTCCAATCACACATATAAGAAAAAACCGATTGATAGGGAAATTAGTGTGGCGAAAATATTTTTATTGAATAACCCTGACGTATTAGTGACATCGGCGGATAAAGGAGGCATTACAGTTGCAATACATAAACGGGATTATGAAGAAAGAATGAATGAAATGGTAAACAATAAATTACATTACAAGAAAATTTCAGATCCAACCCAAAGTCTTATGAAACAAAACAATGCATTAGCAAAACTCTTGCTTAATTTGGAATTGATAAAATTTGAACAATATAATAAAATATATACCAATAATGCCGTACCGCCAAAAATTTATGGACTTCCTAAAGTACACAAAATCAATTTTCCGTTGCGACCGATAGTTTCCTTTGTTAATTCTGCTACTTCCGGTTTAGCTAAACTAATTGCTGGTATCTTACACAAATCAAAAATAGAAAACGATTTGAACATAAAAAATTCATTCGAATTCAAAAATTACATTGAAAATCAAAAGATACCAAGTGATAACAAACTGATATCATTAGATGTAGTTTCTCTTTTTACAAATGTAAAAAAAGAGGTAGCCATAAAATCGATTATAAAACGATGGAAAACAATCGCAACAGTTACGAAAATTCCAAAAAATTTATTTATTAACGCAATAGAATTATGTCTCGATGGTTCTTACTTTGTCTATAATAAAAATTATTATCGACAGATAATGGGTCTCCCGATGGGACTTTCGATTTCCCCTATACTTGTGGAATATGTAATGGATGATTTAGTAGAGGAGATACTTTCTACAATTCCTATAAAGGTGCAATTTATAAAAAAATACGTTGATGATACCATATTAAGTGTCCCCGCTACATATATAAATAATATTTTAACATATTTCAATGTGGATCCATACATAAAATTTACAATGGAAATTGAAGAAGACAATGCCATCACATTTTTGGATACAAAAATTTACCGCTCTGGGAGTGAGATAAGAGTATCGTGGCATGAAAGGAAAAATCATGGATGTCGAGTTTTAAATTTTAAATCATGCCACGATTTAAGTATTAAAATTAATACGGCAAAAAACTTATTTCATAGAGCTATTGTTCTAAGTTCAGTTTCTTTTCAAGAAGAAAATATACAAAGAATAAAAGAAATATTGAAAGGCAATAGTTACCCAAACAGCGTAATTGAAAAGTGTCTGCGAGGAGCGTATGACTGTTTGTCGCGCCGTCAGAACAAACATAGCAATCCAAAAAAATATTTTTCCATGGAATTCATAAAACCACTATCATTTAAAATAAAAAGAATTTTTCGGGACCACAATGTAAGTATATCGTATATATACAAAAATAGCCTGAAAAAATCCCTTTTCTCTCAACTGAAAGATAGGACCAGTCGAGAAAAATTAGCCAATGTTGTTTATGAGTTAAAATGCTCAGATTGTGATGGAAAGTATGTCGGACAAACCTCACAGTACTTATCTAGGCGGGTTTATGCACATAAATATAGCATAGAAACCAAAAAAGAAGATACGGCGTTAGCTATACATGCTATTAAAAATAATCATAAAATAGAGTTAGATAAAGTCAAAATACTAGATACAGAAAATAATCAGCAAAAACGGTTGATTCTAGAGATGATGCACATTGGAAGGACCAAAAACACAATAAATACTCGGAATGATTTGGCCAAATTGAATTGTGCGTATAGCAACATTTTAAAATTTGCATAATCCAGATGAGAGATTTCGTTTTATTTTGTTTGGAAAAAAGGGAAAAAACAATTATAGAATGGGAACTATAGTAACTATAGTAGTAATTTAAATGGTTTCAATATTGTTGGATGAGTTTATAATGTTGACATTTGATTTTATGAGATGACTAATGTACATATATTTTAATTAGTTGATATTTATTTATGTTTTTAGCAATTTTAAAGAATTAGATATTTATTTGTATTGTTAATGATTTTAAAGTCAGTTCCAAGATGTACATGTGTGTATGTATGTGTAAGTGAGTGTGTGTGTGTGAATGTGTGTTATATATATATATGTGTGTCTGTGTGGGTGTGTGTGTGTGTGGGTGTGTGTACGTGTGTGTGTGTATGTGTGTGTGTGTGTGTGCATATGTATTTATATATGAGTGTTGTATGTATGTATAAGTATATATTTAATGTTAATTAATTTGCATAAGTTAAATTGTTGTACGACTAGGAGATGTTATACAAGCTGTTTTTATTATTCATAGATATGTTTTATTGATGCTGGTATATTGGTCATAGAGGCATCTTTCAATTGTTTTATATAAAATAGATGCGATTTTTCATTGTTTATTGTGTAATAATTTGTCTTCGGGCTCAGGACCGGGGAGGTCAGACGCTTAGCGATCCAGTAGCTTAATATATGTGCTAGTGGATGGTGCTGAGGCTGTCGGTGTGTCCCTGGCCTGATCGAAGCTCTATATTTTTTTAAAGTAGGTTAAACATTTTGAAATAATTGTTATTAAAGTCACATGGAAGTAATATTGTGTATCGATTGAGCTATTTGTAGTTCTAGCTTTGAAGAGGATCCCATGGTTGACTACTAAAAAGAAAATACCGGGATCGAAACGTCAATAAACAGAAGAAATGAACATTAATTAGTTTATTAAATAATAATTAAATGACCTTATTCCCAATAAAATAGTGAAGTTTGAATATATATATATATATATATATATATGTATGTATGTATTACTATTATTTTTATCCTTTTTTTTATTTCCTTTTTTTTACATTTAATTTCCCTTTCTCTCACTTCTCTCTCTTTATCTATATTTTTTTTCAATTTTCAAGTAATTAAATAAATATATAATAATGTTATTTATTTATTTTATAGTATTGATTAAGTCCTAGTCTAATGACAGGGCTCAATAGTGTTCTGTAAATGTCAGCTACAATTCTTTTTCTCAGTCAAATAAGAAGTTTCCAACGTAAATTCGACTTATCAATGGTTTCTAAATACGCTAACGCTAAGGCGTGTGCACAAAACTGCGAGTTATCCGACAAACTAAAAACCAAAGTTAAGAATGATGAATTGTTAATAACGATATAGGATTTTTAAAAACATTAACGTTATTATATTAAAATACTACCGAGCCGCGCATATACTATCACAACAGCTGAGTCACCAATTAACTAACATATTAAATAATTTCTTAACTTATAAAATACATCTAGTATCTACACTACCAATATTCCAACTCTGTTCCTGCATGATAATCCCATCAAATTTTATACCAACGTCTTAAATCATGGAATAACCTTCGATGGAACACCTTCCTGGAAAAAGTTTTTCCATGTAAAAGTGGTTCCATGTATCCAATATTTCCGCCGTAACATTTCCACTCTAAAATGTCTTAATTATTCTCCTCACCTATTTCCATTTGAAACGCACAGGCTCCTAGTCACTTCTTTAATTTTCTTCCACTTTCACTCTTGCTGTTCGGTATATGGGGGCGTCTCTGGGGATTTCGAGGCGAAACTAAATCGTTTAATAAATTGCTTTGTACGATTCATCTTCGGGATACCAAGGGACGCCTCCGTTTCCCATTTTTATGCAGAGTTGAAGTGGCTTTATCCTTCCTACCGTCGTAAATATTTCCTGGCATCCTTCCTCTTTCAATTTATCCAATCCCACCGTCCTTCATACATCTCTGAGCTCCCTCACTTCAAATCCTCTGTTCGTTCCCGTAATACTCGTTCCCGGTCTTCTGACTTATACATAAGAGCCCACCGAACCGCTACTTTCGACAGATCTTTCATTATCAGATCCTCATCCCTTTGCAACTCCAGCCCTTCACACATTCGACAATCTAATCCCCTTCCTACCTTTAAATCCCGCCTGTTCAATCATTTCTTATCCATCCAGTCCCCATGAAATTGTAAATAGATACTAATGTAAATATGTATATCAATTATTAGCTCGTTCTTCATTATTTTTACTTCATCCTTTTTTTTTTTTATTATTATTATTATTAACTCATTAAAATTAGAAAGTAACTTATAATTTTAAATTTTATTATTATGACTGTTTAATTACTCTGTATCTTTATTTATGTATCTTTGAGGCTCCTTAGTCCATATTTATGTCATTCTGTATTACTCTAAAGGGACTCGTCCCAGAATAAATAAAGTATTATTATTATTATATTATTACCATGTTTGGTATATATACCACGATAATAGTTTGTCAAAATAACATTAAAAATTTATAAAAGTACATCATAATTTATAAAATATCATTAAAAGTACACTATGTAAAAACAATAAAATACACAGGGTACACATTCCCTATATAAATCACGACATACCGATACCATAAAATAATGCGGATTGCAAAAACAAAATAATATTAATAATAATAATAATAATACTTTATATACCAGATATGGTGGGTACCGGGGAAATAAAATACCCGGGGTGGACCAAAACTAGCAAACTCTGGCGGTGAATTTCAACTTGTTAGATGACAAAACTCCATATTATAAGTACCACCCAAATAAACTTCTCCAAAAAGGTAGTCTCAAGCTCTACTGGGATGAATCGATATTAACTGACCATACTGTGCGTCACAATAAACCAGACATCCTTCTGATAGACATGAGTGAGAAAAGAGCAGAGCTTATTGATGTCGGGATCCCCAATGATAATAATATAAGCTCCACTGTTGGAGAAAAACTGAGAAAATACCACTGGAACTGGCAATCGAACTGAAGGAATTATATCATTTGGGGAACGTCACCACCACTCCAATTATAATATCCTCCAATGGATTGATACCAAAGACAACAGTGGCAGGCACGATGGGATTAAAATTACCTCTTGAAGTGCTGAAAGAGGCTCAACACTCAGTTCTCTTGGATACGGCACGTATTGTTCGAAAGTTTTTAAATATCTAAAAAGTAATAGATATTAATCTGAAGTGGCTGGACTTCTGGTCTCCCACCTCAGAAACTTACCCCGCAAAGCGAGAATAAAGAATGGGAATAATAATAATACTTTATATACCAGATATGGTGGGTACCGGGGAAATAAAATACCCGGGGTGGACCAAAACTAGCAAAATCCAGGTGCGACGGTTCCCATATTGGGCGGCTACCTGGTCAGCGTCTGTTCTCCATGTCAGGAGCGGCTGTTTAAATTACCTGGCAGGAAGGTATAAAATGCACCTACCCATTAAAAATGGAGCTACGAAATAGAAGATTAGCCTCGGACGAGCCCGATACTGAGGCTGCATCGGGCGGGAACAGTGGACAGCTTCCTTCAGGGACTAGTGGAGCGAGCGGCACTACCCTGTAACGGGTAGTGCGGACCGCAAGGCTGCAACGTTTACCGGCCAACAGCTCGAGTTCGAGCTTGGAGGAGGGACATTCTCCACCCGCGCGAGTTCAGCAACAGAGACCAAGAGGTGCAAAGAGGATGAAATGGACGCCAGAAATGAATATGGCTGTCATCCGAGCATACTACTTGGCAACAAAACTTGAAACAGAGAAAACAGGATATCTGAACCGTATACAGAGATACTGGCGTGAGTCCTTCCCAGATATTAATATAAGCACGCAGAGACCTGAGTGATCAGGTAAGAGTAATTCTTACGAGAAATTTTCTTACTTCTAATGACCTCCAATAACTTAAAAACGAAGTTCGCATGTTAATAGCCACTGAAAATGATGTCGAGTTCTCTGATGGAGCGCTAAATACAAGAATAGATTCAGACGCTGGTGTAATCAATACCTCAGTCGGTAATAAAGATTCAGCGGAACAATTGGATGATGCGGATATAGAAAATAGATTGAGTCAATCACTTTTGACCGAGCATATTCTACTTGAGGGAATACCGCTTCAGGAGCGACCATCGTTGCCACGAGTACCGTTTAATAAGACCACAATTAAAATAACCAATATAATGAATAATGTTCTTAAGGATAATATAGCCCTAATTAATGGCCTTCAAGATATCCCTCATTGGCTATATATTGCTGCCAAGATAGTTACATTAGAACTGGGCATAAAAATGGAAGATAAAAGTAAAAATAAACTTCCAACTGGATATAGTGGAATACCACAGTGGAAGAGAAGACTTCAAAGGAAAATTGATACCTTACGTGGAAAAATTGGCGTCATCTTAAACTATATTCGTAACCCTCAAGCTGCAAGACCTAAGACAAAAAGGAAGATAGATGAGATTATAGTACAGAATTTGGGAACCGTAATGGAATGTGAGTTAATTGATAGTCTGACTCGATTTCTAGATATTCTGAAACAAAAGCTGGCAGTTTACGCCAGCAGATTGCGCAGATATAGTGAGGCAGCTTTACGCAGGAAACAAAATCAGCTGTTCAAGCAGAATGAACGTCAGTTTTATAGAAACCTTGTAAAAGAAGAAAAAATATCGATCAAATACCCTGATGACATTGAAATCCATTGGAGAAATTTATGGGAAAAATCGGGGAATCACCTCGAGAGTTCTTGGATACAAGAAGAACTGCAAAGTCTTCAGAATGTCAATGGAATGATGGAAGTGACCATAACTGTGGAAGATGTTTCGGAAGCGGTCAGAAACATGAAAAATTGGAGGGCACCAGGACCTGACGGAATCCAAAATTACTGGATTAAAAGATTTCATTGCTTCCATGAATTGCTGGCCAAAGGTTACCAGGAAATACTTGAAGACAAACAGAGCCCCCCTGATAGTTTCTCTGATGGCATCACGTATATGCTTCCGAAAAAGAATGACTTAAACATGCGTCCTGAAGATTTTCGGCCGATAACGTGTTTAAATGGTCTGTATAAAATTCTAACTTCCATCTTGGCAACTAAGATATATGAGCACCTCGAAAGGGAGAATATGATACCCATAGAACAGCTAGGGTGCAAAAAAGGTGCTAGGGGTTGTAAAGAACTCCTAGTAATAGATTCGTTCATTGCAGCACAAGTTGCGAAAAAACAGCGAAACCTCTCTATGGCATGGATCGATTATAAAAAGGCCTTTGACTCGGTTCCCCACAGCTGGCTACTTAAAGTACTAGATATATACAAGGTTGAATCTAAAGTAAGCAGGCTCCTTTCAAACTTAATGACAGGTTGGAAAACTACGCTAAAAGTTGGAACTATCTGCACAGGAAATCAAATTAAAATATTGAGAGGAATATACCATGGAGATTGTCTAAGCCCCTTATGGTTCTGTATGGCTTTGTTCCCACTAAGCAGGATTCTTCGAAAGAACAAGATGGGATACAAATTAATCATCAACGACGAAGCTACCACAGTCAGCCACAGCTGGTACATGGATGACCTTAAACTATATGCGAAAAACAAAGACCAATTACAAAGCATGGTTGAAGCCGTTTCATCTTTTAATAGTGATATAGGCATGTCACTCGGTCTGGATAAATGTGCGGTGCTCCATGTAACCAAAGGAAAAGTGGTTAGTATACAGAGTATTCTAATCAACCAAAAAGAGTACATCAGGGAGCTTGAAGACAATAGGTTATATAAATATCTGGGAATGCAGTAACATCTTAAAATTGCAAGAAAAGATATGCAACAAGACCTTCTGACAATGTTCAAAATTAGATTGCGGAAAGTGCTCAAAACCCAGCTAACCGGGAAACAAAAAATCAAGGCCATTAACACCTGGGCAATACCTGCTCTCGGTTATAGTTTCGGCATATTGCACTGGTCAAACACCAGCCTACAGGAGATCGACCGCCTTGTGCGAACAACTCTCACACAAGAACGGGCCCACCATCCAATATCATCCAAAGCTCGTCTGTATTTGCCTAGGAAAGAAGGAGGACGTGGTTTGCTAAATATCGAAGAAGCTTGCGGCAAGCAGGAAGCGGCCCTATGCCGATACTTTCTTACAAAAACAACTGAGGTTTACCTCGCAATCTCAAGATTGGATTATGGTCTTAACCTGAGCAACCGTGGGGTCTCTACAATCGTGTCAGAAAACGAACGCTTGACAGAATGGAAAAATAAATCTCTGCATGGAAGATTCTACAGCAAATTAAATGATAGCTCGATTGACAAGGAAATATCCATTGAATGGCTGAAAGCTGGAAAGATATTCTCCGAGACAGAAGGATTTCTGCTCGCCATCCAAGACCAAGTTATTGTTACTAGATCATATAGAAGGCATGTTCTTAAAGACGCAACAACTACGGATAAATGTCGATTATGCTCAGCGACCCTGGAATCAATCCAACATGTCACAGGTGGGTGTGGAGTGTTGGCTGGCACCGAGTATCTCCAGAGGCATAACAATGTGGCTAGAATTTTTCATCAGGCTCTGGCGGGGAAGTTCAACTTGTTAGATGACAAAACTCCATATTATAAGTAACACCCAAATAAACTGCTCCAAAAAGGTAGTCTCAAGCTCTACTGGGATGAATCGATAATAACTGATCATACTGTGCGTCAAAATAAACCAGACATCCTTCTGATAGACATGAGAGAGAAAAGAGCAGAGCTTATTGATGTCGGGATCCCCAATGATAATAATATAAGCTCCACTGTTGGAGAAAAACTGAGAAAATACCAGGAACTGGCAATCGAACTGAAGGAATTATATCATTTGGGGAACGTCACCACCACTCCAATTATAATATCCTCCAATGGATTGATACCAAAGACAACAGTGGCAGGCACGATGGGATTAAAATTACCTCTTGAAGTGCTGGAAGAGGCTCAACACTCGGTTCTCTTGGATACGGCACGTATTGTTCGAAAGTTTTTCAATATCTAAAAAGTATTAGATATTAATAAGAAGGTGGCTGGACTTCTGGTCTCCCACCTCAGAAACTTACCCCGCAAAGCGAGAATAAAGAATGGAAATAATAATAATATATACTAAAAGTTAATATCTATTTTATTATACAGTAATGAATATTAGGTATAAGCAAGTCAGTAAAAAAATTAGTCGCTGACATTTAGTTCATAAAGAAGAAAGTTACTAGATTCAGAAAGAAGATTGGTAAGAAAGTAATGACCACGATGGATACCGCTTTAAACGGAGGAGTAGTCTGAACCATGTGCAGTTTATACCTTTCAGGACTTAAATGATGGTCCTCCTTTTTGAAATTTCCATGTTATCGTGAGCGGGACAACATAGATATCTTAACAGGAACATCCAGTACACGCCCGTATTCTACAATAGAGATCCTTATAAATGTCACGTTTAATTATATTCCAATAAATTGTATTTGCGTTGTCACCGACTATTTGTACATCTATAATATAGACACCAATTGGTGTAGAGCACACTAGGTCTGGTTTCGCTTGCTCCCTATGTAATTCCTTTCTTTGATCATGCAAAATATTGAATGGGTTGTCATGAATGGAGTGTAATGATGGAAACAGCGAAATTAAAAGTTTTGATACATTATATGAGCTGGAATTTTGGAGGCAAACTCATTTTGAAGGAGTCATAAACCATATTTCATCTTATTTATCACTTATTATTTCGTTTTACAAACTTTTCAAATATCATAATTGCGCTGAAGAATTTTTCAGCAAGGTCTACAGCCCTAAATCTTCTGAGTCACTTCTGTTTGGATTCTCGAACAGTTGAACAAAACATAGTCAATAACAAATCATGTATCCCTACAAACTTCTTACACGCTATCATAATTCATGCCCAATTTATCTATTTTATTATTTATTGTGAAATTCATGGATTATAACCAATATTCCGGGTAAATCCAATTCTATATATATAACTCGAATGTAAATGAAGGAGTGACTGTATCATGTAATTTATTAAGGCTTATAACTAAAGGAAACAGTGATTGCCGTGTTGAAGCTTGGCGCGGGAGGGTATGGTAATAAAGGCGAGCCATTATTCTGGAATAAGCTCTCCTAAATGGAAGTAATAACCTCCAGTCACCTCCTTCTCTGTTAAATTCCAATAACTATCGCTCCAGCAACCCTGTTACCAGTAGTGACACTTTTTTCATTAGTCTAAAAAAATATCTTCGTTGTCCTTCCTTTAACACAAGCACTGATTTTTAAAAATATTGCTTCCAAATTTTAATACTTGATATTGTAGGCTAGGATGAACGAAGCATATTTTAGAAACTTAAAGTAAGAACAAGAAACGAGCGTAATTTACTCGCAACGCATTTTTTTTTTCAAATAAGAAAACAAAATTAAACCATCTCATCAGCAATAATTGAGATAGTTGAAACTAATAGGTCCTATTAACTATAACAATTATAACGTAATTAATTTGTTTTTTGTAAATCATTTGGTATAATTATAGAATCATATTAAAATTGATTGATGAATATACACATATATTCTTTGATTAAATATTAAACATTTATATTATGATGAAATCGGGTTGACATTATTGAAAAATACAACGATAAAATATTTCTTAATAATTCTGGATTAGAATCAAAATATTAAAACATTACACACTATAAAAGTCTAAACCGGTGTATACTAAAAATTTAAAATATTTTAATATATTAAAGTTAAAATAATTACTGACAATGACGGGTAGACTACGGATGTGGGATTACCGATTGCAATGACCAAGAATTTTAGCTGAAAAGGTTCAATGCAATAAACAAATAAAGTTTTTTTCTCAATATTTCGCTTTATATTTATAAATAAAACTAGTGTTTATATATACCTTAAACCCAACGAAAAAATTAGAGAATTAGTAATCGAAAAATGAAACTTTTTTTCTCAATATTTCACCTTCTATTTATTATTATGGTTAACATAAATATTACCATTCAAATTTATTATTTTATTTATCTTGTATACATGTATACATGTATATATATATATATATATATATATATATATAAAATCTTTTAATATATATATATATATAAAATCTTTTAATATATATATATATATATATATATATATATATATATATATATATATATATTAAGTAGAAATTCACGAATTAAATATGTTAACGTGACACTAATGTTGGAAACCGTAGAATATAAAATTCTCAAATATTTGACTCATGTTATGAGGATGAACAGAAAAAGAAAACCTAATTAGTTTATTTGTCCTTACATCTCTACATAACGTAGAGTGCTATTAACACCTTACTCTTGGAATATTATGTCAACCCTAGTAGAACATTTAACTTACACTACGGAAAATTGGATGAAGATCAAGATTTGCGGTCATGATTTTTCGGTCCCATTGGAAATTACTTTTTAATTGCAGTAGATGCATAATCAAAGTGGCTATAGGGAAGCTTATTTCTAATTTAACGGTACCAACCTTAATTACTAACGCGCGGTATATTTTGGCAGAATTTAGCAGGCCATTTGCTGTTGTTACTGATAATTGACGCCAGTTTACTTTAGGACAATTCAAATCATTCTTAAATACAAATGGAATTCGCCATCCCCTTCACTTCTCCATGGTATCCTTTCTCCAATGGCCTGACTGAGAGAACAGTTCGAACTGTAAAGAAACTGTTATTAAAATTCCAAAATCCTGATGTTTCAGATACTAGCCTTTGATAGATCAAGGTGTATTTTTTTCCATGGAGACTGCGCTTGTGGTCAAGATCTATCTGTTGATCTAGCATACTGATCACTACTTGGCATGCCTTATGTAATCTCATCGTATTTGTGATAACTATGTCTATATTTGTCCAGCAAACTATACTGCATCCAATGCCTACGCTGTAGTTTTCCACATGGAGGGTTGAGTGTATCAAAAGTAGAATATTATCCCTCAGATTTTTCGGAATCATAACCCGCTCATGTCAAAGTATACAGCCTGACTGAATTAATAATTTATTTTTCTTATTAAATTAAGAGCGTAAATTATCAGTCACCTTATCTGGCCAACATGAATGTACATATTTCGTAACCTGCAACAGTACTTAATTGTTTTCTGTTTCTCTAGCAATATCCTGAGGAGTAAGTAGGAGTGAGTCCTTAGCTTCTGAAAGGTGTATTCCAGCAAGTTCAGGAAACAATGACAAAGTATGAGCAGATGGTGTAGGATGGCGGCTTACGAAATCTGCATATCCCTTTGATTTCCCTGAACTGTGACTAGCTTTTAATCGAAGGCACTCAAGATAATAGACCACCTTAATATTCCAGAACTGAGGCGTATAGGGGTAGGTCTCTCAGAAAATAATATTCCAAGCCAAGGACGATGATCAGTGAAATAAAAAGTTTACGTAAGGCTACATAAGGCTCAAACTTGTCAACTGTAAAAACTATTGCCAGCCCCTCGCGATCAAGCTGGGAATAATTGCGTTCTGTTTTAATCAGGGTCGTGATGCATAAGCAATTGGTACTTCAATCATCTTTCCTGTTGATGTTTCGTCAGGCAAGAAGCGCGAAAATACACTGGTAAATCATCAGCCGTGATAAGTCACGGAGATCAATCTGCTGCTCATATATTTTCTATAAACATATAAATGCCTTCTTCTTGATATAAGCTTTATTTAACTCAATGTATGCAGTTGGTCTCTTTCTTGCAACTTCATCGACCACAAATCCAGCAGTGATGCTCTGCGAGTCTGATTGATTCACCCGTGGTCCATTTGGTTCCTAGCGTTCATGTTTGGTAACCCAGTGTGATGGTCTAAAGTGGAGACTATTTATAATAATTTCAGGTGTTGAGATACTTTTTTATTCCAGAAATATTTTTAACAATATCCAGGACGGCTGTTAGGCAGCATCGCTTAATTACTTCTGTATTAATTACTTAATTACTTCATCAGCAATAATTGAGATAGTTGAAACTAATAGATCCTATTAACTATAACAATTATAACGTAATTAATTTGTTTTTTGTAAATCATTTGGTATAATTATAGAATCATATTAAAATTGATTGATGAATATACACATATATTCTTTGATTAAATATTAAACATTTATATTATGATGAAATCGGGTTGACATTATTGAAAAATACAACGATAAAATATTTCTTAATAATTCTGGATTAGAATCAAAATATTAAAACATTACACACTATAAAAGTCTAAACCGGTGTATACTAAAAATTTAAAATATTTTAATATATTAAAGTTAAAATAATTACTGACAATGACGGGTAGACTACGGATGTGGGATTACCGATTGCAATGACCAAGAATTTTAGCTGAAAAGGTTCAATGCAATAAACAAATAAAGTTTTTTCTCAATATTTCGCTTTATATTTATAAATAAAACTAGTGTTTATATATACCTTAAACCCAACGAAAAAATTAGAGAATTAGTAATCGAAAAATGAAACTTTTTTTCTCAATATTTCACCTTCTATTTATTATTATTGTTAACATAAATATTACCATTCAAATTTATTATTTTATTTATCTTGTATACATGTATACATGTATATATATATATATATATATATATATATATATCAGTCTGGCCAGAGACGGCAAGCAGTTCACTTCGTTCCTATAGTTTTTTCTCTCTAACATTCGTACCCTCTGTTATTTCTTCTTAATTTTTATATATATATGTTGTGTTTTTTTTTTTTTCATCACGGTCAAGCGAGTTTATTTACGTTCTTTATTTATTTATTTTTTTAGTCAATTATTAAAGATAAAGGTCGTGTTTCACTAGCTGGGGATTGAGAAGCGGCTATTAATCCTTCTAAGCTCTTGAGTATTAAGGACCAACAACACGCATCTATTGACAAACACTCATCTAGCGTGAGTAAATATTATTATATTATCACGAAAATGGTTCAGTACTCTATTTGTGATAGTGCCATCTCTAGAGATGACAAAACTAATATAAGCTGCAATAAATGTCAGGTTATCTTTCACGGTAAATGCTGCAAACTGAGTGATAAAGAGATCGAGACATTAAAATATCAAAAAAAGGTATGGCTTTGTAAAAAATGTGACCAAGGCAAAAAGACATACCAAATTAGGGATAAATCAGCCAGTCCACCAAGAAGTGAAATCAAGGAGCCGTCCGCAGCTGATATTCTCGGAGCTGTTAATCGAGTTAGCGCCCAAGTCAATGAAGACATTAAAAATATTAAGTCTTCGTTAGAAAAATACGGTGAGCTCAGCTTTGAGTTAAATGAGAGATTTTCAAAAATAGAAAATCATCTAGAGAGCCAAGCTAAACATCTGGAGGAATTGACTACGGAAAATAAAACGCTGAAATCCAGAGTGGGGGAACTCGAGGTACGATTAAACAGAGCCGAGCAGGGCCTACTCTGTAGATCGGTTGAGATCCGAGGCATTCCGGTACTAGTCTGTGGGCCAGACCCCCTTACCGTGCACCCCCCCCCCACATCCCTATAAATTGCATATTGTTGTGTTCCTTGTAACAATTTATTAAAAAAAAGCCAATGTTCCCACAAAAAAAAGTGAACGCACTGTCCCAAAATGGCGTCCAAAGATGGCGGATTGACGACTTTGACTTTAGTTAGTTTTTTGGTCACTGAGAATCAGCATTAAGCTTAATTTCCTCATAGTTGGTCTTTTATTAAAGCTGAATAGTTATAGAATAATAAAACATGAAGAAATATTAAAAAATAATTGGCTAAGGCTATGAAAAACACCAGTAAAGTCAATTTTTTTAACAAAAAAATTTTCAAGTTACAAATCAAGCGTCGTTTGTAATTAAATGGCCTACAATAACGCAAAACGTGCTGAAATAAACCATCTGAAGAATATATTTCTCTTTCTGAAACGCTGATTATTTTTTAAAAATGTTTAAGTAATTCCGTAAAAAATGCACTTATGCGGCAGAAAAGCGGTACTGGCGTGGGTGCCTACAGGCCTCTACCACACCATTCAGTGCCCATAAATGGCTTAGTTATAGTGATATAATAACATTTTTGGTACATTATATTGGTTTTATTAACGAACAAATATTAATGCAATAATTTAATAGTAAAAAAAAAAAATTAAAATTAAAAAAAAATATTTATTATTATTTTTTAAAATTTTTACCTCCTTTATTAACCTCTCGTAGGTCGTTTAAGAATACCTTAATTGTAAAAATGATATAATTATAATAATAAAACTTAATTAAAAAATATTTTGCTAAATATCTTGATTTTTTTTTATTTAACGTTTGCAATTTAACACTGTTGAATATTTACTGATTCTTAGAAGTAATTAAAATTTGTATATACTTCCCAGGAAATGAGTCATATTCATACCTTTTTTATAAACTAAAATAATATATACCTAATCTGAACTATATATATAATGAATAGCTACCGGGTTGTTTAATAAAACTCATATATCACTAAATAAAAATTAATTTTTATTTCCTTTATTTTGTGCAGAAGTTGGACTATATCATAAATAAATAGGATATTTTAATATTGAATGAATTATTCTCTATGCACAAAGAATGATATAAAGGGTGACCCTATAAGTTCTTCTATAAACCAAAACTGATTGTTTGGATTTGATCTCAAAATGAGGAAAAACGTGAACTTAAACGAGAAAATTGGAAAAATACATTAAGCGAACGAGAAAGGAAGTGCCAAAACCTCGGAATAGATAAAAAGGACCAGTTATATTCATTATATAGCTAAATGAATGTATAGTAGATAGATGAACAGAATATTTCAAGATGCTGCTAACACGGGATCAATTACAGTTTGATGATATTAAGTGGACGATGTAGGTTTATTATGGTGAAAACCACTTTATTTTCGATTGCTGAAGGTGCACATCGGGACTATATTAACTTTGAAGCAGGGCATAGAGAGGTATATCGAGAAAGTTATAGCTCATAGCTTTCCTTCTGTTTAGTGGATTTTCAAAAGATTTTTTGAGGGATCTAAAAGGAAAACGAGTTTTTCTGAAAGACAGTTAGATATTACCATAATCCAAAGTGTGAGGCACTGAGCAGATAGAGAGCTATTTTTCTTTTTATGTGAACTTCTCTATAACCTGCCTTAAAGTGAAGACAGTCCCAATTTTCAACTTCTCTTCCAATGTGCAACTTGAGTTTCTCAATCCATATCACTCTGGCAATCGACAATATTTCTTATTCCAGCTTCTACGATTCTTATGTATAATTTGTTTGGTACACTAAACAGGAATGGGTCTTGATGGGTATTACATTTCCTAGTATCTCCTTTCTTGTAAAGGTAAAAACCACAGTCCTTTTATGTTATTTTCTAATATGCTTGTTGCCTATGTACGCGCAAAACTGTCAAAGCAGTTCGGTTTCGCCCTTTCCATCTTTCTTTGTGCAGAGAGAATAATGCATTCAATATTAAAATTTCCTATTTTTTATGATATGGTACAAATTCCGAACAATTCAAGAATAACGAGAAGAATAACGAGCTACAACTAATATAAGATACCTCAAAAAATCTTTTGAAAATCCACTAAACAGAAGGAAAGCTATGAGCTATAACTTTCTCGATATACCTCTCTATGCCCTGCTTCAAAGTTAATATAGTCCCGATGTGCACCTTCAGCAATCGAAAATAAAGTGGTTTTCACCATAATAAACCTACATCGTCCACTTAATATCATCCAAACTGCAATTGATCCCGTTTTAGCAGCATCTTGAAATATTCTGTTCATCTATCTACTATACATTCATTTAGCTATATAATGAATATAACTGGTCCTTTTTATCTATTCCGAGGTTTTGGCACTTCCTTTCTCGTTCGCTTAATGTATTTTTCCAATTTTCTCGTTTAAGTTCACGTTTTTCCTCATTTTGAGATCAAATCCAAACAATCAGTTTTGGTTTATAGAAGAACTTATAGGGTCACCCTTTATATCATTCTTTGTGCATAGAGAATAATTCATTCAATATTAAAATATCCTATTTATTTATGATATAGTCCAACTTCTGCACAAAATAAAGGAAATAAAAATTAATTTTTTATTTAGTGATATATGAGTTTTATTAAACAACCCGGTAGCTATTCATTATATATATAGTTCAGATTAGGTATATATTATTTTAGTTTATAAAAAAGGTATGAATATGACTCATTTCCTGGGAAGTATATACAAATTTTAATTACTTCTAAGAATCAGTAAATATTCAAAACACAGTGTTAAATTGCAAACGTTAAATAAAAAAAAATCAAGATATTTAGCAAAATATTTTTTAATTAAGTTTTATTATTATAATTATATCATTTTTACAATTGAGGTATTCTTAAACGACCTACGAGAGGTTAATAAAGGAGGTTAAAATTTAAAAAAATAATAATAAATTTTTTTTTTAATTTTAATTTTTTTTTTTTACTATTAAATTATTGCATTAATATTTGTTCGTTAATAAAACCAATATAATGTACCAAAAATGTTATTATATCACTATAACTAAGCCATTTATGGGCACTGAATGGTGTGGTAGAGGCCTGTAGGCACCCACGCCAGTACCGCTTTTCTGCCGCATAAGTGCATTTTTTACGGAACTACTTAAACATTTGTAAAAAATAATCAGCGTTTCAGAAAGAGAAATATATTCTTCAGATGGTTTATTTCAGCACGTTTTGCGTTATTGTAGGCCGTTTAATTACAAACGACGCTTGATTTGTAACTTGAAAATTTTTTTGTTAAAAAAATTGACTTTACTGGTGTTTTTCATAGCCTTAGCCAATTATTTTTTAATATTTCTTCATGTTTTATTATTCTATAACTATTCAGCTTTAATAAAAGACCAACTATGAGGAAATTAAGCTTAATGCTGATTCTCAGTGACCAAAAAACTAACTAAAGTCAAAGTCGTCAATCCGCCATCTTTGGACGCCATTTTGGGGCAGTGCGTTCACTTTTTTTTGTGGGAACATTGGCTTTTTTTTAATAAATTGTTACAAGGAACACAACGATATGCAATTTATAGGGATGTGGGGGGGGTGCACGGTAAGGGGGTCTGGCCCACCGTGTATACGTGCAGGAGAGACTCCTTCGGCCCTAGTTGCCAGTGTGGGAGCTGGTCTCGGTGTTAAGATTAACATCGAGGACATCGATTTTGTGGAGCGCCGTAGACCTAAAAAAGACGACCCTAGACCACCACCAGTTATAGCTCGCTTTGTGAGGCAGGCAGTACGAGACGAGCTGGTCCAAAGAAGAAAGGTCAAAAGGGACTTCTCAACTCGAGACATCAGCTGGCAGGAAAACGACTCCCACCGGATATACCTTGGTGAAGAAATTACCCCTGCTAATAGAAGATTGTATTGGCTCGCACGTCAGAAGAGAGCGGCTGGTAAACTAAAATACGTGTGGTTTTCGGCGGGTAGATTGCGCTGCAGAAAAGGAGATGGCCATCCCGTGATATACATCGACCAACCAGATGATCTAGATGTTTTCTGCTGACCTTCTGATTTACGTCAACCTACAGAATGCATCCGTAAACTTCCAATCTTCTATTGTATAATACAGCATCGTGCTGGGTTGCTCATCTATTACTATTGTTATTATTGTTTCTCTATTTTAACCAATGTAATTTTTTGTTTTTTCCTCTTTCATATTTTTGAACCTAACTCTATTTTGTTTGTATTTTTTTTCATCTCTTACAGCCATTATTTACTTCTTTCCAAATTGATTTTCACAGTTTTTTCTTACCTACAGCGTCATCCATCATATGTATTCTTTTCTCCTTTCCGTTATGTCTAGCGTCTTAACTACTTGCCATGTTAATTCTCAATCCCTTCCTGCTCACTATGACGAATTTCTCGAATATTTCACCTGTAACTTCTACCACATTATTGCAGTCTCTGAAACATGGCTTAAGCCCTATATCCCTTCCTCTTCCGTTTCCTTACCTGATTATACCTTCATCCGTCATGACCGGGTTTCCCGGACTGGCGGAGGTGTTGGTCTCTATGTTCATAATAGCCTGAAACCCCGTATTCTAGATATTTCATCCCCTTCCAATCATCCTCACATTGAATTCCTCTTCGCTGAAATTTCTTGTAAAGCACATCCTCTCCTTTATGTGGTCGTATATCGCCCTCCTTTGACTCCTTTTGACTCATCCTTCGAATCAACCTTGTACAATTATGTCCCTTTCTATAATAACATTATAATTTCCGGTGATCTTAATACCAACCTCCTCACAGAATCCAACAACAAACGCTATTTGGAAAATCTCTTCTTCTCTCTCAACCTTTTTATTGTTCCTTTCGCTCCTACACACCATACTTGTTGGTCTGACACCTAGCTGGACTTGCATATCATCGATTCAGAGCAGAAACTCTTGTCCTGTTCTCAATTACCCGTTCCTTTCCTTTCTTCTCATGATCTCATCAAATTATCGTACGATATCCAAACTCCCACGTTTCTTCCTAAAACCATAACTTTCCACAATCTTGAAAACCTCACCCGTGATAAAATCCTACCGGACCTTGAAACCCTAAACTGGAACGATATTTATTCCTGTACCTCTATTGATCATATGGTAGACATCCTCACTTCTAATCTTATCCATATTCTTGACATACATGCTCCTATCAAAACCTCAACCTTCCGTTGCCAACCTGCTCCTTGGATGTGTCAAGAAATCCGCGACATGCAAAAGAGAGGTGAGGCAGCCCGTAGACGCTTCAGACGAACTCGACTAGCAGATGACTATCAAGTCTATAGGGTACTCCGTAACTTGACACAAACAACGATCAGGAAAGCGAAATCAAACTTCTTTCACGAAACTCTCGCTTCTGCTCCTGATTCTAAATCAATATGGCTAACCCTTCGTAAACTCTCTCTTTGTAAATCCTCTTCCTCACCGTTCTACCCGGTATCACCCGATGAACTAAATTCCTACTTTATATCTTCCACCACCAGCAACAGTTCACCCACCTCTCACCAGTTTTCCTTATCAGCCTCATTTAACAGTGATAATTTCTATTTCTCCAACATCTCACCGACCGACCTTATTTCCTCTATAATGAAATCACACACAAACTCCATCGGACTTGATGGAATACCAGTCAAACTATTAAAATTATGCCTTCCCGAAGTCGTTCCAGTTCTCCTTTTCATCTATAATTTTTCCCTCCAGAACTCAGTTTTTCCAACTGCTTGGAAAAAAGCATTAGTCAGACCTATCAACAAAATTCCCAATCCTACCTCTCCTAAAGACTACCGCCCAATCTCCATTCTTTCTAACCTTTCTAAACCTCTGGAAAGAATAGCTCAATCCCAAATCTCTAAATTCCTTGAAAACTCAAAACTACTCGATCCTCTCCAATCTGGTTTCCGACCTGGCTTCTCCACACAATCCGCCCTGCTAAAAATTACCAATGACTTACATACCGCAATGGACGAAAAAATGTTAATTGTATTAATACTTCTCGAATTTTCCAAAGCTTTTGACTCCTTAGACCACTCTATGCTCTATACTAAATTAAAATCTCTATCCTTCTCCAACAGCTCTATCCTCTGGTTACAGTCTTTCCTATCCGACAGAACTCAAGCAGTCAGCATTCCAAACCAACCCCTATCTTCCTTTCTTACACTGTCCGCTGGAGTGGCCCAGGGTTCGAGCATCTCCCCTCTCCTTTTCAACTCCTACATAAATGATCTTTCCAAATCCATCTACCACTGTTCACATCATTTATACGCTGATGACACCCAAATATATTTTTCCTTTCATCCTTCTGAGCTACTAGTCGCGTTCGCCAATATTCAGGCTGACCTAGATAGGATCAGTGCCTGGGCAAGTCTGAATAATTTAAATCTAAATGCGATGAAAACTCAGGCCATTATTATAGGTTCCAGTCCTATTCTTAAATCCATCTCCTTCCTTCCTCCTTTAGTCATCAACGATCATCCTGTTACATTCAGTTCATCCGTTAAAAACCTAGGAATCACCATAGACGAAAACCTCTCCTGGAAACCCCATATTGCCCTCATCTCCCGTAAGTCAATAGGTACCCTTAAGCTATTTCATCGCTCCCGCCACCTACTCCCACAACCCATCCGCAAGCTCCTTGTATCCTCTCTCATTTTCCCCCACTTTGACTACGGCTGTGTGGTGTACGGAGGCATCCCGATGGTATTCGAGGATAGATTGAAGCGACTCATGAATACGTGCTTAAAATTTGTCTTCGGTACATCAAAGCGATCTCATGTGTCCCACCTTTACGACGAGTTAAAGTGGCTCTTCCCTTCTTTCCGCAGACAATATTTCCTCGGATCTTTCCTATTCCAAACAATCAACACTAGACACCCTTCTTACATCTACAGTCTCCTACAGTTTAAACCCGTGGTCCACTCCCAGAAAACAAGATCCCGTGTTTCCGACCTTTATATCCCTTCCCATAGAACTAAGACGTTTGAATATTCCTTTATTTCCCGATCCACAGCCTTCTGGAATTCCTTGCCATCTGAAATCCGTCATGCCTCTTCCTTGTCCTCATTTAAATATCATCTTTACCAATTCCTTCTCACATCCCAAAATGACGTTATACAATAAAATAAATATTCTGAAACAGATTTTGACTGAGGTGAATGATTGATAAAATTTATTGTCTTAATTTTAAAAATCAACCCATGCTTATTTTATTTTATTTTTATTTTCATTTAAATAATGTTGTTGTTTTTTATTTCGTTTTTTCTCAAAATTTTATTTTATTTTTACTTGTTTTAACTTAATTTCACTGAAGATACTGTATATATTCTTCAATATTGATTAATGTAATTTTTGGCCAGATGTAGTTTTAATTTTTTGTTCATATCTGTTATTCATAAGGGACCTTGTCCCAGAATAAAGTTTACTTTCTTTCTATATATATATATATATATATATATATATTTTTTTTTTTCGATTAGCTCTACAGACCTTGTAGATCTTTGGCCGCCTGAACCAGCCTTCTCCACCTCTGTCTATCTTGAGCTACTGCTTTCCAGTTTGCTGCATGAAGCTCAGTCGTATTTTTGTTAATCTTATCTATCCATTTGTTTTTTGGCCTCCCACGTGGTCTCTTGACAACTACTCTGGCATTCATTGTCGTGTAGAGGCGTCCTGATGGATTACTACGAGTTACATGCCCTGCCCATCTTAACCTCCTTGCCTTCATGTCATGAGATACTGACTGACCCGTTTCCTTCAACAGTTATTTATTGTCTTTTCTCCTCCATGTGTCTCCTTTTCTTTCAAATCTCTCAATTCTGGCTTCTAATGTGCCTGTTAGAGCCCAGGTTTCTCAACCGTACAGCAGAACTGCCTTAATCACGGCGTTGTACACCCTTATTTTGAAATTTCTGGATATTTTTCTGGATTTCAGTACCTTTGAAAGAGAGAAGAAAGATCTGTTTGCACTTGTTATTCGCTGGTCTATCTCTGTTAGTTGATCATTTATTGAGGTTATTTTGGAGCCGAGGTATTTGAATCTGTCTACTTTCGGGAATGACTTAAAATCCACGTAGATCATGTTATTAGGGTGGATGTTTCGGCTAACTATCATGTATTTTGTTTTATTTACATTGACCTGTAGTCCGATTTGCTCTGCTTCTTTTAATAGAGTCCGAAATCGAGTCTCTCAATATCCTCTTGATTACCTCCGAGGACAGCTATATCATCGGCATATGCTAGGATTTTATGTTTCATTCCAACGTGCACCCATCCATCTTCGCGTGATGTTATTCTTCTTACTTTCTCTAGTGCTAAGTTGAACAGCATCGGCGAGAGTCCATCTCCCTGCCTCGAACCCGTTCGAACTTCAAAGGCTTCAGATACGTCTCCTTGTATTAGTACCCTGCATTTAGGATCATTTGTACACGCCTTCGTCAACCTCACTAATTTCCCGGGAGCACCCAGCTCTGTCATGATCTTCCAGAGACAGTTTCTGTCAATGGAGTCATAGGCTGATTTGAAGTCGACAAATAATACGTGTACGTCCTGATCTACTTCCCATCGTTTTTCAAGTACATCTTTCAGGACGAATATCTGATCTAGCGTACTCCTCCCTCTCCTGAATCCTGTTTGATGGTCGCCTATTATGTTTTCATAATACGGATATATCCGATTAAACAGAATATTAGTCATCATTTTATAGGCGACCGGAAAAAGTGCTATGCCTCTGTAATTGCCACATTCATACATGGAGCCCTTCTTAAGGATAGGAAAGATCAACCCTGTGTTCCAGACTTCTGGTATCCGTTCCTTCTCCCATATCTTCTGGATTAGACCGAACAGCTTGGCTCTGAGTTCTTCTCCCCCATCCTTGAACAATTCTTATGGTAGGTTGTCCATCCCTGGAGCCTTTCTTCTTTTAAGCCTGTCGATAGCTATTTCCACATTCAGAATATCTGGTTTTTCAAAATCAAGTGGGCCGATGTCCTCAGTGTGGTCCATGTCTTCTTCGTTTGTGGGGTGGCCTTGGTTAAGCAGCTGCAGGAAATGTTCCTTCCAGATACTTAGGATCTTTTCTTTTGATGCCGTAAATTTGCCATCTTTCCCTCGCATTTGTGTATTTCTCGTTTTATAGCCTACCCTTTCTTTCTTGATATCTGCGAAGAATTCGCATATATTTCCAGCCTGCCAGTTTTCTTCAATAGTTTGTAATCTTTCTTTGAGGAATTCTCTTTTGGCTATTCTTATTATTTTGTTTGTTTTTTTCTTGGCGGCTGTGTATTTGTTCAGCATAGCTTGATCAGTTTGTAAGCAGAGGATTTTTCTTACTTCCTCCACCGCCTTTTCGCATGCTTCTGTGAACCATTTCTCGGCTTTTCTGTTTTGGATATATATAAAAAAGATTGGATATATATATATATATATATATATATATATATATATATATATATATATATATATATATATATATTATATATATATATATATATATATATATATATATATATATATATATATATATACTGATGTTGGAAGCAATTGGAGACTGCATGAAATATTAATTTAGATACACCAATCCGGATGTACCGAATTGACGGTATTTTTTGTGTGTACTTATTCGAAACACCCTGTATAATGAAATACTAAAATGAATGAAGAATACACCACTATGAATCTACATCCAATAGTTTATTCAGTAAATTATTTCTAATATAAGTTTAAAAGCTAGATTAACGCTAATAAAAATAAAACTGTACAACTCAAAACAATATTAACATAAACTCTGTTATTGGAACAATGTATACCTCGATTTCTTTTTTCCATTTGTAAATGGAGGTATTGAGAGATGACTTAATACTGGAACCGTAAAAGAAAAAATGATTATATATAATTATTTTTGATAATTTAATATGTTTCTTTATAAATATATTATTAATGGTCTCCCATGTAGATATAGAAGTTACTAACACTCGATAAAAGATGACGGCAAAGAATAAAATAAATCCTGGATAAGTCGTGAAGAAGTATAGATCTGAAGTTGCAGATCGTGCCCTCGCCTTGATATTGCTAATTCTTCTTCTCAATTGTTACGGCTTCCAGCGTTCTTCCAACTCTCATAACTTTTATCTTCACATTTTTCAATCGATCACAAATTTTTAATGATAAACTTGAGAAAAAATGTTAAAAAAGTCATTGTCTTAATTAAAAATGTTCAATCTAAATCTGTTTATTATTTAAAAATATGAAGATTCCTCTTCATTCCACAAACTATATCTAAAATTATATAAATACATCATTAAGGGCCCGGATACACTATCTTCTTTCCCAAAGGATCATTAGTAATAGAACAAGGAAAGGAGAGTAAAATAATAAAAAAGTAAAATAATATGTTGAGGAAAAATCCATGCACTAAAATAAAAAAAAAGATGTCTTATTTTTACTGAAGGATGGTTTCTTATTCCCTAATTGTAAACTATATCAAATATATGTGGCGTGCCATACCATTTCCATTCCCACTTCAGATAAAATAAATAAAAGGTGTTTGCTAATATTGACAATGAGGCTATAGGGTCGAAAATTACCACAAGCAGAAAAATAATAAAATATGCAAGATTAAAGAACAGCATTCAATTTTTCAGTTTATCTTGGCCTATGGAAAAGGTTCAACTCTCTAAGGACTATAAAATTGGATTATTTTTACAGAATTGTTATTATTACAGAATTTTATCTGAGCTCTTTAAATAGTTGAGTATATTTATTTTCATATTTTAATTTTATTATTACAGAATTTTATCTGAGCTCTTTAAATAGTTGAGTATATTTATTTTCATATTTTAATTTTATTATTGAAGGAATTTAGTCGACTATTCTACATATCAAGGATTCTATTCTATTCTACATATGAATAAAGGATTCAGTCATTTTAAGATTTTTATTGTTGCCTGCAATTTATTGGCAACAATAAAAAACTTAAAATGACTGCATCCTGACTATTTATCAACCTTTAATTTTATCAGTATCTATTTAGATAGATGAAACTCCTATACGATGAAATTCGACATTCAAATTGATTACAGTTTAACGATTGTTTTCATAATTAACACGGTTTGAGACTATGTAGAAAAGATAGGAGATAGACACTTTAGCTATTATCTACACTATTTATAATATAGCAACGGATATAAGGTGCGATGGATTTTGTTGAATAAGGCATCGAAAGCCTCGCGCGGGCTCATTACCGCGTATGGGGAGCGTCCCACGGGTGGTGGATGTGGGAATGGTCGGTGGAAATTCCTTGGAAGTTCCTCTCGGCTAAGTCCGATGGACTCGCTGACCAACAATGAGAGAGGCCCCCAGACTTGCTGGAGGGAGGGGACCTCCAGACTTGCTGGAGGTAGGAGCCCACCAGACTTGCTGGAGGGTGTGACGTAGGATTGAACGCCCTACTCATATATCTTTAGTTCACCAAACACCACAAATAGTCATGGATCTCCCTAAGGTAAAACGCTCATTATCCGGAGGTAAACTAGTCCCCCGTTCGGGTCTCCGGGTGGGGACTGCTTTAGGGGATTCATGGCGCAAGTTGAAATATAGGGATTTGAATATTGGTACGTGGAACGTAAGGAGTTTAAACACAGCAGGGGACTAAAATCGGTCACGAATGAGGTAAACGGGTACAATTTGGATGTCGTGGCTCTACAAGAGGTTCGCTGGCCAGGAGCGGGCTCGATGAGGGAAGGAAAGTACACTATTTGGTACGGAGGAAGCGGGAATCATTGTTTAGGTACTGGGTTTCTAATTAGGAGTAGATTACTATTCGCTTTGAGGGACGTACAATTCATTAGTGATAGAATTTCGGTAGCTATATTTCAGGAACGTTGGTTTAAAATCGCATTAATAAACATACATTGTCCGACCCAAGACAGTGACGATGAAGTCAAAAGTGAATTTTACAAAAAACTCGAATGGGTTTATGATAAACTACCGCGAAACTACATAGAAATAATTGTAGGTGACGCGAACGCAAAAGTAGGAAGGGAAGAAGTTTATATTCCGACGATTGGTAAAGAAAGTTTGCACGAATATAGTAATGATAATGGGATCCGTCTGATAAACTTTGCCATCTCGAAAAACCTGATAATTAAAAGTACGACGTTTAAACATAAGGATATTCATAAATATACTTGGACATCACCGGATTCGCAAACACGAAATCAAATCGATCATGTCTTGATACAGCATAGCTGGCAAAGCAGTATAATTAATGTACGGTCTTATCGCGGAGCAGAATGTGGGTCGGATCATGAATTAGTAATCGCGAAACTTCGACAAAAACTTAGTGTAAAAAAGGGAAAGAAACCCGTTTCGATTTTGAGAATTTTAATTTGGAAAAATTAAAAAATCCATCAATTAGAACACAATTCGAGCTAGATGTTAAGAATAGGTTCGAAGCTTTAGAGCTTCCTGACGAGGACCACGAGGATATTGACAAGTTATGGGCAGAGATCAGGGATAATATTAAAGCGGTCGGTAACTCGTGTCTAGGAAAAAAGGAAAATAAGAATAACAAACCATGGTTTGATGAAGATTGCTTAAACATGTGCGAAAAAAGAAAAGCCGCTAAATTAAAAGCTCTAAATAATCCTAGCGAAGACAATCTGGAATACTTCCGAATCTCAAAGAACGAAACGACAAAATTGCTCAAAAATAAAAAAAGGGAGTATCTTAAAAATAAAATAATTGAAATAGAAACTAATAGAATCGAAAATAACGTAAGAGACATGTACAAAGGTATAAACAGATCACGTAAATATGTAGGGCCCGTAACGTCTGGAATTAGGGATGATAATAACAATATTCTGACCGATCCGGTTGACATATTGAATAAGTTTAAGGACCACTTTGACAATATTTTAAATACGGGAAATTATGATCTGTGTCCTCCTTCTGAGTACCAGAGTGCTGAACCGTTAATAGAAGGACCAAGTAAAGAGGAAGTTGAAGTAGCTATCGGAAAATTAAAATCATATAAAGCAGCGGGAACCGATAATATTCCTACTGAACTAATTAAGGCATGCGGGGAAGCTGGAGTTTCTAAAATACATCGGTTGATTAAAAAGATCTGGGTGAACGAGAAATTACCTGAAGAATGGAAAGAATCTATTCTTATTCCGATTCACAAAAAGGGTCCGAGGACGGATTGTAATAACTATCGAGGAATTTCACTCCTTCCGGTATGTTATAAAATATTCACTTTAATCTTAACCAGTCGAATCACGGAATACGCCGAGGAAATTATCGGAGACTACCAATGCGGATTTAGACGGAATCGTTCGACTATTGATCAAATATTTTCTTTACGGCAAATATTAGAGAAAAAATTGGAGTATAACGGTATTGTTCACCAGCTGTATATAGATTTTAAAAAGGCTTACGATTCTATTGACCGCCAGAAACTGTATAATATTCTAATCGAGCAGGGGATTCCAAAAAAACTAGTAAATCTAGTCAGGATGTGCTTGACGGAGACACTCAATAAAGTTAGAATCGGTAATAATTTGTCCGAAAAATTTGAGGTTCGTTCGGGCTTAAAACAGGGGGATTCTCTTTCGCCTGTCCTGTTCAATTTGGCATTAGAACATGCCATTAGGGAGGTAATGCGAACCGAGAAAGGGTTGGATCTGGGCGGGACAACATCCGTGCTGGGCTATGCTGATGATCTGGTACTGTTAAGCGAAGACGTTGAAACTATAAAACTAAATACGACAACGTTAATGAAAGCCGGTAAAGAACTAGGACTCGAAATAAACGTGGATAAAACAAAATATATGGTTAGCTGCAAAAATGGCGATACTACTGGTGATATCGATATAGATGGTAATATGTTTGAACAGGTAGATAAATTTAGGTATCTAGGTTCTACGATAACTAGAAAAAACGAAATTGAAGAAGAGATTAAGGTTAGACTGAAGGCGGGAAATGCTTGTTATTTTTCTGTGACAAAACTACTTAGTTCGCGCCTCTTGTCCCGGAACTTAAAAATTAGAATCTATAAAACAATTATCTTGCCTACAGTTCTTTATGGATGCGAAACTTGGCCGCTTACATTAAGGGATGAGCAGCGTCTTAAGGTTTTTGAAAATAAAGTATTGCGTAGAATATTCGGACCGAAGAAGGATGAGTTAACCGGAGAGTTCAGACGGTTACACAACGCCGAATTGCGTGAGCTGTATCCGGGTAATATAATTGAGGTAATTTCATCGCGGCGAATCAAATGGGCTTGTAAAGTTGTTGGGCTTAGTAACGAGAGAATTCCTAAAAGGTTAATATTTGCTGTGCCGAATGGTAAGCGTCCGAGGGGTAGACCGAAGCGAAGGTGGGAAGATTGCATTAAAGCCGATATGAAGGGACTGGGTTTGGACGGCGAACGGTGGAGGGAGGTGTGTAATAAGCGATTGGTGGTGTCGGCATCGAACCTTCGGGTTCGCTAAGCCTTTTATTATTATTATTATTATTAAGGCATCGAAAGTGAATTACATTGAGAAGTAACAAATATCAATTTCAATCCTTAATTTTTTTCATAGACGTTAATAAAAGTCATTTAAAAAATTGGGATGTTTTAAAACTAATTTGGTTTCAAAGTCAAAGAATATTAACGAGACAGGTGAAATATTTCAAAATGATCACCAAGACCCGTTACAGTTCCAAAGTACTATCCTGAGTTTTAAAGCCCAAAAATCGTTTCTAGATAAATCGTAATTTTGCCAAATGTACCTAAGGTGCAGGGGTTGCCATAAGATGCTTAGCGCGGGTTTAGACTTTAAAAATTAAAATATAGCTTTTTATGGTTGTCTTCGACGAACTAAATATGTATTGAAAATGTAGATGAATAATTAGGGAAAAATGATCCCTTGGCCACTTCGGCTAATGTAGAAAAAAAAAATTTGACTTATTTAATCAATAAAATGAATATCCAAGTATGGCTTTTATACTATCAGTAATACACTTTTATACTTTATAGAAAAATCTCGGAATTGGGGCGTTCTCAATATGGAGATCGGCAAACTTTGTCTATTTAATTAGGTACCAAAAACTCGTAAATACCCATTTGCTTTCCACTTGGATCGAATGATAATTTGGTCACGAAATCGATAAAAAATGTGGCTTGCAAAAATATTGGTCCGTTTGGCATCTATAACCTCGTTATTTTGAAATGTTGGGGGTGGAGGTCACATCAAACGGTCCAATATTTTTGTATGCCACATTTTTTCTCGATTTTATGATCAAATTATCTTACGATTCAAGTAGAAAGCTAATGTGTATTTACGAGGTTTCAGTGCCTAATTAAATAGCCACGGACTATTAGTAAGTGAGAGAAATGCAAAACAAGGCTCTATATGCACTACACAAATAGGTCTTGAGTTAGTACAATCTTAATAGCAGTCTTATTGATAAACTATTAAGCAGGAGAGATATTTTAAAATGGGACAATCGAATAATTTTTAAAGTAGGTTGTTACTTTAATTTTGTTGTGTTGAATGAACATGACTCCCTTACAAGTAATGTACTTGTAATTGTAATTCACTTACAAGTAAGCATTATGGAGGGGGATCAAATGCTAGTTATATTTAATTTGTAAACAGCTTTCGTCATTTATTGGATGTTACTGTAATTTTGTACTCTAGCTAGAACAAAGATGTTGGATACCCTAAAATTAACAACCAATCTCAACTTTTAAAATGAGAAAGTCGAAATGAATTCTGTGGCTTAACACGTAATAAATTTGAACTCTTTTGGTTGGAGCCAGACCGATTTAACTCTTCCAGGATTCGTATAAACAATGGCTAGAAATAAAAAAGATTTAATGGATTATTAATAACAATGAAGTAATATTAATAATTTTTGTATTTCATTGGTACATAGCAAGATGAGGACAGCTGTTGATTGGTCTAAGAGAAGGATAGCCCCGGTCTATAATTAACAGGAAGCCGACCTCCAGGAACCTCCAGCCAATTAACACTTTTCTCTCTCCTTCCCGTCTTCCGTTTTCTTTCTTTCATATTTCACAGCCTAATTCTTTTTTCATCTCATTCAAGAAAGTTTTTTTTACTTTTAAGTGTGCCAAGGGTTAGTTTCATTAATTAAATCTTCCAACCGGCTAATTTCTTAAAAGATTTTAATATGCAACATTTTTGTAAGCTTCTGAGAGATGAATTATTTTTTGAAGTAATACTTTTGATATTTTTTAACAGCTCTGGTACAACAAGTGGTTGAAAAAATTCATAGATTCGATATAACAGATCCAAAAATATTATATAAGGAAACCGATATGATAAAGGGAAGAATAATTGAGGCATTATATATATGTGAGCATGAAAATAGAGCAGTAAATTTTAGAAATGACACAAAAAATTTAAACACACATTACGCATACATAAACAAAATAAAATAATAAACAGGATGATTGATTTCTTCCTTTTCATTATTAAAGATGACTTTTGGATTATACAATAGATTCTTTTAAATTAGTATTATATGTAAAGATAGCATAAATGGTCAATACATTAGCAAATTCAATAGACATTCTCTCCCCACCCACCAATAAGGTTATAGAAATACCACGTAATTGCTATAAATTATATAAATAGATTTTTTTTTTTAAAACATATTGTTAAACTGTATGTTTATATATATATATATATATATATATATATATATATATATATATATATATATATATATATATATATTAAGATAAGGTCACTTAATTAAATAATTATTTTAAAATATATATAATGTCCTGATGATGGCCAAGGACCGAAACATATATACAAAATATAAGAAAAGTGTGGTACAGGATCTTGAAAACATGTATTTTTATTAAAATAACTTATGAAAGTCCCAGTCAATCAATTCATAAAAAAATCTTAAGAAAACACGTTGCAGCAAAAATATCTCTTGTAGGTAGTTTGCTGCAAACTGTCCGTGTTTTTTACAAATATAACAAACTAAGATGCCTTCCGCTAGATAAACTCCATTACTGACATCTTGATACGGAAATGTTAGCGAGTTGCTCAACTTACCTACATCTTCGGCTACTATAAACACTTGTCATTATATGACTAAGATTTTTTTCCTTATACCCAAAAGGCACAAAGGATATTGGGGATAATAATCTAATCTCATGTTTCTGAATTTCGAGCTCTAAAACTGTTTGTGGTATACTAGGGCAAATATTGGAAATAATTATACGCTTTCCTGGATCAACTAACCGCTTGATAGATATTGTATGGTCTCCTACCTTCATACAATTGTGGCTCGTAAGAAGCAAATCGATCTGATCTTTGCAACCTGGAAGCAGAATCTGTTCCCAGATATTCGAGAAGCATACCTAATGTGAATGGGGTTTATTAACTCAGCTAGTGCTTCTATGTATTGTTTCTGTTTAATCCCTTGTACAGTAGGAACGATAATCCAGTCTAACTGTAGCAGCCGCCGAGTAAAGACACTATAACCTCTGCGTTAATTGTTAGGTTTCGTTTTAATTTTATTTCATTTTTTAGTTAATATTATTTATAATACGGATTTATTTAATAGTGATAAACTTAGAACATTCATATTATTTTCGGTAACAATTTTTCAAGTAAGAATGCTCTTCTGGGGAGCAAAGTGAACGTGGAAGACGCAGAAGAAACTTCTAGCACTTCAAAAAAAGATGAACAGACAAATTTACCTCCGAAAAGAAGAAGAGGTGAGTCAACCTTATATAACATTCCTATTAAAAATAGTTACTCGGTTATCTCCGATGAGGAAGAAGATGAAGATATCTCTGCCCAAACTAATAAAAATCCTGAATTACAAAAATTTCCCCCAATAGTAGTTAATTCTTCTTTCTCAAATCACAAGGAAATAATTACAAAACTTAAACATTCAGTTAAAGATATAAATATCAAATACGGGGGAGATAAAACTATTTTTTTATGTATATAATAATGAAGACTTCATAAACGTTAAAAATGAACTTTTTTTTTTTCACTTTAATTTTCACTATGGCAGAAACCCAATTATTGGTCAAAAGGAGAATGTTGCTCTAGATGGTAAAATTTAGAACATAAATTAGAAAATTGACGATGGAGCACATTATTATAATCATTAGAATTAAGCCTTGCATCCACAAGAGTAATTCGAATTGCAGTTCTGAAGATGGGAATAAAAGGTCCCGAAACGTCAACTAGACTGTAACATGTAATGTTAAGAAATATACTCGTTTGTTAATAATTGGAAGTTATTATTGCCAAGCAACTTAATAATTTGTTAAAAATGAACTTAAATTACTCAATCATAATTTCCATTCCTATACTCCTAAACATGAGATTAAGCCTAAAGTGATATTAAAAGGCCCCAGGACTATCCTATCGAAGACATTCAGGCCGATCTAAACAGACAAGGCTTAGAGATTTACAAAATGTTTCGAATGACTAAAAAACTAGATGGTGTTGAAAAAAAATTACAATTATCAATCATTATACTAAATAATAAAGAACAATTGGTAAAACTTAATCGTATAAAATATTGTGATAATGTTGTTATATCATGGGAAAAATATGTGAGCAAAAAAGTGTTGACACAATGTTATTTATGCCAAGAATATAATCACGTAGCTCGAAACTGCTTCAAAAAACCCCGTTGCCTGAAGTGCTCCGAGGAACACTTATCAAGAGACTACCCTAAAATCATACGCGAAGTGCAGCAACTGCAATGAAAGTCATTTCTCAAATTACTAAAAATGCCCACACTTCATACGAAACCAGCAATTGAAGCTCAGTAAACAACGACCAACCATACACCCTTCACAACGAAAAATATTCAAGCCAAGACAAAATGATTTTCCTTCCTTGCCAAAAACACACTCAAAATGGTTTCAAAAAACATTCTCAGACAATATTAATGGAAATAACCCTTCTTATAATGAACCATCTATTATTGAATGTTTTAAAGAAGTTAAAAATATTTTTAAACATTTTAACTTAAATAAAATAATCAATAAATTTAAAAATATTGTTTCTGAAGTAAAATCGGCAGAAGACAGCATGTCAAAAATATTTATTGTAACAGAAGGGTTATTATCATTAATTGATTAAGAGTCAAAAGTTTAAAATGCTTAAAATAGGCTTAATATGCTATTTATGTAATATTTTTTTATCTATTAGTTTAATATCACATATTGTATACTTTAACTACAACATTCCTCTGTGTACTCCTGTCCTTAAAGTGTAAATACACACCTACCATGAAAACAGTCAACACTTTCATATCAATTTCCGAACCTACGTATACTAAATTGCTATTGTATATATTAAGCAAAACATGTCTTAATACTCAAACAAAAACAATACTACACCTTATATATCGTAAACTAAATCATTCTGACGACTTATTAATATTCACGTATTTTTACCTATATGTTTTGTTTCTTCCATTTATGTATTATTATTTTTTTTACTATTCCTTATATATTAGAGATTATGTAATATTTTTTTTTTATTCATAATGAACAACGACATTTAAGTAGACGACATTTAAAATTAATGATGTGGAATGCCCAAACATTTCGCCGAAATGATATAGAATTCAAACAATTTCTACATCAAAATCAACCTCATATAATATCAGTAAGCGAAACTCGTTTATCTGCTCAAGACAAATTCCCGGTCCCTGGCTACACTGTTTACCGAAAGGACAGGAACAGAGCAGGCGGGGGGTTATGATACTGGTGCGTTCAGATCTACCACACGTTTACAGGCCGATTGATAATTTAAAATACGCGGAAGCGACTGCAATTCAATTTAAGGTCCAAAACAAAATTATTAACACAGTTGCAGTTTATATACCACCGAATAAAATAAATACACATGACCTTAGAGTTATGTTTAATATCGGTAAACACACACCCATTTTCGGGGACTTAAATGCAAAAAATTTACAATGGAACTGCCATAATACGAATAAAAATGGAAAATTATTATTAAATTATATATCACGGAAAAATATAGAATCGCATGCTCCAAACGAGCCAACTTACATACCAACTCAGAAAAAATTTAAATCTAGCATTATTGATTTAGCCCTCACCAAAAATATTTCTGATGTTTCTCGGCTTATCTCGGAACCATGTCTCAGTTCGGATCATAACCCGGTGATCTTTCGATTGGAAAATAAAACCGTAAAAACCAGCACGATCCCAAAATTCAATTTCAAATTGGCTGATTGGGAAAAATTCCGGAAAATCGTAGATAAAAATCTAGATATTAACCCTGTTATAAGAAATAACTCCGATATAGATTTTAACATCGATAAATTTATGGAGACTGTCAAAACTGGCATGATAAAATCAATTCCACAGGTATCCTGTCAATACAAACCCGACAACATACCTCCCCAACTACAATTTTTGATTTTTATAAAAAATAAATTCCGGAAAAAATACCAGCTCACCAGGAACATAAAGTATAAATGCCTCTTTAACAAATTAAATGCCTACGTAAAAATTCGTTTAAACAGTTGGAGGAACTTAAAGTGGCAGGAAACTCTTAGAGAACTGTCCCCTGGTAGTAAAAATTTTGGAAAATACACAAAATTCTAACAAATCGTCCCCACCATATCCCTCCAATCAAACTATCAAACAATTTCGCCTATTCTAATATAGAGAAGGCAGAAGCTATGGCAAACTATTTCACATTAGCATCTAATATTTCGGCTGATCTAGGCACCAACAACCACAATCGAACTATCATTAAATCCGTAAAAAGCTTTATCAAAGAACCAGTTCCAAATACATTCCCTTCAATCTCATTCAAAGAGGTGAAACAGGTTATAAAAGAGTTAAAAACTAAAAAATCGCCCGGTCCAGACTCTATACCTCCAATTGCCATTAAGAAATTAGGCAATAAGGCTATTTTATTCCTAACAAAGACGTATAACTTTATGCTTTGCTTTAGATATTTTCCGACGGCTTGGAAAACAGCAAAAATCATAACGATTCCGAAGCCAAACAAAGATCCAGCAGATGTTCGTAGTTACAGACCAATAAGTCTACTTAACATAATTTCAAAACTTTTTGAAAAACTATTTTTAAAAAGAATCCTGAGCCATATATCTCAAAACAGTCTGATATCTAACGAGCAATTTGGGTTCAGAAAACAGCAATCAACAGTAGCCCAACTAGCCAGACTGACCGACTATATTACCAAAGCGTTCAATGAAAAGAAAAACGTCAGTATGCTCCTCCTAGACATAGAAAAAGCTTTTGACACTGTATGGCATGAGGGTATTATCCATAAACTCATTTTATATAAATTCCCACCTTACATAATCCACCTCCTTCACTCATATCTCAACAATAGATCCTTTTGCATTACAATAAAGAATGACCATTCCTCAATCCACTTCCTATCTGCAGGTCTCTCTCAAGGCTCCTGTCTTTCTCCTAAACTATTCAGCCTATACATCTCAGACCTCCCTTCCATTCCTTCAATAGAAAACTCCTTATATGCAGATGATACAGCTATTTACACCTCTTCTTTTAGAATCGATACTATAACTAACAGGTTACAATCCCAATTCATAAAACTCTGCAAGTATTTTGAAAAATGGAAAATAAAAATAAATGATAAAAAGACTGAAGCAATTATTTTTAAAAAAGAAGACCACGCATAAACCACAATATACACATAAAAGAAGTACAGATTCCTTGGTCCAGTTCCGTGAAATATTTAGGCATAGAACTTGATAGATCCCTAAATTTTACTCAACATATCAACAACAAGTGCAATAAAGCAAAAAACATGATCAGCAAAATGTCACCATATTTTAATAGATATTCACAACTGAATACAAAAAATAAACTAATTTTATATAAAACAGTAATCCGCCCTTTAATCACTTATTCTGCCCCAGTATGGAGTTACACATGCGAGACTAATTACAAAAAACTCGAAGTAATTCAAAATATGTGTATGAGAATCATAAACAATTATCCACGTTATACCAAAGTATCTATACTGCTAGCAGAATTACAGCTTCCCACAATAAAAAAATATATTTATTTTAAAACACAGAGATTTTTTGAGCTAACACCAACCCTATTATCCGAACAATAGGAAACTATGACAAAACATCTTTGAAAAGGTATACACACAGACGGACTAAACACATACTACTAAACGTCTAATTCAATCAGTTTATTTGTGAAAATTTAACGGTTTCTTATCAATCACCAAACAAGTAACAATAAACTCAATCACCCCAATCAACAAATTGTATTTATATGATGTGTGTGTGTATGTATATATGCGAGTATGTGTGTGTGTGTGTGTAACTATATATATATATATATGTGTGTGTGTGTATGTTGTGTGAGTAAGTATGTGTATGTGTGTGTGTGGATATATATATATATATATATATATATATATATATGTAGATATGTATATATATGTATGTGTGTATATGTATTTTCCTTTTGTACATAAATTATATTTAGTTTTCTTGCACTTTTAATGATTGTAACATAATTTTTTTTTCATTTATATCTTATGTACGTTTTTATGAGATTTTTCCTACTGTAAAATTTTTTTTTTTTTTTTTAGCTTTAATGTTTTATTCACACCTGTCATAATGCTAATGACAACCAGTGAATGTGAGATCGATTGATTAATAGAATTGTCATGAAAGGCATGAGGAGGATCAGTGCCCAGCGGCACCTCACTCGGCGTGATATCTACATTAGGCGAGGAAGTCCCTCATCCAGCTCCTCTTCAGTCTCCTACAGACGTTACCGGGCATATTCGTAGTGGCCATGTCATTTATAAGTGTATTAGTATGTCCTTGTAAGTTGTCATGGAATCGTTTGTAATGAATACGTATGTGTTCGTTAACAGTCGGCATATGGAGGTCAGTATGTAAGGTTATGTTGCTAACGTACCAAGGTGCTTTTGTAATTGTTCTGAATGTTTTTGCTTGAAAGATTTGAAGTTTGTTTAAGTGAGTCTTTTTAGCAGTTCCAAATATCTGTGATGCGTAAGTCCAAATAGGTTTTAGTAAGTAATTGTATGTGTTCAATTTCTGTCTAAGTTTTAGTTTTGAATTTTTTGAAAGAAGTGAACTCAGAATTCTTAATCTTTGATTTAAAGTTTTTCGTTTTTTGATTATATGTGGGCCCCACGTCATTTTTCTGTCAAATGTCAGACCAAGGTAGTGAACGGTGTCTGTCTGTGGAATCTGTGTATCGTCAAGGAAAACTGGAGGGCATGTTTCATGTCGAAGCGTAAATGTGATGTGCTGTGATTTGTCTTGATTTAGTCGGATTTTCCAAATTTTGAACCAGTCATGTAATCTTGTTAAATACTGTTGTAGGGTCTGTGAGGCGTATGTTGGATTTTTGTGTCTTGCTAAAATTGCTGTGTCGTCTGCATATGTCGCTGTTAAAATGTTGGGACTACAAGGTATGTCATGGGTGTATGTGATATAGAGTAGTGGAGAGAGTACTGAACCTTGAGGTACTCCTGCTGAGATAGACCTGATGGAAGATAGTTCTGACCCGTGTCGGACCGAGAAAAATCTATCGGAAAGGAAGGATTGTAGAATTAGATAATATGTAGGTGGGAGTATTGTCTTGAGTTTAAAGAGAAGACCCTGGTGCCAAACTCTGTCAAACGCTTGAGCAACATCCAGAAATACGCCAGTTGCATATACTTTCTGCTCTAGTGCTGTAGATATGTAGTCCGTTACTCTATGTAGTTGGTGTATAGTTGAGTGATGTGCCCTAAATCCAAATTGATGGTCAGGTATTATTTGGGTGTTTGTTAGTATATCAACAAGTCTTTTGTTCAGTAAGCTTTCAAAAATTTTGGAACAGATAGGTAGTAAGCTGATTGGTCGGTATGAGGAAGGTGAGTTTTTGTCCTTTTTAGGCTTGTGAATCATTATTATATGTGAGTATTTCCACTGTAGGGGAAATTTAGTTGTCCTCAGTATTGCATTATAAATAGTTGTCAAAAGCACTAGAGCTTTTCTAGGCATTTGTTGGAGCACTTCAGCGTTAATCAAGTCATGTCCAGGAGCTTTTCTTTTAGGCAACTTTTTGATTTGTTCAGCAATCTGTGAAGGTGTGAATGAAATAGGAGGTGAAGTTAGTTGTAAGGGCATGTCTAAAGTGTTTAGTACATTGTTATCGTGCACAGTGTTAGTGAAGTCTGTGTGTGGTACAAAAACAGAAGAAAGATATTCGGCAAAGAGTTCTGATTTTTCTCCGTCCGTCACGGCCCAGGAATCATCTTGTCTTCGAAGGGGTGCTGACACTTCACGATGCTTAATAAGGTTTTTAGTATGTCTCCACAAGCTTCCATCGTCGGTTGAGAGATTTCTGATGTAGTTGTCATAGGTTGTTCGTTTGAATTTTCCAATCTGTCGCTTGAGTTCATTATTAAGTCTGTTGTAAGTTCGTTTATCTGATGGGAGTCTGTCAGTCTGCCATATTTTGCGAGCTCTCCTCTTCGCTCTGATCAAGTCCCTTATGTATTGTGGGTACATTGGTAGGAACTCATATTTTTGAGGTTTTGGTACTGATGAAGACCATGCTGCTTCTTGGATATTTCGTGTGAAGTATTCAACGGCATCCTCAAGTTCTTCTTCGTTTTTAATGGATAGAGGAACAGAGAGAGCAGTGTCCAATTGGTTCCTGTACCTGTCCCAATCCATTATGCCATTGATCAGAGACAGTTTTTTTGTAGCTTCACAAGGCTCTTCAAACAATACCAAATGCAAAAGGGAATGATCAGAGCAAAGATCTGAACTCGTGGTTATAGTGTGAGGTGTTGTTCGGAGTCCTTTAGTTATGAAAAAATCGAGTAAGTCTGGTGTTTTCCGTCTAGAAGTTGGCCAGTACGTGGGTGAATTAGGTGATATTGTGTCTAATGAAAGCTCATAAAGAACATACCTAAGATTCCTTCCTCTTGGAGTAGATAGTCTGGATCCCCAGAACTGATCTTTGGCGTTGTAGTCGCCTCCTGCAACAAAGCATCTACCAAGACGTTTAAAGAAATTACTAAACATCATGGGTGTCAGAACATACCTCGGAGGGCAATAAACCGCAGCAAGAGTAATGTTTTGTTGTGGGGGTGATAGTGTAATGGCTGTAGCTTGAATCTCTGGTGTTATGGGTAATTGTAAAGGATTATGTTTTAGAGTTGTTTTGATAATTATGGCAGTGCCTCCATGTGAAGTTCCATCTGGGTGGTCAGTTCTGTAGATTTTGTAACCACGGATGTAAAATTTAGAATGTGGTGTCAGATGTGTTTCTGTTATTAGTGCAATGTCAATGCGTTTCTCGTGTAAGTATATGTCTAGTTCGGTTCTATGTTGATTCAGTCCGTTTGCGTTCCATAGTATAATAGACATGGAGCCCACAGTCGTCTGATTACGGGGCATATTTTTGGGTAAGAGCGAGAGTAGCCTGAGATAGCTGTTGTAGAAGACTGAAGAGGGGCTGTTTGAGGTTATTGAGACCGCTAATCAAATGTATGATATCACCTGAGGAGGTTTCAATAGTAGGGAGCGTTTGGGCAATGCCCCTACTCATACCTTTAGGCCTTTGTTCTTGGTTTGTTGCCGGTGCTGGTTTTCGTTGCTGTCTCTGCTGCTGTTGTTCTGGTCCTGAGGGAATCGGATGAGGGTATTGAGGCGGAGGCAGGGGTGGGAACTCGTGTAGTTCTGGTGGTGGGGGTTGAACTCTAGGAGGCCTTTGCAGAGTATGGTTTCTTGTGCGGGTCTTCCTAAGCTCTTTCAGAGTTTCGCAACCTCTGTAGTTAGCAGGATGTGGTCCTTGGCAGTTGGCACATTTTGCGACTGTTTCTCGAGTCTTTGTACAGGAAGTGCTTTCGTGACCCATACCACACCTTACACACCTCGGCTGGTGGTTGCAGTACGTCTTGGTATGGCCATAATGCTGACAACGTACGCACTGCGGAATGATCCTTTTTTTCCTTGGCTCTTCGATCTTCACGTGTGTGTAATACAGGAATTCAATGTCGAAAATTTTATCATTGAACGTTGCTTTGGACACATCAACGAAAAACATTGGCAACGGTGTTTTGAATCTTGATATAACATTTACGATGTTGGTTGCCTCGTAACCATAGTTGGCAAGTTCCTGTTTTATGGTCGCTGGAGGTGTGGCGTGGTGTAAATTTTTAATAACTATTCGAGGCGTTTTATCTTCCGGGAGTTGATATGTGTGAAAATCAGCTCCACCCCTTCTAAGACTGGTCACTAACCTACGGTATATTTCTGCGTTTTCAGGATACACGCTGACTCCTCTCATAGACGTTTTCAACCTGAAACTGTTAGGGCCACCTTCATTGTGAAGATAGGTTACTAATGCCGTGTAGTCTTTCACATCGTTTATATGAATAGGTGGAGGTCTAATAATAATGGGATTATTATTTGCTGGCTGTCTATCTTCCGGAGTATTTGATAAAACTTCGAATCGATGGTTAGTAATAATAGTATCACTAACCTTTATTTGTTTATGACGTGGATCTCTGTCTGAAGCTACATGTCGTTTTCGTCCAGACACAACTTCCCAGGACATAGCTTCTGGTGCATTATCGTGGTTGACTTCAGTTGGTGAATCGTTTGAAGCCGAAGTTTCCGTCATTTTTAGCGGAAGAATCCGCTACACCAATAATTTTACTTCAATTGGTTGCACTTATTTAACTCACGAATATGGAAGAGATAAAGGAAATCAACATGCAGTTAATTGACTTAAACTTGTGATAATTCAATAGAATTTGGAGAGAGAAATAAATTACGTTTGTAACCTTCAATCAATCCTGTAAAAAATTAATTTCAATTTTCTAAGTAGTATTCAAACCACTGTTATGTCAAGTGCATTACTACAACCATAAACTTGTAACTTATCTGTATGACATGTTGTACTATATAAAAAATAAAATAAATAAATAAATTCAAAAAAAAAAAAAAAAAGGAACGATAATGTTATACTCACGGTCAAAGCAATGCAGTTGGAACGCTATTCGAGGATACATTGGCCGATCTGGTTGTAGGGCATTACACTTCACGGTTTTGTTTGAGGCATTTAGTGCACTCATTTGATAGTATTGGTGTAAACCAGACGTCTCAGACCTTTCCTTAGTGTTTGAATCATCAGTATAAGTCTCTATTTCCTAGCCCAACACAATGAATGTCTGTCCGGGCGAAAATTGTTTCTCCCCGGTCCTGCAGCCAATCCGTTGATAGGTCTATTGGGCTATGACCAATAGTAAATGAAGATTATACTCCTTCATTCGCTGCTTTCAAAGTTTTTTCAGTTTCAAAGTATTAATAATAGTTTCAGAAAACTAACATTATTTAACGTGAATCACGTCTGGGAATTAAATGACATTTTCTTACTATATGTAAACTTTTAAATTTTTTTTAAGTTTGAAAAAAAAAATTTTAAATCCACAGAATCAAGCCTATGCTATTTTTTTGAATACTATTTCATTGTACTTTTTTGAAAGAAGAAGTGAAATATAAAAATATTTAATGAATATGTTTATAACCTTAAATATACTTACTGTAGTTTAATAACTCTAGATCTAATGTTATATTCAAATAATTAGTTATCTTTCTTCCGTTTATTCCAAAAAATCATCATTTAACCTTTTTGAAAGTTAAATTAGTGAATAATTTGATGAATTTTCCAAAATTCAGTAAAATCCCAACTTATCCACATACAATTAGTGTGACAACTTTTGACCTATCCATGGCAGGCAATGCAAATCTCGTAATTTCGTTTTAGTGAACTTTACAATGGAAAATGTCAGTTTAATAGTCAATAGTCCAACAATCCATAATCATTTATAAGTTAAATATTCAGATATACTTTTAAACCTCTCTAGGCATATATGAGCCTTTCGGTTGACAGAATGACATACCCCAATTTCAACATTCTTTATTATTAATTTTAGTGATGTTTCACGTAGCAAAATTTATACCTTAATCGACAGTTATATATTTGAACACTGCAATCACCTACTCTTGAATCAATTTACTCACTGTCTGCATAGATAACTTTTCCAACTAGAAATATCACTAAAATTACATCGAAATTGAAGTCAGTCATTCTGTCAACTGAAAGGCTCATAGACTAAGTTGTGTGGTTCATAAAAGAAAATAGAGTAACTAGAATTTTATTGCCTAGCGGCGATATAATAAATAGAATTTGTGTAATTATAATAGTCTTAATGACTTATTATCTGTATGTTATAAGCTTTAGCTTCGTTTAAAATGCACTTATAAATTTTTATAAGTTATGTTAATAAAAGTACAAGTTTTCAAGATCCTGTACCACAATTTTCTTTTATTTTGTATGTATGTTTCGGTCCTTGGCCATCATCAGGATATTATATATATTTTAACATGATTATTTAATTAAGTGATCTAATCTTAATATATATATATATATATATAAACATGCTGTTTAACAATATGATCTTTAAAAAAAATCTATTTATATAATTTATAGCAATTACGTTGTATTTCTATTATTACAGTATATTTTTTTATGAAAAAGAATTTAATCTTTGTTATCTTCTATTTTTCATGAGGGAGTGGGGTAGGTAGCTCAGTGGTATGGTACTGAGCTTCCAATGAAAAGGTCCCAGGTTCGAACCCCGGCTCATGGCAGAAAATTTAATTATCTGTTTCATTGGCCGTGGGGCGACCCTGGGCCAGGAGCCCCTCCTGGGGCACACCCAGCCTCTATAAACTGGGTACCCTTAATTAAATAATTAACTAAGGGGGAAACCAGGCGGTTGAGCGTGATCTCGGTCAAATCACCTCCGTGCACAACCGTTGACATATAAACAGTGCTTTCCCTAAATAGTGCTGAACCACAGACTCTTCATGGGTTGTAGTGGAAGGCTACATGGTAATGGGTATTTTATTTAAAAGAGAAATTATATTTAAATCACTTATAAAATTCTTAAAATTATAAAAATAATAAATTAATGGTTATAAAAAATCCATTTACTTTAAATAAATTTAAACAAATAAAACCTGTAATTTTATAAATTATTACATCATATTAAAATTTTATTGTATTTATTTTACTGTTTTTTTTTTTTTGTAGTTATACAATTTAATTAAAATGATTTATTTATATTAATTTAATTTTTTTTTATTTTTTAGATATAATATAACCTTACTGGTGGGTGGAGGGAGAATTTCTATGGAATTTGCTAATGTATTGACGAATACATTTCAGTACATACATACATTACGATTACAGTTCGTACGAAACGAATAGTCCAATATATCATCTAAGACTGCCCAGTGTTTAAGAATATAAGGAAAAATTTGGATATGGCTCAGAGTCTAAAAGGAAACCTCACTGACAACGAAAAATCCGTGGAAAAAACCTTGCAATTTTTAAAAATTATAAATTTCTACAGCAGAGTATGAATTGGAAGTGTTGCGAATGACCCTGCGTGGTAGAGGCAACAATATAAACAAATAAATAAATAAAAATATTTATATTTTTTTCGTCACTATCCGTTAACTTATACAACTTTCTATATTAGATATTGTTTTTTACTGAAATTCTCAGCTTTCCAACGATATATTATCCGTATATCTTCTGACTAGTGATTCCGGAGATTAATTTTCGTCATTGATAAGAATTTTTATTTATTTTTCTCCTTTATTCAATTATTAAATTCTTTCAAAAATTATATTTAGCATTTTTTCGTAATTCTTAATAATGAGAGATATTTAATTATTTAAAATAAACCATACTAAAGGTACTTTAAAGAAAGACGCATATGAACTTTGAGCATTTAAGCCCTGGAAAGTGACATCAACGGTGAAAAGACCTAAATTGTATTAAAGACCACTTAATTATACAATGATACACCGAGTTTAATGAAAACTGTTAGAGCCGGTTTTCAGAAAATTGTAAAAATGTGTTTCATCGTTGATAGACTATTTTTCGGAACTTGGTTATTTGGATTCAGAGGACCTGAAAACGTGTATTTCCGTTTAAAACAGATTCAAAAATTTTCACGATAGCAATACTTACCCTTACTATATATTTCATATATAAGGAAGTAAAAGTAAAAATACATGTCAAATATTTTCTATTGGTATTTTTTAAATTTCCTTATTGAGCTACATTACATTCCGTCACGATGGAGGTCATTAGTACCAATAATGAGAGATGGTTAATTATTTAAAATAAACCAAATTAAAGGTACTTTAGAGTTAGGCGTATATGAACATTGGGCATTTAAGCCCTGTAAAGTGACATCAATGTAGATAAGACCTTAATGATATTTTCGATAAAATTGTGTTTCAACGTTGAAAAAAGTGGCACTTCCAGTTAGCCGATTTTAAGGGGAAAGTTGCAACCACATCTACCTATCTTAAATACGAAATGTCAGTTTCGTACGACTTTTGGTTTTTGAGCTAGAGTGTTCATATACACACAGACCATTTTTCGGGACTTGGTTATTTGGACTCAGGGTACTAGAAACATTTATTTCCGTTGCAAACATATTAAAAAAAACATATATAGGTAAGTGAAAGCAAAAAAGAAGTATAATACTGTTACTTTAATAATAATAATACAACTTGACTTTCAAATAACAAATTCGCCATTGTTGGATGAAAACGAAATCATCGAATATTTAACAGTAGTCTTGCAAGAGTTTTAGGTGATCACTTCTCTTTTGGCTTCCTAACGCTGCATGGTACGGAAAGTATTGCGATCGTGTCAAATTTCCGATGTGCGCTTTTCAACGGATCGTTAAGCTTCATACGCCCTTGAGTCCGGAAAAAACATTTTTAGTCTTTGTTCTGCCCGTCAGTGCCAAAATTATCTCGGGTTTACCTTTTTTTTTTTTTTTTTTTTTTTTACAACTTGGGCGCGCAGCTTCGCAATAAGCTAATATAATATAACAATAAGATAAAACAGGTTTTACCTTAGACTGTTGTGCAAAAACGGTCCTAGCGATTTCGATGAAACTTTCCTACAATTCTCTGCTTGAAGTCATTATGATTTTCGTACATGAAGTATATTCCCGAGAAAATTTAGGAAAAAATTTATAAAGAAAAGAAAATATGATATGGGGCCTTAGTCTAGTCACAAAACTGCGGTTAAAAGTTATACAGAATCTTTTAAAATGTAATTAAATTATCTACAAAACAAACTAAAATTCATCGGAATCAAACCAGTATTAGCGTAATAATTGAGTGTATTTTATTTTCTACACATGTTTAAATGTATTAATTTCCTACCGTTGCTAGTAAAGAAAGTATTGCGATCGGTTTGAATTTCCGATGTCCATTTTTTTTTTTATGAATCTTTACCATTCAGAGTCTTCTATTTCCGAAAAAAACAATCTCAATTTCTTCCTTTGATGTAAAACTTACCAAAATCAAAAATCAAAATAAAGGTTATTACCATTGGTTTAGAAGGTATTTAGCATAACACATGGCACCAAATCATCCGAATTCAATCTTTTTTTTTGTTAACTTTCAAATGACCATAACACATCAACAAAAAAGTTGACTTTTTCAATTATTAGGAAATTTATTCTTATTTATTAATTTATTCATAACAATGGTAGCTTTTCGGCCACTTATGGATCATTTTAGATCTTACAAAATATTTATATTACACAATATAAAATTTAACAGTGAATGTGGAAGTATAAATCATGACAGCATTAAAATTTACAAAAAAAAAAAGTTAAAGTACACAAAAAATATAGTTATATAGTTCTTTTTTTTTTTTAATCCGATTTGGAATGAGATTTAAAATTGAAATACATTAAAATACGTACATTGGTTCAGGCACTGTCTACAGGACATAAGTATTTCGGCGCCTTCTTTGAAGGAAAGTACTTTTCGATGAAGTATGTATACATAATAATATACATAAATTAAGAAGAACATCAAGGAGGCGGCTTTAGCCAAGTTTTATTAAAAGTAGTACATCCGTTTAGGCGCTATAGACTACAGGGACGTAGATTTTTCGGTTCCCATCTTGATAAAAGAGAGTTGAGGTTAATACCAAGTTCCGAGGATACAGGCGTACATTTTACGGCGGACAGCGAACGGATGAATATTTTTTTCAATTATCAGATTCTACGTTTATTGAACAGTAAAACCTTAAATTATGAGGAACGGTAAACTTATTTGTTCTTAATCAATTACAAAGGTGGATATTGAAAACAATAAACCGAATAAACACAATAAATCGCACCAGTTTTATTGAATTTTATAAGCTGATTTCAATCATGGTTCGCAATGCTTAACCTTATCAAAGAAATCTCTTATCAAGTGACTGGTTTCCAGAATAATTACTTTAATTCAATTTTTTTTTATGGACGTATTTAATGTTGTATGAATTTGTCTAAAGTCGGTAGGAAAGTTGTGTGAATGGATACACCAGATTTTTTTATTTAGGGAAGTAGAAAATCTGGATAGATTTCTTAACCCCTTAAAAAAATGGCACCAAGGATGGTAGCTTCCAGAACCTACTCAGTAGTCAATGCAGGACCTGAAGAGCCTGAACTGATTTATCTTCTTAATCCTCAAGTCTAGAAGACGTGACGAAGGAAAAGGTAAGCAAGTCGTGATGCAACGTTGCATGTTTTCACTCTTCCACGTGCTAGATACATTTTTTTCATTTTATATGCCCAATATTAAAAATATTTTCTTATATCGTTATTCATTTTTTTGATCTTTGTTATTCATACCTGAAATATATTTTAATAACATTGAAATCCCTGCATCCGATGTAATTAAATATTTGGGTTTTTACCTGGACAAAAGACTAACTTAGAGAACTCACATTAGACATAAACCGAATTAAACAGACGATACGGTCTTTTATCTACGATACTTGACAGACGTTCAAAATTGTCTTTGGCTAACAAACTAACTCACTATAAAGTTTTACTTAAACCAATTTAGAGTTATGGCATAAAACTGTGATGTTCTCCTAAAACTTCTAATATTAAAAAAATCCAGTCTTTCCAATCCAAAATTTTACGAAGGATAGTTGATGCACCATTCTATGTCGATTACATAAATACTTGAACATCCTAACAATTTTAGACACTGCAAAAGAAAACTACAATAACTTTCACCAAAGACTAACTTAAAACATAAATCCTCTGACAGAAAACCTTAAACACACTAGAAACCCGTACAGCCCATCTCGGCGATTACGTAGGTGGTGGCCAAGAGACCTGCGGAACTGATCTATTTCCTGGATTTGTGATGGGACGCTGTGAAGCTGCCAAAAAAATTGCTCATTGCAAAGAAGTTTGCAGATTGCAAATTTAATTTTATGATCAATTTTATATTTATATATTAATAATATAATACTAATTTTTCACACTCATAAATACTAGAAACCAGTGAATTTTCTACTGTGCACTAAATAACATGCCAATGATAAGCGTGAGGGAGAGTAAATCCCATTGGCATCTCTTCTAGAATTCCCTCATCCACCTTCTTTTTTGAGCCCTTTCGTGTTATTGTGAAATATTTTGTACGCGGCCCTTAGCGTTGACAAAGGTCTCTCTCTATGTTTATAGGTTTCGTTCCTCAGTATATCTTGAAATTTGTTATTACAAATTTTCTCAAAGATAATAAAACATGGGAAGATGGGTCTTGTGATATATCGATTATACTAATCAGTGATTCAGTTGTATTAACCTAACAGTGTTATCTTTTATGATGAATAAAATAGTTGTGTTCACTAATATTGTAGTTTTGTGCTTTAGTATTCCAAGTACTTAACATTTGGCGACGAGGATAAAAGTAATGAAGAAAGTTACTTCGTGGGTGTATGAATTGAAGAAACAAGACTTGATTTTAAAACTAAAAGAATTAGATTTGGTTTTTGATGAGGCTGATTCTGTAGATAGGTTAAGACAAATTTTAGTGCAGGCATTGAGAAGTGAAAATAAAGAAGAAAGCAAGGAAATTAGTGAAAAGGTACCCCAAGTTAAAACAAAGAATAAAGGAGCAAGCTACAGGATGAAGACCTGTAAAATTGAATTTTGTTTACATGAGGATGACTGGGACACTTTTATTGAAGGGTTAGAACTTTATTTCATGGCACATGATATTGAAGAAAGTAAGTATGTACCAGAACTGCTTATAAAGGTGACTGCAGAAACCTACATTCTTATTAGAAATTTAGCAATACCAAAAAACCCAAAGGACCTCTCATTTAAAGAAGTTGTTTCTTTAATGTCTAAGCGCTTAAATCCCAAATCTTCGGAACTATTAGAAAGACATAAGTTCAACAATATATATCAATCAGAGTCAGAAACAATAAATGATTTTGTAGCCCGTTTGAAAAGAGCATCTATGCACTGTAATTTTCCCGATGTTGAGATGTCACTAAGAGATCAGTTTGTTTGCGGTATAAAGAATCATGAGACACGAGTTGAATTATTTAGAAAAGAGAAGGTTTCATTTTCAGATGCTTTGAAAATCGCAGAGACCAGGGAACTGGCAATGGAAAGTGCTTCTAACACCTCTTCTAGCAACTCATCGGATAACCTGTGCTCGCAGGTAAACTATATCAGAGGAAATACAGACAGCGGCAAATCACCTAAAGGTAGAAGTTTAGAATTAACTCAAGGGCGGTCTAGTTATGGGAAGATGCAGTGTAAAGCAGACTTAATTAAAAAAGGTAATACACATCCATCATTATTTAATAGCAATAAAAACAATTTTAGTTGCTTTTGTTGCGGTGAGATTAACGGTCACTATGCCAGAGAATGTATTCACAGATTTAAAGTGTGTAACTTTTGTAATGTGCATTTGGAAAAAATGTGTCTAAAAAAACGGAACAAAAGAGTAAAGCAAAGAGTAAATTATTTAGAAGAGGGCATAAAAACAGAAGACGGTAGTAATAATGAACACAATTTTTTTCACTTAGAACAAATTCTTTTAGGGGACATTGAATTATCGAATGCAGATTCGATGAATATGGAATCCAAGGCGGAATCGTTGGTCATTGATTTGTCAATAAACGGAGTTAAAATTATAATGCAAGTAGACACCGGATCATATGTAACAGTGATATCAAAAGAGTCAAAAGATCGATATTTTTCACATACAGCAATGATCGAACCTGACCTAACCTTAACGACATATGGTAAAAACGATTTGAAGCCTATAGGGATGCTAACAAATTTGAAAGTGTCATTTAATGATAAGGAAGTAAATGATGTAAAATGCTATGTTTTACCAGGGAGAGGTCCCTCTTTGTTGGGAAGAAGCTGGCTTAACAAACTTGGTATGTGGCCATTCAAACTAGAATTAAATTATTGTAATTCAGAGGATACAAGTGAGAAAGTAATGGCTAAGGTTAAGTCATTATTCCCGAAATTATTTAGTCCAGGGCATGGAGTTTATATAGGAAAAAATGTTAAATTAATGTTTAAAAAAGACACAGTGCATGTACAATTAAAACCACATAGGGTGTCTTTTGCACTTAAAGACAAGGTAAAAAAAGAAATAAAAAGATTAATTTCCGTAGGTAATCTAGAGCCTGTGACGGATAGTAGTTGGGCGACACCTACAAGGCCTGTTCTAAAATCCAATGGGGAAGTTAGAGTGTGTGGTAACTTTAAGTTAACCGTCAATCCAAATTTAATTATCAAGCGTCAACCTGTGCCAAGTAAAGAAGAGATTTTCAGTAAATTACAAGTAGGTAATAAATGGTCCCAGATTGATTTAGCACATGCATTCATGCAATTCAGAGTTGATGAAAGTTCCAAAGAAGCACTAACAATTATTACAGATGAAGGTTTATTTCAATATACCAAACTACCGGAGGGTATGGCTTCCAGCCCTGGAGAATGTCAGGAAATTTTAATGGAAATACTTAATGGAATTCCTTACCCTGAAATTTGTATAGATAATATTTATTGTACAGGTAGAACAGATGAAGAGCACATTTCTATCATAACCGAAATCTTTAGGCGCTTAAATGATGCAGGCTTAAAAGTAAATGAAAGAAAGTGTGAATTTTTAAAAAGTAAGTTGGAGATTTTAGAATTTGTTCTGGATAAACAAGGAATTCACCCAGCAGAAAGTAAGGTTATTGCAGTCATGGGTGCTCCAAGACCTAAATATTGCAAACAGTTAAGGAGTTTTCTTGGGTTAATAAATTTTTATTAATCATTTCTGAAGCATAGAGCTGATAAACTGAGTTGTCTTTATGACCTGCTGAAGTCAGAAAAGTGGTATTGGTCCGAAGAATGTGAGGAAAGCTTCAAATGGATCAAGAATCAAATCGTGTCAGATAAGGTATTGACATTGTTTGATCCAAATGAACATCAATATGGATGTCATGCGATGCCAGTCAATATGGACTGTCAGCGATCCTTTCACATAAATTCAAGAATGGAGAGGAAAAACCCATAGCATTTGCATCGAAAGTAATTCCGGTAACTGAGAGGCATAGGGCAATTATTGATAAAGAAGCTGCTGCCATCATCTTTGGCTTCAAGAAATTTACCAGTATGTCTATGGAGCTCACATCATTCTCAGAACAGACCATGAACCTTTGAAATACATTTTTGGAAATTACAAAAATCTATCTGTCACAATTCAAAATAGATTACAAAGATGGGCTTATTATCTTTCAGGATTCACTTACCGTATAGAAGTCGTAAGGTCCTCAGGAAACGGTAACTGTGATGCCTTGTCAAGATTGCCTTTAACTGCCTCCGGTATTTGATACAGAATTTACAGCTCTTAACTATGTGGAAGAAGGGATGCCTTTGTTGAATTACAAACAAGTGGTCACTGAATCAGTGAAAGATAGAATATTAAGCAAGGTGATAAATTGGGTAGCCGCGGGGTGGCCAACTGAAAATAAGAATTTATCTGAGATCGAAAAGAAGTTTTTCTCAAAGAAACTAGAATTATCGCTGGATAAAGGATGTCTCATGTGGGGAATAAGAGTGGTTATTGTAGTATAAGACAGTAACCTCTATTTATAATTTATAATATAATCGATTACACATGTTAGTTAGATAAAGGCAAGACAGATGGTATATTTTGTAATAAATAATAAAGCACACCTACGTTTGTTCTAAAGGTATTTTTATTAATTAATTATACATATTACATGGTGTCAGGTGAAATACCTACAAATTGAAAATGAATAATTCTAATTTGCGGCTGCAATCTCTTCAATTTGACAAGAACATTGCAACGAAGTGGCCAAAATGGAAACAGGGATTCATTCTCTATTTAAAGGCTATAGAGAAGTATAAATCAACAGATGAGGAATTGAAAATAGCTCTTCTATTAACACAAATGGGTGAGGAAGCCATAGAAATACATTCTACATTCCAAGGTAAGAAAGATACTTTAGAAGCTGTTTTAAAATTATTTGATGAGTATTGTATTCCTAAAGTAAATTTGGCAATGGAGTCCTTTAAATTCAATAAGATAAAACATTCCCCAGGACAAACATTTGATAATTACTTAACTGAGCTAAAAAGTCAAGCACTCAACTGCAATTTCGTGTGCTCTAAAGCCGATTGTAAAACTTCATTCGCGGATAGAATGCTAATTGACCATATAGTGCGTAACCATAATGACCCAGAAGTTCAAAAAGTATTGATTAAGGAGACCAAAACGCTAACATTGCAGGAGGTGACGCAAATTTGTCGAGCAGCAGAAATAAGTCAATCTTATAGCAAGGAAATGGTTGGAGAAGGCACGCTAGGTGATGTTAATGTTAACTATACCAATATGGTTAATAAAAACAAACCTTTTACATCCAGACGTACTAAGACTGATAAAGAGACTGAATATAAATGTAAAAAATGCCGTACCACTCACGGACCAAGAGATTGCCCAGCATTTGGTAAAAAATGTTTTTTATGTGGGAGGTTAGGTCATTTTAAAATCGGGTGCATCTCACGAAAAAAGAGAACTGCAGTGAATGAGGTTGAAGAAGACTCATCCTCCGAGTCAATGTTTGATTGTAACGTTATTACTGATGTGAATGCTATTAACTCAGATCTATGGAAGGAATATATTTATATTAATAATGTACCCGTACTTTTTAAGCTGGATACGGCTAGTGATATTAATATTTTGCCCAGTAAAATTTGGAATAAAATAGAACTTGATGGTAAATTGACTAAAACTTCAATGAAGGTTAAGTCATTTGGAGGCTTTATCTCTAAACCTTTGGGGAAAACTATTTTAGAGGCTAATTATAAAAAGAAGAATTGTGACATTGAATTTGTAGTAATGAATTGTAACTCATCTCCTATACTTGGTGCAGTAACGTGTGAAAAATTGGGGCTAATTAAACGAGCTTATACTTTATCTAAAGTTGATGATTTGACTATTAAAAATTTAGAAGATGGAAAACCAGAATTTATTCAAAATAACAAGGATGTTTTTACTGGTCTGGGTAAAATTCCCTATGAAGTTAAGATTACGCTTAGCAATGATGCGGTACCTACTGTGAGGCCAGCGAGGAGACTTCCAGCCTCTCTCAAATCTAAACTTAAAAAAGAAATCAATAGGTTAGTGGACTTAGGAGTAATAACACCAGTAGAAGAGCCTACAGATTGGGTTCATGACATAGTGGTAGTTGAAAAGAAAGATGGATCTATTCGGCTGTGTTTGAATCCCATTCCATTGAATAAATACATAAAAAGGGAACATTATAGCATCCCTACTCAAGAAGAACTAACTGCTAACCTTAGTGGGAAAAAATGGTTTACTGTGCTCGATATGAAGGAAGGGTTCCATCAGTTTCCTCTAGATGAGAATTCGAGTCGTTTATGCACTATGAATACCCCATTTGGTCGATATCGATTTCTAAGAGTGCCCTACGGTTTGTCTAATATTCCGGAGATATTTCAAAGGGAAAATACTAAAATATTTGGAGACATAGAGGGAGTGCAAATAATGTTCGATGACATAATAGTTTCGGGCCGAACAGAAATTGAACATGCTAAAAGTTTGGAAGAGGTTATAAAAAGGGCCAGACAGTCCAACATTAAATTTAATAGCAAGAAACTCCAGTTTAATTTAAATGAAGTTAAATATTTGGGACTAGTATTTGGAGCAGATGGAATCAAACCGGATCCTCTCAAGGTAAGAGCCATTTCTAATATTAAAGAACCTCAGTCTCCGAAGGAAATTCAAAGATTTTTAGGTGCAATAAATTTTTTGAACAAATTTATTCCAGCCTATTCACAAGTCACCGCCCCTCTTAGGGAATTATTGAAAAAGAGTGCTCAGTGGCAATGGTCTGATTCACAGAAGCAAGCTTTCTCTATTATAAAATCTTTAGTTTGTAATGCGCCCACTCTCAAACTGTTTGATCCGTCACTTAAAATTGAGATCCAATGTGATGCCAGTAAGGATGGGCTTGGGAGCTGTTTACTCCAAAACGGGCAACCAGTCGTATTTGCCTCAAGAAGTCTTAATGACTCAGAAAAGAATTACAGTCAGATAGAGAAGGAGATGCTTAGCTTATGCTTCTCGGTCAATAGATTTCACCACTTTATTTACGGTCATAATAATGTTGAGATTTTCACGGATCATAAACCGTTGTTAGCAGTGCTCAATAAGGAGCTGTATAAAAATTCTTCAAGACTCCAAAGAATGCAACTGAAGCTATTAAAATATAAATTTTTATTATCCTATATACCAAGTTCAAAAATGTATATAGCGGACATGCTATCAAGAGCCTTTCTTGAAGAAGAGGGACCGGAAGACGTAGACTTTTCTCAGGTGGTTCATGCCATTACGCTAGAAGAATTGTTGCCGGTGCCATCAGAGGATATAAAAATCTTGCAAGAAGCCACCAGGGATGATTTCAGTGGACTTACAAATTGTATCAGGAATGCTTGGGAAGGAGTTCATAAAAAGTGTTTGGAACGTGAAATAAAGGTTTTTTATGGGCTCCGAGACGAACTTTCAGAAAATAAAGGAATTTTATTTTATAATGATAGAATTATTATACCACCGAGTCTCCGACGTCACTTCGTAAGCCAAATTCATTCTAAAGCTCATCTTGGAATAAACAAAACCGTTTCCCGTATTAAGAGCCTTATGTATTGGCCAAACATGTCCGAATACATTACAAACTTCATAAATTCTTGTTCCACGTGTCAAACCTTCCAAAACAATAAACCTAAAGAACCTCTTATAACATATGAAATTCCTAAATTTCCGTTTCAAGTTATTGGTATGGACATAGGCGAGTGTAATTCGAAAATTTTTCTGGCTGTAGAAGATTACTACTCAAGATGGTTGGATATTATACCGCTCAAGAATAAAACATCCACTGAAATTATCAAAAAACTAAAAATTCTTTTTAGTAATCATGGCACGCCTGAAATTGTACGTTGTGATAACAACCCGTTCAGTAGTGCAGAAATGGCAGCTTTTGCCAAACATTGGGGATTTAAAATTTGTACATCTAGTCCTCACTACCCTAGATCTAATGGTCTCTCGGAGAAAGGGATAGGTGTCGCGAAGAAAATGATAAAGAAAGTCTCTTATTCAGGAGGAGACATTTATGAAGCCATTCTAGAATACCGAACAACTCCCCTTTCTGGGCTCGAGTATTCTCCAAGCCAACTGTTGATGGGTCGAAGACTGCGAACCAGGGCCCCAGCAAGCATTGATCTTCTTATTCCCAAAATACCAGACGATGATGTGCGCCAAAGAATGGAGCTTCTAAAATTCAAAAGTAAAAAATATTATGACTCAACTTCACGTCAATCAGAGGAGTTCAAGATGGGGCAACCAGTTTATGTTAAATGGAAGGATCGATGGAAAGAAGGATCTATTACAAAGGTTCTCCCTGAACCAAGATCATACTTGGTCAGAGACCAATATGACAACGAATATAGAAGAAACTCATCCCACTTAAGACGCCTCACCATACCTAACACTGATCCTCTACTCAACCCAACTGATTCTGATTCTGATCCTCTACTCCAACCCTCTAATGCTTTATTTCAGGAGGAACAGAGACAGTCTCCGCGTCACCCGCAGAATGGTTCTTCCCTGCTGTTACCAGGACTGTCAATTTCCAATGATCAAGCTCAGCAAGCATCTCCAACTAGTGAAGGTATGCGCACCAGATCGGGCCGCCTGGTGAAGCCACCAAAAAGACTTTGTGAGGATTAAGGGAAGGGTGTAGTATAAGACAGTAACCTCTATTTATAATTTATAATATAATCGATTACACATGTTAGTTAGATAAAGGCAAGACAGATGGTATATTTTGTAATAAATAATAAAGCACACCTACGTTTGTTCTAAAGGTATTTTTATTAATTAATTATACATATTACAGTTATACCAGAATCACTTCGACTTATCTTACTGAAGCATTTACACATATCACACCTTGGTAAAACTAAGATGAAGCAAATGGCAATATCTTATTTTTGGTGGCCGAACTTGGATTTAGATATTGAAAATTACGTTGGAAGTTGTTTCACCTGTGTAGCAAATAAAAAGAATCCAACCAAAATTGCGAATTCGCAATGGCCTTATCCAAGCAACGCTTGGTCTCGACTACACGCTGATTTCTTAGGTCCTTTACGAAATAGGATGTTTTTAGTTGTCATAGATGCACACAGCAAATGGGCCAGAAGTTTTTGATATGAGAGATAATACGAAAGTCTGGAAGGTTATTCAAATCTTCAAAAAGTTATTTGTCAGACACGGATTGTGTGATCATTTGGTTACTGATGGAAACTTTTTGAAAAGGAATGGTATAAGGCATACAGTAACACCTCCAAAACATCCAGCAACTAATAGAGCTGCAAAAAATTTTGTTGGTACGTTCAAAGATAAAATGTGCAAGATGTTAAAATCTGTCGAATATGCTATGGACAATTTTCTTTTAGACTACAGGCGAATAGAACATTCTACAACCGAAAGATCACCAGCTTATCTTATGTATAAAAGAGAAATGAAAACGAAATTTGGCCTTCTGAAACCAAATGTGAGTAATGATGTGGAACTTAAGCAGTGCCAATCCTTCATAAGAAATGAATCATCTCGTTGTATCAGGTAAATGATGAAGTAATGGTAAATGATTTTAACGTAAATGCCGAAAATTAGAGGACTCCAGGAAGAATAAAAAACGCAATTGTCACCTGTCACATTTTTAGTTGAAACAGACAATGGTATTACATGCAAACACCATGTGGACCAAATCGTCAGATTTCTCCATAAAAAAAATAATAAGAGAAGAGGCTATTTCTATAAATCAACAAGAGAGCAACCAAAGAATCGGTCATGGAAGTGGTAGCCCTCCTTGAGAGCTGCAGAAGACTCAGTTATTTGTGTCAGTTAATTTGTGTTCTTAATTTTATACAAAACCTATATGTATTTCTTATATATATTTTTTTCATGTTTTTAATATGTTGCTATTTTTATAAATATGGTACACATTCTTTAGAAAGGGGGAAATTGTAATATATCGATTATACTAATCAGTGATTCAGTTGTATTAACCTAACAGTGTTATCTTTTATGATGAATAAAATAGGTGTGTTCACTAATATTGTAGTTTTGTGCTTTACTATTCCAAGTACTTAACAGGTCTGTATGATGAAGTGTTGTTCCTGTTGTTATTTGGTTGGTAAATCATTGTGACTCATGAGTATTTTCATTGTAAGGTTTTCATTTTATTGTTCTGATTACAATATAAATTTATATTGAGTACAAAACTAGAAAGTATTCTTTATAATTTTTATTTTATTTTATTTATTTTAAATGATATTTACAACTGTATACAGAAAAAATACATCTAGTAAATTTGCACATTGGTATAAAGACATGGAACACATGTTGAGAAACTACCCATTGGTAGCACTCTAATAATATGTCTATATTAGAAGATCACGTGGCCATCTTCTTTTCAGACGCCTCGGAGGGTTATCAGGAATCGAATAGGAAGCAAGGTTAGAGACAAGAGGGTTGGGATGGTTATGAAGTTTATTATGGAAGGACAGGTAACTGGATTGGGCCAAATCTGATACATAAGGAACATTAAGGTCATTATGGATAATTTTATTTGTAACAAAGTAAGGAGCATTGAGGATTTTACGAAGGATTTTGGATTGCAAGGACTGTATGCGAGAGGAATTTGAAGGCTTGGTGGAGCCCCATAGCTCAACCCCGTAAGTCCAAATAGGCCTTATTATAGTCATGTAAATCAGTCTTTTATAATTGATTGGAAGGTTAGAGCGTTTGTCTAGTAAGTGTTGAAGTAGTCGGAAACGTCGAGCGGTTTCTTGTCGTTTCAGTCTGGTATGAGGATTCCAAGTTAGACGTTTGTCCAGATGGAGTCCTAGGTAACGGATTTGTTCAACAGGAATAAGTGAGGTGTTGTTAAAGGATACTGAAGGACAGGAAGTCATTGGTTTACGACGAAGGGTGAAGGTAATTTGATGGGATTTATTGGAATTTATTTTAATTCTCCAGTTCTGACACCATTCTTCAAGGTTTGTGATGTGGGATTGAAGGGTTTGGGATGCAATAGATGGGTCGTTATTGACTGATAGGATACATGTGTCATCAGCATATGTGGTATGACAGTGTTGGGATGGGTTGGGATGTCAGCTGTATAAACTGTGTAAAGGATAGGACCTAGGATACTACCTTGAGGAACTCCTGCAGACTGGGAAAAATGGGATGTATATACATTGTTGTGATTTATTTTAAAGTATCTATCAGTAAGGTAGGAACGGATAATGAGGAAGTAGGTAGATGGTAGGAATTTTCGGAGCTTGTACAGCAGTCCCGGGTGCCAAACTCTATCAAACGCCTGTTCAACATCGAGAAAGGCTCCCGTACAGTACATACCGCGCTCCAATGCAGAGGATACTACGTCTACCACACGATGGCATTGCTGTATAGTGGAATGGGAGGAGCGGAATCCAAATTAGTGATCTGGGATTATGTGATTAGAATCTAGGATTGGGTGGGTACAGGCGTTTTAAGATTAGTTTTTCCAGGATTTTTCCCATGATGGGTAACAGAGAGATGGGACGGTAAGAGGATGGATATTCTGGTGGCTTTTTGGGTTTGTGGATCATTTTGACAATAGATGTTTTCCAAGGATTAGGGAAATATGTTGATCGGAGTACAGCATTATATATGAAAGTAAGGAATAGGATGGCTTTTCGAGGAAGAAGTTTCAAGATCTGGGATGTTATTAGGTCATGTCCAGGAGCTTTGTAGGAGGGTAATATTTGAATGATGTTGGATATTTCTGTGGGATGAAATGCTTTAGGTGGAAGGGACATTTGGAGAGGAGTATCCAGTTCTGATTCAATACATTCGACAAGGATATCAGGATGTGGGTTGAAAATTTGGAACAGATGTTGACCGAATAACTGGGCTTTTTCTTCGTCGGATTTGGACCAGGTTTGGGATTCATTAAGAAGTCGGTGATTAAAATCTTTAAACTTCAGAAGTTTTTGGTTGTAGTCCATAGTGATTTGTCAGTTGTTGTAATATTTTCAGTTAGGTTCAGTAATTGTTGAGTTTTATATTTTCTGATTTTAGTTTGTTAGTCAATTCGGTATAGTACGTTTTGTCTGAAGGATATCTAGTCCTGTGCCACTTCGATCTTGCTCTGCGTTTATCCCTTAATAAGATTCGAATATGCTGTGGCAAGTTAATATGTCTTAAATTATTGCTTTTATTATTAACAAATGTGTTATTATTTATACTCGTTGTTATAGTTGTATTAAGGTTTTCTATGGCATTATCAATATGTTGTTTTGTCTTAAGGGGAATTTTTAAGTCCAGTTTATCTTCCAGATCATGATGAAATTTGTGCCAGTCCACTCGTCCTGTAATTAGTTTAGGAAGTTTAGGTTTAGGAGCAAAGTTCGAATGTAGTAAAAGCAAAACTGGACTATGATCTATGACTAAGGTCATCCAGGGATTTGATAATGGATTGGGAGGAGGAAATCTGGGAGGTGATAAATATATCCAGGATATCGGGACGTTTTTTCAGAGATGTAGGCCAATATGTAGGATTCATGGGTGAGAGGATTGAATAACTGTTGGAAGAAGAGACACGTGATAGGATGCTACCGCGGGAGTTGGATGTTCGACAACCCCATCGTTGATGTTTAGCATTGTAGTCTCCTCCAGCAATAAAGCGCGCTCCGAGGGATTGAAATAAGGAATCAAGTAGGCTATATAAGAGAGGGAATTACCAGGAGGACAGTATACAGCTGAAAGTGTTAGATGGAAAGGACGAGTTGAAAGGATTACAGAAGTTGATTGAATGGCATCAGTTGGAGTAGAAGGGATAAGGGAATGCGATAGAGATTTATGTATAAGGATGCAAGAGCCAGCGTGGGAAGTGTTGTCTGGATGGTCAGATCTATAAGTGATGTAGTCACGTATGTAGAATTGTGTCCGTTGAGTGAAATGAGTTTCTGTCAGAAGAGCAATGTCAATATAATTGTCATGGAGAAATATGTCTAGTTCGTCACGGTGGTTTTGTAGTCCGTTAGCGTTCCATAAGAGGATACCTAGGGGGCTTTGTATTCATCGGAAGTTGAACGGGATTTCGGAAAGGAGTCTTGTGAGAAGAGTTATAAGCGGTTTGATAGTCTGTTGAAGATCTATCAGGAATGATGATAGGATAGAGTTGATGTCGGATGATGTTTGGCTGGGAAGTGGATTTAGGTCATGAGGTTGTGATGAGTAATCTATGCGAATAGGATTGCTGGGTGGAGGGTGGGTCCGACGTGGAGTACGAGGAGTAGGATCTAAATTCTGTTGGACTTGTGATGGGAGGTTCATCTTGGGAGTAGGAACGAGTGGAGCTGGGTGTGGGTGCTCTGGCGGGAGTTTGACCCTTAAGGGTAGCTGATGGGGAGGGATTGGCTGACGAGGCTGTTGAGGTTGAGTATTAGAGCTTTTGGGCTTGGATTGGGAGGTTTGAGGCGCCTGACTTTGAGGCTGCTTCTTAATGATGCAAGACTGCCATTGAGAATTTCTTGAGTTCTGTTGAGGATAATTCTTAAGTGTAGAGATGGATGGTTGTTGTTGGACGGCGATGGAAGGTGAAGTCGGCAAAGGTGGGAATGTTTCCTGATTTTCAATTTCAGGTGGCTCAGGACAAGTTTTTTGAGCAGGTCCAAGGGTTTTCGTCGCTAAGTTGCGTGATCTCTGTTTGTGAAGATTTTTATACACCTGACAACCTCTATAGCTTGCAGGGTGGGCTTCACCACAAAGAGCACATGTAGCGGGCTCATCTTTTGGCCTCTGGCAAGTGTCTGAAGCGTGAAAACCGGCGCATTTAACACATCTGGCCTCGTGATGGCAATATGTCTTCGTATGTCCTAAGTTTTGACACTTAGTGCATTGTACTATTAGGGGCTTCTGCCTTGGTTCTTCAAATCGTACTGTCGAGTATACTAAACGTTGAACCTGAAATATTTCATTATTCGTTTTTGCTGGTTCCAAATCTATAAAGAATAATGGAAGCGGATATCTTTCCCTAGGATGTAGTACGGGTGCTATGTGCCTGACGTTATGACCGATTTCTTCCAGGCCTGTTTTGATGACAGATATAGGAGTGGTTGGATGTAGACCTCTCAGGACTACTCGAAACGCCTTGTCCTGTTTCAATTGGTAACAATGGAAGTCGTAGTTTTTGGAAGTTAAATGGCTAATCAATTCTTTATAGTTTTCTCTAGAGTTCGTGTTTATTTTAATGTCATTGATTCGAGAGAAGCAGCGAAAATTTGGCTGTCCGATTAGTTTTGCAATTTCTTGACCAAACGACACGAAGTTCTCAATTTTTGAAACAAAAACAGGTGGTGGTTCGGGGTCAGAAAAATCTTGAGGCTTCGGAATCTTGCTTGATAAATTGTTATCGAGAATAGTATTCTTGCTGGCTGAAGTGCTTGGTGCAATTGGCTCTGATTGTGTGGCATTAGATTTACTCCTCGTTTTAGGTGGAGATTTTTCTTGTTCTGCTGGCTTATTTAATTTGTTTTATTTATTTTTTGTTTTTTTCTTATTTGGTGAGTTGCTTCCCGAACCGGGAGCGGAGTTTCGGACACGCTTTTGGAGCGTACGTCTTTTCAAGTATTGCGAGTCAGTCTCGCTAATTTCTGAAAAGGGAGTCTCGTTCTCCGAGTCTTCACAAGAAGTGTTCTTATCCAAATCCATGGATTTATCCATGATGGATAAATGAGTGTGAGAGAAAGAGAGAAAAAAAAATGTTTTTTAAACCTAAATATTAAAATGAAAATTATAAGATAGCTTCTTAAGAACTAAACTATTTACAAACTATATACAGATATAATATAAAATAATTCATTTCAGAATTAATTAATGAGAAAATAAAATAAAAGTCTCCTGAAAAATATTAAAAATATAAAGAGAAAAAAAAAAAGAAAAAAAAAAAAAAAAACCTAAATGTGTTGGATTAGAACTGCGAACAAAGCCGAAGAATGTTAGTATACACAGAGCCGAGTCTTGACCGTAACTTATTACAGATAAGGTAAACCCGTAAGGGATTACGGGCCACTTGGGCTTGCCGAACGAACACTGATTTATTACTGCTTCATTGTTAATCAATAGTTACTAACCTGAACATATGTGACATAAAATATACCACTGTTTATATAGTCACTGTTGATATAGTCTTACACCAGAATTTTAAGTAATAACCACATTACATAGTAACAAATACAGAGTACTTGTAATTATAATACATTATAATTTAAAGATGAATGTGATTACCCTAACGAATGTAAGGAGAACGAATAATCTGGTGTTTATTTTCTTATCATTATCATTAAACTTCAGAGGGATTCATCTCATAATACATATTTTTATTTCTTAAGTCGTGTTACTATTGATAGGTCGTTTGTGCTTTATAGAAAGCGATTAAACGTTTACAAACCTATTTTAAAATTCAAATAAAATTGTCTTCAAATTGCAGGCTTTTCAAAAAAACAAAACAAAAAAAAAAACGGTCTACATAAGATTTTGGATGTGCTCCCAATCGAGAACATCCAATACAAACTACGCGTTTCATCTCTCTGGTTCTCTCTCCCTCCCTATGATGCAATGGATAAGGTGCTGTAGAAAAAAATAGAAAAAGAAAAAGGTGACAGCAACATATTTATAGTAAACATTTAAAACCATCGAATGAAGAAGAAAAATTGTAAATCTTGCCTAGTATTTACATTGGAATTCTGTGATTAGATACTATTTAAGTACATTTTATCGTTGAGCTGGACTTACAAAACATGTCCATCAGTCTTCTTGAGGATAGAATGGGGAAGACCCAAAGGTAGGCAGCAGGGCCACCAAAAAGAGCAGCCAATCAGAAGCCAGGATTTCAGTGACGTTATCATGGCGGGAAGTTTGAATTTCAATTTGAACAACGGCACGCTGCCTTTTAGGACCTCTAACCAGCCTTAACCACCAGGTGGTCAGTCACGTGACCACCAGTCACGCCCCTTTTCGATCATGTGGCCCTCATATTTTCCCCCCACTCCTCCCTCAAAGAGGCTGAGTGTATCCGGCCGTCATATTGTTTTCACGCACTTACGAGGTTTGCACCTTCTATGACGTCACGAGGTCCCCTTATCGACCCTGTGACCATCATAGTTCAGTAGAGAAGAAATGGGGGAGCTGGCACACCGATTTGCACAGCCAATCAGAAGCCAGGATTTCAGTGACGTCATCATGGCGGGAAGTTTGAATTTGAATTTGAACAACGGCACGCTGCCTTTTAGGACCTCCAACCAGCCTTAACCACCACGTGGTCAGTCACGTGACCACCAGTCACGCCCCTTTTCGATCCTGTGACCATCATATTTTCCCCCCACTCCTCTCTCTAAGAGGCTGAGTGTACCCGACCGCCATCTTCTTTTCATGTACTTACGAGGTTTGCATCTCCTATGACGTCACGAGGTCTCCTTTTCGATCCTGTGACCCTCACATTTTCCCTCCACCCCTTCTCAAAGAGGCTGAGTGTACCCGTCCGCCATCTTCTTTTCATGTAGTTACGAGGTTTACGCCTTGTATATCGTCACGCCCCTTTTCGATCCTGTGACCCTCACATTTTCCCCCCACTCCTTTCTAAGATGATAAGCCCGGCCGCCATTTTGTTTTTTCCGGTAATCTTCCTAATGTTTATCTTTTACATAACCTTCTCAATGTTTACCTTTTCAGAGTCACGTGATCGGTCACGTGACTAGCGATTTGAGAGACAGGGGAGCCTTTGTCCGCCATTTTGTTTTTCTATAGAATAGAATAGAATAGAATAGAAAAATCATCTTTATTCTGGGACTAGGTCCCTTTAGAATAACAGTATTGTTCATATATATTAACTACAAATCTGGTCAAAAGACTTATTACAATGAATAATGACAAAATACATGTAATACATTAAGTATTAATTAAGCTCTTAGGATAAATTAACGAGGACAGTTTGGTAATAGGGGTTCAGTACTACAATATTGGAGCTAAAATAATTGCATAATAATCACTGAATGAAATTACAAGGATAGTAAAATCTATTTTATAGGTAAAGCATTGTAGTGATGGAATATAAAAATTTAAAAAAATAATAATAACTGTTAATATTTAGGGAAAGAAATTATAAAAACTAAAACAAAAAAATATGTAAAACTTAATCGATTCATTACATCGATAACGGGTTTATATTTCTCTTTCCGATACTCCTCAATCTCTTCTCTACTTCTCTTCAATAAGTTACATTTTCGTTGAATTGCTTTCCTCATTTCAATAATTTGGCGAGTAACCGCTTCAGAAGATGTTGACGGTTCCATATCTACTGTCTGACTGAGCATTAATTAATCGTTCAAGGTATTATATAAGTACCAAATCCTTTTCTATATCTGCCGTTTGAAATTTCCCTGTCTTTATCTAACACTATAAAGGCGTACTTGTCGTGTTTCCAACACCAATGACATATTTTTTTTAATGTTTTCAAATCCATATCGGAGTTGACATGATCGTCATAGATTCTTCTTAAATTAAGTTCATCTTGTCGGAATAGAATGAGAAGATTTGCATTTTCTCTGATTAAATGTTTCGGAATTCTGGTATAACTCTGACTCAAGTAGAAACTGTCCACACCATTATGCCGCCCCATGCAAAAGTAGGCTCGAACATTGTCTTGTTTATCGCCGGCGATATCATCGAAAATAAATATAGAATTGACTCGAGCTTCCTTTGGTGGCGGTACATTTGAGTTATTTTCGTATTGAAAAAACCCAATATCCTCTAGAGGTTCTAGTACCCGCGCTAGTTGCCTATACTTTGGCTGATGTAAAGATTTAGAAAATAAGTAAATATTCTCATACCTCAAACCTAAAGGATCGTAGATTAAACTCAACATGAGATTCGTTTTTCCGCAGTTTGATGGTCTACATATTAGACACCTAATAGAGTTGGGAATGAGAGGACCGTGTCTCGATGTTTTTATTCGGGAACAGCTCTTATCTTCGAGATTGGAAATTTGGAGAGTATGATGTTGCTTTACCAGACGCATGTTGAATTCTGACCAGAATCGGTGTACTTCGCTCCCTTTTATACTTACCAGGGCTGGCCACGTGGTGGTTAAGGCTGGCCGGACGGCAGACCACGTGGTAGTTAAGGCTGGCCGGAGGGGATGGAGCACCGATTGCCAGGTGGTTAAGGCTAGGATGAGGTATTACATTAAATGGTCGCGAACTGCTGGTTCGCGACCATTTTGAATACCTCATATCTCATCAAAGGTTCACCGTTGGTGATACTGTTGTCTCAATACAAACCGATATTATTTCCGTGGGAAACGTTGACTACTATGGTACGCCTGGTCTTTTCGAACTATTGTTTATGGCAAATCCAAAACTTGAACTTGCAACAAAGGGTGACTTCGACATATACAAGAAAATATTGAACCAGACCAACGCTCACAAGAAGGAATACAGCCCAACTGGCCCAATACGACAACTAAAGAGCAATTTGAAATATAAAAATGTGATCTCTAAACTATTCTCGTCGAAGAAAGGAAGTGGAAACGATGATCCCAACATTTTAGTTAACAGATTGAGAAAGTTGATCGAATCTCCCGATAGCGCTAAGAAACGAACAGAGATTCGTCGTATAGAATCGCAACTCCGGATAGGTGGCATAATAGCTTAGTAATATGATCAGAAAGAAAGGCAATAAGGTTTTGGTCAAGTGGCTTGGTTTCGATAATTCACACAATAGCTAGGAGAAGATCACCGATATCAATATATAAGGAGCGCTTATCGCTACAATAAGCATTGAGTCATGAGACGCTGTGCTGACAACAACAAAAAGAAGAAAAAGAAGCTGCGAGTTATTGTAACGCCAAAACGGATTGGAGGTAGTGCCACTAAATTGAGTAACGAAGCTAAACGATATCAGAGAATTATACCTAAAACGAGATTGAGTAATTACGACCTACTACTGTTGGCGAGAGTGCATAAAGTACGCACATTTAGAGGTGTGTTTATGAGAGACGAATTTCCTAACAAACCGTGGAAAAACGAACGTGCAATTTTCAATTTAGACAACAGTTACGGAAAAGGTACACATTGGGTCTGCTATAAGAAAATTGGACAATTGGTTTACTACTTCGACAGTAGTGGAGCTGAACCTCCATCCGAGTTCATGCGTTATATGAAAAATAATCGAATCTCTACGAACGATAAACTGTATAAAGAAACGAGGACTAACAATTGTGGTCAGCTGTGCCTCCTCTATTTACTGGATCTCATATAGAAAATTTCCGGTAAGGAGAAACCATGGGTTTAGATTTCAGAAAGGTATATAAAGGCGTGTCCGCGAACAGAAGCATCATTCAGAAAAAATTAAATATAAATTGTTTTAAATTTTAACAAAATAATAAATCATTTATGTAGGATTAAAGTAATATGAATAATTATTAAACCAAAATTATTTTATAGAGGAATTCAATTGCTTGGTCCATCTTAATATACTATTTCACTGGTACTGCCCACAGCAGGGGACTGCTATTTCATATTGCCAATCGCTAATGCTTGTCAATTTTGCTGAAACTGCTCTCAATCTTCTCAATTTAGGGTCCTAGTTTGATATAATTATAAATTAAAGTGTTAACCTTAAATATAATGATTTTTATTTGTATCGGAAGGATAGCAATAGATTTGATGGTGGAGTTTCAATCTTATTTAATTAATACAATCCATTTTTTTTTTTTTGTAGTTTAAGTTGAATAACAAGGTTAAGTTATGTCTGTACTATGAAATGTCAACAATTATCCACATATTAATTCCCACCTTCTACAAAATGATTGTTCCTTACAATATTTTGAATATAAAATATTAGCGTTCATGGCATTGATAAGATGATAAAGCATTATTTTAAGAACTGAGGATTTATCTCAGTTTTTAAATTTATTACTAATTATTATTGTGATGAGTAATAGTAATTATTACATGATTGATTAGAAATAAATATCATATATTTGTAATGAAAACAGCAGGAAATATTTTACTGTTTTATCGATAGGTAATCAGTAAATCAGCACTTCAATTAAAAAATACAAAATGATTTTTCAATGTCTGCCTCTGAAAATTCACCTGAAGTTAAAATGTTTGGGATAATTTGATTAATTTTATGTCATTTGCATCTAGATGTATTTGAATTTCTGTGTAAATTACTTCTGGTGGAATAAATAATTTTGTCCTCAAACTTCAAAAAATGTTTTATTATTTCATGCAGCTTTGTTTAAATTAAAAAAATATTTCATTTAATTTTTCCGGACTTGATGAAAAAAAAAAAAGGAAATGCAACGTATCAAGATGAATGTTATCAACGAAACAATGCTCCGATATGATAACATTACCTATAACCATCGTGCTGCCAACAGCTTCACTGCTCAGAAAGGAGCAGTACAGATATGACGTCAGGCTGGCGAGTAGTGCCAACAAAATAGGTTCCTTTCTATTTCACTAAAACAGTGCTCAACTGCCAGCAGTCGCTGCCGTGGACAGTACCAGCGAAATAGTACCTTAAGATGAGTTTGTGGATGGGTAGAGGGGGAGAAAGAAAGTTGCAAAACGTTTTTCCGCTGAGCCCACACTCTTCCGTCTTCTCTCTACTCATTCAGATAGCTCGACTTTCAGTTCAATGTAGGTACTTTAAGTGGTGAAACAATTCTTTTTACCAGTTGAAATTTCTCTTCAGTTTTTTCAAAACGTTTTTCTTTTATCATCATAGTATAAGTATAAGTTAGCCGCCACACCCTCGAGAGAATCAGTCGTCAATATGGCGTCGTGCATAGTAGATCTCCATTGTTTCGTTGACGAAAATTCCGAATTCATCGTTAAAGAACTCGCAGTTTTAAATTTTAACTTTTTATGCGTATGCCACTGGCTTTTCAACCCCCCCAAAGATCTAACAAAATTTAACTCCAAAACTAATCGGACGAATCAATGGCTATCATATCGTTATCACAGAATTAATTGGTACGAAGGAGATGTGGAATACGAACTTCTGAGCTCAATCCTTCGTGACAATCTCGAAAAGTACGCTGTGGTCTACGTAAAAGGACAACAGAAAATGCATTTTCTTCGCCGTTTCATTCAAAGCGCTGTCATTCATCTAGAGGAACGTGATTGCCCCAGAATTGACATTTTAAAACCTCCATTAGCAATGCGCCAATTTGGTGGCTGTCATTGCCTAGTGCATTATGAAAATCCCCAAATGTGTACACATTATCGTGTCTACTCTTTAGCCAGCTGGCTAAATACACATATGTTAATAGTTTTTTTTTTGTTTTTGTTTATATTTAATAATAAAAAAATTAAAAAAAAGAATAAAAAAGAGAAATTAATAAAATAAACATTAAAAATAAAGAAGTTAATTTATTTTATTTTTATTTAATCAAGCATTATGTCACTTTTTTAGTATGCTTTTGAAGAATCTTTAAGTTTCTGTGAATATAAATCTGTACAGATTTTTTTTTCTTTCTTTTTTTTGAAGACTTTTTTTTTCATTTTATATACTTTTTTTTTGTTGATATATTATTGTTGTTACTGTTTTCAAAATAATGGTCACTGACGAGGTATTAGTTTACCCGTAAACCAAAGAATGAGTGTTTTGGTCACTGGCGAGGTATTAATTTACCCGTAAACCTGTATGTTTTTGGTCACTGACGAGGTATTAGTTTACCCGTAAACCAAATAATGGATGTATGGAATGATTGTTTTGGTCAATGGCGAGGCTATGAACGCCCGTAAACCAAAATAATACTTGTTGGAAACTATTAACAACAATATAATATCAGCAAACCATCCTGATGCACTCACACCTTGACGCGGTAGGAAGGCTTATTTCTAAATAATATTTAGAAAACTAAGATGAGTGCAAACAAATCATAAAATCTGTTGATTTGAAAGTTAAAGTTTGAGTTTATATTTTAAGGTACAGTCTACATGATAGATGATTAAAAGAACAAACTCATATAACCTAGACATAATGGAACCTGTCCGCAACTTGATCAAACCTGTTTGTTTACACGTAAATAAATGTAGGTATTGTGAAGATCAAAGTCCATTGTTTATATTTAGATAGGGATTAAGATGTTGTTTACAGTTTGAGGATTAAAGGGATCAAAGTCCATCTGCTATCTGCGCAATAGAATTATGTGTAGTGTTTACATACCTAAAATCACTTCAAAATATTTAAATAGGAAACCTCCAGAGGCCTTTTACAGTATTACTACAATAAATATATTTTTTCCAAATAATAATCAAAAATTAAAAATAAAATGTCGAATCTCTCGAAAACGGTCGGCTTTAGAGAAAAACGGACCTGGGCCCTAGCCTCCAAAGGGCTCTAGGGGGGTCCACAGAATCCCATATAGAACCCAATACCATAATAAAAAAAAGTAGGGAGGTTACTGTAAGGTTATAATAGTTGGGAGAAGAGACGAACGCGAGATTCGTCACAAATATATATGATCCGGTTTACATAGAATAATGAATAATAAAAAATAAATAAATATATTATTTTAAAACATAATAAAAACATAAAATATCGAATATCTCGGAAACGGTTGGTTTTAGAGCAAAAAGGACCTCGGCCCTAGCCCCCGAAGGGCTCTAGGGGGGTCCGCAGAATTCCATGAAGAACCCATTACCATAATAAAAAATTAGGAAGGTTACTGTAAGGTTATGCTGGTTATAATGGTTGCGATGGAGGGGGAAGCGCCAGATTTGTCATTATGAAAAAGGTAAACAATAGGGGAGTTATAGAAAAACAAAATGGCGGACAAAGGCCCTCCTGTCTCTCAAATCGCTAGTCACGTGACCGATCACGTGACTCTGAAAAGGTAAACATTAGAAGGTTATGTAAAAGATAAACATTAGGAAGATTATACATAACATAAACATTAGGAAGATTACCGGAAAAAACAAAATGGCGGCCGGGCTTACTAACGCCTAAAGGTCCCAGGTTCGAATCCCGCCTCATGGCAGACAATTTATTTATCTGTTTCAATAGCCGTGGGGCGACACAGGGTCAGTAGACCCTCGTGGGGCACACCCAGCCTTCTATAAAGTCGATACCCTAAATTAAATAATTAATTAAGTGGGAAAATCTGGTGGTTGAGCGTGATCTCGGTCAAATCGCCTCCTTGCAACAACCGTTGACCTAGAAACAGTGCTTTCCCTAAACAGTACTGAACCACAGACTCTTCATGGGTTGTAGTGGAAGGCTTTTTTTTTTGTTTTCTTTTATTCTGGTTTCTACAGGGAATGTTAGAAACCCAACCTTCGTAATAAAATAAGAAGCAAAGATATAAAATAAGAATGGGATAAAAGTTTTTCTTAATTTGTAGTTTAAATATTAATGAGCCACTATTCATCACTATTATTATTGTTCTTAGATGTGACAAATTGTAATATTTTACAATAAGAATGAAATCCAAAAGTTATTGATATTGGTCGGAAGAGCATTAATTGAGCTTTCCAACGGTCGTATTAAAGTTGAATTCCATGAAAACATTGAAGATTCATGCATGCTTTAAATGACGGCCGGGAAAAAATCGTTGAAGAAAATGGAGTACTAGGAATTGTATTTTTTTATTTATATAAGAATTCGTTTTATGAGTTTAAATGGGCTCTAAAAACGCCTTCTTTTTGATAACAAAAAAATACTAGGTTTCCTTTATAAGAAGCGACATTTGCTTTTTGGAATTTAAGATGCATTCAACTCATTTAATACAATAGTCTATATTTTTTCTTATTTTGCACAAAGAATAAGGAATGTAGTGATATATTGTAACCTTGAAATTCGGACAAAGATAAATAATTTAAAATTTGTTTGAAATTATACTAAATATTTTTTGTCGGCTTCTGTGGCCCACTAGGACCAATGATGGTTGAAAAAAAAAATGTTTGAAATTGGTGATCCACTCACTGTAGCCTCCCTTTGTAAGCGTGAATATTTTTAATATGTGAGAGGGTTTGTCATTTACGTTGTGTTTTTACAATTAACCAGTTTGAAACTCACAAAAATGTACTTTAAAGTTCAGCTCTATCAATATTGTATTTAATGGTTTTGTCGCAAACGTCAATATTTTTAAAAATTAAAATGCCTAAAACGTAAGTTTTCCTTCATCTAATGTTCCGTCTCAACTGCTTCTAAGAACCAAAGAAGGACTTTGCCTACCGACAATTATACGATTAAATGATAGCGCATCCAATCAGCCACAACTAATTTCCGTTGCGGAAACCCCAGATCGACAGCAGACAAAAGAAGCGTAGCCAACGTAATTGAGACAATTGATTAGGGCGAGAATAGATCCCGCACCCCGAGATACCCGAGCCCGGCCGAGCTTCAATTAGAGGAGTCAGCGGCGAACAGCAGAAACCACTTACCCTCGGACCCTTCTTAAGGAGTTCTCTTCCGCCCATCTTCGGTCCTCGGGCTTAACTGTATCTACTGGGCGGTGCGTGTCCCGTCGGGGCATTCCCATCGAATCCGTTACAGATGATGTCCTAATCTAAATCATGTTAAATAATTTTCAAGGCCAAATAGATAATATAATTTTTAAAAAAAAAGAAGAAAGTTGTAGGTCTACTTCTTTAGTTTCAATAACCGCTATTGGTTTTTTTAATTTTGATGCGAGAAGTGTAACAAAATCTCGAGATGTGTAAATAACATCTATTTTTTATTACTCTGTTTGAAATTTGCTAAAACTTTATGAAATGACACTATTTCGATATATTTTAATTAAATTATGAGAACAATAAAATAAATAACACTCATGAATATTGTTTTCTATATGTTAATGTCAAATCGATCTAGTGCGCTCAAATTCCATTTATACCATTTATTAAATAAACAACAATATTACTTAAACAAAAATATTAATTTTCATGAAAATTTAAAAACTTAAGTAATGTTTTCGGGCTAAATATTTTTACTTTCACTTACTTATATATGTAACATATAGTAAGTGTAAGTATTGCGATCGTGAAAATTTTTGAATCTGAGTTTTCAACGGAAATACACATTTTCAGGTCCCCTAAATCCAAATAACCAAGTTCCGAAAAATAGTGTATCAACGATTTTTTGCTTTGACTTACCTATATATGTTTTTTTTTTATATGTTTTCAACGGAAATAAACGTTTTGGAGTACCCTGAGTCCAAATAACCAAGTCCCGAAAAATTGTTTGTGTGTCTGAACACTCCAGCTCGAAAACGAAAAGTCGTACGAAACTGATATTACGTATTTAAGATAGGTATATGCCTTAGATGTGACAGCAACTTTTTCCTTAAAATCGGCTAACTGGAAGTGCCACTTTATATTATCGCTGAAACACCTTTTTACGATTTTCTGAAAAAGGCTCTAACGATTTTTATTAAACTCGGTGTATGGTTGTATAATTAAGTGGTCTTTAATATCATTTAGGTCTTATCCCCGTTTATGTCACTCTACAGGGCTTAAATGCCCAATGTTCAAATACCTCTTCCTTTAAAGTACCTTTAATATGGTTCATTTCAAATAATTAACTATCTCTCACTATTAAACGCTACGAAACAATATTAAATATAACTTTTGAAAGAATTTGATAGTTGAATAAAGGAGGAAAAATAAAAATGCTTATCAAGGTCGAAAATGAATCTCCGGAAATACTAGTCAGAAGGTAGACGTATAACATATCGCTGGGAAGCGAAGAATTTTAGAAAAAACAATATCTAATATAGAAAGTTGTAGCAGATAACTGAGAGTGGCGAAAAAATTATAAATAACTAGCAACGGGTGTATAGTTAAAATTTGAGCATCTTTTTTTTTGGAGTAGAATTTTTTTCCAATTTCCATCTAATCCGTTTGGTAAATACTAAAAATGTACATGGCGATATTTGTTAGGCTCGGAAAATTGAATCGAATGACACCATGAACGGGAAGATCGAACATTGTTGGAAAATTAGTGTGTTTTAAGCTACAGCGCGTTACAGATATTCGGGATTTCGGATTTTTCCAGTTGAGTTGTGATAATTTTTTTCATCAGTTGAATAGTACAACTTTTAAATGCAGCTCGCGATAGAGTAGGTTGGGATGAGAATCTAAGTAAGTAAAACCTGGATCTCTAGACAAATTACTTCAGAACTCATAACTATGGTTCTACTCAATATTTTGTTTTCATTTATGTAGCCTATGTTTTAAGTCAAGCAAACCTAAATATAACATCAAAATTTCAAAAGTCTACCATTAGTCATTGCTGAGCTTACCCCTGACAAAATTTCGTTGGACAATGCGGACATACAGACAGACAAAAAATTGTTTAAAAGTGGATTTGGTGTCAGTAATGAAACGGAAAGATATCATTAAACGGGTTCTATTCAATGTACAGACAAAATCATTGTTTTATTTATATCGATAATCTCTTAAAACTAACATTATTTTACGTAAATCATATGTTTTCAAGGAAATTAAATTAAATTTACTAACTAAATGTAAACTTTAAAAAATATTTTTAAATTAAATATAATGTAAAATATTATTTTATTTTACGCTGACGCAGCTATTGTTGAATTAAATGCGCGGCACGTCATAGTATTTTAATATTATAACGTTGACGCTCTTCATGTTTTTTTTCTTTTTTTATGTCTTAGATTTCAATATACAATATGAAGGTATGAAATGTTAACATGTTGAAGGTAGCACCAAACAGGATTGTAACATAAGTTTAATATTCGAGTATGAAAGCTTTTTGTATGAACTACCAAATATAGAAATATTTGTATTATTACTTCATCAAATGGAAGAAGTCTCTTCTTAGAGATTCGTTGGGTTTTTGCGGTGTTTCTGATAATATAATCATAAAACTGTTTATTAACCGTTTTATGATATTATAATTTAGCTACCGTTTTATGATTTAGCTCAATTTATATATGTATATATATCAACTGGGGGCGTTCCATAATTCGATTTATTTATTTTTTTTATATCATTAATATTTTTGACATGATTCATATGATAGTGATAATTGATATGATGACTATGAGGCATTGAACTACATAATATCCAACAACTGATATAATTAGAGTAGCAATGTCGGGCTGAGTATAGAGCTCAATAACTATCAGCTTGGGAACTTGATAAAGGTGCGCTCTATGAATTTAAATTAGTGCCATCATCGCGGCTAGCCCCTCAATCAGCTTGCTCGTTTAGCAACAATATTGTCAAGGTTAATATTGAATTATTATATAATTAACTAAATATCGAAGTACCTATAAATAGAAAAAAATATATCGTAATGCGCGTTAAGTTAAATATTTTCCAGAATAGTTAAATATATTTCAATTATTAACTTCTTGCTTCCTCAAACTCTAACCTGGTTAATAACTAACTAATCTGCTTGGTAACAGACGAAACGAAAGATTATTGACTTGAAGGGTATGTATGCAAAGCACTATTCATTTGTTGGTCGCTTATTTTAGATATTTTTAGTTTGTTTTTGTTTTATATATTATACTAATCGTCAGTCGATTGTAAAGCAACTAACAAGGAAAGGTCACAGTTAGTGATTTACCAATTTCAAGCAAATGTTTTTAGTTCATTGCATATTGAAAAATATTATGCTTTCGTTCTTTCGTCCCGGCGTTCGTTTCAATAGGCCTTAGGAGTCGGGAAAAAATATATATAATTTAAAAAAAAAAATGTTGTTAATTATTTATATTTTGCTTTCATTCAACTCTGATATCCATTGTTTTTATTTCCTAGAATCGAAGAATCTTGTCTATTTTTTAACACTTTTCAATTTCGTAACCTTTCTATTTGTTAACGTTTGAATATATGATGTTCCATTAGAAAAAATATTATTACTCATATAATAATTTTGTTATTTCAAACCCTTGGGATTTGGGTCTTAAATGGTATTAAAATGAAAGAGTAGAAAAAGTATATTATTTATTTATGAAACTGATAATTAATTTGTATTAATTAAACTGAACATTAAGGGTTATTGACCTTTACTGTCATGTACATGACCTTTACTGTTGATAATCAAACATGCCTCAAATATTTATAAATAATGCAATAGCCTATAAATAAATAGACATATAAATATAAACAAATGCATGTAAATAATTTATGACAGAATTAGGTATACATACCATTGACATCTCTTCAAGTCATCTGGAAACATAAAGAAGGAAGAAGAATGTTATAAAAACAGTTGATTAGTAGGAACACAGGAAAAAAATAAAAATCTGTTAATAAAATTAAATAAAAAAATGACAAATTAATGAATACAAAAAAAAAAAAACACAACTCGAAGGTGTATGAAACATACCTACCACATAAAATAGAAGTATGTATTTTTTTTCTCTTTATTTTTTCTGCCCTGATGATGCCTGAATTGGCTTAACATTGGCAAGTTAACTATTTCGCTTGTTTGTTAAAGACTCCTAGCTTTTTAATCTGGATTGCACTAATAAATTTAAGTAAAAAAATAAAAGACATTTAGTCAGAAACCATGTTCAGTTGATCTGGTACGGATTGGCCCAGTGAACAGTGATAACTTGTAGATATCGATTTTAATTTTAAAGTATTGAAGTTGGAGTTGAGGGAAGGGAGGGGGCGGGATTGAAGCTGAAGCTGGTAACTAGAGAGGGAAGAAGGCCGTTAGCGCTTTCTTAGGCGAAGTAATTTCCCATCGAGAAGGGCCTGTCCGCGGCACAAAGGGAGGCCCATGTGGGTCCTATCTTTGCCGAGGATTGTTCAAAGGGACAGATAACTATTTCCACTCCCTTCCTCCATTAGCACTTCTTCCGTCTTCTCTATCGTTTATTTTAAATAACAGTGACGGCAGCACTAGAATTAGCTTAGTCATTTCTCAACTTGCTCAACACATCCGTTCGCAGTGCTCACGTTTCTAAATATATTTAATTATTTAAAAACTTTAAAAGCCTTAGCGAATTTCGATTGCATTTAATCATCGTCTACTATATTCCATCAAAAGCTAAATCTTTGAGCACGGGCACGATCTTCCCATAAACGTTTATGTCAACCGACGCACTGTGGAACACAATGCCTTAAAACCTGGCATAAATTCAAAAATTAAATATTTCTTTTTGATAAATTTTAATTGATTTTTGAACATAGCAGGATTTGGCAGATCCAACGCAGACACTGATAATATCTTTGATGTGTCGGTGTCTGTTGAACTATGGACTGATTCAGATCGCTCCGGAATCTGATATTGTCTTTTAGGAGGTTCATATCAACAGTTCTCTTTAAGCGCCTCCCTAGCAGAGAATTTTTGTGTTTTTTAACCAATAGGTACTTCATATCATGAATAATTAAATTTTATATTGAATAAATTTTTATCTATCATAAAATTCTTTGGAAAGTTGTGATAAATACGTCAAAATTTACGCATCTGAATTAACTTTGTAAGATTTTATAAAAAGTTCACCCTACATCACCAGTGATTTTTATTAAATTTCTTAACCATTTTGTACCTGTCTATGAAGAACCACATAGAAATCTTTCTCGAACTTGCCACCTTCCGATTTTTTTTTTTTAATTTTATATAAAACTTTTCTTCAACATATAATTAACATCGGACTTCTGTTTTTAGCTGATCCTGCAGATTACCATATTCGTTTTTAGACCATGAATGAAATTATGTGACATCGAATTAAAATACTATGGAGAAAAAGTTAAAATATCTTTAAAAAAGCGAATTATGAACGAATCAACTACCCCAGAAGTAAATTATTTAATAATGAGACCTTTATCATATATCAATTTTCTTTTTAAAATTTAAAACAAACAGGAGACAATTAACCAGTCAGAGGGTAGATTCCTTTAAAAAAATCAATCGCTGACTCTGATAAACTGATTTTGAAAGTTTGCTTGTTGATTAAATGGTTGCACGGAGCCAGAAAGAACGTTTTCAAAGTGGGCCATGAAAAAAAAAAAAAAAAAAAAAAGTTGGTATAAAGTAGAAAAGGGGAGAATACTGTGCAGTTGAGTACCATTTAATGTGTTGAGGAGTTAGCATGAGCAAGTTATTTTATACTTTAAAACACATTCCCCTAAATAGAAATACGACCGAATTCCGCATGACCCGGAGAAATAGATTAGTAATGTTACTAAGGCGATATCGATTTGATAATTATACGTAACAATATTGATCTTAATAGTTATAATAGAATATAGCCACATCAGAAAGTTTATTTTTCTCATTTTATTTTTTGCGCCACCCTCTCCCAACTCAATTTCTAGATGCGCTTGACTGTTACTGAAATAACTGAGGTTTTATATTATTATTCAAGTAATAATTTGTTATAATAATTTATGCCACAACTTTAGCCTTTCTGCCCCACTGTGCCACGATTCACTTTTCTGTAAAATTAGCTTTTCAGTGTTTCGTTCATTTTGCATAACAATCAAGTTTCTGAAACAAGGTACTTTAATTTATTCAGGAATTCAGATAAATTAAATTTCTTTACTTTATGAACCGTGTTTTCTGATGTCTACATCAATATCAATTTATTCATTAGGTCAACTTTTCCGTATATGAAAATCGTAATTTTACAAAACAGATTAAAGTAGAATATTTGAATATTATTTTTTTACCTAACTAAGTGAAGCGAAATGAGGGTTATGTGTTTGGGTCGTCCACTAAAAGCTATGTAACGGTATTTTGAGTAAGCAACTAGAACAATTTTTAAGTTTCATAGCTCAAATTATTCGGTGAGATACCCTGCTAAAACGATATGTGACGATTTTTCGAGCGAACGGCTGGATCTATTTTTAAGTTTGGTGTCTTAAATTTTCACTATGATCTCATGAATGTTTTGAAAAAGATTTAGGTCCCAATTCTGGCTAGTTATTGAGTAAAATGTGTTTAATCGATCCGCTAAAAGATACTGATCGATATTTTTGGAGGGAGTGGTATGATTGATTTTTTAACTTTGACGGCTGTAATAACTCCGTTAAGTCCCATGAATGTTTTGAAACAATTTCAGCTAAAAATAATTTTTAAAAAATCTTGCAGTTTAAGTATCTCGATTATAAATTGATTTGGAATGGTACCATGTTATCATCTCTTATGAAAATGAATTGTTAATAATATAAAAACTAAAAATGTAGAAATAAAAAAATATTTGAATTTAAAAAAAGCTATAGAAATTGGGAAATTCTACGTCACCTTAAAAGAACGTACTTCTATATCTACTTAAAAACCTTAGTAGATTGCCATCTATGGATATTCAAACCAGAAATTTTTGAGGGGGCACATTTTAAGGGGGTTTTGAATTTTAAAGGATGGCACGTTTTTAAAATAAAAAGTTTCACATCAAAGCATGGAAAACATTGCAATAAATGTAATTGTACATGTTCTACAATTTTAAAAAATTCTATTTCCGCAAACTGTTTTAAGAAGAGAAAAACCAAAAATTATCTTAGTAGATAATTTTTTTATTCACTATTTTTATAATAACGTTTCTGTTGGAATTGATTTTCTACATTTCTTATTAATTTTATGGTGAACGACAGCTTAGAAATAAGGAAATTGGATTACCTTAACCATATTACCTTCTATACGTAGAAAATGCGAATTAATCAACTTCGTTTCATAGTGAGACATTTTAATAGAATTATTATTTGATTAATTAGATAAAACGAAAATCTAACTGTTGTTTAATTAAAGATCATATGAAATAATAAAAGTTTCTGCTTACATTAACTGAAGATAATGGTCGGTGACAGCGATGGATATCCTCCTTGATATTGACATATCATGTGAGCGTAACACTTCTATATTAATAAAATAGAACACATGAGAAATTAGTTAATGTGGGGCAAGCCACTCGTTTTGCTGATAGCATCTTACTGGACTGCTAAACTCTATTACCTGCGTGGGTGTCCTAGAGTTGGCTAAATTAACACTTGTGCCACTCCAGGGACAATAGCCCAATGTTAATTTTATAACAATCAACAGTTTACTAAAGCATAATCAGCATATAAAATTGTAGAAACTCTATATGCACTCCAAGATTCTTGTTCGTTATAGGTTGGTTCAGTAAGTGAGCAACTAGTAATGTTAAGGTACCAATCAAATTACTAGGATGAATAGAATGTATCCCACCATACCAATGAATATGGAAAGTATATATATATCTACTTTGCATAATGTTTCTAAAATTTTAGGAAAAGTTCATTTTTTTTTCAGATTTTCTATTTATTTTTACGGTATTCTATCAGATCTTCACGATATACTTACAATATCAGCATAAATTAGTACGATAATGTAATAGAAAAATGAATAAATTTTTTAATGATATTTTTATACAAATTTCATGAGAAAGCAATCACCTAAAGAGACGCCTCTTTGGTTAAATTTCAAATTTAAATTTAAATTAAGACGCTATCTCAGTCGCCTTCGAAAAAAAATGAATTCTACTCAGCAATATTCCTGGATATCGAGAAAGCGTTTGTTAGCGTCTGGCACAAAGGTTTACTGTGGAAAATAAAACCACACCTTCCTTCAACTTACTTTCTGATTCTTCAATCTTTCTTTCTTGACAGGTTCTTCTGTATAAGTATTGATTCCTCTACTTCTCCCTTCTTTCTTCAATTTGAGGGCGTACCACATGGTAGTGTTTTAAGCCCTCTTCTATTTTCTATCTACACATCTGATATCCCTGAGCACCCTAGAACCATTGCTCTATAGCTTTGCTGACGATACGTCAATACTTTCTTCTCACAAAAATCCCACTATCGCTTCAATAGCGCTTCAAAATCACCTGCACGATCTTGAAAAATGGTTTCACAAATGGAGAATTAACATCAATCCCAGCAAGTCAACTCATGTTAGCTTCTCCCTGAGGAAGATCTCGTGTCCTGCTGTGACAGTAGACAATAAACCGGTTCCCTCAAAAACACATGTACAGTATCTCGGACTATACTTGGACAAAAAACTCACCTGGAACATTCGCACTAAATTAAAAAAACAAGAACTGACCAGACGATACAAACAACTGTCACATCGTTTAGACTACAGATCTCCACTCAACTTACTAAACAAGCGACTAATCTACACCACTATACTAAGACCTATTTGGACATACGGAGCAGAACTTTGGGATTCCGCAAAATTCAAACCACACAATCCAAAATACTCCGTAAAATCGTCAATGCTCCTTGGTTTATTTCAAATCACACCATACACACAGACATGAACATACCAACAGTAAAATAATACATACACAACAAGTACACAACATTTCACTCTTCTACTCTCAATCATCCAAATCCACTCGTTCTATCTCTATCTTCATCCCTGTTACCTGGTGAGCCTCAAAGACGACTAAAAAGGCAGTGGCCTAGAGATCTGCTGAAAAGTTAAGAAAATATCAGGAATTCAAGAAGATATAATTAACGCCAACACATTTGCTTGATGGGTTCCAACGCAGTGGCAAATTTAAAATAACAAAAAAAAATTAAAAAACTAAAAATATTTTTAAGTTAGTAAGTTAGTTTATAAATATGCAGTTTTCTTGTCTTTTTGGATCTTAATGTAATTTGAAAATAATTTACTAAATGAAAATGGAACGAATGACCTAGAAAGAAGGTTAATTTAGTTATCACTTACTACTTTTCTCAATGCCTCAGTTACTAATTTCAGGCAGCGATTAACTACGTGCATCTATCAAGGAAATTCGTGAAAATTCCATTCCTCTGCTATTACTCGTTCTTCTTAACAAAGTTGGCAATGAAAAAATAAAACACCAATTATTCAATGCGATAGTTCCTTTTTTCTGGAAGTTAATTTGAAATTCTCAATTTTTTTTTTATTTGTTTATTTAGCCTGTACCCCTAAGGGTCATTGGTTTCCATTTTATATTCGTTGATAAAAGTGAATATTCTTTAAATATTTGAACAGTTTTTCTATTTCATTCTCCCTATCTTGCAGAATTTCTTTCATTTCCATTCCCATTTGAAATGTTTTCCTTATATTAGTGTACCTTCTACATTCTAATAATATATGTTTTACTGTTCTGGGTACTAGGCAATATGTGCTAGTTGGAGTTTCTAATCCTCGCAGGAGGTATCCATGGGAAAACTCACAGTGGACAATTCTTAGGAGACATAGTATCACTTCTTCTCGTCTAAACTTTCTGTTTGATGTGTTCCATTTGATAAATTTTGTTTTTATTTCCTGAAGTTTTGCCAAACTCATTTCCCATTCAATATTCCATTTATTTTGAAAGGAGATGGCAAGTTGGTGTGTCCAATCTTCTCGAGGAATAGCATCAATTATTGTGGCTTGTGCAGTTTCTTGATGCCGAACAGAGTTGGCTACAGCATCGGCTCTCTTGTTACCCAGGATACCACAATGTGATGGTGCCCAGATAAGGGCTATGTTTTTATTTTCTTCCTTTAGTTCACCATATATGTTAAAAGTTTCTGTTATAATAGGATGCTGGTTCGTTGATTGTTCTATGGCTTCTATTACGGACATTGAATCGGTTACGATAGCATGGTTTTTGAAGTGGTTGGTGCGGATGTGCAAGAGTGCTTCTTTTATGGCCGTGGCTTCTCCCGTAAAAATAGAACATTCTCCTGAAAATTTGTACAGGAATTCTTCACTGTCTGTAACGACTGAAAATCCCACTTGGTTTTCGGCTTTTGATGCATCTGTGTACAATATTTTGTAATTGCAGTATTTGTTTAATAATTCTAAAAAATAAGATTTTTTTTCATCCGAAACTAGAGTTTCTTTTTATATGTGGGACATAACATGGTATCATAAGCCTTTTTCAAGTCTAAAAAGACAGCAACCAAATGTTCTTTTTGTGAGAATGCTTTTACTGCTTCATGTTGCAGTAACAGAAGTGCATCAGTTGTTGAATGTCCTTCTCTGAAACCAAATTGATTGGGGGTTAATAGTTTGTTTCGTTCCATCAATCAACAAGTCTATTGTTTACCATTTTTTCCTGTAATTTAGAGAGGCACGATAGTAATGAAATAGGACAAAAGTCATTTGGATGGGTTGGAATATCTTTTTTTGGGACCGGAGTGATAATTGAGGTTTTCCATAGCTTATGGAGTTCACCAGGATCCCAGATCTCGTTGTATATTTGAAGTAAGTATAATCTATCTTCATCTGGTATGTGTTTTATCATTTCGTTAGAAATTTCGTCTATATCTGTTGCTTATTTTCCACGACATTTTTAATTACCATTTCCATTTCTTTCAACGTGAAAGGTTCACCATGGCAAACATTAGAACTTGGCACTTGTAGCCTTGGCATTACTTCTTGGTTTGCAATGTCCGCTGGTTCCTTATTATTAAGGTAACTAATCGATGGTTTACAAAATTGTTGTGCCAATGTCTCTGCTATCTCTGTTGGATTTGTTATTATATTCCCTGCTACATCTATCCCTGATATTATGTTTTTTTTTGTTAATTCCACGAATAGATCTAATTTTGTTCCATACTTCTGTGACTGATGTTTCACAGTTAATAGAGGAAACGAATTCTCTCCACGATGACTTCTTACTATCTTTAATAGTTCTATTTGCGATTGCTCGAAGTCTCTTAAATTCAACTGCGTCATTCAAACTCCTACTTCTTTTGTACCTGTTGAAAGCCTGATTTTTTGCTTTCACTGCTTCCTGACATCTTTCGTTCCACCATGGGACCCTTTTCTTAAGGCGACCATTACTTGTGATCGGAATGTTGTCGTAGGCTGCTTGCAGAATAATATTATTCAAATTTGCTACCTGAAGATCTATATTATTAGCTGTTCTTTCTAGATTAGCCTTGTCCAATATAATTGATTTCTGAAAAGATTCCCAATCAGCTGCCTCATACTTCCAGTGTCGCTTTATATTCTGTGGAAGAGACGGCCCTTTAATCTGTATAACGATGGAGAAATGGTCGCTTCCATATAAGTGGGTTTTAGTTCTCCAGATGCATTTGGGGTCCAACCTGACGTCCGCGATGCTTAAGTCAATGGCAGAGAGACTATTACTTCCTGAGCCGAAGAAGGTAATTGAGCCGGTATTAAGAAAAGTAGCAGTACTGCTATAACAATTCTAGATATGACAATTCTTTTTCAATGTACAATAAGGGGGCGCGCTGGAATGAAATTACCATCGACTGTAATACCCTTGTGTACATGAAGGAAGTCTAATACATTCTGTTCGTTTGACAGAAATAAAACGATTCGGTTATTGGAGATCTTAGAAGAAAATATTATATTACCTGGGCCTATCAGTTCCCCAACTCCTACGATATATTTGAAGATGAAGTTTTTTCAATTGCAGTGGTCTTTCTCAATTGACTTCCATTAATAATTTAGATTTCCAGTCTTAATGATTGTTCAAAAGCAAGTTTTATGAATGAATAAATCAGGCTTTTCTATCACAGGATCAATTACTTGTAGTATATTGTCTAGCAAGACTCTTGGAGATTTAATTAATTAATTCTCAGGATTTTTACCAGGAAGTAAAATATTATTTTTGCTACTCTTTATTTCATCTCCCGCCGCATCAAATAAGAGTCAACTATTTATAAAAAATGTTTTTAGGAAATGTATTTCGAAATGGATATAATCTTCTTATAATATTAACTCATTTTATGACTGAATTAAGGTCAAAACAAACAAAAAGCATAACAAAATATTTTTTTTTATTCTAAATCAATCGTTTTCATATTTTATTTTATTATATTAATCTATCATTATGCTTCTAATCAAAAGCAATTATTGATGAAGAAATAGCTGAAAGTAAATCATCTAGTAGACGTTGGTTGTAGATTGCAGACAATGTGAAATACAAAAAAAAAAAAAAAAAAAATGTTTTCCTAATGAAATGGTGAATCGTTGGATATTTGTAATTTTGCAAAAACAAAATAATTTCTTTATTATTTAATGCAAAACTATTTGTTTGTTTATTTCACTTTAAATCAAACCTTCAACCAATGCCTCCAACAACGTAACTAAAGTATAATTACAAAACATTCACTTTATGGAGGAAAACTTAAGATAGAGTGGTAGGAATGCGAAATAATTCTAACTTCTAGATTTAATCAACCATTAGTTATAATTAGTGTTTTCTACTTTATTTTTATCATCAATCTTCATTTTACGATATTAACAAATTTGTTTCTATAGAAGTAAATAATTTCAAAAATAAATGCTATGAATGAAAGCAAAACTCCGCATGCATAGAGAATGAAAGGTCCAGCTAAACCGTTGATGTCTACGGCTTTCCAATTTTTTTTTTCACGTTTTTTCCAAAGAGGTATTGTAAAATCTTCCACAAGCTTATAGCTAATCCCTGCAGAGATCAGGCGTTGAACGATTTTATCTATCCTCTCAAACATGAAATGATTTCTCCTCATCATTATACCAGTCGGAACATGAAGCAAAGTCACCGGTGTTTGATATATTTGCAGCTTTTTCCGGACAATGAGATGATCAATGTAAACATTATTATCTACAATAGATAAGTTCCTATGTGTTACCATCGTCGCAAATATTTTGTCGTAGTCATTTACTATAATGTATCTAGAAACTGCTTTTCTTACTTCAGGTTCGTCTATTGAGGCTAATACTCCGACCAAGTACATGAAAGTTGCCGTAGTTAAGTTTCTCTCAGCAATGTCATCTAAAGTACTTACTTTTGACTCCAGTTTCCCTCCTGTTATCAGACCAGTTAAAGAAGCTGTATAAGCGAGGTTGAGGTGTATTGTAAAGAATAACCACAACGAAAAAATAAACCGAAAGTGGACTGTTTTAGGCAAAAAACCCGTCGAATTTCCAAAAATAATGCTCCAAAGAGTAAAGCAAGATTTTTCAAATTCCATGAAATAATACTCTTTCCTTGTCACTTTAGCGAATAAGAAAAAGAAAAATGGTGTCAACACAGCAGTAATAACTCCCGAGATCCATAGTTCCCTAGAAAAAGCTAAATAAATAAATTTCCATTTTTCAATAGGCAAAGGATTCGGAAAATACCACATAAGCTTAGCATACACATATGGAGTTTCTATGTTACAAGCAGTGTAGTGCAATTGATTATTTGACAGACTGGCAACTATCGCCCAAGAAAACCCCTCTCTCAGGTCGTTTAAAGATCCTCGAATGTTGTATTTTTTGTCCACCCAAAGCCATCCGTCAATTCTGTTGTAAAATGTAATTCTGAGGCTAGCGTTGATCTTCTCTGTTATAATTCCAAGCAATCTGTAGTCGAAGCCATCATAGTTATCGTCACTTAGAGAAAATATTGCTGGTGGGTAGTGGACCGTTGAAACAGGAAAATCACAACCTTGAAATAAATGTGGAACTTTATCAGGAAAGAAGTCGACTTCTGTGAATTTCCCTTCCCACTGAGCTATTCGTGATAATTCCATGTTATCTTCCGGACAGCTTTTTCCATCTTTTCCAAAAGGAAATAACGTGAAAATACTTGTAACATTATTCTCACGACCTACAAGTACAACATCGACATCACCAAATCGGTACATCATTTTAAGAGCTTCGTATGTCTCTTCCTTTGAGATTTCTCCATCTACAATAATTATGAATCTAGTATAAGGGCTGTCACCCACACGGTAGAGGTTGTTCCAAGGACGGTATAATATTTCCGCTAGTTGCGATGTATAGTTAGCATTGCGAATCGTAATAACATAAGAACATTTAATAAAGTTTATTACATAGCCTTCATTGTTAATAAATGCTCTAGTGGCGACGAATATTGGTAAAATCGGTGTCCAATTTTTGTGCATCCTGAGCAGTAGATGCGAGAAGACAAGGTCAGGAGGGTGTCTCTCAGGATATCTGAAGGACAGACAGCTCCCGTGGAAATTTCTTTCTGCTATAGACTCCACGGCATCGAGGAGATCTTCTCTATTTGAGTGGATGGTATCCAGAGCAGCACGACCAACTCTTACAAGTATTATCAAAATCAGTTGGCTCTTCATAGCTAAGACTGCACTATACTCACAGTGGAGGTCACTTTATTAGATTTCTGATACTGTATGGAAGCATCACGATAACTATTGATCAATCGGAACAACACAAGATGGATCAAACAGATTAAATAAGCTTTTATTATTCATAAATGTAAAACTATATTTTTAGTGCGCGGTATAGTCCCCTTTTTATCAAATCGTTAACAAATACAACTGTTTTATCTACAAAAATTCTCAATAATGGAGTATTTTCTGATTAAATTAATAAATAATTAATTTGAATGTGTTACTGAATACTAATGAATAATTATTTTCTTTCCATTTTAATCTTAAGATAATTTGACCATAAAGTCAGGAAAAAAAGTGATTAAAAAAATATTGGTCCGTTTGGCCAACATGACTTCGGTATAACTTGAAAAGGCCCATTATTTTTTTAATCTAGACTTCTTGATTTCCAAAATACTATCTTTTCCACTAAATGTAATACGTTATCTAAACTAAATTCCTACTGCTTCAAACTTCAGAGACATTTCTGTTACAGAAAATTTACTCAAACCTTTAGAAGGATTAGTCCATTGTAAATTTACTTCATACCATAGAACAAAATGATCTCCCCAACATCTTTTAATCATGTTTTCGTTCTGTCTATTTCAGTCAATTCGCCTTCCTTGGAATAGATTGGATTTTTTAAAACCATTTTGTTGGTTCTTTTGATCGTGAGACTCCTAGATCTAAACTCCATTAACTTCAATAAAACTGTAAAAACGGTCCTATTCCTTGTTATTGAATCGTTCACATACTGTGTATATCCCTGACAACCTTCCTTCATTTCATCTTTTTCTCTCGCTCGGCGTTTCTCAGAGCTCCTCTCTTCCACAATCCCTTTTCCATTTACATGAATGATTTAGCACATTCTATCTATCACCCCCTATACCATCTTTATGCTCATGATCAAAATATATTTTTTACTTCCATAACACTGATCTAATTGAGGTATCACATAAAGTACAGAAAGTTATAAATTGAATTTGCGAGTGTTGCAAGATAAACAAGTTAGTTGCAGATGAATTTAGATAAAATTTAATCAATTTATACTTAAGATATTCTCATTCGTTCCTAAGTTCTTTTTAATTTTCTTCCTTATTATTCTTTACCTTTCCTCAATAACAATCGCATTTCACACCATAATGGAGCCAAAGACTTCGGAGTTACTATAGACCAGTCTGAGATATCCCAAAAAATTATTACTGTATTTAAAGAGTTCCATAAATTCCAAGAGTTCTTGTCCTTAAAAGTGTTCAGCTTCTTGGCTCCTCACTTATTTTTGACTGCCGTTAATATAAATACTCAAATAAATACATATACGAAGTATAAATATTTAAACCAATAAATACTGCAGAAATCTCATTAGAATAGTTTCAACTCAATTAAAAATAGTTTCAACCATATAAAAAGTCTTAAAACTCAATATAAGAAGCTCATTAATTTGATGAAATAAAGTCACGATAGCAAGCAAACCGAACATACGATTTCTTTATGGCTTATTCTACAAAAAATATTCGTTGTAAAAATATACCTTAGCAAAAAATGGCACCTATAAAACCAACCTCCCCTCCCCTCATGGAAGGAAGCTCGGCAATTCCCACCCCGATCTATTGTTTGTCACGCACCGAGAATATCATTCTCTGCACTTGGCTTCTCTGGTTAGTAGAGTACTTTCACGTTAGGGATGACGACCAATAATATTCCAACAAGATGAAAGCATATCTCGGAACTTGATATAAATTGAAGGATATTTGAAAAAGTTTATCCTAGTGCACATGGTTTCTCTCTCTATACGATCGAGCGAAAGCATCCAATTCTTTAGGTGATCTCGAAGGTACATTTTTGAAAATAACAGAACATAATATTTTTTAATTTGTTTTTAAATTTAAAATGATGATATTTACTGAACGTCAAAGAGAAGAAAACTAAACTCCATTTCTCGGTGTACTAAAATACGGGCATGAATATTTGTGAGGGTCGCCCCAAAGTAAACTCTTTCTTGGTTCTTTTGCAAAACAATTTGTGGACTACTGAAATCTTTAACGGCTTTCTCATGCCTGTTCGTATGTTTCTTCAAAAGCTAAGGAAACATAAATTTGTACTAGAGTGAATACATCTAAAAATCAATATAAAAGGAAGCGATAGGAATCATATTTAGTATAGTGCCGAACAAGTGTTCACCAATATCTCGTTAACCTAACTCAAAGTTAAAAACTAAAAGAAATTCGCCTGTGAAAAGATGAAATGATGATGTTAGCTTGAGTAATCATCATTATTTTAGTGCCTTCATAAGAGCTTCAATTTAGAAGAAAATATAACAGGTGAGGATTAAACATAAAAGCAAAACGGTGCTACACACTGTTGTATGCAGAAAGGTTACACTGGTGCAACAAAATTTTGTTAGGCAATAAATATTTTTCGAATGATATTTAGAAATTTGGAGAGTTTAATACTGTTTCGAAATCAATTAACGTATTCCTACGTAATTTTTTCTTTACATTTTTTGTACCCTTGAAGTCGTTATCAAACCACATTTTTGACGTCAGTGAGAGTTTAAAAAATAAACTTACCAAAACCGATCGCCTTACAGGTAAAACTCAACAGCTTAATTACTTTTAAATAAATGAGATGTGAATAAAATAAAATATTAGCAGTAACGAATACCAGTAACTACAATATATTAAGAAAACTTAACAAATTAACAAATAGAGTGTTGAAAATAAAAGAAATAAAAAGTTAAATCTAATTTTTTGTCTAAACATTTTTGTCATTAGTAATTTGCTGAAAAAAAATATCATTACTTCAGTAACACATTAAAAAATCAAAATCCAAAACAAAGGATTTGCAGTAGAACATAAAAAAACATCTAGAGACCAAATCTTTGCTCCTAATTGTCCGATTTTAATTTTTTTTTTTTTTTTTTTTAGGAAATTTCGTAAACAAAAATAATACAATATCGATGATGAGATAGTACATGTCGATGAAGGAAGATCAACCTCGGGCGACCACTGATTTTAAATCCAAATTTGAAAAAATCGGTCCAGTAGTTTCGGAGAAAATGTGAGGACGATGGACGGCGGATGGACAAAACATTTTTTATTCTACTTATCCAGTTCTTTTATTCTACTTATTATTTTTCGTATTCTACGTATCCAGAAACGTAAAACCTCAAATTTTGAGAGGGGGTTAAGTTTTTAAATTTGTTGTTCGATTACAATGGTCCATTATTGAAAATAATAAACCAAAAACATATATTATCTCTTCTTTTCATTGATTATTGCAATTAAAAGTAATTTTATAACTTTAATCGTATCAAAGTTTTCTCGGTTAATTTAATTCTTTGATAGTATTAATGGTTGTGAACTACCAGGCGCTGGGGCATAGGGCTAAAATTGCAATTAAGACTACGCACAGCATTTGCCTTTGTATTTATACATACATATACAACGTAAAATTATTTTTAACAGTCTGCTGCTCAGCTCCAAATGTCCCAGATGTGAGGGAGGTTGCATAAATCTAGCATAAATTCATCAGTCTTCAAAAGCACAGAACTCACTGCGAACACTCTGTGAGACCTAAACTAGACTGCAGTACAGTAGCTGCAGTAGGATTTTTTTAATTATTAGAGCTATGGGAGACTTATTTATACCATGCATACAATTATAAAATTAAATTAAAATAACGACAAAAGGAAAGAAAAAAACTTTAATGAAAACAAATAAAATGAAATTTGAAACAAGATTAAATACAAATATAAAATTCATAAAAACACATTCATACTTATGTAGTATGGAATTAGGAAAGCTCACCCAACTAATACATAACTATTTAACAGGCACCATACAACAACGTTTATATTTGTAATGCATACTTCGTAATATAATATACAACAAATATAATATATACATATATATATTTCGTTTTGCTGTTTATCACAACAATCTTAATTATACTTACAAATAACTAACTTACTGCTTAGTTATAAGCAACAAATTTTATTTGTCGATTCTAAAATTCGTTATGACTTCCGACAATTTTATCTAAATTATTATTAGTTATTATTGAAACCTTATCTCTTACACAATATGAACCTTGATCTTCTGGCCTCTATACCTGATCATTAAAAACTGAGAAGTTGATCGCGAACTGCCTTCAACCTCTCGGGCATCATTAGACCGCCGGAACTTTAATTGGTTAAATCTTACCAGGAAAGGATCGACTGTCGTTCAGAGCTCCCTCAAGATTTCCCAAAATTAATGAATGAGCTGAACCAAGTTCACAGATAGTTGTGAGCTCAATCTATTTGGGTATTTATTAATGCAATAGCAAAACAATTTGACAAAATGTCGATAAATATTAATTCCAAAGAGCCTTGAGTCAATGGTGGCAGCTATCGTATGTTCATTGCTGATTTGAAAATCTCAATGAAAATTTTCAAACGATTGCGAAAAGTCGAAACAATTGCAGTGAAACAAAAACACAGAACTAGGAAAATTCAGAAAATCACAAGACTCAGAAAATCCAAAAATTCCCAAATTACCTACAATTTTAAATGGTTGCCGATGAGCGAAATAAATGTTTATTTGCTCAATCGACACGTGTTTCCATACTCTGAAAAATAAAAAATCATTTAAATTAACATAAACAAAAATTGTATAACAATTCAATGAAAACTGAAATTATTGATAGAAAAATCCAACATCAATTGTATATGTTTTTTCAACACTTCAATTAGATTCACCAACTTACAATTTATTTTAATGACCTGAAAATTTGGTCCTGAATAGCTCAGACCTCCAGCTGTTGAAATTATAAAGATGAAAAACGGTCAGGATGAGCAGTAAATAAATTATGTTTATTAAGTTTGCCGACATTCCATAAAATATAATTTTGTTGACTGCACTTTCTGACTATTTTTCACCTGTTCTTTTTTATTTTCTACTATACATAACCACTTACACTAAATTATTTTAACATTTATTCCTTATCTGGTCATTATATTTATTATTATATCTACCTTCGCGCCATGGATATTGAGAAACGCAAACAAATATTAATTCCAAATGGTCTCAAGCCAACGGTGGCAAATTGTGGGAGCTATGGTTTGTTAATTATTGATGTAGACATCTCAATGAAAGTTTACGAACTGCTTTCAAACGATTACAAAAATTCCAAACAATTACACAGGAACAAATACACAGGAACTTTCTTTTTTTATCTTGGAACTTTCAAAACTACCTAAAATTTGAAATGGTTCTCGATGAACAAAATAAGTGTTATTTTGCTCAATTGACTCGTATTTCTTCTATCCTATACAAAATGGAAAAGCAGTCAAGTCGAAATAAGAAAATATTTTGTAATAATTCAGTGAAAACTGAAATTATTGATTAGCCAAGTCCTTTTTGTACACATTTTTGAACATTCCAATCAGACTCAAGAGCTTACAACTTATTTTAGCGCTCTGAAAATGTGGCTATGGATTGTATAGACCTGTAGATTTGAATGGTTATTTTAGTTTTAGTCCAGAGAAGAACGTTAAAAAACAGTATTATGTCCAGTTTTTCACCAATTGGGACCAATGTGCGACGTGGCGGCTTTGGACAGCAGTGAGTTGACATCTCTTATAAAGAAAATTAATAAATTGTTTGATAGTCAACTGTATGAAGTTGTGAATCTGGTCTCTCAGAAGCAGTCTGGCGGCCACACTACTAAGTTTCATACAATTCCTTTATTTTTTTGTTTCTGAAACAAGAAATACATTATAGTCTCTCTTTATCATTCTGAAAATGGCTAGTTTTTTTATTATTTTATTTTATTTTATTCAATCTTTAATTGTTTCAATAGAAAATCCCCATACACATAGAGTCTATATGTATCCATATGTAGAATCAAAGCATAACGAACATTATTATCCTTGTGGTATTACAACTTCTTTTTTTTTCCTTTTTATACTACATTACAGATATTACAACAATCTTAAGAATAAATTAAAAATCAGACAGTTAAAATAGTTTTAATTATCAAATTAATATAAAATCTAAAATTTTATATCAATTCGTCTTTTTAGCCGTTCCAAATATTTGTGATGCGTAATTCCAAATAGGTTTTAGTAAGTAATTGTATGAATTCAATTTATGTTTTTTTTTAGTTTTGGATGTTCTCGAGAAGAGAATTTAAAAGTATTGGTCTTTCATAGTGTTTTTCTTTTTTTCGTGATATGTGGACATCATGTCATTTCGGTTAAATGTCAGTCCAAGATAGTGAACGGATTCTGTCTGTGGAATCAAGAAATATGGGAGGGCATGTTTCATGTCGAAGGAGAAATGTGCTGTGATTTAGTCGGATTTTCCAAAGTTTATATCAGGCATGTAATTTTGTTAAATATTGTTGTAGAATCTGTGGGGCGTACGTTGGATGTTTGTGTTTTGCTAAAATGGCTGTTGTGTCGTCTGCATATGTCACTGTTAAGATGTTTGAACTACAAGGCATGTCATGGGTTTATGTGAAGTAGAGTTGTGAAGCGAGTACTGAACCTTGGGGTACTCCTACTGATAAACAGTCGGAAAGGAAGGATTGTAGAATTAGATAGCAGGTAGGTGGGAATATGTTCTTGAGTTTAAAGAGAAGACCCTTCTTCAGTCTATTGCTCCTCGTCACGCATAGACCCGACAAACAGTGCGGTACCCCTGGTCGATCTCGAGCAAGTCTTCCTACTTCTTGGGAAGTAGTGAATATCTCAGCTTGGTAATAGATATTTTTGGTACGAAAAAGTGTTTGCACTTTATTTTGTGGATATTGTTTAAGACAGACCCACCAAGCTTGGCTTTGTGATGATCATTCGGCTAAAGTCGGCTTTAGTCGATTAATTTTTGCTTTTGGAATAAAATATCTCATAAACTAAAATTCGGACCTACATACTGTAAGCCAGGGAAATGGTTAGCATTTCGACTTCTTTGTAATGAGCTATTATTCAAAATTGTATTTTAATACGACGCTGTGTTAGTGAAGCGAAAAGGGAAAATGATGGTGTCAAATACCAAATAACAAAGAGTTTTCTTTAAAATTTGGGTTAAAATATCTCAGAAACTAAAAATCGGATCTGCATACTATAAGTAAATGTTAAGTATTTCTTCCTCTTTGTAACGATCTACTGTTAGAAATTCTATTTTGGCTTGACGACGAGGTAGAAAAGGAAAAAGATAGAGCAAAATAATAACGACTATTGAATAAATTATCTCAAAACTTAAACATCATGAAGAATTCAGAAACCTCAATTTACAAAATTTAATCTAGGTACTTATTTTTTTAATTTGCTTTAAAAATAGTACCCTGTAGTACCTTTTCTCTCGCTTGTTAAGGAAGTAGATCTCTTATAGAGCGTCTTTTTAGTCCTCTCGTCGACATATTGATGGGTATATTAGATGATACCATATCTGTGATTAGTATGTTAGTATGGTCGCATAAATTATTGTGAAATCGTTGATATATATATTATGTATTGATCTACTGTTGTTGGTAGATGGAAGTCTACTTTTGTAAGCGACTTCATACAGACTTGCACTTGCTTGTACTTCCACAGCTTTGTAGCTGCTTCAGTTATGAGTAGTGATATTTTTGATTGGGAAGTTTGAAGTTTTTGTAAGTGGTTCATTTTGCTTTACAGTATATCTGTAAAAGTATTGCCAAATAGGTTTAAGTAAATACAACTATGTATTTAGTTTCCGTCTCAGTTCTAGTATTGAGGAGTGGGAGGAAAATAGTTTTAGTCGTCTATTAAGTGTCTTCCGTTTCATTTTAACATGAGGGCCTCATAGCATCTTTCTGTCGAAGATAGGTCTACGGCAAGGGGATCAGACGCCCAGTTGGTGCCCAACTCTGCCAAGCCTTCAGCGCATCAGTAATTGGAATACCCCAGCCCAAAACGGCAGCAGATAGAAGATGCCACGACCTGGAACAGGACCTAGTTGTCTCTAGTTAGCTTATAATCATGTGTAGTTTTATATTAACTACAAATATATTTTATCAGTTTCAATTCAATATCTCAAATTAAACAAAATTCCTATTACAATTAAAATGACATACAATACAAATCTTGAAACAAAACCATTTCCTCAATCTACCAATTTCCTTCTAATGTATTTCAAAATCTCTTTGAAAAATGAATATATGAATGAGTTCTTGACAAGCCTGTTAAACCATTGGTTTATTTACGAACGATGTGGATATAGAAAAAAACAACTATATGATACAAACATTTTTAATAATAAGAAGCAAAAGACATGTAGACTATCACTATTTATCTCTCTGAGCCCTAACTCGCATATACATAGATGTCACAACTAGTAACTTAAATGAAGGTAAATTAACTTATAATCTAACATAACCATTGTTAATGTTTTTACGTTTCTAAATATTACATCACCATAGGATTATAAAACTTTTCCAGTTGTGGATTTTATACTACTGTATTTTAGGAAGTCAAAAGCCAAGGAGTCCAAGTAAAGTAATTACACAATTGGGTTAAGTGCAGATGCTAACACTAGGTATATTAATGTACTTAGCAGCATACATATTCAAGTATGATATAAATATTAGCACTACAAAAAATAATTACATAGAATTGTTCAAAATATTTAAAATTTGAATTTGAGCATGTGTCAAAGTATCTAACTCTAATACAGTTCTAAATTAAAGCGTATGCTACAAGCAAGGCTAAATAAATAATCTCAGATAAACTACTACCTTAACAATTATAGATTTTTTGGAGTATTTCAATATTATTATTTTATTATTTAGACCTCTGGGCTTCTGTATCCTGAGATATCATCAGCTGGATCAGCATTGACATAGCAACCAATAAAATCTTCAGTCATACTCCATTTAAAAAGCATATTTTAATCTTTTTGAAATACAAAAAAAATAAAATTATTGATATAATTGTAGAATAATATTAAACTGTAATTTATTACAAACTGATTCTGGTGAGAGTTCGAAATTAACATTTTGCTCTGTAGAGCTCACATTTAATTTTAATATTACACTTAATAAATGGCATTTATGTGATCGAGTATTATTTTTCCATATTCCTAATCATAATAAAAATGTATATGTAAATAAGTTTTAACATTTTTTTATTTTGTGTGTTTTTTTCTGAACACTTTACTAAATCATCTACAAACAGAATTCAATAAATAGCCTTATCTTTGTGTTCAAATTATAAAGACAAAAATCATATTTATACATAATTGAAGGACGGGCTGGGGAAGAATGAGGAACAGAAATATATTGGAAGATATATATTTATCAACTAAAACTGTATAACCTACAATTTCATAACTAAGCAATAAGCCTGTTCAGCTGTTATATGCCTTTTTTCTCAGCTATTCTTACAAAAACATTGACTTATATATACAGGTCAAGTTTTTAAACAACATTTTTTTCACAACATTAATTAATAATAATAATAAATTTATTTATTGAGCATTTTACAAATGCCTCTTGGCATATTTTGTAAATGTGATGTTCGTTAGCAAACCTCCTCTTCGGGATTAGCGTGAATGCGTGATTGGAGAAGCCTCCCACTGGAGGCACTCCTAACGTGACTCTTAATGCAGCAGATGCTTGCTCCAGAGGCGTTTGAGTCTCCTTGGTGGATTCTGTGGTTGTGTGTCCGTTAGTAATGTTTTTACAAGTAGATTAGGATGCCCAGCTAAGGAGTCATGAAAATTTTTGTAATATTTTTTAATTACATCAGTCACTTGTGGTGTTTGTAGGTCTTTATGAAGTGATTTATTGGTTATGTAGAAGGGACAATGAGTGAAATAACGGAGACATTTTGATTGGAAAATTTGAATTGTCTGTATGTGTGTTTTTTTTTGCTTGAACCCCACACCTGAGAGGCATACGTCCATATTGGTCTGAGTAGCATGTTGTATATAGTAATTTTGTTAGAAAGTGATAGTTTGTTTTTATGGTGTAGCATTCGTCTTAGTAGTAACAATCGATGGTTCAATCTCTTTTTTAATGTAGTCACGTGTGATTTCCAGGTAAGTCGTCTGTCCATTGTAAGTCCTAGATATTTTGTCTCTGTACGATTTGGCAAAGGGGTGTTGTAAAGTGTCAGTGGAGGGCAATCCGAACGTTTAAGTGTAAATGTAACCTGATTTGATTTTTGAATGTTAATTTTTATGCGCCATTTATCAAGCCAGTCTTGTAGAAGATTTAAATGAATCTGTGCTTTCTGAGATGCTGTGATCGGATTAGAGTCAGTCGAGAGTATGACAATGCCGTCTGCGTAAGTTGCGAGTAATGTGTCTGGTGTCTGTGGAATATCAGAAGAGTAAATTGAGTACAGAACCGGACCTAAAATACTGCCCTGCGGTACTCCCGCGAAGATTCGGCAATAGTCGGAGTATTTACCATCCTTGTTAACAATAAAAAATCTATCCTCAAAATACGATCTGATGATTAAATAGTATGTATGCGGAAAGATAGGTTTAATTTTACAAAGTAGACCATCATACCACACTTTATCAAAAGCCTGTGAGACGTCTAAGAAAGCTGTTCCTAAGCAAAATTCCTTCTTTTCCAATGCCATAGCAATTGTATCAGTCACTCTATGGCATTGTTGTATGGTAGAGTGTGCAGGTCTAAATCCAAATTGGTGATTGGGAATAACATTGTTTGCTTCTAAAAATGGATAGAGCCGTTTTAATGATAATTTTTCAAATATTTTGGAAAATAAGGGTAAAAGACTGATAGGTCTAAAGGTTTGCTTGGTTTCGGTATCATTTTTATGATTGAAAATTTCCATACTAGAGGAAAGTAAGTAAGTCGAAGAATAGAATTGTAAATAGCTGTCAGGAAGATTAATGCTTTTTTGGGTAGAAGTCGTACAATTGTAGGTGTGATTAGGTCAAAACCAGGAGATTTTCTGCGAGGTAATTTTTTTATACAAAATTCTATGTCCGAAGGAGTTATAGGAGAAGGAGGTAGAGAAAGGGGAAGAGGAGAAATGAGGATTTGTTGGACGTCTGAGCAGTGCTGTTGGTCAGGCAAGTCTTCATGTGGATGAAATACGTCTGTAAGATGAGTAGCAAATAAGTCTGCTTTCTCTTTATCGCTTCTAGCCCATGAGTTGCCTGGTTTACGGAGAGCAGTCTTTGTTAGGTGGTACCCTAGTATCTTTCGGGTTTGTTGCCAGAGAGTATTGTTACTTGTCTGTAAAGGGGTCAGATGTTTTTTGTAAGTTTCCTGTTTGTATTGTTGTATAAGTTTTCTAAGTTTGTTAGAAAGTGTGTTTAGTAGCTGTTTGTCACTGGGGTAGCGAGATCTTTTCCATTGGTTGAGAGCACGTCGTTTTTCAATTAGAAGTGATCGTATTTCCTGGGGTAAGTAATGTTTGACGCAGTTGGTCTCGTACTTGTGTGCTAATTACCAAGCTACAGTTTGTACAGTCTTAGTAAGCGTCTCTACTGCATTGTCAATATCATTTTCCGTCTTTAATCTTGTGTTTAGATCAATTGTTTTATTAATGATGGATTGAAATTTATCAATTAATATTGGCCCAGGAGTAAGTGTAGGTGTGTGATAGATAGTAAACATGTGTCTAGAGAGAGATAAAATAACCGCTGAATGGTCTGATGATAAGTCGTTACTAATAGAGATATGATGGTGTAGTGTGTGTAGGCTAGATGTTATAAAGAAATAAGTAATTCTGGTTGACGATTTATGTCTGTCGGCCAATATGTCGGTTCTGGTGGTAGTATGCAGTTATAGTCTAGTTCTATACATGTATTAAAAAGAGAGTTTCCTCTAGAATTATTGATGCTTGGCGTTAAAATCTCCTCCAATAAAAATTTAGGTCCTAAGCTGCCAAGTATGTCTGTGAACGTTTCCTGTGAAACTCTTTGTCTCGGAGGACAATATGCACTGGCAATAGAAATTTTGGTGTGATCGATTTCAACCGAAATAGTTGATAATTGAATTTCTGGTAAGGCAGTCATTTGAAGAGGATAGTAGTATAATGTTCGTTTTACGACTTTTGCCGAGCCACCACGGGCAGTACCGCTGGGATGGTCAGCGCGGTACACTACATAACCTTGTATGTAAAATCTTGTAGTTTGAATAAAATGAGTTTCTGTTAGTAATGCAATGTCATTGTCATTTTCATGTAAATAAATGTCAAGTTCATTCCTTCGGTGTAGGGCTCCATTTGAATTCCAAAGAAGGATTTTTAGAGAGTGTTGTGAGATAGAATTAGCTACTAACATGAGGAATAAATTTGGTAATTAGCGTGGTGAGAAGAGTGATGAGCGGAGTTATCATAGATTTAAAATCATTTAAGAAGGCATTAAAATATAATGAAAGATCTGGAGTATTAGGTTGTGTATTAGATGTTGTGTGATGAGGTCTTGAGTATGAGGTTGAAGTGTATTGATGCGGTATGTATTGAGATTGGGTATAATGAGGTACTGAACGGTCAGGGATGATCCTCGTTTGGTTTATTGAGTGCTGAGGAGTTATACTTGTAGTATGAGTAGTAGAGTATTGAGGGGATATATTTGAAGTTTGAGGATCTGTAATTTGAGGAGTCGTATGATGAGGAATGGTATTGTGAGGCATTACATTGTGAGGAGATATATTTGAAGTTTGGTTGTGATAGTGATTGGTGATAACGTATTAGTTCTCCAAACTATTGTGTTTAGACTTGTGACTGGTGTATATATACTTATTTTGTTATTGTTCGTGTTCTAGTGTTTTCCATGTTACTGTTCATTATGTTTTCTTGATCTTTTTTTTGAGTTTTGCTTTGTAAATAAGTTTTTAGATTTAAGTAAGATTAAGTGGAACTACGAGTTCGTCATCTTCTCGTAGTTGAAGACTTTCTGGACTTTAATCGTTCCTACGAGAGCTAAAACTTATATCAGAGAACTTGTATACAAGTTTCATTGGACAATAATAGAAAGGTAACCTTCATTTAATAAACGTAGCTAGTTAACCTCTAAACTGTAGTGTACTATAAATTGAAATCATTTTTGTAGTGTATACTGCTTTCTTACAGTATGGTTGATCCAATTGTAATTGATATGGAAGAGGAGAGTTCCCAAAAGTTTTCCAAGCGAAATGCCAAACGGGCAAGAAAGGGTTCTCTTGATTTGGAGGCAAATTCGGATGAGGCTGCAGCTAAAAGTTTACTACAATCGGCCTTAAAAATCCAGGAGAATCTCAGGGTATATGTTCAACGGACAGATAATGGGTTGAATATCAAGGTTCAAAATTAAATAAATAGAAAAATTCTAACCTTGATAGATATAATTGAAACACTAGATGACAAAAGTAAAAAGCCACACACAAATGAAGACGTTTCTGAGCTCATCCAAAAAGCGGTTCATGAGTCACTTAAGACTCCTAGTATTCATGAGATGATTGCTCGACTTGTGATAGAAAAAACGGTGCCCAAAATTATTGAGGGACTTACGGCAGCTCGAGTGGAACCACAACCACAAATCTTAGCCAAAGCCGGTCCTTCAACAGAAGCGCAAGCAGATATCAGAGAAGCAAGCCCGGCTGGATCCTCAGCGGCTACTGAACCCTACAAAGTCGTAGTCAGTAAAAGAAGCCGCAGGAGGACCAAAGCAGCTAACAAGGTAGCTAGTAATTTAAATAACCCGATTGAGCCGACCAGTCATGCCTCTCCTGAAGATTCAGCCCAATTACGAAGTAAGCCAAGGCATATCTAAGCCGGCAGAGATATCTAACTCTAAACCTACCTACGTCACAATTAGTGGGCCCGGTAAAAGTCCTGTGGAAATCATCAGTGTGCTGCCATCTCCTACTGAAATAGGAGTTAATGCCTCCATAGTACGTGCTACTAAGGGAGGCTCGGTCTTAGTACGGATGGAAGATAGCTCCCAAGCGGCGAAAGTTATTGGGTGGCAGGGTCTACGAGAAGTAGAACTAGAGGCCAAGCTTGCACTTAAGAAACGACCTAGGCTTGAAATTAAAGGTGTGCCCAATTCGTGGACTGTGGAGGCATTAATTACGCTTTTACGGGCAAAGCTAATTGATAAATCGATCCCAGCTTCGCTCGTGAACGATGGACTTCGGCCTGGTTTCTCTTCTACAGCAAGGAATGGAATAACTAAAAACTGGGTGCTGGAAGTGCACCCAACCCTACGATTCCATCTATTAGACATGGCATGCTTCAATGGAGGATGGTGGTCAAAGACCTTTGAAGATAACCTCGACGCTCCCCGTTGTACCAAGTGTCAGGACTACGGGCACTCTAAGGCCACATGTCCATCAGATGCACTGGTCTGCATCTGGTGTGCAGGTACTGGTCATTTTCTCAAGGAGTGCCCCAAAAAACTAGCTCAGGCAGGGCCGACATGCATCAACTGTGTGAGGGAAAAGGCCCATCCCAGGCACACTAAGCATAAGGCGGGCAGTCGTGATTGTCCTGTGCATTTAAATTGGTAAAAAAAAATGGCGATGAGGACTTCTTATGAGTAAGATCTCCATCCTTCAGCTCAATATGGGCCGCCGGCGTCTAGTTGCAGAAGTGCTACGCGCCCTCTCACAAAGCTACGACATCATGGCAGTCCAGGAACCGAGTTGCTGGGGAAACAAGGTCACGGGGTTTGGTCTCACATCGAGGGTTATAGCCTTGAGCAGTGGAGAGAGGAGACCCAGGGCTGCTATTGTGGTTAACAACCCCAACCTCGATGTGATGGATCTGAGGCAGTTTACCATGGCGGATTGTGTTTCTTGTCATATCAGATGGAACCATGATGCCTTTACGCTGCTCTCATCATATTTACCGGACGGGGGCGATATTGACGAAGACATATCCGCCATGGAGATGATCACGGCTTGCACCAGGAACGTGATCATATGCTCAGATACCAACTCCTGGAAAACGGTCTGGGGATCTAATCGAACTAATAGAAGGGGCGCTAAGCTCGGTGAATTTATTGCCCGAAACCATTTAGTGGTTATGAACGATCCCTCTGCTACCCCGACGTTCTCTAGCGCTAGGGGGCAGAGCTGGATTGATGTTAAATTGGTATCACCGGTGCTGGCAAACCGCATTATCGATTGGGCCCTCCGATCTGAAACGAGTTCCGACCACCAAGCGATAGCCTTTAGGCTGACGGAAAATACAGAAGTTTCCCTAGGGATAGAAAAAGGTTACCTTACTCGAAAAGGAAATTGGAGTGCCTTCAGGTCATTGCTGGAGGGAAAACTGGTCGACGAAGACTGGGATGAGGCAGAAACGGAGCAAACAGATGATCTGTATTACCGAGTGTACAGGATCACTGATGTCATCCGCGATACCGCTGAAGAATCCCTTCAGCACCGGAAGGCGAGAGCTCGACCTGTCCTATGGTGGACGCCTGCCCTTACCACAATGAAGAGAGAACTCTACAAGGCACGGCGTTCATACCAGAAGTGTACTTGCGAACAGAGGCGCATTACACTTCGTGATGAGTACAAGTCTAAAGACAAGGCATACCGAAACGACGTGCGGTTAAGAAAGTGGAAGTCTTGGGACGAATCCATTGTTCAGGAGTCATCTAAGAATCCCTGGGGTGTACCTTACAGAGTGGCCCTTGGTAAGTTTGCTCCACAGCAAGTGATTGCAGCTTTGAAGCGCGGATGTTCCAAGGCAACCACTCTGGAAGAGACTGCAAAGATGTTCCTAGCTGAGACCTACCCCAGAGATGGTTCGTCCCAGGATAATGAAGAGGAAATATTTATAAGACGCACTACGGTATGCCCACCTGGTACGGACTTGTGCCCACCGTGGGACATATAGGATCTACGTGCTGCTGTGGATAGGCAAAAGACTGGACGTGCACCTGGGTTAGACTCCATAGACGCAGCAATCCTCAGGAACAGTATCCCCTATATTGAACAGAGACTGTTGACATTGTTCAATGATTGCCTGGACAGGGGATACTTTCCTAAGAGTTGGAATATTGCTGATGTTAGACTCCTCTACAAGGGAGGAGGCAAGGACAAGCAATTAGCCAAATCTTATAGGCCTATATGCCTCCTCCCTATCATGAGTAAATTATTGGAGAGCCTGTTGATGATGAGTCTACGACCAGTCTTCTCTAGGGCTAGCCATCCACGGCAGTACGGATCCACTAAAGGCAGGGGAACCGCAGATGCCCTGCTGAGAGTGCGCCGTGACATTGAAGAGAAGGCGAAGAAGTATGTCATGCTTATCCTGTTCGACATATCTTCCGCCTTTGATAGCGTCTGGTGGCCGAGCGTACTCCAGCAATTTGCAGAAGTATGAGGCTCCCAGCAACTTATATGATCTTTTAAGGAGCTACCTCCAGGACCGAACATTGAAGATAAAAGGTAGCTTCTTTGAAGTACAAGAGTCGATGGAAAGAGGTTGTCCGCAAGGCTCGGTTCTTGGTCCAGCCCTGTGGAAATTAGTCTTCGATGAGTTGCTAGGGGTACTAGAACAGGAGCGGTTCCCCGCCACGGCCTATGTTGATGATCTGGCCGTTGTAGTGGCCTCAAACAGCAGAGCCAGGTTAAAAGAAGAAGCTGAACGATGTGCCAACCTCGTAGGAGGATAGTGCGAGAGAAAAAAGATGAAGATGGCAGCTGCTGAAACCCAGTCCATTCTTTTAAGAGGTAAGACTGACAGGGCCCACCCTATTACTCCCAGAATAGAAGGAGACGTCCAAGTGAGGCTGTTACATACCTTGGCATAAGAATTGGGAGAAATTTCAACGTTACGCCTCACTTGGACTACATGAAAAAAAGGGTGGCCCTGGCTCTCAATGGACTTAGTCACATCAGGGGCGCCTTTTGGGGTCTCAGGTACCCAGCCACGTGGACTATTTATAAAGGAGTTATTCTGGGCATCCTGAGATATGCGTCCTCTGCGTGGAGTCATCATCTCTCGCACCAACAGAAAAAAAGGTTGGCAACAATCCAGCGGATGGCTCTGCTGTGGGTCACTAGAGCGTACCGTTCAGTGTCTCATGAGGCGGTACAAGTCTTAGCCGGAACTACTCCTATTGATCTTCTCCTACGAGAAGAATACTTTTGGCATAAGATGAAGAGGGAAGGCCTGGTGGATCTACCGGCGAATCTTCGTGTGAGGATCAGTGAAGACCCTAATGGATGGAAGAGGATTCTTCGGGAGAACACATTAAAGAAATGGAACCAGCGGTGGGTGACGACGCCAAAAGGGGCTACGCTAAGAAAATACTTCCCCCACCGTTAGTTCATGAATGGAACAGACATGGATTCTCTCGGACTACTGGGTCTCACAGTTCCTCACAGGGTATGGGGGTTTCCGAGCAAAGCTCGTTGAATATGGCAGGAACATTGATCCCCTATGCCCAAGTTGCAGAGTGCCGGAGACCGCCGAGCATATCATCCTAGTCTGTACCGCCTTTGAGGCACTGAGGGCTAAGTTGTTGAGGGAGACGGGGCTCTACGCTCTGACGGAGAGCGATCTCCCTCAACTTATGACAAAGGAAAAATACCCATATTACAAGGCATTCGTATACGGGTGGAAGGAACTGGTTGGGTTAAACCACTTTTCATTGGGAAGAAGAAATGAACCTGTATACGGAAGACCTCCAGAGAGGGTGGAACAGGATGCTGGATAAAAAGAAAAAAAAGAGCAGGCTGTGTGCACAGCTGTAAAAAAATGTAATTGGTCTGAATGCAGCAGTGAATTGTTACGCATGCGTTGCTACTCACTACTGCATAACACCCGTATTGCCTTATCGGCAGGGTAGGGTGTAAATAAAATAAAATAATAAAATAAAATATTTGAAGTTTTGGTATTTGTAACTTGAGTTGTATCATAAGGAGCAATATTGTGGGAGATTGCGTAGTGAGGAGTTACACTCGTCGTTTGAGCAGTTGTGAATTGTGGTGTTGTGTTGTAATATGTAGTTTTAGTACACGTTGCCTGTGCGTAAGTCATGTTGTGTAGTTTTTGCGAGATAGGGACGGTGTAAGTAAGTCGGTCGTGTTCCGCCACTGGAGGCAGGTGTTCTGTTACCTCTCTACTCGAAGTGGCCTGGCTCCACACATTGAGTCTTCTTTTCTGCAACTCTAGATGCACTACGCATCCCCTATAATTCGCAGGATGATTTCCACTGCACAACGCACAAACAGGTGGCTCTTCAAGTGGTTTCTGGCACCTATCACTAGGATGATCTTGACCGCACTTCACACATCGTGGTTTGTGACGGCAAAATTTTCTGGTGTGTCCGTATTCTTGGCATCTAATACATTGGACAATATTTCTTCTTTTGTAAGGTTCTTCAATCCTAACTTTTGTATAAGCCAAATTACTTATATTAAAAACTTCAGGTTATGTGAATTAACATATGTTTGCTTTTGGTTATCACAGAATTGTTTGAATTCGCTCTCTTTTTCTCATTTGTACCGTCTTTCGATGTAATACTTGAATTGGATCATACCTTTCTCTTCAGCAGTTTTGACAAAACGGCCTGATCCGACAGTCCACTCGAGCCAGCTAATTGGCGTGCACTCATAAGTAAAGTGTCTGTTTTCACTTTAAAAAAAACTATACAAACAGATTATGCCTTAAAAGAGAACACATTTTCACTATAAGACACATAACAAATACAAGAATTCAATAATTTATAAGAAGAAGAATTTTCTAGCAACCGCACTGTTCAATCGTAACAGCTGATTTAACATTAATTAATAATTCTCGACTGAAATAGCAATAATTATGAACCCATTGTTATGGCCTGATATTTAAGGGCCGAGCTGCTCATTGCGAATATAATGGACCAACTAGTAGTCAATAAGAATTCTCTATACCTCCAGTGTCAATTTGAACAAATTACCTGAATTTGAACAAATCTATTTTCTAGCCATTCCATAGAATGATCACCTTTTAATATTACGAATATTTGTATAACTTACTTACTTATTTTCCCGGCTCTACTGCCCATATAGGACCTTGGCCTCCACAACTCAGCCTCTGAAATCCTGCCTATCAACGGCTACTCCATTGTCCAATTCCTATTATTATTGTCCTCCACATTTTCGATCCATCTCAGTCTGGGCCTTCCTCTACTTCTTTTGCCTCCTGATTTACCATATATTAGTTTTTTTCGGGTATTTATCTTCATCCATCCGTATTAAATAGCCAACCCATCTTATACGGCTTGATTTAACGTAAATGACTATTATTCCATATTTTCCATTGGCTATCTATACATACTGGCTCTATATAGATCTGTCGAAGGACCTACCTTTCCCAGATCTGGAGGATCTTCTCGCATTCTTGTGTCAGGACCAATTTCACACGCGTAAGTGACAATTGGCATAAAGATCGTATTATGAACAAGTAACTTTGCCTTCTGTGACAGGTTTACAAAACACAATGTTCGCCGTAATGCGAAAATACATGGGTTAAACATCGGTTGACTGTTGTCTCCTGCGATTCTTTCTTTTATTTCCACTATGATGTCATTTTTGCCAGTCATTAAAGCTCTCAGATATTTGAAACTGCCAATTTTCTTAAAATTGTGGTGGATCAGATGCTATTCAATCCTTCATGTCTCTCTCTCTTTGAGGATATGATACATTACGTTTTTCTCTTATGTATCTATGAACCTGATTTTTTCCTATCATCTTTAAACTCATGTAAATCTTCTGATTCTGCGACTTTAGATCTTGATGATATTGCCACGTCATCAGCATACGCCAAGTGTTGGATGAGTCTATTATATATTGTTCTTTCTGGGTTAGTCTTAATTACTCTAGCTGCTAGCTCCAATGCAATATTAAATGATACAGGAGAAAGAGGAGATCCCTGATGTAAACAATTCTCTATCCAAATTTTTCTGACAGTATTCTCTATCTTCATCCTGAATCAGGTATTTTCAAGCGTCGTCGCACTCAATCCTACTAGCATTTCCGGAACTACAAGTGCTTTCATGACTTTAAGCAGTTCATTCCTACTGAGGTTATCATATGCTTAGGGAAAATCTATTCGCATAAATATGATCTTGAAATGTCCGTATATACCATTGTGAGATAAGTTTGCGGAGATTCTTTCACAGAAATCAAATTAGAAATCGTACACATTTTACTTCTTCACTACCATTTTTAAACAACCCGATAATCCATCTCTTTTTCTGCTTTTTGTTTTTTATTTATGCGGTTTAGGATGGTATATTGGACTCCATCTTCACCTGAACGTTCAATGCCTTCTTCAGGCGATTGAAACCTTCAAGCCGTCCGGCTCTACATTATTTCCATTCAGAAAAGTGCAAAAATGGTATCTATTTGGAATACTTAAATGATAGGCTACCATCAGAATGATAGGCAAGCACATATCCGTGGGTGAGCACATATTTTTTATTCCAGTATCTGCAACCAGAATTCAAGTCAATAAATTGAAGTTGAAAAGTACGTTTTTAGGTTTGACTAAGTGATGTATACCTATACATATATATTTATGTTCTGAATGGTTAAAGATTAGTAGACAGAGGGATGATTTAAAGAATGTTTTGAAAAATACATATCTGATGTTTTTACAATAAAAAGAAGTGTAAAGATTGTAAATAGAATCTGAGTAGATTGAAGATAAAAGAAAAATAATACCCGTAAATATATTAAGTTGAATAAATATGAATGTATTATTCTATTTTTTTACTTTAAAAGGTTAAATTTTTTTCGGTGGAAATAAATAATTTCTATGAAGAACGCTGCAATGGAAAGAAATATACCACAACCGTAAAGAATAAATGGACCTGCTAAAGCATCAATGTCTACAGCTTTCCAAATGGTTTTATCTTGATGCTTCCAAAGAGGTACTGTAAAATCTTCCACAAGCTTATCGCTGATACCAGCAAGGATGAGACGTTGTACCATTTTATCTATCCTCTCAAACATGAAATGATTTCTCCTCATCATTACCCCGGTTGGAACACGAAGCAAAGTCACTGGAGTTTGATATATCTGCAGTTTCTTCTTAAAGATGAGATGATCGATGTAAACATCGTTATCAACGATTGATAAGTTTCTGAATGTTATCATTTTCGTGAATATTTCGTCGTAGTTATTAACAACCACATAGCTAGAAACTGCTTTTCTCACTTTAGGTTCTTTCAAGGTAGAAAGTGGTGCGACCAAGTAACTGAACATGGCTGTCGTAAGATTTCGCTCTACGATATCATCTAAAGTTGTAACTTTAGATTCCATCTTACCTCCCGTAATTAAACCAGTCAAGGAGGCTGTGTAAGCAAGGTTCAGATGTATAGTAAAGAAGAGCCACAATGAAAAGAGAAATCGAAAGTAAACTGTTTTAGGCATAAAACCCGTCGAATTTCCAAAAGCAATACTCCAAAGAGTGAAGCAAGATTTTTCAAATTCAGTAAAATAAAACTCTATCCGTCTTACATTAGCGAATAAATAAAAGAAACATGGCGTTAAGACAGCAGTTATGGTACATGAGATCCACAGTTTTACAGAGAAAGCTAAATAAACAAATTTCCATTTTTCTATCGGCAAGGGATTAGGAAAGTACCACATCAGTTTCGAAAATACGTATGGTGATTCAATTGTAGTAACTGGGTAATGCATTAAGTTATTTGATATTCCAGAAACAGTTGCCCAAGAATATCCTTCTCTCAAATCATTCAAAGATCCATAGATTTTTCCTCCCTTCTGCCATAACCACCCGTCAATTCCACTATAAAATATGATTCTCAGACTGGCGTTGATTTTCTCCGTTATAATTTCAATTAACCTGTAATCAATTCCATCATATTTTCCATCGTTGGTGGAAAACATGAACGGTGGGTAGCGCACAGTCGAAACAGGAAAATCACAACCTCGAAATGAATTTGGAACTTTATTAGGAAAGAAGTCCACTTCTGTGAATTGCCCATTCCATTGAGCAATACGTGACAGTTTCACATTATCTTCCGGGCAGCTTTCCCCCTCTTTTCCATAAGGAAACAATGTAAAAGTACTTACAACATTATTCTCGAGGCCTACTATAATCACATCTATGTCACCAAATAGGAACATCATTTTAAGTGCTTTGTATGCCTCATCCTTTAATATTTCTCCATCTACCACGACTATGAATCTGGTGTGAGGGCTATCACCAACTCGGTATAAAGTATTCCAGGGATGATACATAATTTCTTGAAGTTGAGAAGTATAGTTGTAATTTCGAATTGGAATTACATAAGAGCATTTAATAAAGTTAGCGACTACGTATTTACCTGTTTTGAGATATGATACGGAGGGTAGTATTGTAGGTACGATAGGTGTCCATCGTTTGTTCATCCTAACGAGTAGGTTTGAGAAGATTAAGTCGGGAGGATCCTGTCTTGGATAGAAGAAGCACAAGCAGTTCCCGTGGAAGTTCCTTTTGGCTATGAATTCCACAGCATCTATAAGATCGTCTCTGTTCCAATGAAACATACCCAACATTCCGCAACTGACACATCTTATTAAAGCCAGAAGAAGTTCCCACCTCATAGCTCTGATTGAACTCGTAGAGAATGACGTTATCACTGAGCATGAGGTTAAATATTGACCAATCAGATTTCCTAAAGGTTTGTAGATCTCCCGATTAGAATTCACTATTCAGAAGGCAATGAGAAAACTTTTGTTCATAATTCATGTACGACAATATTTATCTAATAAAAAAATGTTTATTCCCCTTTACAACTCACCTTGTTTTCGATAAATATTTGATGTAGAAGCTTTCGCAATAGCCTTTTAAACTAACAATGCATTAAAAAATACAAACGTTCAATAACTTGGCAATAATAGCATGATTTATTTAAATTTCAAGGATTTTTTTTTTGTGTGTGTGGTATTAGAAGTACGTTTAAACATATGCTGATGATAATTATTTGTTTTCCAATTTCAATTTTTATAATAATAAATGATGCCTTATATTTCAATTATAATACATAAAATCACACTTTCTAATAAAATTGGACTTACAAGCTTTTACAGCGTGGGTGTCGATAACACAATCGCGTTAGAGTTGGCATAAAATGATTTAATTAATTATTAATTATTATTTAATTAATTACTTACATTGTACATCATATTTTAGGTAAAGAAGTAAGAGTAGAATGAATTATTTTAATAATGAGTATAACATTGCGTAGAAATATTTCGATGCTTGTGGGAGTGCTGTGCATAATTTATCCTTCTAAAATAATATCCTCATGAAATATGAATGTAATCTTGCAATTCTGTCTTATTGCCGGCAAAAGATATGAAGGTTGGTAGCCGCCTCCACTGTCATTAAAATACCAGCATGAAGCTTCGAATCGTTTTCTTTTATGAGATAAATATTTTACTTAATCCGTATTTCGACATAAATCACTTCATTCTGTTTTTAATTGTTTCTACTAATGCAATAGTATAAATTAAAAACATGCTATGGACTGCTCATGCGATCAACAAAAATATCAAACATGAAATTTGGATATTATAGCTTCAATTTGTCTACAAAATTCATTTATTTGTTCAGAAATATTACATTATGTCATAATCAAGGACATTTATAATAGTGTTCAGAGAGCACACTCACACTCTATTTACAAAAAATAAAAATAAATAATACAGAAACTAATAATAATAAAAGTATTATATTTATATAAACAAAAGAACTAAACTAATCAAAATAACAACTAAAATACATGCATACTATACAATATTCACAGAATCCATTCACTCAGAAAAGTTCCGAGCCAAGCCTTTCTCCCCACTCGTGGAAGGAAAGGCAGGACTCTCGAAGATCCCAGCGCCTCGCACTGAGCCGCATTACTAGTATTATATCTGGTATTATTATATATTGTACATTGGGAGGTGGGATAGCTCAGTGGTAGGGCACTAATCTTCTAATGCTCAAGGTCCCGGGTACGAAATCCCGACTCATGGCAAAAAAATTATTTATTCTGTTTCATCGGTCATGAGGCGACCCTGGGGTAAGGAGACCCTCTTGGGGCACACCCAGCCTCTTTAAAGTGGGTATCCTTAATTAAATTAAGGTGGAAAATCTGGTACTTGGGGAAAATCTGTTACAGCTTTTTTTATTTTTATTTTTTATAGTAGCGCTTAAACGAATGTACCAATTTTAATGAAACTTCGCAAAAGTCATTTTCTCTACACCCTTTAAACTTATATATATAACATACTTCAACGAAAAGAAGCTCAAAAAAAGTTATGAGGGATGATAAAATTAAATTCTGAATAATTCAAGAAGTATACACATTTTTGTGAATATTGTGATAAGATGTTTCAAAGGTATTCAAATTTCCTAAACAATGAAGAAAGTTTCAGCGAAATCAAAGCACTGTTAGTAGAGATATGGTGATTTTAAAATATTTTGCTTCCTCACTACCGAAGGTAGTGAGGAAGCATTGTGTTCGTGCGAGAGATTAAAAAAATTTTATTGCTCAGAATCGATTTATTGCTCGCGTTTTACGTTTCAGACATCAAGGATCAAATTTGGTTCGGTGTCTGTCTGTCTGTAGTGAAATCGATGTGACGGGCATATCACCTAGTACCGTTAATCCAATCTTCATGAAATTTTCAGGGATTATGCTGATTGGTGCCTAGATGGTCTCATATCACTTTTATCAAATTCCATCGAGCACTCCCGCTTACGCACGCGCAAACGTATATTTTTAGATATGCTAATATTTCAGAAAGGGCTCGTTCGATTTGGCTCAAAGTTAGATAAAAGGTAGACTTTAGTGAAAAAATAATGTAGTATCCATTTTATTGAATTTTGTCAACCACTTTCTCTTAAATATGCACTACTAGTCCGCCGTCCGCCGTCCGCGCATTTTTTTCCGAAACTACTGGACCGATTTTTTTCTAATTTGGATATAAAATTAGAGGTCAAGAAGTATAAAATTTTTTTCAATATTGTATATGTTTTTTTAAAAGTTTACGTAATTTCCTAAAAAACAAAAAACAAATCGTTAAAATCGGACAATCAGGAGCAAAGATGGTCTCTAGTTTTTTTTTTAGATGTGCTATTGCAAATATTTATCTTTTGTTTTGATTTTTGAAAGTGTTACTGAAGTAATGCTATTTTTTTAGCATATTACTAATGATTAAAAAAAAGTTTAGTCCAATAATTGGAATTACCTTTTATTTATTTTTCTTTATAACTTTATTTATTTAGACATATAATATTCTGTCACAGGGACAATAATTATATTGATAAATGAACACATTCACACAGTATATACAAAAAAAATAAATAAAATTAACAAAAGTAAAATAATAACTAAATAATAATAAATAAAAACTATATACAGTAAAAAAAAATAAAATAACCTAAATACAAGTAAATTAAAAACAGTCACACCTATATACAATATATACAATCAGGCGGGGAACCCAAATCCCCGCGCTACTCTCTCAACCGCCTCACCGGTGCTAAAGCCGGTGGAGTTTGAGCGAGATCGCTTTAGCCACATACATTCATGTCTCGAGTGGAAAATCTGGCCATTGCCAGAACTCCAAAATAAATACTATCTCTAGGCCACTGCCGCTTCAACCTTCGAGGAGGGTTGTAGGGATGAGTGGAGCTAGATAGGGATTGGGCTAGGGGATTTGGATGATTGATAAGGTTCTGATGGAATTTTGAAAAATTTTCAGGGAAAAGGTCAAGGACAAATGGGATATTAATGTCATGATGGAGGGTTCTGTTGGTTACATAGAACGGAGCATCGACTATTGTTCGGAGGACTTTGGATTGAAAAGATTGGATGCGTTTGATGCTAGAGAATTTTGCTGTCCCCCAAAGTTCAAGTCCGTAGGTCCAAATAGGTTTCAGGATTGTCTTGTAGATCAGTAATTTGTTGTCAATTGAAAGTTGAGATTTTCTGGTCAGTAGTCTGTATAATTGGCCGTATAGTTGGTCAAGTTTCAGGGAAAAGGTCAAGGACAAATGGGATATTAAGGTCATGATGTAGGGTTTTGTTGGTTACATAGAACGGAGCATCGACAAATAAATATTCTCGCGTCACTAATCCCAAAAAAAAACTTTATTGGTATGAAAGATTACAATTTACAATATTCGTTCTTAAATGCACTAGGTTATTAAATAGAGACACTATAATGTTACTATAAGTCACGTCGGAGTCGGTTGGTCTAGGTATGTGTACTGACCGGAGGGTGTCACTGTTAACCGGTGGGGTGTCTCTCTGCTAACTGGTGCCATATGCTCCGAAGGGCTGATATATATACAAGTTTTGGAGTGCTGACTTCAGCTGTGACGATAAGGGTGGTCCTAAGGATTTATGTTCTCCCTTCTGAAAATCTGAAGTCCCTGAAGATTAAGTGGTTGAAGATGCGGAGGGTAGTTTCCATGGCACAAAATTATGTTGACCTAGACTTGAGGAATTTTTACATTTCCTGGCTATTTTTATAATATGCCAAACTAATAAACAAATTACTACAAAAATGATACAATAATTATAATAATTTTGTACAGAGATATTATCATAAGTTTCTAAAGTTTCAAATAAATCATCTTTCAATTCAAGTGTAGAAAGTTTTTCAAAAGTTATATTATAAGGTTTAAAATCATTGATAGAACTAGTGATTAAAATAATATCTGAATCTATTACAAAAGAGTGAGGTTTAGTATGGTTAATTATGGATTCATTATAATACAATTTTATAAGTGCTATTTCGGGTAGGTATATAGGATAAGTTGTGTTGGATTTTAGGATTACAAATGGTGTATTAAAACTTAAATATAAATCAATATCATTATAATATTTAACAAAAGGAGGGGTATTTTACAGTTGTGGTTAAACAATTTTTATAATTATTATTATCTAGGTTAGTAATACATTGGTCCTTAATAACTAACTAATAAGTGATTACAATAATGGTTAGTTTTAATAAAAGTACAATTTGCAATATATACTTTGTTTTCATAATATAATACAAGTTCGTGTTGTGTAATTGTTGTTACAATAGTGTTGTTTTTAATAATTGGGATTGATAATAAATATAAAGTGCTAATTTGTTTATATTTTAAAGGTAGAGAAATAATATAATGAATAATGCCATTTTTGATTGAACAATGAATTTTACTTGTTAGCCAAAGGGTTTCTAAATCATTTGAAATTAAAGTTGCATTAATTGCATCTATGTCTGTTTGTTTTAAAATGTTTGAGTGTAGTATACCTAATTTGCAAAATTCTAATGAATTCGCTATGTCTGTTACTCTAACTGTTATGTAATTGATTATATTGTAAAGTTCATTTAAATGTAGTGTAATTTGTTCTTGGTTTAATCTTTTTAGTACTTCTGATGTTTTGTTGTTATTATTATTTAATATTTTAATGTCATATTTGAAAGTGTTAATGAGGTTTCTGTTTATATCTATGTCATGGGCAATTTTGAGTTCTACGCGATATGAATTTCTTTCGAGTTGGTTTATAATTCTGTCATACCTTTCTTTATCTTGAGCGTCCATGTTTCCTGTTAGCCAGCTGATTGCTGTTCCTAATCCATTAATGAGTCCTCTTTTTGAACGTTTGTTTGTTGGAACTATATTATTGAGTTTATTTCTAACAATTCTAGTTGGTTTCTAATTACCTTTTCTGTGGAATGTAGTTTAAATGTTGTCAACTCTTTACTAGTAATTTCTAATTCGTCTTGTAAGTTTGTAAAGTTTAGAAAATGAATAATGTTATGATAATTTTCGATAATTCTTGCCTCAGGTAGTTTGATTGTTGTGATTCCAGGTGTTTGTGTAATGTCAGTAATTTTATATGCTGAGAATAGATCGATTGTCCAAAGAATTGTCAGTGTCATTACCATTTGATTCGTCATCTGTAATAGGAATATATTTGTTTTTATGACGTTTATTATAAGTTTTTCTGGGTCTTTGTATATTGTCTGCATGAACTTTAATTGGTTTGTTTCTGTCTTTGAATTTAAACACATGTTTGTAAGGATTTTCATTTTTGTTTCTTGTTCTTATCCTAACGTAAGGGTCGTCTTCTATAATAGGGTCCTCCCGATTTTTATTTAATTTATCTGTCCTATCTTTCTTTTCTTTATCTATCCTTGATTTAATTTGATCTTGAATAATTTTTAAATTGTCATGATATTGTTCAACTAATTTTTCTTTTATTGGGGCTTTATTAACTTTGTCTTTTTGAATTCCGAAGGTTATTTCATTAGGTGTCAATTTTAATTTTTGATTTAATGTATTGTTAAACGCGATTACCGCATGGCTTAATCTCTTTTTTAAACTAGTATTGGATTCTGTCTCTTTAAAATTTCTTAATAATTCTATTAACGTAGAGTGAGTCTTGTTTAAAAGTCCTAATGAGTTAGGGTGATTTGGTGTTACATAGTATGCTTCTATACCTTGTGATGTCAGTAAGTTTTCTACTATATTGTTTTTGTATTCCCTACCATTGTCCATTTTAATTCTGTTAGGTGCTGGAAAAAATTCTAAATATTCTATTATGACTTGTGATACTTGGATTGAGTTACATGCTTTTACTGTTTTGGCAAAAAGTCGTTTTGAAAATGTATCTACAATAGTTACTATGTATTGTTGTTCGTAGTGTAGCGTATCTATCATTAGTTCTTGGAAAGGTTGTCAGTTGTTGCAGTTATAAAAAATTTGGTTTTAATGGGTCTCCTATCATATTTTGTTTTTCTACAAGTGTCGTATTTATTTATATAATTTGCTATTATGTCTTTCATCCTTGGGAAATAATAAGATCTTTTAAGTTTGTCATATGTTTCTAAAATTCCTCTGTGACATGTTTTTCCTGTGTGGTAATTTGCTATAAGTTCTATCTGTTCGTTTTCATTACTAATGTCTAACCTTTTTCTTTTGTATCTTTTTATTTTGACCGTTAACAATTTTTCTTCTATGATTTTCGTTATTTTATTAAAAATGCCCTTAAATTCATTTCTAACCGTTTCATTATTTGGTTCGCAGTAAATACCGTAAGTCGCGTTTGGTTTTAAAATTTCTAATAAAATTTCCTCTAAGTCATCGTTCCATCGATAAGCTGTTTCTATAAGATATCTGTTTTTTCCAAATAGTTTTTCTAAAATGATTTTATTTCCGCCTCTTTGTATAAAAATTTGATTTTTCTCAATGTTTATCGGTTTGTCGTCATCCACTATCCCTATTTGTCTTGATGCGGATTCTTGTGAATGTTGTGTTATTAAACTTTCATTATCTATTGCGACTTCTAATGGTTCTAATAAAGCGTCTATGTATTCAACAAGAATTGGTGGAGCATTTGCTGCTTCTTCAATGGCGTTTTCGATTTCCATTGCTACTTCTTCGTTTATATCAAATTCTGGGTCGTCAATCATAAAACAGTCTGTGTTATTTTGTAAGTCTATCCTACTGAGTGCGTCTGCTACATAATTTGTTTTTCCATCAATTTGTTTTATATCAAATTCAAATTCATTTAAGTAAAAAATCCACTTCATAAGTCTAGTGTTTGTATTTTTCATTGTAAATAACCATTGTAATGGTTTGTGGTCAGTTTGTAGAGTAAATCTTTTTCCGTATAAGTAAGGTTTGAAATGGGTGCATGCGTATACAACAGCGAGTAGTTCTTTTTCTATAGTAGAGTATTTTTGTTCAGTTTGTGATAGCGTTCGTGAAGCGAAAGCTATAGGGTGGTCTCTCCCTTCTTGGATTTGAGATAGTACTGCTCCTAAAGCGACTGAGCTAGCGTCTGTTGTTAAAACGAAAGGTAATTCCCAGTTAGGAAATTGTAATACTGGCGAGTTTATTAAATGTTGTTTTAGTAATAAAAATGAGTCTTTAAATTCTTCAGGATTAATTTCTGTTCCTTTTCTTAGTTGTAAAGTCAGTGGTTTTGCAATGTGTGCGTAATTATGTATAAATTTTCTATAGTAGCCTGTCATTCCTAAAAATTGTTTTATTTCTTTTTCTGTACGCGGTAATGGAAATTTTTCTATTGCATCTATTTTTGATGGGTTAGTTCTGATACCGTCTGCTGAAATAATATGTCCTAGAAATGGTAACTCTGTTCTTAAAAATTCTGTTTTATCAAGTTGTATGGATAACGAGTGTTCACATAGTTTTTTAAATACTGTTTCCAAATGTATAAAGTGGTCTTGCATGGAAGAAGACTATATTATAATATCGTCCATGTATACTAAAGTGTTTGGTGTATTATTTAACATCATGTTCATAGCTCTTTGAAAAGTTGAGGGTGCGTTACATAATCCAAAAGGCATTCGAAGGAATTCGTAATGTCCTGTATCAGTACTAAAAGCAGTTTTTGGAATTGATTCTTTTGTCATTTCGATTTGGTGAAATCCCGAAGCTAAGTCTATAGTGGAAAATATTTTTGATCCATGTAGTTTGTTAAGTAAGTCTTCAATGTTCGGTAAAGGATATTTGTCAGGAATAGTTTCTTGGTTTAATTTCCTATAGTCTATAACCATTCTAATTTTGTTTTTTCCGCTTGCATCTAATTTTTTCGGTACAATCCAAATGGGTGAGTTATAAGGTGAATTACTTTCTCTTATGATATTGTTTTTTAAAAGTGTGTTAATTTCTTCGTCAACTAAATTTTTAAATTGTTGTGGGTATCTATAATTTCTTGAGAAAATAGGTTTGTCCGTTTTTAAAGGTATATTATGTTGCAATAAATTTGTCGATTTCAATACTTCATTCTCTTTCTTTATCATTTTTGGATACTTATTTATTAAATTAATTAATTTATCTTTATTTTTATCTTCAATATGATCATGCCTTAATACATTTTTTATTTCATTTACATCATTCATATAATTAACTTCATCAATTAATATCATTTTTCTATTAACATCAATTTTTATTTTATTATAAATTGTAAACTCATCTGTCTCCGAATCTAATTTAACTTTTAACTTTTTCATTGTTTCATAACCTATTAATATATTAAATTTATCACTTAACGCTAAAATATAAAATTTAAATTCTAATTTTTCGTTTAACCCAAATCTAGGTGCAAGGTCAACCATTACTGATTGTTCTCCTCTTACTAAACCTGATCCGGTTCTAACGAAAAATTCTTCTGATGTAGTTTCAGTTCCTGCAGGTACGGAACGTGGATGTATATAATTTTTTACTGATCCCGAGTCAATTAGCCATTCTTCGCTTTGTAAATCAATAAATGTAGTTAAGTTTTCTGTAAGGTTAAGGAATATTCGGGGGGTTTTCTGGCCTCCCTGGTTCTAAAAAATTATTGAAAGTATCATTTAATCTTTTCAGTTGGTTCCTAAGTTCAGTAATTTGATCGTCTTTGCTCACGGTCTCAATTTGATTAATCGGTTGCTGATTCGGTTTTACTGTTCGCAATGTTACTGTGTTTTGTGAGTTAGGATTATAAGGTTTTTGTGGAGAATTAGAATGTTATGGATTGTTTGTATAATTCTGATTCCAATTAGGTTTTTGTTGATAATTGGGACGTTCATTATAGTGATTTTGATAATAAGGTTTGTTTTGGTTTTGGTAATATGGTCTTTGTTGGTTTTGATAATTTGGTCGGGGTTGGTAATTTTGATAATTTGGTTTTGATTGATATTGAGGTCTTGGGGAATAATTATTTTGTTGGTATTTATTTTGTTTATGTTGGTTAGTATAGTATTGTGGTCTTTTGTCTGACCTATAATTTCTATTTTCGTATTGAGTTTTTTGTGAGTAAAGTCTGTCCATTATAATACAGCAGTTGTTTTCAATTGCGGCGCGAATGTCGTCTAAATCGTCAAGATTTTGTGTTAATAAGTAATTACTAAGGTCTGTATGTAAATGTCTAATAATATGATGGTTTATTCTTTTGTCTTCATCATCCATAAGGGATTTTTTATTAGTAATATCATCATCAATGTTAATTCTAGTGAATAATAAGGCTCTAATTGCGGATATTCTGTTAATAAAATCAAACGGGTGTTCGCGATTGTGTGGTATTGTATTTAATAAATCAACCTCTAAATTTTGTACAGTCTTTGTATTCCTAAATTTGCGGCTTAATGTTTCTATTAATTCGTTTATACTTAAAAATGTCCTAGTTTGTAAAATGTCCCTAGCGTTCCCAGTTAGCTTCGATTTTACGATAGCTACCTAGCATGATTGTTATCTTTTAACGTGTTGTCATTGGCACAAACATTATTATATATTTCTTTAACTTGTTCAACAAAAAAATATAAATCAGATGGATTACCATCAAAATTTTGAAGATGACCGTAGTCTTCTTTGGTCATTTCATAATTAGTCATTATAATAGTTTGTTTTTTAGTATTTGATCTAGTTACTCTTTGTGTACTTGTATTGTTAATTAATAATGTATCTAAGCTTTTCGTTAATGTATATATGTTAATTCTTAGTTTAGACATACATGAATTATAATAAAATAAAATAAAATTTTAAATCTAATTACAAAATATATTGAAATACCTCAAGTCTTTTATGGAGATTGTCTTTATGGAGAAATCTATTAAATTTGTTGTTCGCTTGTCTGAAGTGTTGAAACACAGGTTAAAGGTGGATTACCCCAGATTCTGTTAATATTTCATCGAATCTTCATAGGAAATTCCTACCACCTACATACTTCCTCATTATCCGTTCCTACCTTACTGACAGACACTTCAAAGTCAATCATAACAACGCTCATTCATCACTTTTTACTCAGTCTGCCGGTGTTCCTCAAGGTAGTATCCTAGGTCCTATCCTTTACACAGTTTATACAGCTGACATCCCAATCCAATCCAACACTGTCATCACCACCTATGCCGATTCCACGTGTATCCTATCAGTTAATAACGATCCACCTATTGCATCCCAAACGCTTCAATCACACATCACAAGACTTAAAAAATGGTGTCAGAACTGGAGGATTAAAATAAATTCCAATAAATCCCATCAAATTACCTTCACTCTTCGCCGTAAACCTATGACTTCCTGTTCTACAGTATCCTTCAACAATAGCCCTCTTATCCCTGTCGAACAAATCCGATACTTAGGACTCCACCTTGACAAACGACTCACTTGGAACCCCCATACCAGACTGAAACGACTTGAAACCGTCCGACGTTTTCGACTACTGCAGCACTTACTAGACAAACGCTCTAAGCTCACAATCAATTACAAACGACTCATATATATGACAATAATAAGACCTATTTGGACTTACGGAATTGAGCTTTGGGGCTCCACTAAACCATCGAATTCCTCTCGTATCCAATCCTTACAATCCAAAATCCTTCGTAAAATCCTCAACGCTCCTTACTTTATCACAAATAAAATCACCCATAAAGACCTTAATGTTCCATATGTTTCCGATTTGGCCCAATCCAGATATCTATCCTTCTATAACAAACTGCAGAAACATCCGAATATTCTCGTTTCAAACCTTGCTTCCTCCTCGATCTCTGATAATCCTCCGAGGCGTCTGAAAAGAAAATGGCCTCGGGACCTTCTAATATAGAACTTTAATATGAGTTATACCAATGGGTAGTTTCTCTTCATGCTGTACATGTCATGTTACCAATGTCACATTTACTTATTATATTTTCCATGTAATACAGTTACAATTAGAAGACTAGTAAATGAACAATCCAATGGCCGAAAATTATTTCTAAATCAGGGATCCTATGACAATCGTAAATAGAAAATTTTACACTATTACAATACCCCGTTTAACTAGAAATAATAAAATATCGACTATACTGTATCATTGCTAATATTGGTTTGTTTGGTTTCGATTTATTGAGAATATTTTTTAGTTATTCCGATAAAAATTTCTTATTCTTCATAATTTTTTCTTTTTTTTTCCAGGAATGTAATACAGGGTTTATATAAATGTATTTCATTTACGAAAATTAACATGGCTTTATGTTGAAGAAAGTGGGTAGTTTTCTTCCAAACCGTTGGAGGCTAATCAAGTCGTGAATGCGTAAACAACTTGCTTCAAGGACAAAAACAACGCAAATATTTTCATACTATTTTAAATAATGATATCAGTATTCAAGTAAATAAACATGGATTATTATATTTTTATTTGATTTAGGATATTGTTATTTAATATAAAAAGAATTTGTTTTTCCTACATTCCATAATCCAAAACAGAGTTGTAAAAAAGATTTGTAATAATGCCCAATGGAATGGCGATACTTTTATTTTCAATCACTCTTTACAATATGTTTCGTAAGTTTAAAATAATGGCTTCTCCACGAGCCCTTACCGATTGCAATTGATTCACAAAGGGAGGTTAGACCGGCCTTTGAAGCTCCGAGATTAAAGAAACTAATTCGACAGGGATTTTAATCCCTTTCTTAAAAGGATTACTAGATAAAAAGACGGGAAGGAGGTCGAGTAAGAGTTCATTTGCGGTGAATATGAAATTGAGGGCTGTTGGTGAAGAGGAAATGAGATATGTAGGAGGGGAAGGGGGCTATGCGAGGAGGAGGGCACTGGGAGAGGATATTGAATTCCAGGAGAACTAATAGAACGGTTCCAGGCATTCCCTCATAATGATTTTTATCTCCTCTCTCGTTCCTCCAGCTCAGTAATGAACTTCTTGACGGCCTCATATCGGAGCTCCGCATTCCTCCGATAGTCCTGCACCTCCGTCTTCTTGCCGAATATAGATCCTTCGAAGGCTGTCTCATTGGCATTGGCATTTCGGCATACCGACACCGTTAATATAGTTCTCAATGGATGTGCCTCTGAATTCTCTAGCTATATTAGTCCGGATACCGATACCAAAGCTAGAAACTAAAATTAACTACAAATCTAATATTTCGCATATATTTATGAGTAATGTCTGTTTTATTTTTGATGTTTAATTTAATGTTTTTGAGTTCTACCAATGGGTAGTTTCTCTTCATGTTGTACATGCCATGTTACAAATTTCTCATTTACTTATTGTATTCTCTATGTAATACAGTTGTAAATTCCATTGAAATAATAAAAAAAAAAAAAAAAAAAAAAATTTAATGTTTAGTTTTATTTTCGAGATTAAATTCAGTTAACACCTTTCAGGTTCCCTTAAGTCAAAAATTGTCTGTAAAAGATATTCTAATTTTGTGATGATTCATTTTTTATAATCAACTCTAATTCATTATGGTCCACTCATTCTAAGATTTTTATTATTGACGATGTTTCAACTCAAGCATATGGGTCATCATCAGGGCATGTTACCAGCACTAAAGTACTGGTCAGTAATGCGTCCTTGCAGGGACGGTTCTGGACTTGAGCCCTTGGTTCTAGTAGCACATCGACTGGCTCTCTCTTGCACCATCGGCAGTTGATGTGAAGCAGTAATGATCGTAATGATCGCGGAGTCAGTGACCTATCGTGCTCTGAGGTCAGGTAAGAATTTTATCTGATCAAATTGGTGCTACGGGGCGTCGCCAGGGCTGTGGTGGCACTTTGGGTGGACGGTAACTCTTGCTGCACTCTGGTTGTAGTAGTCGTGTGTTTGCGACTGGTCGCTGTACGATACCAGTATTCAGCTGGTCGTGACTGAGTTCCGGCCTGTCATCTGGTTTCAGTGTATTGACGAGAGGTGGAAAGCTATAATGGTAGAGCTGGCCCTCTCCGGGACCACCGGTGGTGTGCTTACATCTCAAGACCTGTCCGGGCTGTGAGGCTAGGATGGGGTGGGTTAAGACCTAAGTTAGGTACGAACCCAGCCGTATTTTATCATAGCTCTGGAGCCAGAGCCCAAAAATCGACCTCATCGGAAGATTTGATTGTAATTACGAAAGTGTATGTTATTCTGAATAATAAGAAACTTGTCTGCCGTTCCAGAGTCACTGCTTTCCTAAACGGCGACTTATTTAAAGAATATTAGGTCAATAATTTGAGGATCGAAACTGGAAATCCATTGCAAATAATGTGAGGAAAGTTTTTATTTTTTTAACTTGTATATATGGGTTTAGACAAGTAAAAAACAAAATTTCTAAAGCAGTCACCAAGGGAAAATTTTTTACACCAAAAATGTTAGATATTTTCGATATTTTTTGTTTGTTTCACCTATAACTCCTAAACGATTCATCAAAGCGAAAAATGTATCCTTTAATAAATCAAAGAACGTTAAATTTTTCGTCAAACGAGTACATAAACTTTATAAATTGTTTATGCAGTAAGCTATAAAACCACGGTGAACCAACGCTGATTTTTACCATTTGTCGAAAACTGAGACAAATTACTATAAATGGCTTTGTAGCTTGGAAATGAGTTCCCTATGAGGAAAAATCTATTGAATCAAAGTTGTAGAGCATCAAATTTTGTGTAACTGAGAACTGACTTATTTCCAAGTTACAAAGCCATTTATAGTAATTTGTCTCAGTTTTCAACAAATTTGGTTGGTTGGTTGGACCGTGGTTTTATAGCATACCGCGTAACCAAATTATATAGTTTATGTACTAGTTTGACGCGAAATTTACCGTTCTTTAATTTATTAAATAATACATTTTTCGCTTTGATGCATCGTTTAGGAGTTATAGGAGAAAAAAACAAAAAAATCGAAAATGCTGTATTTTTTGGCTTTAAAAAGGTTTCTCTTGGTGGTCCGCGTTAGTATTTTTGTTTTCTACATGCCTAAACCCATATATACAAGTTAAAAAAATAAAAACTTTTCTCACATTTCTCGCAATGGACTTCCCGTTTCTATCCTCAAATTATTGGCCTCATGTTCTTTAAATCAGCCGCCATTTTTGAAAGCAGCGGCTCTGGAACGGCAGACAAGTTTCTTTTTACTCAGAATAACAAACACTTTCGTAATCTAAAATCAAACTTTCGCCTGCGATCAGGTCGATTTTTGGGCCCTGGCTCCAGGGCTATCACTTATCAATTATAATTTGCGATAAAAGTTAGAAGGTATGTTGATATCGGTTTAGAGTTGGTAAGACTTAGCCAATTTTTACCAAAAAAATCTTCAAAGGCGATAATGTGAACATTTCTTGGACAATTATGAACTTAATAGATAAATATAATAATATAGGTAAATTGCATTTTGTTTATAATTTATAACAATGTTAAAATTGCTGCTGTACTATAATCATCCAGTTTAAAATAATGGTATTCGGAACAAAATACCTAATTATTTACTTACTTATTTCCAAGGCACGGATGTGTTTGTATTGAAAACCCACAAACTATGCCATATACGATATATGCCATATATCTAGTAAAAAAAACCCTCATAAAATGCAGTACAAACTCTGAAAAATGCAGTAACACATCACTAAATATGCTAAACGTACTTTATTACTAATCTGTCAGTAACGTATAATATAATGATGTGCCTACATAAAGTTTTGAAATAAAAAAATGAATTATACAGCATTTAAAAATTTCAATTTTTTTTTAATATCTAAAAAAATAAATTAAATAACTAAACTTTACGGAAAATAAGTTTATTATATACATGTTATAAAAAATTAACACGTACGACAAAAAAAATTCAAATATAAAAATAAAACAATCTATATACAAACGAAAAATCAATAAATATGTAAACAGTTCAAAATTGTGTATATTAATGGATAATAATCTAACTTGAGTCTTTGTTGAAACATTTACGTAATTTACAACTTGAGGATTAATTACGTTAATAACGTAAAACATTTGTATTAGCCTGTTGTGCAGACACGTTCTCATCAAACACATTCCTAATTTTTTTTCGAAACAATTCATCATTCAAAACATTTTTGAAATTATAAAATGATCATTCTACGTCAACAGGCATGATAAGGGCAAATTTATGTCCACTTAAAATTATCGGGTTGAGGCCAATGTTTCTGAAAACAATTAAATATTCGCCATTTAAAATGTCATTAATACCTTCCAGAATCGTGAGACCTGTTTTTTTTACAAAAACTTCCATTTTTTCATTAAAAGTTTCATCAACCTGTCCTGGTTCAACCATTGGTTTTCTATCTATTTTAAAAACTTTTCATATCTGTTGTAAAGTTCAATCCAAAATTTTAATTTTGATGAAAATGGTGAACTTTTGTAAGACATTTCAAATAAACAGAAATATGACCTTACATGGAAAGTAGACAACGAACTGAAGTAAAATCTTGGAATTATGTTTACATGGGTAAATGTTTCAGGTAGTAGTACAGGTTTTAGGTTCATTTAAATTAAACCAACAATTGTAATCTTGAACTGCATCTTCAATGTTGCATTTTAATTTGTATATATATATATTTCTTTACATGAATTTAAATGCATATATACTGTTTATTTCATTAAATTGATCAAAATATCTAATTATACAGATCTATCCTCAAATATGCAAATATATGCATTTATCCTCAAATATTCAAAATATAATTTGGCTAATTGCATCACCGTGTTCTAATTCGTATAGATATTTGATGAGCGGTTAAAAAAAAAAAAAAACCAAACAAAGTATGCAATTTCATAAAAATCCGGGCTTAATACTTACATATATGTATTATATACTTTTTTTATATATGTATGAGGAAGAGTTATTTTGGTTCTTAGGTTTTAATAATTGAAGGTACCTCTTCCATTGATAATTATTTATTTATGATCCCCTAATCCGATGTTTCGGGTTTCTGACCCTTCGAGGACAATTTATTAAGGTAGTTAGATTAGATATAATCTAAAAACTTTCTCAACAACCATCATATTGTTAATATAATGATTTTTATAACTAAAATTTTTTTTTTTAATAATTTATATAGCTGTTTTATATGATAACCAAAGGCAATTTGACTCTTAAAAATATCCATCTGAATTATAATTTAAATAATGTATTTTAAATTTAAACATGAGATAAAATGTTTATCATGTACTGTTATGACAAAGAGGAGGTTTTTGTCCTCGAAGATGAATCAGAAACCAGAAACTTCGGATTATAACTAAATAATAAATAAACAATTTGTACCTTCATTTGTAAAAGCCTAATAACTTATTATTATTTTTTTTTGAAGATGGTGAATATATATTTTATAGACTACTTTTCTGTTAGTGCTAATTAATACCCCGAATTTTCGTTTACGGTATGCGTTGCCGTGAAATTTGATTGCACTCTTTCGCAAACATTTACAAATCGGTATATTTGGTTGGAGTAAAAACCATTTTGACTGATTTTCAAATGCTTTCAGGTATTTGTTTGGCTTTGCCTGTGCTCCGAATAGTGTTCGTAACTCAATGGAAATTTGTTGTTTGTACGCATTCTGTGTGAGCACTCCTCATTAATCCTGGTATTTTGGATTCATACATATCTCAATTATACATGAAATTATTAAATGTTTTATTGTATATTTTCTTATACATTATAAGTAATTATTATTATTTACTACATGGTAAATATATATATATATATATATATATATATATATATATATATATATATATATATATATATAATTAAAGAGTGGGACATAAAAACAATAATTAAGACCCCTTCGGTGCATCTCTGTTAGCAATAACTGCTTTTTTTTTTGGTATCATTTTAGTCAGAACAATGAAAAATGCTTGCAACATCCTTATTGCTATTTGTACATAGAATAGAATAGAATAGAATAGAAAAAAAAACTTTATTCTGGGACTAAGTCCCTTCAGAATAACAAAAATGTACAAAATAATAGAATATTACTGGCCTGAACGTTGAAACAATAAATAAAATTGATAAAATAAAATAAAAAGTAAAGAAAACCTTAGGTGCACAAGCTATATACAAACAGGTAAAACTATGTACAGAGCATTTAAAATTACGAACAAAACAATTAAAACTATGAACGAATCACTTGAACTATGAACAAAATTATATTTAAGGGTTGAACAACATAAACATACACTTTGAGAAATGAAGAACGAAAAAGAGATACAATGAGTTCATTTCATAAAAAAAAAAAAAAAAACTTTACTTGAATATAAATATAAAAATAAACAGTTACTTATAATTGAATAAAAAAAAAAATATAAAAAAAAATGTATGTATTGAAATTCCTACGTCGATAGTAGGAAATGCATGTACTATCTCTTACCAAGTGTTATGATTATATGATTGCTACACAATACATATATAATATCAATAGTTAGCTGGTATCAGACTGTTTTTGGAACAGGAATTGGAATAGGAGGTTTTTGAATGTATACAGGGAAGGGGCATGTCGAATTTTGATCGGGAGGGAATTCCAAAAGTTGACAGAGCGGGCTATAAAGGAATTTTGGAATGAGGCAGATCTATGAGAAGGGATGTATAGGTCAGAGGGTCGGGATCTTGTAGTGAGTGAATGGATTGAGGACTTAAATTGGAGAAGGTTGTAGGCATAAGAAGGACGATGATCGGTAATGATTTGATAAAGGAAAGTGCCAAGGAAATATTGTCTTCTTAAGGAGGGGAAGAGCCACCCTAACTCAGTGTAGTGGTGGGAGACACGGGAGCGTCTCGGGGTTCCAATTACAAATCTTACGAAGCAATTCATAAGTCTTTTGAGTCTATCACGCAGTTCCACCGAGAGGCCATCGTACACCACACAGCTGTAGTCAAAGTGGGGAAAGATGAGAGAGGAAACTATGAGTCTACGGGTATTTTGGGGTAGAAGATGGCGGAAGTGATGGAATAGTTTGAGGGTAGAAATTGCACGGCGGGATATATGAGAGATATGGTGATTCCAGGAAAGGGTTTGATCTATGAGAAAGCCTAAATTTTTAACAAAGGGATAGAAGGTGATGGGGTGGTTGTTTAGATAGAGTGAGGGAAAGTTGGTGTGGGATCTAAGAAGGGGCTTGGAACCAATGAGAATGGCCTGAGTTTTGGCAGCATTTAGCCTTAATCCATTTAAGTTGGCCCAGGCACTAATTCGATCTAAATCTTCTTGAATTTTGGCAAATGCCACCAATAACTCAGCGGGAGAAAAGGATAAATAGATTTGAGAATCGTCGGCATAAAGGTGGTGGGAACAATGGATAATTGAATCATTTAGGTCATTAATATAAGAACTGAAAAGAAGAGGAGACATGCTTGAACCCTGTGCAACTCCTGAGGATAAAGGAAGGTAGGCAGATAGAGGTTGATTAGGTATGGAAACTGCTTGGGTTCGTTGTGAGAGGAAAGACTGGAACCAAGAGATGGAACTATTGGAGAAGGATAATGATTTTAGTTTGTTGAAAAGGATGGAATGGATAATGGAATCGAAAGCTTTGGAGAAATCAAGCAGTATAAGTATGGTTAGTTTTTTGTCATCTATTGCAGTCTGGATATCACTAGTAATTTTAATCAGAGCAGATTGTGTAGAGTAGCCAGGACGGAAGCCAGATTGGAGAGGATCGAGTTGGTTGGATTGTTCAAGGTAGTTGGAAACTTGGGATTGCACTAACTTTTCTAGGGGTTTAGAAAGATTGGAAAGGATTGATATTGGGCGGAAATCTTCGGGAGAGGATGGATTAGGCTTTTTGTTTAAAGGAAGGACAATGGCTTTTTTCCAAGAGGTCGGGAATATTGAATTCTGCAGGGAGAAATTGTAGATGAAAAGGAGTGCTGGGAGGATTTCAGGGAGACATAATTTTATTAGTTTGATAGGAATGCCATCTGGGCCTACGGAATTGGAACGGGATTTCATTATAACGGTAATAAGGTCTGTGGGAGAAATGTCGGAAAAATAAAAATTATTGTCGTTAAAAGGTACCTCTGGAGAAAAGCCGGAAGGGGATGGTAAAGAAGAGGTGGAAACCGATATAAAGTGGGAGTTTAGGTCATCAGGTGATATTGGGAAAACTGAGGAAGGGGATCTAGAAGGTTCACAGAGGGAAAGCTTACGAAGTAGAAGCCATTTTGATTTGATATCAGGAGCTGAGGAAAGGGCTTCGTGAAAGTAGTTCGCTTTCGCTTGTCGGATCCTTGTCTGTGTCGTGTTACGAAGCACTCTGAATATTTGATAATCATCTGCAAGCCTAGTCCGTCTGAAGCGTCTGCGTGCAGCGTCGCGTCTCTTCTGCAGATCCTTAATTTCATGACACATCCAAGGAGCAGGACGATGACGGAAAGTGGAGGTTTTCAGAGGAGCGTGGGTATTGAGTATATTGAGAAGATTGGTGGTGAGAATATCAACCATGGTGTCGATAGAGGAGCAATGATATATTCCATTCAAATCCAATGTTACTAGATCAGGTAATATTTTTTCTCGAGTAAGGGTATCCAGTTGGCGGAAAGTGATAGTTCGAGGATGGATTGGAGGAGTGCGGATATTATACGTTATTTGTATCAGATCATGAGATGAAAGAAAGGATACTGGCAATTGAGAGGCGGAGAGGAGGTTTTGTGCTGAGTCGATGATGTAGTAGTCTAGCCAAGTGTCAGATCTGGTGGTGTGGTGGGTGGAGGAAAAAGGAACGATGAATAGGTGAAGTGAGAAAAACAGATTTTCTAAATAGGATTTGTCATTGGAGTTTGAGAGGAAATTGGTATTGAGGTCACCGGAGATAATTATTCTGGGATAGAGGGGAACGAAGTTGAATAGAGTTGATTCGAAGGACGGGTCAAATGGCACGAGAGGAGGGCGATATACCACGGCGTAAAGGATAGGAGAAATATTACTGAGAATTTCTACTAAGAGGTATTCTACATGAGGATGATCGGAAGATGGGGAGCAATCGAGGATTCGAGTCTTTAGGCTATTGTGGACAAACATGGCTACTCCACCGCCAGTCCGGTTTACCCGGTCATGACGGAGTAGGATGTAATCAGGCAAGGAGACTGAAGATGATGGAATATAAGGTTTGAGCCAGGTTTCGGATATTGCTATGATATGATAAAAGTTTTGGGTAAAGTATTGCAGGAATTCGTCATAATGGGCAGAAAGTGATTGAGAGTTAACTTGACATGTGATTAGGGAACTAGACATACAGTGGATTTGGAGAGAAACAGTCAGTGTTTGGTAGCGAGAAGACAAAACGAGTAGAAAGTACAGAAAAGCGATTATCGTACATGAAACTAAGTGAAGAAAAAGTAATATTAACATTAAAAATAAATAAAGAGAATGTACTTGAAAATAAATAGATTGATGAGTGACGGTATAGAGATAGCAGTAAGAGAAGAAGTAAGACTATTTTAATGAGGCTAAGGGGTTGACGGCTTCTAGGTAGTCAGTCAAATACATCTAGATCCGAGGCCTGTTCAATCAGGATGACTCTATGTCCGTCCTCTTTTCGACACCGCACCTTTCCGGAAGCAAACCACGTATATTTGATTTTTCCCGCCGCTCTCTTCTGGCGGGCTAGCCAATAGAGGTGTCTGTTTGTGCGAGTCATCTCTTCACCCAGATAAATTCTGTGGCAGTCATTTTCCTGCCAACCGATATCCCGCGTGGAGAAATCCCTCTTCACTTTCCTTTTCGTAATTAGATCATCTCTAATTGATTGCCTGACAAAGCGTGCGATAACAGGCGGTGGTCGCGAGTCATCTTTTCGGCTTCTGCGGCGATGTACGTTGTCCAGGTCCTCCACACTAAGCCTGATCCCCAAGCTTGCTCCTATACTGGTCACCAAAGCAGCGGGCGTTTCGCCCGGTCGCTCCGGTATACCGCGGATCTCCAGTGATCTACTCAATAGTCCTTGCTCTGCGTTATTCAAGCGAACCTCTAATTCGCCCACTCGGGATTTGAGTGCTTTGTTTTCTAATAGTATCTCCTCAAACTTTTTAGCTTGACCTTCCAGATGTTTTTCAATCTTCGTCAGTCTTTCGTTTAGTTCAAAACTGAGCTCTCCGTATTTATCTAGTGCTGTTTTCATGTTTTTTATATCTTCGTTCACGGTAGCGTCTAAACGATTTACTGCCGCAAGTATTTCTGAGGGGGACGGCTCGGTATTTTGTTTTTTCACCTGTTCGCAGTTAGAGCAAACCCATGTTTTTTTAATTATTTTTAATGCTTCGGTGTCTTTATCATTAAGGTTGACGCACCTACCTTAATTGCCAGAGAAGACATGCTTATATTTAGCCTGAGATAGGACATACATACTGGATCAGTGAAGAGGATACGAAATACCCTTAATCGCGAACACTTGAACTCAAATTTTTTTTATCACATTTTAAAATTAAATTAAATTAAAATATGTTGTCTTCCTGTACATAAATGTTTATTCTTTCTTATAACCGGTTTCGTTCCTTCGGAGACCCTCCTCTCGGCTTGTCAATTTCGACCTGGATAGCCAAACAGAAGTGGAAGACCGTCATAAATAAGCCCGACGAAGGACCGAAACAATAAAGAATAAACAACTATATACAGAAATACAACCTCTTTTCATTGAATTTGATTTTACTTCTGCAATATCGATCCTCAATTCAAGATTTTTTAAATTATTTTTATTTTATTATTATTTAGAGTTTTTAGTTGAGAGTGTGGTGTTTTTAAACTTTCAGCAGCATATCTAAATATATTACATTCTGTGAGTTTGCTTTGAAAATGTTGAACAAAAGCAATTGACAACGTTTTATACTATTACCAACAAACAATTTTTTTTTCTTCCATCATAGTTTCCAAGCCTCTCCGTGTTCTCCAATACCCAGAAAATAGAGGATTTTATTTTATAAATTTTTTTACGTACTTCATGATTCTGATTTGTCATCTAGGTTTTGTTTTGTTTGGTAGATGTAAGAGCCCGAAGGTAATGGTGTACTAATATGTGTAAAACTTTTCAAGAAATCGACCACCCAAGGTTTCTCTAAGAGGTGAAACTGACGTGAGGCTTTTAATATATTTAATTAAGGGGAGTTGTTGAGGGAGTTGAGAGTGACTGGCAGAGGGAAGGAGTGAAGTTGGAGTTGAAGTTGGCTCCTGGAGATAGGACAATTAGCCTGCCGTCGGCACCAAAACATCCACTCGTCGGTAATTGCCACTCCACTCGTCTAAAAATTAGATTTAAATCACGCAGCTCCATCTACTGCCTTTCCTCTCTTAAAAGCTTCAATTCATAACCTTAAAATTTCAATTTCCCCAACCCTATTTATTTAAAAAATATTGTTAAGATGTTATAGGAAGATTTTGATAAACAAGAATCTTCAAGACTCAAATTCCAGTTAACCGTTCGTTAATTCAGGCATCATCAGGACGGATAAATATAAGATTACTTAAATTAAGAGCAGAGACCGTACATCTGATATCAATTGGCTAGTTGGAATATCCAAATTGAGATATTAAGAATAGAAAAAAAAACAACGCTAAAGTGTGTGCTTTAGACCACGCGATAGAAGTGAAAACATCAACAAGGCCAGATTAATAATATGAAAAATACTAGCTCATTATAAAAGGATGCAATGCACAATTCCCTCGGTTACAGGAATACTGGTCTGGTTTTTAGTTTCTGAGCTATTTTAATCTATATCTTCGATAAAACTCGTTATCATTTGGTTTTCGACTTTATTTTTCCTCCCTAACATGGTATCGGATTAAAATACAATTTTTAATAACAATCCATTAGAGAGAGGATGAAATGATGAACATATCCCTTACTGACAATTTGAAGGTCCGACTTTTAGTTTTTGAGATATTTTAATCTTGAGATCCTTGTCCTTGGGACAGATTGTAATATTTTGCAATAAATAAGTTAAAAAAAGAAGAAAAAAATCTAGATGTGGCATATCTAGAATCAAGCAGATCCCAAACGCAGCAATTAGAGACAAGATCGGATGTCAAAAGAACATCCTTCACCTGATCGGGACCAAAAGGTTAAAGTGGTATAAGTGGCCATACCACTTTAACCTTTTGGTCCAATGCAGATGGATGAGAACCGCTGGCCAAAGAAAATTTATAACTATATGCCACCTGAAAGATGGAAGCGAGGAAGGCCAAAGAAGAAATGGATAGAGGACGTGGCAGCCAGAGGGCTCCTTGAATGGCATTGGATTGACAGAGAGCAGTGGATTTTGAGTGTTGGGAACATGACTTTCTATAAAACACGCCTAAAAAAGTTTTCACTTTAACAATTTCATTTCGGGACAAGCGTTTTTGGAATACTTTAATTTTAAGATTATTTTCTCCTTGACACTGCTGTGCGATGTGCACACAGCTTTTTTGTCAAGAACTGGCCCTCCACTATTTTTCGCCACTACTTTCTATTCAGTACCTTTCTTCGGCATTGTCTTATTCCTAGACTACGGAGGATGCAGGTTTATGGACGCTGTTTCAGGATCTGAGTTAGAAGACAGGATCGCAGTGTCATCAGCGAAAGTTGCCAGGAGTGTATCGGGATGGACGGGAATGTCAGCTGTATAGATGATGTAACTTTTTATATGCGCTGTACATCTAAAAATAATTAATTACACAACCTTTTACATAGTAAACACCTTTCTTTGGTACGATTTGACTGGGATAGAGGAATGTTGAGAAGATCTCGAATGTCGAACAGTCAAAATACTATGTATAAAACTATAAAAGAAATAAAACCACTCAGCAACAATCTGAGCAGAAAAAAAAAACATTAAAAGAACTTTTACCATCCTCGAGTTTGAATAGCATTTGTCAGATGGTTCCTGAATTAAAGGTGATTTTTTGAATCATACAAAAAACTTCCTTCCACCTCCTTCACAGTTCAACCTTTAATTTGCATTTCTGACATGTTTTATCCGAGCTCGAAATTGGCTTTTTCACTCATTAATGGAAGCCCTTAAACATGACTTAAACTGATGATCTCGAAATGAATTATTTAATAAATATGGTTTACCCTAGCCATTATAAGAAGTAAAATATAATTACAATTGAAGATGAAGGTACGAAATGAGACTGTTATGTTTCTTTTTTCTTATTTTGAAAGTATAATATACATAACTAATGACCAATAACTCATTTTAAATAATAACAGCTTTATTTATCATTCATATACTGTAGATATGTAGAGCGAGGATAATCAAAATGATTTAATCTTCATTCATAAAGTTCGGGAATCAAACCTGTACATCTCTGAACGACGTTCTTGTACTCTGTGCACTCATCACCTATAAATAAAAATAAAATCAGCTATAAGCGAAAAAAAAATACGTTACATAAACGTTTTATTCTCGACTTACTGTCCGTCCATGCATCCTTTGGGCAGTTCTAAAAGAAAAATAATTATGTATTTAATTCAGATAATAATAACAACTACTGTAACTATTATTAAGAACAAATATAGTTTATATTGGTAAGTCTGTGTTTATTTACTTTCCTACCTATACTAGGTAAGGAAAGTATTGCAATCGGGTCAAATTTCCGATAAGCGGTTTTCGACGGAACTATACGTTTCAGAGCCCCGTGAGTCCAAAAAACAAAACTTTAGCCATTGGTCTGTCTGTCTGTCTTTGCCAAGATTTTCTCGGGAACTGCTGAACCGATTTTGTTGCTTCTTTTTTTATTTTGTAGGGTTTTGACTACTGATGCCTTTGACAGAAATTTAGTGCTCCGTGCGCAATTGGCTTGCGTGCAATAAATGAAAAGTATGTTTTTCTATAGACTGTAGCGCGAAAACGGCTCTAACGACTTCGATGAAACTTTCCTATAATGTTCTAATCATTGTCCTTTCAATTTTCGTATATAGACTAGATTGATAAAAAAAATCAGGAAAAAAAGTTATAAAGAAAAGCAAAATGATATGGGGCCTAACTCCCTAAGTATATATCATACGGTAAAATTTATAATAGAACTGTTGAAAGGTAATTAAATTACCAGAAAAACAAAAAAAAAATCATCGGAACCGAACCAGTATTAGCTATGGTACAGCTTATTCTATTTTTTATACATTTTTTAACTTATTACTTTCCTACCTACACTAGGTAAGTAAAGTATTGCAATCGGCCAGACAGACAGACCAATGACTAAAAATATGTTTTTCGGACTCAGGGGGCTCTGACTGAACATATAGTTCCGTCGAAAACCGCATTTCGGGAAATTTGACCCGATTGCAATACTTTCCTTACCTAGTATAGGTAGGAAAGTTCGTGTGACGTAAAATGGTATTTTTTTAGCGTGTAGTGTGGACTTCTGATGTCACTGAATATGATTGCAAAAGTAAGAAGAACTCCACAAATCAGAAAGAAAACTATGCATCTAAAAACTGCAAAAATATGAAAGCTGTAACTAGTGTTGCCCAAAATTGGTCTTGGTCTTACACTTTGCAAGACCAAGACCAAGGCCGGCTGACTGTTGCAAGACCAAGACCAGGACTGTTAAAAAAAATCGATGTTTTTAATAAAAAATTAAGGCAAAATAGTTACTAATACTCGACAATCTTAGTTACTATGTGTAAATAATTGGTATAACTAATATAGTTTTGCATTTAATTCCTCTAATTTTTCATTCAGGCTTAGTTAGGTTTCTCCTATCTACAAAATACAGTACTGTAAGATTGTTGCGAGACTCCTGTGCAAGACCAAGACCATGACCAAACTGAGTTTGCAAGACCAAGACTCGTCTGGGTATCGCATTTGGGCAACACTAGCTGTAACGAGGGAAATGCGAGAAAATGTTTCTATTGTTAAATTTATAATCATTTTTATCATCTGTATAAAATTAAATCAGTTTTCTTTTCATAATTCGGGAAAAATCATTTCAGAGGTTACATTTTTGTTGGTATGTTACAGAAAAAATACTAAATCTAGAAGCTTGGCAATATTTTTAAATATACTATTTTGTAATAGAAAATATAGACGCAAACTACGGAGGGGAGGGGACTATGGAAGATCGTCCTCCCCAATGAGGGGATAGGGAATATCATTTCGCCTCCCCTCCCCAATAACATGAGGCAAAACAAATTAAAATAAATAATAAATAAGCTAAATGAATGAATAAACTGTTTTTTTTTTTTTTACTTTTATTATGATATTTACAACTGTATTAGTATGAATACATCAAGTAAATGTGTACAGCGGAATATTATCACATGAAACACGCTTGTTGAAAAACTACCCATTGGTAGCACTCTAATAATTTGTCTACATGAGGAGATCACGAGGCCATCTTCTTTTCAGACTCCTCGGAGGGTTATCAGGAATCGAAGAGGAAGAGCAAGCTTAGAAACAAGAGGATTCGGATGGTTATGAAGTTTATTATGGAAAGATAGGTATCTGGATTTGGCCAAATCCGAAACATATGGAACATTGAGGTCTTTATGGATTATTTTATTTGGGACAAAGTAAGGAGCATTGAGGATTTTACGAAGGATTTGGGATTGTAAAGATTGGATACGAGAGGAATTTGATGGTTTAGTGGAGCCCCATAGCTCAACTCTATAAGTCCAAATAGGTCTTATTATAGTCATGTATAAGAGTCGTTTGTAATTAATTGGAAGTTTAGAGCGTTTGTCCAGTAAGTGTTGGAGTAAGCGGAAACGTCGAGCAGTTTCTTGTCGTTTCAGTCTTGTATGATGATTCCAAGTGAGACGTTTGTCCAGCTAGAGTCCTAGGTATCGGATTTGTTCTACAGGTATAAGTGGGGTGTTATTAAAGGATACTATAGGACAGCAAGGCATTGGTTTACGACGAAGGGTAAAGGTGATTTGATGGGATTTATTGGAATTTATTTTAATCCTCCAGTTTTGACACCATTCTTCAAGTTTTGTGATGTGTGATTGAAGAGTTTGGGATGCAATTGTTGGATCATTATTAACTGACAGGATACATGTGTCATCAGCATACGTAGTGATGACATTGTTAGGATGGATTGGGATATCAGCTGTATAAACGAGTTTTGTTGAAACCGAAATGTTGAAACCGAACTCGATTAAAACTTGATAAAGTCGACTAACTAGCCAGGCTAGAGCTCAGTGGCAGGTATGTAACAAGTTTATTGTATACCTAAATGTTACTTTTATTTAAATTGTCATTCATATTCAATGATAATATACAGGATTTCCTTTAGTAGAAAAATATTCAAACATGTAATAGCAGACCTATAGAGCCATCAAAAACTTATAACATATAAACAATAGTCCGGCAGAACAGTAGGCAATTTAAAAAAAGAAAATTTAAGTAAGTCATGGTTTTTGATGAGTAGGGAAGCGATAACTAAAATATAAGTTACTAGTAGATGTACCCATCGTTGACGGGTGTAGAGTTAAAATTTCAGAATCTATTTTGAGATGAATTTAGTGTTATGTGGGAGAAGGGTCCAAATTCAATTTCATAAAATTGGGTCGGGAGGGAGGAGAGGGGTTGTTTTAAAATCTTTTATGGCGGGGCTTATGGAAGTCAAAGTTTCACAAAAACTTTGTTATTCGGCTATTTGTTTAGGTACTACACAACTAAACCGACCGCCACCGATCCATTAAAATGTGTTAAGTGTTTAATTTTCATTTGTGATGAAGCGGATTGTTGAGTCGATTAATAAATCAAAAAGAGTTGTAGTCTCTCCTCTTCTTTAAACTCTGCTCAGATTACCACTAGCAAAATAACCAAAATAGCATTGGACGTTGAGTCACCTACATCCGTGTAAAATTAGAACTTGATTTGAATATTGTGGCGGGCGGGATGAAATTTTTGAAGTTTTTTTTTCCGGCTAATCCGTTTGGTTAATCCTAAAAATGTATACGACAACATTTGTTAGGCTCGGGAAGTTTAATCGAATGACCCCCCCTTGAACGGGAAGATTAGACAAAGTTGAAAAATGAATGTGTTTTACCCGTTTTATGTGACAACGCGTGACAGATGTTCGGTATTCCAGATGTTTTTCTTAATTATTTTTGTAATAATTTTTTCCATCAATTGAATAGTACATCTTTTAAATGTGGCTCGCGGTAGAGTAGGTTGGGATTATAATAGAAGTAACTACTTCACCGGGATCTCTAAACAAATTACAAACAAATGAATTCATCACTTTGGTTCTACTCAATATTTTGTTTTCATTTAAAGCCTATATTTTAAGTCAAGCAAACCTAAAGGTAATGCCAACATTTCAAAAGTCTATCATAAGGCATTGGCGAGCTTACCTCTAACAAAATTTCGTTGGACAATGCGGACAATACAAACAAAAATTTTTTTAAAAGTGGATTTGATGTCTGCAATGTGTAAAACGGAAGGATATCATAAAACGGGTTGATTCTATTCAATGTACAGACAAAATCTTTATTTTATTTATATAGATTATAATTAATTAACAATTGGTTCGCTGTTAACTAGACAAAATTTGATTCAAATGAAAGTAGAGTTTGTTATTTTTTAAATTATTTAAAGAGGAGTTTTGAACGAATAAACTAAGCTATGTTGTGATTAAAGGAATCATGAATTATTCACGATTTTAATTTATCACCATCTAACTATACCATTGACATCCCACTTTGAGTAAAACTTTCTTGTTTAATAAGCTCTTGTTTAATAAGCCCTCATTAATTAACTTGTGGGTTTATTAGATTTATTATGGGTTCTTAAAAAAGTTGAGATTCACCTCAAGTTGTATAAAAAAATTAGGTGTTTTTAACAAAACAATAAATTACTGCAAAGCTTTAATTTTTTTCCTGATGTATTATCATAAACATAAATTAATAAATATAGTTTTATTTATTACAATAAAAATAATAATTTTCGAATATTTATCATTAATCTTTTAGTGATAAATAAAACAGAGTTTTTTCTTTTAAGATCTCTATTTTAGAAATTGGTCCGTATTTATAAGTGACCTTTTAAACGTTTCCAATCCTAATATCTATGTGCAAAATAAAGAAGCATGTTGATTGGTTAAATTATTTCCATCAAAATTACTTTCACGTGATAATCACATTTTACGCGGCGGACTATTCTGACTGTGAAGAAAGTTGTATTTTTGTTTTGAGGTTGTACATACTAATAAATCAAAAATATTTTTGAAAAAAACTTTTTCACATCATTCATATTTAGCTGAAAATGTTCTAGACATGTGCCAATCTTATTTTTCTTCCCACCCCGTGTTTAATAAAAACAAATACGTTATATATTCAATTGTATTTTTAAAAAAATATTTTCAACTATATATTGTAAGTAAAACGAAAAAATCCTTATAACTAAACAAAAATATAAACAAATAAATTTTAAATATTCAATATTTGTACATTTCATAATAATTATGTTGAATTTTCACACATAATAAAAATTAACGCCATTTTTTTTTTTGTTAGTCCATTGTCCCCTCGCCACCCTCTCAATCAAATGCGAAAGCCTGCGCCTAGGATAGAAAAACGACCATGCTGCCAACTTTCCAGTTTGTCCGGTGACTGAAAATTAAAAATGATGTCGAGTAAATATTCGGAATGTTTCATATATAGCATTTCCAAGTCAATTTCAACCTTTTCCAAATCAAATTCAACCTTTTCCAAGTCAAATTAAACCTTTTCCATTTCAAATTAAACTTTTTCCAAGTCAAATTCAACCTTTTCCATTTCAAATTCAACTTTCGATTTTTTGTCAATTTTCGATTTTTTTCGAAATGAAGGCCACTTACTATATTATCGAAGGCATAGCTTTTAAAAAATACAAAAAAAAAATTGATTACGCAGTTGCATATCCATTTATTTTAACATTTTAGATTTTTTCAGTGTGATATTTCTGTGTGATATTCAATTATTTCCAAGTCAAATTCAACCTTTTCCAAGTCAAATTCAACCTTTTCCAGATCAAATTAAACTTTTTCCAAGTCAATTCAACCATTTCCATTTCAAATTAAACCTTTTCCAATTCAAATTCAACCGTTTTCATTTCAAATTAATGTTTTAAGTTTTTGTAAATTTTATATATTTTTTTAAATAATGTCCATCCCCTCCCCCCCTCCAATATGAAAGTCTATTATTATGCTCTCCTAAGTAGAATTTTCACTTACGGATATCGATTTATTGTACCTATTCGGATTTCTTAGGGACTAATATTATGCTGTCCTGTACCTAGTTTTGAAAATAACCTCCATTTTAAGATTACGTGACTGCGTTTCGAATCATTTAAGTTTTTTTGACAAATTCGATATGTGGGTGTATTTTTATGTTTCCCGATCAGTAAATTTTGAAAATGACATCCATTATATGTTTACGCCACTGTGTTTTGACTTATTTAAGTTTTTAGAATTTATCCAATATAAAGGTCTACTTTTTTGTTTCCGGAGCCGTAGATTTTGAAAACGACCTCCATTTTAAGATTAGGCCACCGCGTTTCGACTTATTTAAGTTTTTCGGATATTTTTCATATGAGGGTGTATTTTTATGTATCCGGAGCTGTAGATTTTGAAAATGACCTCCATTTTAAGATTAAACCACCACGTTTCGACATATTTGAGTTTTTCGGATATTTTTCATATGAGGGTGTATTTTTATGTATCCGGAGCTGTAGATTTTGAAAATGACCTCCATTTTAAGATTAGGCCACCGCGTTTCGACTTATTTGAGTTTTTCGGATATTTTTCATATGAGGGTGTATTTTTATGTTTCCGGAGCTGTAGATTTTGAAAATGACCTCCATTTTATGATTACGCCACTGCGTTTTGACTTATTTAAGTTTTTCGAATTTATCCAATATTAAGGTCTACTTTTATGTTTCCGGAGCCGTAGATTTTGAAAACGACCTCCATTTTAAGATTAGGCCACCGCATTTCGATTTCTTTAAGTGTTTCGAATTTTTATCATAAAACAGTGTATTCTTATGTTTCCGGAGTCGTAGATTTTGAAAATGACCTCTATTTTAAGATTATGCCACTGCGTTTCGGCTTATTCAAGTTTTTCGAATTTATCCAATTTAAAGGTCTACTTTTATGATGCCGGAGCCTTAGTTTTTAAAACTACTTACATTTTAAGATTAGGCCACTGTGTTTCGGTTTTTTTAAGTGTTTTTGATTTTTCTTTCGAATAAAAAACATAATACGAAGGATTAATTTATTTTTCAATAAATAAATAAAAATATCTAATCAAAATAAATAAAATATGTATTGTCTCATTTTTAATTTAATTTTAGTTATCTTTTTTAATGTTGTGGTCTCCTATCACAAAATTATAAGATTTCGAACAATTAGCTGAAAAATCTGAGTACGGAAGGTTAAATTTATTACCAGTTGCTTTTCGGCTTTTTAGTTTGTATTCTGTGGTTAATTTTACTTTAGCTTCATAATATTTATTTATTTATTCATACTCGAAAACATATTGATGAAACTTTGTATTGAAAAAATCCAAAATGAAGCATAATTAATCAAGATGCAGCGGCTTAATCATAAAATGGAGCTTAAATATTAGATAAATTTAAATATTAAAGATTAGAAAAATTTCAATACGTCTCGGATAACATAGTAGATCCTTATACCGAAAAAGTAAAAAAAAAAACTTTTATAATCCAAAACAGTGGCATAAACTTTAAATTGGGTCATTTACAAAATGGGGGAAATCTACTGCTCCAGAAACATAAAATTAGACCTTTATACTTGTTAAATTCTAAAAATTTAAATAAGTTGAAACGCAGTTGCGTAATCATAAAATAGAGGTCATTTTCAGAATCTACGGTTCCGAAAACATAAAAGTAGACCTTTAAATTGGATAAATTCGAAAAACTTAAATAAGTCAAAATGCAATGGCGTCATCATTAAATGGATGTCATTTTCAAAATCTACGGCTCAAGAAACATAAAAGTAGACCTTAATATTGGATAAATTCGAAAAACTTAAATAAGTCAAAACGCAGTGGCGTAATCATAAAATGGAGGTCATTTTCAAAATCTACAGCTCCGGAAACATAAAAATACACCCTCATATGAAAAATATCCGAAAAACTCAAATAAGTCGAAACGCGGTGGCCTAATCTTAAAATGGAGGTCATTTTCAAAATCTACAGCTCCGGATACATAAAAATACACCCTCATATGAAAAATATCCGAAAAACTCAAATAAGTCGAAACGCGGTGGCCTAATCTTAAAATGGAGGTCATTTTCAAAATCTACAGCTCCGGATACATAAAAATACACCCTCATATGAAAAATATCCGAAAAACTCAAATAAGTCGAAACGCGGTGGCCTAATCTTAAAATGGAGGTCATTTTCAAAATCTACAGCTCCGGATACATAAAAATACACCCTCATATGAAAAATATCCGAAAAACTCAAATAAGTCGAAACGCGGTGGCCTAATCTTAAAATGGAGGTCATTTTCAAAATCTACAGCTCCGGATACATAAAAATACACCCTCATATGAAAAATATCCAAAAACTTAAATAAGTCGAAACGCGGTGGCCTAATCTTAAAATGGAGGTCATTTTCAAAATCTACAGCTCCGGATACATAAAAATACACCCTCATATGAAAAATATCCGAAAAACTTAAATAAGTCGAAACGCGGTGGCCTAATCTTAAAATGGAGGTCGTTTTCAAAATCTACGGCTCCGGAAACAAAAAAGTAGACCTTTATATTGGATAAATTCTAAAAACTTAAATAAATCAAAACACAGTGGCGTAAACATAAAATAGATGTCATTTTAAAAATTTACTGATCGGGAAACATAAAAATACACCCTTATATCGAATAAGTCAAAAAAACTTAAATAATTCGAAACGCAGTCACGTAATCTTAAAAAGGAGGTTATTTTAAAAAACTACTCATACGATAACAGACCCACGCATCGAAAAATTAAAGATAATTAAATAAATAAAAAAAGGTTGAATTTGAAATGGAAAAGGTTTAATTTGAAATGGAAAAGGTTGAATTTGACTTGGAAAAAGTTTAATTTGACTTGGAAAAGGTTGAATTTGACTTGGAAAAGGTTGAAATTGACTTGGAAATGCTATATTATTAATCTTTCATGACTATAATTAAGAGGATTTAAAAGTGAATTATTGGATTATAGGAACCTCTTTAAGCTACAAAACAAAAAGGGTTTTTGAAACTTTTTCTGTTCTATTTTGTATAGAAAAGCCTTTATATGTGTGTGTGTGCAATATTTATAAAATACTTTTTGTATTTTTGTAATCTCAGACTCAACCAAAAAACGTCAAAATTAATAATAATTAACCAGTATATACAAAAAAAATTGCGATGTTTGACTATTTACATTTCTTTAAAACCTTATCGATGTTAAAAAATTGATTATTGATTATTTACTCATTTAAAAAAAAAAAAAAAAAAAAAAAATCTACGTGCCTCTGGATTCTATAGTGACTATAATACACTCACTATAAAATAGTATAATTGTACTATTGCTTGATACCATCTGTAATTGTACAGGTAATATATATAATTAAAGTGAAGTTAATACTCACGAAGAATCTCTCTCGAACCATGCATCTCACTAGCTGATAAGAACCACTCTTGCATTTTGCCGAGTCTGATATCTCGGCTTCTAAAAAATAAAATGAGTATAGTAATTATTGTTTTGTGTAGATAAGATTTGTTTTCATTTACAAAAATTCAGATATTTATTTGTATTTCATCATATTTTAATTAATATAATGAAAGAAAAGAAAAACGAAAAACCTCTTTTTGACAGTACCTGTAAAATTCTTTAATCCGATGATAAGAGTTTCTGTCTTATTATCCAAATCTTGATCCTACTCAACATCTATTGGATCCATTGTAAAAACTAAATAACAATTTTATGTATATTTTTGAAATTGTTGAACTTGAACTTGGATACTTCTAGATATTCAGAAATATTATAATTTTGGTCTGTATCACGTTAATCATCGACGTTTCTTAAACTAGCCTCGTTTCCTTGTAAGTTAGTTTCTTTGTAAGTTAGTTTCTTAAGCAGATGAAGAAGTAAATAGTCTTTAAAGAAAAACGTAATGGAGTTATAAATATATATATTTTTTGTAAAGAATTACACAGATGATTATACACGAATAACGGATTCTTCATTAATATATTCTGAGGAAGGATATGCTGAAGGGATTAGTCTGCTAGAGACGAAATATTGGCGTGAAAGTGAATTTAAATTTAAAATTTTCTAAACCGTAAATTTTCTGAAAAAAAAAATGAATGGAAAATTTTAAACCATGCAGTTTGAATCTGTGGCATACAGGTGGACAGTGAATCTATATTTAGAGATTTAAGTCTTTCTGGTTTGGAGTTTTCTATTTATATTCCAGTTATTTATGTCTTTTTGAATTATTTAATATTTATATCAATTTTATAAGTTTATCATTTTCTACATTCTTACCTATTTTACCCAGACAGGTGTTCAGCGCTGTTTCGTCGACTGCTTTCCATTTTGGATCTTCATCAACCATTTCGTCCATCTTCATTATATGTTCTTTGTTTAGTTTCAAATCGGGTGTCTAGAAAGATTAATCATTAATTTGAGATAAAACAATTTATTTAGTAATGCTGCTCAAATATATCAAGTTACTATATCAGAAAGCATACGAATCAATTACTTTGGTTTAAGTAGATACATTTTCGGATAAACCCACATTTCTATAAGCCGAAGAGGCAATTCTCGGCAGGCAGCAAAATTTAAGTGAAATTATATCTTTATATTCAAACGAACTTAACACCAAAATCCTTGTCACGTCTGTAAATTTTCCTAGTCTCATGCGTCATAAACAAAAACAATAAAATAAAAATAATCTATAAAACACTTTATAAAAATAAATCCATAATATTTCAAAATATCTTTAAGAGTTTAAGGATCTTTCCATGAATTTGATGAAAAACCTTTTTTACTCAATGTGTTACGTTAAAAAATATATATATTTTTAAAAAATTGAATTGGAGAGTAGGGTAAATTATTTAGCCTGTTTCCTCAGTTACGGAATGATCTGAATCCGTAACAAATAATATTAATTTAACCTTTATCTTAATAATTAAGTTTGTTAACTGTGTCAGTTGGTGAATCATATGTTCTAAATTCCCATAACTCGAAGGACAAAAGTACAAAGCTATCCCTAGATAGTTAGGACGAGCTAATTCGACGAGATAGTTAGGATGAGCTTAGATATAGTTATCTAAAATGCACCGACTGGAGCCACAAGACCCATTGTCTAGATTCCCTAGAGGATCCAGAGTATAATTTTTTTTTACTTTTTTTTGGGGGGAGGGACTTCAACTCGAATTTTTTTTTTCATATATATATATATATATATATATATATATATATATATATATATATATATATATATATATATATATATAATGATAATTTATTTTTAAAAAAAATAAAGAAACTAACTACTATATGAACTGATTTTTAAGTGATTCTTGAAGTCCTATTAAATGTAATTACACGAACAATAGTACTTCAAGAAATATTTTTTTAATATTTTTTACTATAAAACATGCTTACAGTTTACCATTTTTTATGAGAGAGGAAGAAAGCGGGGGGCTTCAGCCTGAAAGCCTTCTTATTTAAATTATTTAAAAAATAATTATGGAGGAAAATCTGGCAGCTGAACTTGAATTCGGTCAACCGCTTCCTTTCACAACCTTTCCACATGGTACTGAACTCCAAATCTTTCATTGGCTGTTAATCATTACAAATAAACCGCATTAAGGAACTTTAGATAATTTTTTTTTAATTCTACGTTTGAGCCCGCTAAAACTATTTCAATGAGAATAAGATCTGATATTTAATTGGTAATTGATACACCGTTTAATTGATCGTTGAGAAAACATATTTATTCAACATCTAGTCTTTATAAAAATGTATAAAGTGATACATCCCGTAAGACAATTTTGGTGAATAAGTTTCTGTAACATCGCACATAAATATTATTAAATACGTAGTTTCAGTTTCGTGTTACATTTCTTGTTTAGATATACTATTTTTTCGATACTTGGTTGTTTCGTCTCAAAGGAACTCAAAACATGTATCTACACTGAAAATTCGGATTCAAAATTCTCTATAATTGCGATAGTAGAATTTTCCATATACTTACAGGTAACTTAAAGTAAAAATAATAATAATACACATACCAATAATCTGGAATAATTGAATACACATTCTCCAACACACTGTAAAAAAAAAAAACTTTATGTATAATTTTATTAGATTTAAGGTGAAAATTATTATGTAGCAATTGCATACAGTAATGTAATTAGGCGAAATGAGGAATAAAATATACCATGGCGTAGCGACCGAAAAGTTGTCATAAAAATTGGAATCGTGGAATGAACAAACATATGGTGGAAAAATAACAGCCCAAATTATTTCAATAAATGAATTTTTGTTTCTTCAATAATTTAAACGATGGAGAGATTTTAAACAAATGTATGATTAACGTCTTTAAGTAGTTACATTTTTATTTGTTATGGAAAACTTCATAATTTTTATAAGTGAAAAATTCTTTAGTTTTCCACTTTTTTTTGTGGAGAGTGAATTAGACTGGTCCGTCAGATTTTCGAAGTGCTAACGCTCGTGTGAAATCGTGTGAAATAAGTGAAATATTTTTACATAAGGATTAAAATATCTCAGAAACTAAAAATCGGGCCTGCATGCCATGTTAGATAGGCAAAAAGGAAAAAATAATGTTGAAAACCAAATGATAACGAGTTTAGTTGAACATATTGATTAAAATATTTCAGAAACTAAAAATTGGACCTGTATACTATAAGCGAGAGCAATATTCAGCATTTCATCTTCATTGTGATGAGCTCATATTCAAAATTGTATCATAACGTGACGCCGTTTTAGAGAGGCGAAAAGAAAAAATAGTGTCGAAAACCCAATTATAGCGAGTTTTATGGAAGATATGGATTGAAATATCTCTGAAATTTAAAATCTGACCTGCATACTGTAAGCGAGGGAAATGTTCAGCATTTTATCCTTTTATAATGAGCTAGTATTTATAGTTTATATTTCATATTATTAATCTCGCCTTGTTGATGTTTTAACTTCTATCGTTTGGTCTAAAGCACACACATTAGTTTTTTTTTTGTAATTATAATCCTTATTTAGACTTGTCACGAAAAAGTGACATTCAGCACATTTGATGAGCTTGCTTGCCGTGTCAGGCTTGGATACTTTGATGTACCCTTTTCCAATCCTTAATCGAACTCTATAATTCGCTTATCTCGTTGTATTAATGAGCATGACAACTGTAGCCATATCTCTTGTCAGTCTTTTTGTTTTCCCAACTGATCTATAATAAAAGAGGAAGAATGAGTCCATATGTGTTGATCTACTACTGATTGGTGCCAGTCAGTACGAGAAGGTTTGTAATTCATCGATCAAAATGTTAATGTCATAAAACTTAGAAAATATTTATATTATTTCATACAATGAATCTTCTTCCTTAAATCATATATCTGTACGGCGTATAAAGGTCTATAAATATTTAGATATATATGAGAATGTTTCACTTTTTTCTAATTTTAAGTATATACAAGACAAACGCTCTAAACTGCCAACTATTTACAAAAGACTCATATATATTACTATAATAAGGCATATTTGGACTTACGAGATCGAGCTTTGGGGTTCTACTAAACCATCAAATTCCTCTCGTATCCAATCCCTACTTTGTCACAAATAAAATCATCCATAATGACCTTAATGTATCATATGTTTCCGATTTTGCTCAATCCTTTCATAATAAACTTTTGAACCATCCAAACCCTTTCGTTCCCAACCTTGCTTCCTCTTCTATTCCTGATAATCCTCCGAGGCGTCTGAAAAGAAGATGGCCTCGGGACCTTCTAATATAGAAATATAATTGGAGTGCTACCAATGGGTAGTTTCTCTTCATGTTGTACAAGTCATATTACTTAGTCATATTTACTTGTTGTATTTATTATTAATTACAGTTGTAAATTTCGTAAATAAAAAAAAGAAAGTATATACACAATTGCTTATTCTCACGTTCATGACAGTTGTGCATGAACATCTGAGGAGAAAAACAAAGGTTATAAAACTTATTAAAGAATAATCAGATTAATAAAGTAAAGTAGTTTAAAGCATTTGGCAAACCATTCGTTTTATTTCTTGAATCTGAGTCAAGCAGAAGTGTAAATTTTAGAAAAAAAAAAGTTTATTTTTATTACTCCAACGACGCTCTTTGTCTTCTTTACGATCCTTAAAATAAACAAGCCATTTCATTCCCTCTGTTTAAAGGCCCGGAATTTCAAAATAAATGGATTAATGGAATTAATTTTGTATCGTATATGTAATTTAAGTTCTCAGGATTTCATAAAAAAAAAATATCATAGGTCATGAAAACATGTAACTGGTTCATTTTTACGCAAAGGAGGTTCAAATGGTCCATTAAACTTAAAAATTAAACTTTTTTCTCTCGTTCCACATCTATCAGGCCATACGGGATTTTTTCGAGCCAGAGGGCGGGGGTGGAGGACTAATGTCAGAGTTAAAATCTTCCTCTTGTACAGAGACGCAAACTCATAATATTTCGCCAATTTATCTTCTATCAGATGCTGAGCCGAGCTGTGCTGTGCTCACGCGTTAGTTCGGTCGGCCATCTCGCGCTCTCTTCACTCACACTGTCAGAAATACTGAAAATCAGTGAGTCTGTTATCGAAAAGAATGCAAGTAGTAGCATTGGTCGGCGTGATGGAAAAGACTACCCCATTCAATGAGGAGATCCTTCATCCAGCTTCTTTTGAATGTCCTAAGGGTGTTTTCGACATACCAAGGAGATGAATGTTTTTTACTGAAAAGTTAGTAGTTCTTATATGTGGGTCGTTTTAGCTGTTCCGTTTATCTGTGAATAGTAGATCCATGTAGATCCATAAAGGTTTAATTAGATAAATGTAAGTGTTCAATTTCTGTTTTAGTGTTAATTTTGAGCTTCATGAAAGAAGTGAATACAATAGTCGTAGTCTGAGGTTCAACGTTTTTCTTTTTTTGTTGTTATGTGGGCCTCATGTCATTCATTTGTCAAATATCAGTCCAAAATATTGTACTTAACATCTTTGAGGAATTTGGGCATTTTTCCAAAATGTTCCAAGGTTTTCATCAATCATTCAGTTTTGTTAGATGATATTATAAAGTCTGTTTGCATTACTTTCTGCATTGAAAAAAATAAATTTCATGGTGCAGAATTATTTATCATTTTTTTAAATTAATTTAATTTATTTTTGATGTGTTCTGTCAATATTAAATTAATAACTTCTATATACTCACTTCCAATAATGAGATCCTATCTTCTCCTATGGGAGCTGAAAAAAACATATATTATTTATTAAAAAAATATACGTTGTAACATATATTTATTGGAAGATTTAAAATTATGAGTCTTTATATTAATATTAATTTATATGCTCTCTATTTAGTCAATCTTCTGCTTCCTCCCTACCCAAGGTAGAGAAGATTTGTAATCGTACAACAGGTTAACAATATTTTCGTGCTCAGAATTTCCCTAATCAGTCCAGTCATTTGGTAGTTTAGACCAAACCTGGGCAGAATTTATTTGAAAAATATTCCCAGAATAAATCGTTAAATAAACCTCAATAGTTATTTCCGAAATAATTTATATCATGAAATAATCTGAACATTATTTCCAAAATGATTATTTCTGGAATAAATTATTTCAATAGTAACGATATAATTATTTCTGAAATGATTATTTCAGGAATAATGTTGTGAAATAATCATTCTATTTGACTTTTTAGATATAATCAATATCAGGGTCGACTGTTATGTTTTCGGGGGCGCTTATTATAAAAGTAATGTCAAATTTGAGATTGCGCCCCCTCCCACCCTCCCGCATCGAATTTTCGTAACTTTTCGGATTTAATCGATATCAGAATCGATTCGATGTTTTCGGGGTAGCTTATTATGAAAATTCGATCGAATTTGAGATTGCGCTCCCCCCTCCCTTCATCCACTACCAGCATCGACTTTTTGTAACTTCTTTTTAATTTACGATGCATTATAACTTTTCTCGGCTTCTTTGGTCCATTGCAACGAACGCCCAGATATTTGGTTGGTGCTACATAGAAGAATAGTGGATCTTCTGTGTAGCCACCACCCAAACAAATTTGGTTAAAATTAATGATTCACTGACTGTAACCTCCCCTTGACAGTAAACTACCGTAAAAACTAAAGTAAAAAGCCCGCGCGATGGGGGAACATGATACATTTTTTATATTATTAGCTTAGTATTAATTCATATTAATTGTTAATTGATAACAGTAAATATATCATGTAGCCACAATAATAAGTCCTTGCCATCTTGGCTGTTTTCACTCAACTCCTTCGCAAACATTAAAAAATAGCATTTTCAAGTCAATTTCAACCTTTTCCAAATCTGATTCAACCTTTTCCAAATCAAATTAAACTTTTTCCAAGTGAAATTCAACCATTTCCATTTCAAATTAAACATTTTCCGATTAAAATTCAACCGTTTCAATTTCAAACTAATGGTTTGAATTTTTGTAAATTTTTCATTTTTTTTTAAAATAAGGACCATCCCTCTCCCTACAATATGAAGGTCTATTATTATGCTCCCTTGAGTAGAGTTTCTCAAAATACTACCGATTTTATGTTACACTTGCTGATATTGATTTACTGCATCCATTCGGATTTATTAAGGTCTAGTATCATGCTGCCGTGTGCCTAGTTTTTGAAAACGACCTCCATGTTATGATTTCGCCACCGCTTTTCGACTTATTTAGGTTTTTCGGATTTATTCGATATAAGAGTGTATTCTTATGTTTCTGGAGTCGTAGATTTTGAAACTGACCTCCACTTTTAAGATTGCGGCACTGCGTTTCGACTTATTTAAGTTTTTCAAATTTATGCGCTTTATGGGTCTACTTTTGTATCCCGAGCCGTAGTTTTTAAAGATGATCTTCATTTTAAGATTAGGCCACTGTGATTCGGTTTGTTTAAGTATTTTTGATTTTTCCTTAGAATAAAAAAAATACTAAGTATTTATTTATTTTTCAACCGAAATAAATAAAATATCTATTGTCTCATTTTTAATTTAATTTTAGTTATCTTTTTTAATGTTGTGGTCTTCTCTTAAAATAAAAATATAATATAGTTCTATAATGTAGAAAAATAAATAAATACTTCGTATTTTTTTTTTCAAAGGAAAAAATCAAAAATTAACAAAAATTCGAAACATTAATTTGAAATGGAAACGGTTGAACTTGAATTGGAAAAGGTTGAATTTGAAATGGAAATGGTTGAATTTGACTTGGAATAAATTTAATTTGATTTGGAAAAGGTTGAATTCGACTTGGAAAAGCTGGAATTTGACTTAAAAAAGATTGAAGTTGACTTGGAAATGCTATATAATGTTTGTAATGGAGTTGAGTGATAAGAGCCAAGTAGGCATAGACTTACTGTTATGACATGTAAGTATTAAAAGTTCCACTGAAGTTAAACTGAAAAAATCTAAAAAGTTAAAATAAATGAATATGCAACCGCGTTATCATAATTTTTTAGTATTTTTCAAAAGTAATGCCTTCGAAAATATAGCAAGTGGCCTTCATTTAGAAAAAAATCGAAAATTGACTAAAATTTGAAAGTTGAATTTGAAATGGAAAAGGTTGAATTTGAAATGGAAAAGGTTGAATTTGACTTGGAAAAGGTTGTATTTGAAATTGAAAAGGTTTAATTTGACTTGGAAAAAGTTTAATTCGATTTGGAGAAGGTTGAAATTGTCTTGGAAATGCTATATCAATCGTACAAAACCAGAGTAAATATGAACAACTGTTAAATTTTAAAGTGCTTACTCCGAGATAGATCGCCCATGTATTCTGTCAGACATAATTTCATATTCCTTTCCATTTCTTCTTCTTTATCTGTGTCATTATTTTCATCACCGTATCGGCAGCATAATGGAGGCTGGATTGAATAATATTAAGATTGATTTGTGAAATATGAAAAAAAATTAATAATTTAACTAATTTAGAGGCATTTAATAGTAACTGCATATATCATCTGTCAATACTTACCGGCTTTTCTTGAACTGAAGTACATTCGTCAACAATCACTCCACCGTAGCTGGTTATCTAAGATTATTAAAATAAATAAATCATTGTTATTGTTCTAGAAAGTTAAAAAATAAATTACAGTTTTAAATAAACTATTAATGTCAGACTAATGTAGAAACAAACTAATGCATAAAGAGATTTGGAGTACAATATAGATTTCCAAGTAATCGGAGGCTCCACTATAAATTAAGAAATGAAAACTATTAGAATGATATATAACTTACAAATTTCTACTGTTAAATAATTTAAATAATCTAGGTGGACGAATGACAAGTACGAACGAATGACAAATACCAAAAAAAATATATTCAATGAATTCTTCCATCAACTTGTAATTCATTTGTAGTGAGGTTTTCTCTGTTATTTTTATTCCATTAAGTAAACATGTTTATTTATTGCTGAAAAATAATAGCAATGTTCAAAAGGTAATTTATCATTTTTTTGTAAAATTTCATTGCACCTATTAGTTTTTGAAAAACTATAATCGATTTTCTGGGAGAATAGTCCAAATACAAAACTAAGCAAGTCCAAAAAGAAAATTAAATAAAATGAAGTATAGAATCGTCAAACAATGAATTACACTTATATATTAGTTATATATACACTTTTATATTAGTCCACCACCGACTTAACGAATAGTTTTTAAAAATAAGTTTTTTGGATTTATGGAATCTAGAAACAAATAACTTAAATAATGTTTTTAAATCATTTTTTTTTTATTACCACACACTTATGTAGGTCAGAAAATAAAATGAATAGAAATTATATCAGTCAGTCGAAACACACTATTAACGAAAAGTTTTAACAACTTATGTAGGATATTATAATTAAGTACTGACGGATCCAGGATTTAATTTTGGGAGGGGCTTCTACCCGAAAGTTTTTTTTTTTTTCATATATATAACGATAATTGATTTGGAAAAAAGAGAGAAAGAAATTAACTACCTATATGTAATGGTGTTTAAGTCCTATTAAATGTAATTAGACGAACAATAATACTTTAAGAGATAGTTTTGGTTTATTATTTTCAATAATGAAACATTGTGTTCGACCAAAAAATTCAAAAACATAACCCTCTCTCAAAATTTGAGGTTTCACGTATCAAGACGCGTAGAATTCGAAAAACGAATAAAAAAATTTTGTCCGTCCGCCGTATGCCGTCCGATTTTTTTCAAATTTTGATATAAAATCAGAGGTCAACCGAGGATGATCCTCCTTCATCGACATTACTCTCTGCCTTTAACTTTCAAAATGGCGGCCGAAAAACCTGCGTTGCTATAGACTGTAGCTCCTAAACGAATGTACAGATTTCAATGAAACTTCGCTAAAGTCATTTTCTCGACGCCCTTTAAATTTATCTATATAACATACTTCAACGAAAAGAAGCTGGAAAAAAAGTTACGAGGGATGGTAAAATTAAATTCCGAATAACTCGAAAATTTTTTACTTTTTTGTTGATATTGTGATGAGATGTTTCAAAGGTATTTAAATTTCCTAAAAAATGAAGGAAGTTTCATCGAAATCAAAGCACTATTAGTAGAGATATCGCGGCTTTTACATATTTTGGTTTATTATTTTCAATAATGAAACATTGTGATAAACAAAAAAACATAACCGCCTCTCAAAATTTGAGGTTTCACGTTTCAAGACGCGTAGAATTCGAAAAACGGATAAAAACAATTTTTTGTCTGTCCGTCGTCCGCGGATTTTCTCCGAAACTACTGGACCGATTTTTTTCTTCAAATTTTGATATAAAATCAGAGGTCACCCGAGGATGATCCTCCTTCATCGACAATACTCTCCGCCTTTAACTTTCAAAATGGCGGCCGAAAAACCTGCGTTGCTATAGAATGTAGCTCCTAAACGAATGTACAGATTTCAATGAAACTTCGCTAAAGTCATTTTCTCGACGCCCTTTAAATTTATCTATATAACATACTTCAAAGAAAAGAAGCTGGAAAAAAAATTACGAGGGATGTTAAAATTAAATTCCGAATAACTTGAAACGTTTTTACTTTTTTGTTGATATTTTATATAGTTTTTTAAAAATTTACGGAACTTCCTAAAAAACAAAAAAATAAAATCGTTAAAATCGGACAATTAGGAACAAAGATATGGTCTCCGGTTTTTTTTTATGTGTTCTACTCCAAATGTTATATCCTTGGTTTGGTTTTTAAATTTTAAATGTGTTACTGAACTAATGCTATTTTTTTTAGCATATTACTAATGATTAAAGAAAAACAGTTTAGTCCAATAATTGGAATCACCTTTTGTTTTTTTTTTTCTTTGTAACTCGGAAGGTAGTGTTACTTTAGATGTATAATTGTTTTTAGATAATAAACCATTGTGAAATAATTTGCAGCGTTTTTAATATTTTTTCCTGTAAAATATGGTTATATTTTACCGTTTTGGGGCAGAGGGGCTTCAGCACGAAAGCCCCCCTTCTCCCTCCCGTAGATCCGCCTGTGCAATAAAGTGAATAATATATAACATGATAACATTCAAAATACCACTAGGCAAGCAGTGCAGAGAAGTAAGAGCGGCTTAACACCCAGTAAACGATTCATTGCGACTGATATGACGGAAATCTATCTGTTCATCGGAAGTACTGAGTGGGGAGTTAGTCACGGTAGGGTGCGTTGGAGGTTGTTGCCAATGAATCATTCTTAATGAATAACCGGAACAATCAAAAGAATCACGAAACAGATATTTACGTTCAAGTCACTTGAAATTAACTGGCAGAATATGTCATTTTTTTTTAATTATCTGCTCTGCACGAAAATACATATATAGTCAGAGTACTCATACAAGACAAATAAAGTCTCTGTCTATTAATCTATACACTAATATAAAAATGCGAGATTCTCGTATGCGATATATGTCCTTCCTCTTAACACATTTGAAGTATAAGCGATATTGGGGAAACGTTTCTATTTTTATAAATCGAAACATTATTATCAGATGGGATAGTGCTAGAATTAATTAATATTTAAGTAGCGTCAATTCTATTAGTTAATAGAATTAAGCTGTATATATATGTGTAATGTGGTTGTGTGTATTTAGTGAAAAATAAAAATAGTAACGTAAAAAAATAGTAAAGTGGTTCTCCACCTATGGTCTATTCAATACAAACAATTGGAGAATCTCCGTACTATATTGGTGTAAGTATATTTAATAAATAGTTAGTAAGGCAATATCTGTTTAGTTAAGCAATAAAGGAAGAGGATCCATCCTTTTTAGTAATTTTCTTACTTATATTGGGATTTAGAAGCCAGTACTGGAAAAGACCTTCATCACTACTATTGCGATATTAATAAACAAAAAATCACAAATATGTCCACAAAATGCGTTGATAAAAATAAACATATTTTTATTAAAAATTCAAATACGTTCTCTTTGTATTATCTGAGGTCCCTAAATTTTTCAGGGATATTCCCCTTCATGTTCATTTTCAATATATTGTTAGTTTGCCGTAGAGAACGTATAATAAATAGCAGTATTTTAATTTTTAAAATCCTAAACGCCACGTCGCACGCACAATGGCTGGAAGGCGGTAAAACCTATATTTTGAAGGTATTGGAAAAATAATTTTCTTTTCGTCAATGATAAATAGATTAGTTACCTAAGATATTTCACTAATTAAATCGGAAAAATATTGATTTTTAACGTTGTACGAGCCTCCCAAATCCGATAATGGAATGATGTTTGAATTACAACGAAAATTGTTCGACAATATTCTTAGAGTCAATCGCATTTTGTATGTTTGGTACAAGTTTTCTTTTTATTCATAAACAGATATTTTAAATGGTCCACTGCATGAAAAAAAAAATCGTATTTTCAAGTCCAAAATAATATAGTGAAAAAGTACTAAAATAAATGGAAAAAATATTTTGTAGGTCCAGACCTTTTTATCGCGGCCGACCGCAGGTCTAACGTCTATTTGTTTACTAAGACAAGATTCCTAATAAGATATTAAAACAGATTCCAGCTGCGTCCACCTGCATCTATAATTCAAGAGTAAATTAATCATGTACATTGAATTAATCTTATGAATGTATTTTTTAACAAGCATCTATTTGAAATGAATATATTTTTGGCTGTAAAATAAATAAATATATAGTTTTAAGTATAATGTTATCTAATATGTAAATTAATGTATCTTTTTTGTTATATTTTTAATTATTTGTTGAGTCCTAAAAATATTAATTAATTGTTTAACAAAAAATAATTGGTTAGGTTTTACTTATTCACATTAAAAACCAAAATTTCATTGTATGGTATATAAATTAGTATAATGGTATTTTATTTTAAATTTTTCTTTTAGATGTAATTAGATGTTTAAAACATCTTTTGCGCGCAATACACAGCTATCATTTACTGCTCAACTTTGAATAGAAATTATTTTCTGGCCATGTTGGGCTATTATACAATTTTTTATCATAAATACCATTAAAATTACAAAAATCCTATTTATTATATCACCGGTTGATTATGCATGGTACGATCTATTGATTATGGATTGTACAACTGTTAGTTATTAAACTGTTATTTTCCATTGAAAAGTTTATTAAAATAGAACTAAGAGATTTTTATTATCTGTCATAAGGCCACCTTACACAGTCAGTGTTGGGCAAAAATTATCTATAGCTAACAGATAAAAGATAACAGCTAAATTAGCTATTAGCGGGAAGATAATTCTGCAACTAAATTAGCTATTAGCGGGACCAAGAAGCTAACTTTTAGCGCAAATTAACTTTTAGCTGTTCTTACCGCTAACCGCTAATTATCTTTATCTGTAACTTCAACTAAAAGCTAATAGCTAAATCTTCGAATTTCATTGGTCTTAGAGTCTATGACGTTTTGGAGGGCACTTTTTATGAAAATAATGTCGGATTTTCGGTAGTGCCACAAGGCAACGAATTTTTGTAACGTCTCTGATTTAATCAATATATGGGTCGACTATGAGGTTTTCGAGGGCGCTATTTATGAAAGCAATGTCGGATTTTAGATAGTGCGTCCGGGCACCAACTTTTTGTAACTTTTTGGATTAAATCGATATCAGGGTCGACTATTATGTTTTGGGGGGCGCTTTTTATGAAAATGATATTGAATTTGAGATAGGGTAGGGAAGAACAAAAAAAAAGCAGGGTCAACTCTTATGTTTTGGGGGGCGCATTTTATAAAAATGATATCGAATACACAGCATACAGATTGAGCCCCCCGGACCTCGACTTTATTTAACTTTTTTGATTAAATCGATATCAGGGTCGACTATTATGTTTGGGGGGCGCTTTTTATGAAAATGATATTGAATTTGAGATTGGACCCCCCGGGCCTCAACTTTTTTTAACTTTTCCGATTAAATCGATATTAGTGTCAACTCTTATGTTTTGGAAGGCGCTTTTTATGAAAATGATATCGAATTTGAGATTGGGCCCCCGGACCTCGACTTTTTAAAACTTTTTTGATTAAATCGATATCAGGGTCAACTCTTATGTTTTGGGATTCGCTTTTTATGAAAATGATGGCGGATTACGAATCATTTTCATGAATTTTGAAATAGTGCCTCCGGTTCCCAACTTTTTGTAACATTTCAGATTTAATCGATATTAGAGTCAATTATTAGATTTTGGGGGACGCTTTTTTATGAAAATGATGTCGAATTTGAGATAATTTCCCCGGAGCCCGACTTTTTGTAACTTTTTAGATTTAATAGATATCAGGTTTGACCATTAGGTTTTACGAGGTGCTTTTTATGTAAAGACTGTTGAATTTGAGATTGCGCCTCCTCATCGTTTTTTTTTTTTTTTTTTGTACCCTGATCTTTAATCCGACTTTTTTTTTAAAATAAAATTCGTCCCCCAAAATATAATAGTCGACCCTGATATCGATATAATCCAAAAAGTTAAAAAAAGTCATGGCCCGGGGAGCCCAATCTCAAATTCGATATAATTTTCTTAAAAAGCACCCCCCCCCCCAAAACATAACAGTCGACACTGATATCTATTTAAACGAAAAAGTTAAAAAAAGTCGAGTCCCAGGGGGCCCAATCTCAAATTCGATATCATTTTCATAAAAAGCACCCCCCAAAATATAACAGTCGATCCTGATATCTATTTAATCCTAAAAGTTAAAAAAGTCGAGGCCCGGGGGGCCCAATCTCAAATTCGATATCATTTTCATAAAAAGCACCCCCCAAAACATAACAGTCGACCCTGATATCTATTTAATCCTAAAAGTTAAAAAAATTCGAGGCCCGGGGGGCCTAATCTCAAATTCGAAATCATTTTCATCAAAAAGCGCCCCCCAAAACCTAATAGTCGACCTATATATCGATTAAATCAGAAAAGTTACAAAAAGTCGGTGCCCGGGGGGGGGCGGGGAGCACTATTTAAAATCCGACAATGTTTTTATAAAAAGCGCCCCCTAAAATTTAATAGTCGACCGATATATCGATTAAATCAGAAAAGTTACAAAAATTCGGTGCCCGGGGGCACTATCTAAAATCCGATAGCATTTTCATAAAAAGCGCCCCTGATTACATAACAGTTGATCCTAATATCAATTAATAAAATGAAATAAATAAATTTTCCTCTAGTGTTAGCGCTAAGTTAGCTTTTAGTTAAGTTAATAGATAATTTAGCTTAAGCTAAAAGTTAGCGGTTCGTTTCCGCTAATAGCTAATTTAGCGCTAAATTTATCTGCGCTAAAACAGTTAGAAGCTAAATTAACTTAATATTTAGCGCCGCTAATTTTAGCTTTTTAGCGGTACGTTAGCTAGTTAAAAATTAGCGCGCTAACGCCCAACTCTGTACACAGTCAATATTATTGAAGCCATATTCTTGAACTTGATATACATATTGCACTTGTTACAATGTATCCCTCACAGGGTTAATATATTTGATGTTGACTCAATAATATTGACCATGTAAGGGCCCCTATAGACAGGTCAAAAGTTGTCACACTAATTGTAGGTGGATACTGTTGGATTTTCAAAAAACAGAAAATTCATCGAAGAATTCCCTAATTTAATTTTATGAAAAATTACATAATGTTTTTTCGGAATAAACGGACTATAGATACCTAGTTATATAAATATAATATCAGATCTAAAGTTATTAAACTACAGTAAATATATTTAAGGTTATAAACATATCTATAAAATATTTTTATATTTCATTTCTTCTTTTACACAAGTACAATGAAATAGTATCTTAAACTGTCATTGCATTGAATCTGTGGATTTTAAATACTTTTTCAAACTTGAACTCTTAAAATTTCAAACTCAAGAAATGATAACAGTTACATATAGTTAGAAAATTTCATTTAATTTCATTGAAAACACGTGATTTACATTAAATAATATTATTTTTTAGAAATTATTATTTATATTTGTTTCGCCATTCTCCGTTACCTTCTACGATTTTCTGTATAAGATATTGTTTGTTTTTTTTAATTTCCCGCTTTCCAATAATATAATGTATGTATACCTTCTGATTATTATTTCCAGATAGTCATTTTCCGCTGGACATGTATTTTTTTTCTGTATTCAATTATCAAATTCTTTCAAAAGTTATATTTAGCATTTTTTAATAACTCCTAACAATGAGAAATAGTTATTATTTATAATAAACCAAATTAAAGGTACTTTAGAGGAAGACGTGATAATGTTGGGATTTCACAAAGAAAAAAATCATCAAATTATTTACTAATTTAATTTTCTAAAAAGTTACATGACAATTTTTTGCAATAAACATTGATACTTAATTATTTAAATATAATATCAGATCTATAGTTATTAAACTAGAGTAAATGTATTTAATGTTATAAACATTTGCATTCATTCACCCATGAAATGATTTTATATTTCACTTCTTCTTTGACACAAGTACAATGATAGTTTTTTTAACAATGTCATTGCCTTGACCAGGTGGATTTTAAATACTTTTTTCAAACCTAAAAATATTTTAAAAGTTTACATTTTATTTGAAAATTTCATTTAATTTCCTTGAAAACATGCGACTTATGTTAAATAATATTATGAGAAGGAGTTAGTCGGGGGTGCGGTCAAATAAATACTAAATTAAAATATAATAATTATTTTAATTTTTGCCGACGTTTCAACCCACTTTGCAGGTCGTCTTCAGGGCTACAAAAGATACAAAACATGTTGAAAATAAAAAATAAATATAAGTAGATATAAAATAAGAAGAAGTTGTCATATACAGAAATAAAAGATGATATCAGAGATATAGTGAGTGACAATGTAGTGAAATATTAAGTATTATATATGTAGAAGACACAAATAAATGGAAAATAAGTATAATAAAAATAAAGAAGAATATAGCATGTAAGTTAAAAGTAAAGAAATTGCAATAAAAGATAAGGAATAAGTGTATAACAAACTAATAGAGATTACATTAGATAACTGTGGGTTAACAGATAAAGAAAATCTATTTTCTTCTATTCTATGACAGAATTAATAATATTTATTAATATATAATTTAATAATGAAAAATTCCAGAGGAGTGTTTTTTTATATATCGTAAGTTTAGTAAATAAAATTATTTTCTATTTAGATATTCCTTATTTTTCAATGTTTACATAGGCATCTCATTATATAAATAATTTACTTGGAACAGAAAAAAATTAATTTCTTTGGATTAGAAATTGAAAATAGTAAAATACTTGATGAATGTTTTTTCTTCTCCTGTTTTGTATATTTTAAGCCTTGTTTGTGGATTAGAAAAACATGATAATTACTTTTACTACCTGTCTTTAATTGAATCCAATTAGAGCATAAATTGAATTACTTTATGAGTTTGGTAAGAGAAAGACCTATATTGCACGCCACACCCGAATTCATATTTACTCACATTTAAGTCCTAGCAAAAATTTAATAATCAAAATTACAACATGTTCCTTCTAGATGACATTTTCTATCTCTTGTACCTCATTCATCAAATTCTTTAGCTCATAAGGGGGGTGGTTAGGGGTGGTATCTATATCCAGAAATGAAAATCGAAGAACATGTTTGGTTCTAATCGCTCAGCTAACACAGAACAAAATTCTGAGCAGTCAAGCTGAAACTTGATAGCCAACCAAATGATAATAACAGGCTCTGTAATTCATAAAAAGATTATTGTAAACAATAAACCATTTATTTTGATATATTTATAACATATTTATTATCTAAAATAAACAAATAACAGTTTAGAATTTTATTGTTTCCGCTGCTTCAGGCAACACCTGGGATGACATTAGGGCATTTTTCTACCACTCCTCTATATGTTTTACATTCATTACCTGTTTAAAATGAGATATCAGTGTTGGCAATCAGTTATTATAACACATAAATATAATTATAAATGTATAATATAATATAAATTTTTATTACTTTCAGTCCAGGCATCCTTTGGGCAGTTCTGAAAATAAAAAGAAAGTACTCTTCTCTTTATGAAGTTTCAAAATTCAGTATGATGTATATATGTATATATATGTATATATATATATATATATATATATATATATTATATATATATATATATATATATATATATATATATATATATATATATATATATATATATATATATATATATATATATATATATATATATACTTAAATACAATATGTAAGGTGTACTACAAGCAGAAAACTGGAAAGCAATAGCCCAAAACAGGGATAATGAAGGCTGATTAAGGCATATAAAGAATCCAATAGAAAAAATCTGGTGAACACAACACACAACTTTCACTTACCGCTCTACTTTGAATAGAAATTATTTTCTGGCAATCCTGGGCTATTATCAAATTTTTGAAGTGCATTTTAAATGGAGCTTAAGCTTAAAGCTTACAGATAACAAGTCATTAAGACCATTATAATTATAAGATGTCTATTTATTATATCGACGTTAGGCAATAAAAATCTAGTCACTCCATCTGCTTTTATAAACCACACAACTTTCTTTGCTTTTATAAACCACAGAATGACTAACTCTAATTTCAACATTTTTGAGCATGATTATTAGGTCAATATCCTTGACAGCCTTAGAAGGGATTGGCTTAATAAATTTAAACAAATAAGAAGAGTAGTTTTTTTTACTTGGTGTTGAGAGGAAGAGGCAGGATAGCTTGGGATGCCTAGTACAGTATAATCACAGTCCCATTACGGACCCAAGGAAGAAAAAAAAAGATGTAAAGTCGATGTCTGGAACTTACCTGACATAATTGTTTTAAATATGTAAATCACTGAATTCGAGGAAAAAACAAAAGGAATCCAGAGGAAATATAACATCAAAAACAGAAAAAAATTTATTTTAAATTGGAAATTTAAAATTCTGTTTTGTTTGTTTTTTAATTGTTATTAAACAACAAAATGATCAAATATTTTTACCAACAATTAAAACCACAATGAGATTTTCTAAAATAGTAAAAAGTGATTCTAAAATTAGTTATCTGCCCGAGAGATCTTATCCTTCAAGAGTAAGAAAATGAACACAAATCTAGCAAATTGACAACAATAATCAATACATCAAATTTGCTAGATGCCCTACCACTCATGTGCAAATAGCATAGAATATTTAAATAAATAAACAAAATTACAATTGTAAAAGCACTTACCAAAAATCTTTCCCGAAGTACACATTTCAAGAACTGAAATGAACCACTTTTACACTTTGTGGATCCAGTTCCTTCTGTAACTGCAAACATATCTGTATCAGTAAAATTGGTAGCAAGGGATATAATATATTTGTGTTAGAGTATATTAATCTTTAAGCAACAGAATGTTTATTATTATAAGCAATATTAATATTTAATGAAAAAAAATTTCTACACTACACAATTGACAATATAAAAAATGTTTCTACCACTTTTATCAAAGCAGGTTTTCACTGCTGCTTCATCTATTGATTTCCATTTTGGATCAGGATCTATCATATCATCTTTAGAATTTATTTTTTCCATGCTTAGCTTCAAATCTGGAGTCTGGAATTAATAGATAATGTTTTACTTTCACAAAATATTTTAATGATATATAAATATAGAAGGTTAACTACTCCAATATTATACTTGTATCAGTAAAATTTTGATCCATGAAATATGTTAGATATTCTGTAATGAATTAATAATACAGTCCATTTGTATTCTAACATCTGAAATCCAAATTTATCTATTGCTCCATGATTCCTAGAATAAATTAATTACAGCAACTGTATATTTTAATGCCTGTTTCCACTAGTATTATTTTTTAAAAATAGTGCATGGTGTGTAATTATTATTTGCTTCTTGTCATTATCAGACTGTTTCTAATTTTATTCTCTTTCCCGCTCTACGCCAAAGGTCTCCAAACTACGGATCCAAGGTCCGGATCCGACCTGCAAGCACCTTCAATCCGGCCCACGAAAGTTTCTTTAATAAGATTATAATATTTGAAAAACCATTTAACCATTCGAAATTTAGCTAATTAATCAGACACGAGGTTGGTACATTTATTGTATGGGTTTGTTTCTCTTAGACAGCTCATTTCATAGGTGAAGTGACGAGTATAAAACAAGTTATTTTTTGTCATCACTAGCCATGGCCCACGAGACTTTGATAGAGGTCTCAATAGGATCCACGGAACTTAGTTGAAGTCTGAATGTGGCCCATGAGCTAAAAAGTTTGGAAACCCCTGCTCTAGACCATGGCTTTCCAACGTATGGCCCACCATAATTCACACTTACTATCTAAGTAAATCAAATCTTATTATTTTACTTCCAAGTAAGAAACATGACTGAATTGATCTGCCATAATTAATGAAACTGAATTTTTTAATTATAATTAATGATATGAGTGTATTGGTATAATGAGATGGTTTGGTTTTGGTCTTTGGGACTTTAAAGAGCTTTATAAAGTAGAGCTTTTTTTTTTTTTTTTCCTATTCAGAGAGATTTCAAATGTGTCATTACTGAAAATGTAATTTAAAAAAATAAAAAAACTGTACCACTACAGCCCAAGAAGAATCTGGGGTTCATTACTTTTTATGGAAGTACAGTTTTTTGGTCAACTCCTGATGCAAAGAGGTGATTCATCTCAGATCACACTCAATCAACCAAAAATATTATTTCTCGTAAATTTTTGGTGCTAAAGTAGTTAAGTGTATTATGTTTACTATAAATATTCAAAGACTAACATAAATTACAATTATATTATTAACTTAACAATAATAATTATGATAGCTAAGAATCACAATAATAAATGAACATACCAATAAACCAGAAGCATTGAAGAAACATTCACCTACACACTGTAAAATTGTGAATATTCTAATTAATAATTAAACATAAAAGTAAAAATACTTTATAAAGTAGTTTGAATTCAATAATGAACTAGTCTCACCTCCATTAATGACATCTTAACATCATCTGCTGGAGCTGGAAATGAAAAAAATCAGATGAATGAAGGAAAGCTATTTCAATGTATATTTTATTTTTTATTTTAAGCTTGAGTAAATGCTTATTAATTTATATAATAGATTACAATATTCAGAAATAGACCACGTAATAATTGAACAAAGTTAGTTGACTGTTCCACATCGAAGACGATAAATAGTCAGGACGCAGTCATTTTAAGATTTTCATTGTTATTATTATTGCCAACATTTCAACCCAAGCAGGTGGGACATCATCAGGAATGAATTAAAAAATATATATATCAGCTATATAATGCATAAAAAACTGATAATAATTAGTAATGGTAAATATTGATGCATGCTACATAAGATTAACAAATGGAATACTTATACAAATGGAAAGTTATACAAATTATAAAATAATATGAGAAGGAGTTGGTCAGGATTGAGGTCAAATTTTAATATATAGTTTTTATTTTACTGCACCCTATACACACGGTCAACTATCTCTACACCATTATAAAATAATATACATTGGAACATCTCTCTTATATTTTTAAACTAATTATAATATAATGTCGGAAGATCACTTTATACTATAGCGATATTTCCAAAAGAAATAAGAGGTTGTTAAATAAAAAACAAAATTATAAGAGTATTAATATATTACATTTTTTCTTTTTTATTGAATGCCTCTGCTGTTGCCTATTAGACCATTCGGCTACTGGCAGCCCAATACAAATCCGCCTTGATTCCTTTGTTTGAATTTGTACCGATCCCATCAGGAGTACTGCTGACACCTGACAGAGCAGAGCAAACTGAGAGGTGCAGTTACATCTCGTACATCTCGTCCTGTTGGCAAAGTGGGCACATATGGCTTTCTATCACTCCAATCCTATGTAAATGCCTTTGCAGGTAATTGTGCCCTGTTGTCATGCGGAAATGTTCCACCGATGCTTTCCTATTTTTGGTTTGTTTCATCGGCTCCTCCGTTAAACATTTTTTGCCCGCTGTGTGTCGCTTTTGCCAACTCTTGTTCTCTTCCTTGTAAAAGGATTTTAAAATCCTTTTAACAGATTCGTAGGGCAGCGGAGAATTAGTTAGAGAAGTGTTTGAACTCCAGGAATAGCTTCTAGTATTTCAATTACATCGTTAATCATTATGCTATACTCAAAACGGCACCATGGGGGACCCCTCTTCTTGTCTGTTTACAAGATGAAACTACACCATTATATTTTACCCGAATATGTCTCTGGGCCAATAAAGAATAAATGCATTTGAAAATATTACCTGCCACAGACATATTTCTAATTTTTAGTAACAGCATTTCTCTCCCGACTTTATCAAATACTGCTTTAAAGTCTACAAAAATTGCAACTGTACTTTGCTTTCTGTGAAAACCATTTTTTATTTCATGCGAAAGGTACGCAATGTGCTGCACCTGTTCCTGTGTTTTCTAAATCCTGCTTGATTGTCAGAGATAGCTCGCTTAATTTCCAAGAAATTCTCAAGTCGAGACAATACTAGTCGCTCAAACAATTTTGAGAGCATGCTAGTGAGGACGATTGGTCTACAGTGTTCTGGTTTGTTTGGAATCTTGCCTTTCTTAAGAATAGGGATTATTTCGGTTATACGCCATTGGCAATCTTTTCTCCAGATCTAGTTGATAAACCGCAGGACAATAGCTCTCGCAGACTCCCCTAGATGTTTTATAAATTCGGGAAGGATATTATCTGGCCCTGCGCTTTTTTTACATGGCATCTTTTCAATAGCTGAGTTTAATTCAGTAGCAATGAATGGGGAACATAAAATCGAAGTTTCTGATTCGTTGAGACTGGTTGCAGATTCTTTAAATTTCACTTTATGATTGGGTCCTGTATGGTAATTACTAGCCTTAGAGTAATATGAACAGAAGAACTTGGCCATAGCCAAGTCCGATGTAAGAATTTTTCCGGACGCCGCTACAAAAGGATTATTCTTCATAGTTTCTGTCTTCTTGTTGATTTTCGAAAGGAAACGGTGAGCTTAGAATCCATCTTTCCTCAGATCTAGCTTTTCCAAGAATTGTCTGTATGAACTTCTTTTAGCCTGAATTATTTCCCTCCTAAGTAAAGCTCCTGTAGCTTTCAGATCTGTTTTATCACTCTCCTGTCTCCTGTTTTGATATATTTCTCGGGCGGCATTTCTATCCTCCTTCAATCTCAGCAGATCAGCATTTCAGAAAGGAGAATATTTCTTAACGCAACCTCTAGGAATAGTTTCTATGACACATTTTAAGATTGTTTCACATATTTTCTTATTAATAACATCCACATTAATTTGTATTACATGCTCATTTAACTGTAAATCACATATCTTGTAAAATAATTTCCATTTAGCTTTTTGCAAGTTACATTTGGCTATTTGAGGTTCAGAGGGTCTACTAGTTCTATGGGTCCTGTTTATTATTTTTAATATCTTGTGTCCTAATTCTCCTAGTGCATGTTCCACAGAACAGTGAATGTCATTTTTTAGATTTGTGTGAGTCAGAATTGCATCCGCATTGCTAGTATTGCCCCGGGATAAAATAAACGTTGGGCTGTTGTCTTCTCTTCTAATAATTCTACTGGGTTCGCGTCAATGAAATCCTCAAAAATCCTACCAAATGATGTTTGGTTATAATCCCATCTAGTGAATGGGGCATTAATATCACCATATAGGGGATCCTACACGGTCAATCGGGATTGCACTAATGACGTTCCGAACTGTCGTGTAAGGTAGTGAATGAAGTACTGATGGTGGTGCGCTGCGGATTTCCGAACATCCGGAAATCAAAGGTTCATTCACGAGAAGTGGAGGGGGGACTGAGGTAAAAGTAGTGGGGAGACTAACCATACTACTGGATAGGTTAGGTTTCCTAGGCCTCACAACCATTATAAATTTCTGATTTTCATTATATGTAAATAGTTAAATAATTTTTCATATCCCTTGTTTATAATTTTAAATCATCTTCAACTATTTCTTTTAAATAGTCAAGTGGGCAACAAATTAAAAAAAAAAATGAGGAACTTTCACAATTTACTTTAGAAAAAAAAACAACTTTAACATTGTGTATATTTATCAGTTCTTTTCCCATTTTCCTCAACAAATTTATTATTTTCGCAATACCTTTCCTTAATTTTTGTAAGTGGTAGACTTATATTTTACTAACTTTTGTCAAAACGATTTTCTATGAGACTAACCTTCTATGAGACTACTACTAGATAGGTTAGTTTACCTAGGTCTCGTTATTAAGTAAATAGTTGTTTATATCCCTAGTCTATATTATTATTAACCATTTTCAACTATTTTTTCTTTAAATAGTCAAGTAGGCAATAAATTGAAGAGAAAAAAAAGTGGAAACTTCACAATTTACTTATAGAAAAAAATCTTTAACTGTTGTGATTATTTGCCATTAATTTGTCTATTTTTCTTAACAAATTGATTATTTTCGCAATACTTTTCCTAGATTTTTGTATGTAGTTGACTTATATTTTTCTAATTTTGGTCTAAATAATTTTCAGGCACTAGGAAGTAATTATTATATCTCCGTTTTTCTCTTGATGCCCAATATTATAAATGAAAATGTCCAAATACGCATATCTATGCTGTTTCTTTGTTTACAACTGCGCTAAATTGGTATCAGCAATGATAAGTAATGATCAGTAATGATTGAACGTGTAAGGGTCTTCCTGATCAAAGCGATAGCGGGCAATCTTGGCACTTCTTGTGACGTTCATTCATGAATTACCGTGTAGGGTCTGCTTATAAAACCTCTTGGGATCCCCACTGTGCTTCAAGCCAGGATAGGTGTGGTCTATTCATTGGGGAGTTGCACATTACATAAAACGGCCTATGAATTTTATTTTTCCATAAAATCTAACTGTACAGCCTCCAATTTATCATTCTCTTCCATCTTCTTTTTAATTGAAAAGGTTACCTTGAGGGATGATTTAGCAGCGACAATTATTCCTGATGCAACCTGCCTGGATCTCTGCAGTTTCAACTTTGATATCCCGGTAATTGGTAGAACTGGATATTTTCAGTGGATGAGGCGGCTTCTAGTATTCCACATAAATCAGCACCCTCCTTTGTAAAAATCGTCTTCCATTCTGTAAAATTTGTCAGCAGTTAGGCCACCAACGTTCCAGAACATAGCCTTAAGCTGTGTGTTGACTGGGCCTTTTGGTTTCTTTAATTTTGATGGATTCATATTTTTATGGATTCTATGTTGTTGAACTGTCTTCGCGGCGACAATATTGGTCATTTAGTTAGGTACTTCTGGTCTAGAGGGCCGCTACTGACTGCTATCTGCCAATGTTTATAACCTGATCACTGATAAGTCCCATAACGCAGTGATAAGCCTTCTCCTACTTCACATCTTCGTATTATTGTATTAAATTCGTATTATTTAAAGTGTAAACAGATACAAAAACAAATGTAATAACAATAAAAATACTTGACGACAAATATATTAATGAAATAATAAATAAACACTTTAAGAAGATATGTACATATAAAATATCAAAATGAAATAAAAAAAAAAAAAACACACATTTAAAAGAACATATTTACATAGAAAAGAAAAATATAAAACATAAAATCTGTTTTATAAAAAGATAAAACATTCATCTGTTTCTCGGCAAACACCACCAAACTGCTGGGGTAAAACTCTCCCCACATGATTTTTTTGTTTAGAAAAAAGACTTTCTTCTTCTTCAACCACTTTGCCAGGTCCTCCAATTTTTTTTCTTGGCCTGTATAACATGTCATGGGCACAAACCTCTCTTAGACATTTGTTCCACGTTACCATTGCTCCGTAGGATAGTTTCAGCTGCTCTTTGCCCCACTTCATCGTTGCCAAGCTATGGGACCACCCATAAATCAATTTTAAAGCAGTTAAAAACGAAATCCTCGAGCCCTCCAACCATATTCCTTTCCTTATTCAAAGTTTTGTCATAAGTCCTACGAAAGCATCTCCATTTGGCCTTCCTGGTTAACTTCATTCGATGACCTCGTTCACACAATTTCACGTCGGCAAGTACCCCAACATTTTGAAAATATTGAATTGCCTGTTCTTCTGAAGGCGGCAAATCCCATATTCCAAGAAGATTCATAATATGACGAAAATAAACGGAAAAAAATGAAAAATAAACACAAAGGGGCCAAAAACTAAAAAAAAAAAATGTAAAATAAACCCAAACGGACCAAAAATTAAAAATAATGAAAAATAAACACAAACGGCCCAAAAGTAAAGAATTTAATAAGTGAACGTAATAAGGGAATAACTGAAAACTAAACAATGCAATAACTCAAAAGGTACTATTTCGCTGGCGCGGTCCACGACAGCGACCGCTATTCCACGCTGCCAACCGCTGTTGGCGTAGCTATTTCGCTGAAACTGCTCACTGGGGTTGTTATAACCTGCCTATAACCTTCAAACATTTCGCTGTATCTTCAAAGATAAAAAGATAGACATAATATAATAATAAAAATGAACATCCCTATAATAATTAACATCTCTGACTACCGCTTTTTTATTTGAGGAGGAAAAAGAAGAGAAAATGTTGTTCATAAAGAGAAGGAATATCAGTATTTCGATGTGATGCTCATCATCAAAGTCCCTCTGATATTAGATATTATTAGTTTGAAAAGTAATAGTAATTAATACATAATTGATTAGTAATAAATATCATATATTTGTAATTAAATCCCAGCAGGCGATGTTTTATAGTTTTATCAATAGTAATCAGTAAATCACCACTTTAATTAAAAAATACAAATCGATTTTTCAATATGTGGATTTTAGTATTTATCTGACAATAAAATTTGTTGGATTCTTTATTTCATTTAATATCGTTTGGATTTAGGTATATTTGTATTTCGTTGTAAAACATTGCTGGTGGAATAAATAAATAAATAATCTTGTTACTTCAACCATAAAAAAATAATTTACTATTGCATTGTTTCAGTTTTAAACGATATTTTTTATAATTTTGCCAGACTTGAAAGAAACATAGGAAATAAAGTGTATCGACGTGACTGTTATCATCAAAAAAATGCTCTGATATGATAACATAACCTACAACCGCCGAACCGCCAACAGCTCCACTGCTTCAAGAGGAGTCAGTACGAGCAGCTTAGATATGACGTCATACCTAGACTGCCGAGCAGCGCCAGCGAAATAGGTTCCTTTCTATTCCACTAAAGCAGTGGTCAACCGCGAGCAGTCGCGGTCGTGGACCGCGCCAGCGAAATAGTACCTAAAGGTTTGGAAGGGATAACAAGATGGAGGTTATGTGACGTGACGTTAGATAAGATAGATAAGTGAGATTTCAGTCCGGCCCCTAGAAGAGAAGTACCTTTAGTTATAACCCGAGGGCACGTGTAAAATGTACGGACGCGAGCAAAGTTACCCAATGTTTTTTTAAAAGCGTTTTAGTTTAAAGTTTTAACAGTTGTCACATATTAAATTGAAGTTTATAATTGTTTATCTCAGGTGTGGGTTACTGACAATCAGATCAAAACACACAGAAAAACTAATATTAATTAATTTACACTATTTATACTAAAATTACATTTTGGCCAGATGTAGTCTTTTAATAAGGTACTATTTTGTTATTCTAAAGGGCTTTTGTCTTAGAATAAAGTTATGTTCTATTTCTATTAGATTTTAATTATAAAATTAAACACTGATTTTAAATTAAAGTCAAGTATGAATTGGAAGGTAAAATTTTTTCTATAGATACTGTTTCTTCTTTTTTTGCACTAAATTCATTTGTCTCTTAACATTTTCCTAAGTTTTGTCAAACATATCTTTCAAAATGGTGACACTTTTTTCTATTCAAGTCAAGCTCCCTGGGAGATCCTCTCTCTTGTATTTTCAAACAACTAGTCTCTCTGCCAAACAATAACTTCTAAAATGGTAATACTATTACTGGGTTTTAACCGCTGGAGCCAGGATCCCATCCTCTCTTCACCCCAGCCAAACACCAACTGCTTGCCAAAACAAAATCTCTTGTTCCTTCTCCTCTTTTGGAATTTTCCTTTCTGGGGAAAACCACAGAGCAGCCATTTTCTTTTCCCTGAACTAGTAGAACTAGATTTGCTTGCCTTTTAATCGTTCAAAATTAATTTATTTAACCCTTTTTACTCACTTCCAATAAAGGTGTATATTACAACATAATCAACTTATAAAATGTAATATTTAATATTACTAACCATTATTATATTTAATCTATATATGATTATGTATTTATAAAAAACGTTTTTAATATCACAGCCTTTTACTTTAAATTTTTAAAAAATGCATGAACATTTAAAAATTATTATTTAATGTTTCACCTCCAAGAGCCATTTTCAAACATTTTTTTTCTTTTACTAAACATGTTTCCAGTACTGAAGGTATTCAAGTACTGGCAACTAGGTAGTATGTTAGTGGGAGGATCGGGGAAGGATTTGCCCAGATGTGCTTTTAAGATAACAAACTTAATGATAACATATCCGAGGGTTCTGGTAACATTATTCAATCATGGTATATAACAAGTGTCTCTAAAGTCTAGTGGCTTGCAACCTGTACTAAGGTTGTGAACGTACCCAGTTCAATACGGAGTTCGGCATATTCCTTTTTTTAGGGGCGGGGTGGCCGAATGGACTAAAGCGTGTGCACAGCAGCGCGACTTGCCCGGCAACCAGATAAATGAAGTTTTAAGAGTAATTATGATTAATTAAATTAGAAAAAGAAAGAGAAAAAAGCATACACCAAAATTAAATCCTAAATTTGCTGCTGTATATATAAAAAATAAACTTGACCCGATATTTGAAGAAAATTTTTCTCCAACTTTGAGCCTCCAATTTTTTTTAAATATTTATAATATCTTTATATTCCATAATCTTATTATACAGTTTCTAATATTAATAGATTTCAATTTTTAATGGACTGCACTAAAAATTAATGGACTAATTACTTAAATATGATATCAGATCTAGAGTTATTAAACTACAGTAAATATATTTAAGGTTATAAACGTATCCATGAAATATTTTTATATTTCACTTCTTCTTTCACACAAGTACAATGAAATAATATCTTAAACAATGTCATTGCCTTGAATCCGTGGGTTTTAAATACTTTCTTAAACTTTAAAAAAATTGTAAAAGTTTATACTTAGTAAGAAAATTTCATTTAATTTCCTTATATGTATTTATTTATAGGTTTTTCGCCACCCTTCCATACCTTCTACAATTTTCTATATTAGATATTGTTTTTTTCTAAAATTCTCCGCTTTTCAACGATATATTATACGTAAACATATGCTTTATAAATCCATGAAATGATTTTATATTTTACTTCATCATTTACAAAAGTGCAATGAAATTGTTTTTTTAGCAATTCCATTGTCTTGATTAGTTGAACTTTAAATACACTTTACAAACTTAATTACTTAAACATATTTTGTTAGTAAATTTTGTTTAATTTCCGGGAAAACATGTGATTTATGTTAAATATTATTAATTTTCAAGAATTGTTACATATTTTACGTATATATTATATATTATATATTATACCTATACCTTCTGACTAGTATTTCCGGGGATTCATTTTCGACCAGGATAAGCATTTTTATTTTTTTCTCCTTAATTCAATTATCAAATTTTTTCAAATATTTATAGTATTTCTTTTCGTAACTTTTAATAATGAGCGTGTTAATTATTTGAAATGAACCATATTAAAGGAACTTTAGAGGAAGACGTATATGAACATTAGGCATTTAAGCCCTGTAAAGTGACATAAATGGGGATAAGACCTAAATGATATTTGTTTTTATTGAAAAATCTGAAAATCTATAATCATACAATGATACACCGAGTTTAATCAAAATCGGTAGAACCATTTCTGAGAAAATTGTAAAAATATGTTTCAGCGATGATATAAAGTGGCACTTCAGGTTAGCCGATTTTAAGGAAAAAGTTGCTAGGACATCTAAGGCATATACCTATCTTAAATACGTAATATCAGTTTCGTACGACTTTTGGTTTTCGAGCTAGTGTGTTCACATACACACAGACACAACGCCTATTTTTCGGGACTTGGTTATTTGGACTCGGTCCAAATCAGGTCTCAAAACGTGTATTTCCGTTGAAATCTCAGACTCGAAAATTTTCACGATTGCAATATTTACGCTTACTACATATTACATATATAGGTAAGTGGAAGTAATAAATAAAACTTTTCCATCAAATCAACAAATCGATGATATGGGGAAAAAAGAAACACTGTAGTTCTAGAGAATAAAATACTTACGATCCTCAATGTCACCAAAATATTTTGTGAAGCAGTTTTTCATATTGTTTTCATATTCCTCTTGTTTCTCTTTTGTTTCAAGTTCTCTCTTGTGTTTGCAACACATTTGGATCTGTTCAAAACAATAAAAAGTGTTTTAGAAATAATTACTATGCAGAATTTAATATATTTTTGGACATAATATTAAGGAAATGTAAATGGATCACTAACATCATACTTAAATAAATATGTATAAAATAAAAAATATTTTCCTTGATTTCTATTTCTTCCAATGAACAAGTTATTTCATCTCCTCTTTCTAAAACATTAAGGCCTAGAATAAAACAAATTCCTGAAGAGATTTTGTTTTGCATTGGCTTTTCATATAATACTCTAAAAACTGAAAATGAATTAATCTATTCCCTCTTAGGTCTGATAGATGCAGATTTTAAGTTATAGTGTTAGGCATAATTTAAAAACTGTTAACCACTTATCATTGCTTTAAAGGATAATTGATTTAGCATTGGCCCATGTTCATGGATTAATTAGATTCTGCTCGAATCATTAATCCTTATAACATGGTAGGCCCGACTCCCTACCATGCACCTCTCCCTCCCCTCCCACCACATCCCTATAAATTGCATATCGTTGTTTTCCTTGTAATTATTTATCTTAAAAAAGCCAATGTGAACGTACTGCCCCAAAATGGCGTCTAAACATGGCGGACTGAATTTAGTTAGTCACTGAGGATCATAATTTGACTTAATTTCGCCATAGTTGTTGTTTTATTAAAGCTGGATAGTCAGAGAATAATAAAACATGAAAAAATAATTGGCTTAGGCAATGAAAGACAGCAGTAAAGTTGAAAATCAAGGTTGGTTTGTAATCAAACGGCCAACAATAACCCAAAACGTGATGAAATAAAACATCTGGAGAATATATATCTCTTTCCAAAACACTGATTACTTTTTCAAATATTTGTAGCAGTTCCGTAGAAAATGCACATAAGCGGCAGAAACTGGCATAAGTGCCTACAGGCTTCTACCACACCAATCAGTATTCATAAACGGCTTAGTTATAGTGATATAATAACGTTTTTGGTAGATTGTATTAACGAACAAAAAGTAAACAATTTGATTTTAATTTATTACTATTACTTTTTTTAAAATTTAACTTCCATTATTCTATGCGGAGGTCGTTTAATAAGACCTCAATTATTAAAATATGAAATATGAGACTCACTTATTAGAAGAAGAGTACCTGCAAACTTGGTGAGTGCTATTAAATCTATATACCTAGACCCAAAGGGTATAATAAGGCTCAATAGACATACATCAGAACCTTTGCACTTACATAAAGGAGTAAAGCACGGAGATAGTCTTAGTCTTCTGCTTTTTATCCTTCTCATGGATGAAATTTTGAAAGTGTGTAAAAGAAGTATCCCAAGAACTGTTGTGGGATATTGGAATTTGACACCAGTGTTGGTTCAAGCTATGTTATATACCGACGACATAATCCTTATAGCGGACTCACAAGAGGCTCTTATAGACATCATTAGTTGAGTGGAAAGAAGAATTGAAGCTACGAGGACTGTTTATAAACCCGTCTAAGAGCAAGGTTATATGCATTGGAAAAGATATTGCGGAGCCTATGATGTTAAATAATGGCGAACACCTAGAGATAACAAATGCATACACGTACCTGGGAACAATCCTCAATGAAGATGGCAAAATAGACCAGGACGTACTAAATCTAGCGATGAAGGCCAATGAAATATATTATCAGATAGCCACAACAATCATTAGCAAAGGGGAAGTAAGCAGAAAGGCAAAATTCACGATAAATGGGGCGGTGTTCCTCCCAGTGCTTCTGTCTGGACTAAGTAAATGAGGTTTATTTTGATGAAAACAACATTATTTTCGATTGCTAATGAAGTTACACATTGGGACTATCTTCACTTTGAAGCAGATTATCGACAGGTCTGTCGTGAAAGGGAAGTAGCTCTCCTTCAGTTTAGTGAATTTGCAAAAGATTTTTAAAGGAATCTAAAAGGAAAACGAGCTTTTTCTGAAAGACAATTAGATATTAGCACTGGCAGTGATTGTGATAGTGATTGGTGATAACGTATTGGTTCTCCAAAGTATTGTGTTTAGACTTGTGACTGGTGTATTTATACTTATTTTGTTATTGTTCGTGTTCTAGTGTTTTCCAATTTACTGTTCATTATGTTTTCTTGTTCTTTTTTTTGAGTTTTCTTTTGTAAATAAGTTTTTAGTTTTAAGTAAGGTTAAGTGGAACTACGAGTTCGTAATCTTCTCGTAGTTGAAGACTTTCTGGACTTAAATCGTTCCTACGAGAGCTAAAACTTATAACAGAGAACTTGTATACAAGTTTCATTGGACAATAATAGAAAGGTAACTTTCATTTAATAAACGTAGCTAGTTAACCTCTAAACTGTAGTGTACTATAAACTGAAATCATTTGTAGTGTTTACTACTTTCTTACAGTATGGTTGACCCAATTGTTATTGATATGGAAGAGGAGAGTTCCCAAAAGGTTTCCAAGCGAAATGCCAAACGGGCAAGAAAGGGTTCTCTTGATTTGGAGGCAAACTCGGAGGAGGCTGCAGCTAAAAGTTTACTACAATCGGCCTTACAAATCCAGGAGAATCTTAGGGTTTATGTTCAACGGGCAGATAATGGGTTGAATATCAAGGTACAAAATTATATAAGTAGAAAAATTCTAACCTTGATAGATATAATTGAAACCCTAGACGACAAAAGTAAAAAGGCACACACAAATGAAGACGTTTCTGAGCTCATCCAAAAAGCGGTTCATGAATCACTTACGACTCCTAGCATTCATGAGATGATTGCTCGACTTGTAATAGAAAAAACGGTGCCCAAAATTATTGAGGGACTAACGGCAGCTCGAGTGGAACCACAACCACAAATCTTAGCCAAAGCCGGTCACTCAAGTGAAGCGCAAGCAGATATCAGAGAAGCAAGCCCGGCTGGACCCTCAGCGGCTACTGAACCCTACAAAGTCGTAGTCAGTAAAAGAAGCCGCAGGAGGACCAAAGCAGCTAACAAGGCAGCTAGTAATCTAAATAACCTGAATGAGCCGACCAGTCATGTCTCTGCTGAAGATTCAGCCCAATTACAAAGTAAGCCTCGGACAATGGCAGATATTGTAAAATCTCTGCCATTGAAGCCGGCAGAGATATCTAACTCTAAACCTACCTACGTCACAATTAGTGGGCCCGGTAAAAGTCCCGTGGAAATCATCAGTGGGCTGCCATCTCCTACTGAAATAGGAGTTAATGCCTCCATAGTACGTGCTACTAAGGGAGGCTCGGTCTTAGTTCGGATGGAAGATAGCTCCCAAGCGGCGAAAGTTATTGGGTGGCAGGGTCTACGAGAAGTAGGACTAGAGGCCAAGCTTGCACTTAAGAAAAGACCTAGGCTTGAAATTAAAGGTGTACCCAATTCGTGGACTGCGGAGGCATTAATTACGTTTTTACGGGCAAAGCTAATTGATAAATCGATCCCAGCTTCACTCGTGAACGATGGACTTCGGCCTGTTTTCTCATTTACAGCAAGGAATGGAATAACTAAAAACTGGGTGCTGGAAGTGCACCCAACCCTACGATTCCATCTATTAGACATGGCATGCTTGAATGGAGGATGGTGGTCAATGACCTTTGAAGATAGCCTCGACGCCCCCCGTTGTACCAAGTGTCAGGACTACGGGCACTCTAAGGCCACATGTCCATCAGATGCACTGGTCTGCATCTGGTGTGCAGGTACTGGTCATTTTCTCAAGGAGTGCCCCAAAAAACTAGCTCAGGCAGGGCCGACATGCATCAACTGTGTGAGGGCAAAGGCCCATCCCAGGCACACTAAGCATAAGGCGGGCAGTCGTGATTGTCCTGTGCATTTAAATTGGTCACAAAAAATGGCGATGAGGACTTCTTATGAATAAGATCTCCATCCTTCAGCTCAATATGGGCCGCCGGCGTCTAGTTGCGGAAGAGCTACGCGCCCTCTCACAAAGCTACGACATCATGGCAGTCCAGGAATCGAGTTGCTGGGGAAACAAGGTCACGGGGTTTGGTCTCACATCGAGGGTTATAGCCTTGAGCAGTGGAGAGAGGAGGCCCAGGGCTGCTATTGTGGTTAACAACCCCAACCTCGATGTGATGGATCTGAGGCAGTTTACCATGGCGGATTGTGTTGCTTGTCATATCAGATGGAACCATGTTGCCTTTACGCTGGTCTCATCATATTTACCGGACGGGGGCGATATTGACGAAGACATATCCGCCATGGAGATGATCACGGCTTGCACCAGGGTATATGCTCAGATACCAACTCCTGGAACACGGTCTGGGGATCTAATCGAACTAATAGAAGGGGCGCTAAGCTCGGTGAATTTATTGCCCGAAACCACCTAGTGGTTATGAACGATCCCTCTGCTACCCCGACGTTCTCTAGCGCTAGGGGGCAGAGCTGGATTGATGTTACATTGGTATCACCGGTGCTGGCAAACCGCATTATCGATTGGGTCCTCCGATCTGAGACGAGTTCCGACCACCAAGCGATAGCCTTTAGGCTGACGGAAAATACAGAAGTCTCCCATGGAATAGAAAAAGGTTACCTTACTCAAAAAGGAAATTGGAGTGCCTTCCGGCCATTGCTGGAGGGAAAACTGGTCGACGAAGACTGGGATGAGGCGGAAACGGAGCAAACAGATGATCTGAATTACCCAGTATCCAGGATCACTGATGTCATCCGCGATACCGCTGAAGAATCCCTTCAGCACCGGAAGGCGAGAGCTCGACCTGTCCCATGGTGGACGCCTGCCTTAACCACAATGAAGAGAGAACTCTACAAGGCACGGCGTTCATACCAGAAGTGTACTTGCGAAGAGAGGCGCATTACACTTCGTGATGAGTACAAGTCTAAAGCCAGGGCATACCGAAACGAGGTGCGGTTAAGAAAGCGGAAGTCTTGGGACGAATTCATTGTTCAAGAGTCATCTAAGAATCTCTGGGGTGTACCTTACAGAGTGGCCCTTGGTAAGTTTGCTCCACAGCAAGTGATTGCAGCTTTGAAGCGCGGATGTTCCCAGGCAACCACTCTGGAAGAGACTGCAAAGATGTTCCTAGCTGAGACCTACCCCAGAGATGATTCGTCCCAGGATAATGAAGAGGAAATATTTATAAGACGCACTACGGTATGCCCACCTGGTACGGACTTGTGCCCGCCGTGGGACATATGGGATCTACGTGCTGCTGTGGAAAGGCAAAAGACTGGACGTGCACCTGGGTTAGACTCCATTGACGCAGCAATCCTCAGGAACAGTATCCCCTATATTGAACAGAGACTGTTGACATTATTCAATGATTGTCTAGACAGGGGATACTTTCCTAAGAGTTGGAAAATTGCTGATGTCAGACTCCTCTACAAGGGAGGAGGCAAGGACAAGCAATTAGCCAAATCTTATAGGCCTATATGCCTCCTCCCTATCATGAGTAAATTATTGGAGACCCTGTTGATGATGAGTCTACGACCAGTCTTCTCTAGGGCTAGCCATCCACGGCAGTACGGATCCACTAAAGGCAGGGGAACCGCAGATGCCCTGCTGAGAGTGCGCCGTGACGTTGAAGAGAAGGCGGAGAAGTATGTCATGCTTATCCTGTTCGACATATCTTCCGCCTTTGATAGCGTCTGGTGGCCGAGCGTACTCCAGTAGTTGCAGAAGTATGAGGCTCCCAGCAACTTATATGACCTTTTAAGGAGCTACCTCCAGGACCGAACATTGAAGATAAAAGGTAGCTTCTTTGAAGTACAAGAGTCGATGGAAAGAGGTTGTCCGCAGGACTCGGTTCTTGGACCAGCCCTGTGGAAATTAGTCTTCGATGAGTTGCTGGGGGTACTAGAACAGGAGCGGTTCCCCGCCACGGCCTATGTTGATGATCTGGCCGTTGTAGTGGCCTCAAACAGCAGAACCAGGTTAAAAGAAGAAGCTGAACGATGTGCCAACCTCGTAGGAGGATGTTGCGAGAGAAAAAAGATGAAGATGGCGGCTGCTAAGACACAGTCCATTCTTTTAAGAGGTAAGACTGACAGGGCCCACCCTATTACTCTCAGTATAGAAGGAGAGAGGATACGTCCAAGTGAGGCTGTTACATACCTTGGCATAAGAATTGGGAGAAATTTCAACGTTACACCTCACTTGGACTACATGAAAAGTAGGGTGGCCCTGGCTCTCAATGGACTTAGTCGCATCAGGGGCGCCTTTTGGGGTCTCAGGTACCCAGCCACGTTGACTATTTATAAAGGAGTTATTCTGGGCATCCTGAGATATGCGTCCCCTGCGTGGAGTCATCATCTCTCGCACCAACAGAAGAAAAGGTTGGCAACAATCCAGCGGATGGCTCTGCTGCGGGTCACTAGAGCGTACCGTTCAGTGTCTCATGAGGCGGTACAAGTCTTAGCCGGAACTACTCCTATTGATCTTCTCCTACGAGAAGAATACTTCCGGCATAAGATGAAGAGGGAAGGCCTGGTGGATCTACCGGCGAATCTTCGTGTGAGGATCAGTGAAGACCCTAATGGATGGAAGAGGATTCTTCGGGAGAACACATCAAAGGAATGGAACCAGCGGTGGGTGACGACGCCAAAAGGGGCTACGCTAAGAAAATACTTTCCCACTGTTGGTTCAATAATGGAACAGACATGGGTTCTCCCGGACTACTGGGTCTCACAGTTCCTCACAGGGCATGGGGGTTTCCGAGCAAAGCTCGTTGAATATGGCAAGAACATCGATCCCCTATGCCCAAGTTGCAGAGTGCCGGAGACCGCCGAGCATATCATCCTAGTCTGTACCGCCTTTGAGGCACTCAGGGCTAAGTTGTTGAGAGAGACGGGGCTCTACTCTCTGACGGAGAGCGATCTCCCTCAACTTATGACAAAGGAAAAATACCCGTATTACAAGGCATTCGTATACGGGTGGAAGGAACTGGTTGGGTCAAACCACTTTTCATTGGGAAGAAGAAATGAACCTGTATACGGAAGACCGCCAGAGGAACAGGATGCTGGATAAAAAGAAAAAAAAGAGCAGGCTGTGTGCACAGCTGTAAAAAATGTAATTGGTCTGAATGCAGCAGTGAAGTGTAACGCATGCGTTGCTACTCACTACTGCATAACACCCGTATTGCCTTATCGGCAGGGTAGGGTGTAAATAAAATAAAATAATAAAAATAGATATTAGCACAATCCAAAGTGTGAGACACTAAGCAGATAGAGAACTATTTTTCTTTCTAAATGGACTTCTCTATGATTTTTCCAATTTTTGGGTTCAATTTCACGTTTTTTCCCATTTTGATACCAAATTGTAACCATCAGTTACGGTTACCTAGAAGAACATATAGTTTCGCCCTTTGTGTCCTTTATGCATAGATAATAATGCATTCAATATTAAAATTTCCTATTTTTTTTATAATTAGGTCCAAGTTCCGAACAAAATAAAGGAAATAAAAAATAATTATTTTATTGGTGGTATATGAGTTTTACTAAGCAGCCCATCGGCTATTCATTATATGTAGTTCAGAGAAGGTTTATATTATTGTAGTTTATAAAACAGTATGACTCATTTTCGGAAAAGTATATATAATTTAAATTACCGAATCATTTAATCGGTAATAATCAATAATAATAATCGATAAATTAAATTAAAGAATCAATAAATGTACTAAACAAAGTTTTAAATTGTAAAAGTTAAATAAAAAATTCAAGATATTGATAAAAGTATTCTTGAATTAAGTTTTATAATTATAATTATATCATTTTTACAACAGAGTGCTTCTCAAACGACCTCCGTAGATTATAAAGGAAGTTAAATTAAAAACAAATAACAATAGTAAATTAAAAAAAAAATGTTTACTTTTCTTGGACAATTAAATTATTGCATTAATATTTGTTTTATACTCCATATGGATGATTAGCCCAGAGATGGAGGCTTCTTACCTAGCAACAACGGGTTGCCCGCTATACTCCCGGCATTGAATCTTCTTAAGTGCATTTTCTACGGAACTTCAAATGTTTTAAATATTAATCAGTGTTTTCGAAAGAGAAATATATTCTCAAGATGTTTTAGTTTGTCACATTTTGCGTTATTGTTGGCCGTTTAATTACAACCGACTCTTGATTTTCAACTTGAAAATTCTTTTATTTAAAAAATAGACTTTACAGCTGTTTTTCATTGTCTAGGCCAATTATTTTTTAATATTTTATCATTCTCTGAACAGTTTTGATAAAAAACCAACTATGACGAAATTAAGCCATTGTACGTGTAATTAAATTTAATAGGACTTCAAGAACCACATAAACACCATTGCATAGGGGTAGGTAATTTTTTTTAAAAATTATTTATCATTATGTATATATATATATATATATATATATATATATATATATATGAAAAAAAATATTTTGGGCTGAAGCCTCCCCCACCCTCTTAAAATTAAATCCTGGATCCGCTAGTGCCAATTAGTGCTTAACTGGTTTATAAAATTTTACATCATTCTCAACTTTATTTTTTTTTTAACTGGTTTAGTGAAAAATATTACAATCTGTCTCAAAGGACATTTATAATAATGTTCAGAGATCACATTCATACACTATCTACAATAAATTAAATAAATTGTACAGAAAAATAATATATATATATACAATACATAAGAATAAAATAACCTAAAAAATAAATTTGAAAAAACACATACATACATATATGACATATATGTACTATTTACAATTAGGCGAGAAAAATTCGGGTCAGACTTGTTCCTCCAACTGTTGAGAAAAAAGCTTGACTCCAGGAGATCCCTGCATTCTCTCTCGACCGCATCGCTGGGGCTAAACCCAGAGGAGATTGAGCGAGGGTGCTTTAGCCACATACACTCATGTCGTGATTGGAGAATGTGACCATTGCCAGAACTCAAATATTTACAAATTATAAAAGGTCGCGTGGACACTACCTTTTTTAACCTTCTTGGAGGATTATAGGGATGGGTGTTGGATAGGGATTGTGCAAAGGGATTCGGAAAATAGTTAAGGTTCTGGTGAAATTGGGAGAATTGTTGTGGGTTGAGGTCTAGGACAAATGGGATATTAATGTCATAATGTAGGGTTTTGTTGGTTGCATAGAAAGGAGCATCGACTGTTGTTAGGACTTTGGGCTGGAAGGATCGGTTGCATTTGATGTTAGAAAATGTTGCTGTTCCCCACAGTTCAGGTCCGTAAGTCCAATAGGTTTCAATATTGCCGAGTAGATAAGTTTTTTTATTTTCAATAGAAAGTTTAGATTTTCTATTTAGTCGTCTGTATAGTTGGCAGTATCGTCGGTTAAGTTCTTGTCTTTGAAGTCTAGTATGAGGGTTCCACGTTAGTTGTCTGTCTAACAGAAAGCCAAGATATCGGAATGTGCCCAAGAAAGGAAGGTGGATGGAATTAAAGTGTACTGGTGGACATGAACTGCGTCGGAATGTGAAGGTAATGTGTTGGCATTTACATTCATTTACTTTAACACGCCATTTATTACACCAGTGCTCAATCAGGGAGAGATGTCTTTGAAGGTTTAAAGATGCAATATCAGGATCTGAGTCGGATGATAGAATAGCGGTGTCATCATCAAACGTTGGCAGGAAGGTATTGGGATGGACAGCGGTAAAAAGGATGTAAAGGACGGGACCCCATACGCTACCTTGAGAAACGTTTATGTGGTACAATAACTTTTAATCTTTATAAATTTCTTTATCGATTGTTTGTTTACTAAATAAGATAAAGAAAAATAGATCGAGAGATATGCTATCGAATACTTACACCTTCCCCTCCAGTGACATTGCATTCCTCTGGTGTTGCAGCAACAAAACCTACAAACTAGAAAAAGTAAAGTTAGGATATGGCCAAAACAGCTGAAACTTATTTCTGATTCCTAAAGTATTTAAGACAAGGACATACACAGTTTTCAAATTAGTAGGAAAGACAAGATTGAAAATATTTTTCGGAAATGTTTACTATCCAGCCTCCCATAAAAATCTCAACCTTTCGCCGCCGGCGCAAATCTGCACCTTTGATGTGCCAAGAAATTAAGGATCTGCAGAAGAGGCGTGATGCTGCCCGTAGACGCTTTAGACGTACTAGGCTTACAGATGATTATCAAGCGTTTAGGGTGCTCCGCAACTTGACACAAACAAGAATTTGGCGAGCTAAAGCTTCCTACTTCCATGAAGCCCTCTCATCTGCTCCAGACCCCAAATCTAAATGGCTAATCCTTCGCAAACTTTCCCTCTGTGAGCCGTCCAGATCTCCTTCCTCACTGGTCTTTCCCGTTTCACCTGACGATTTAAATGCACATTTTATTTCTGCCTCCTCTACCTCTTCTTTTCCCGTCTCTTCCAACTTTGCTCCTGAATCATCATTTAATGATGATGACTTTTATTTCTCCGACATTTCCCCGACTGACTAATTAACCGCAGTAATGAAATCCCACACCAATTCCATAGGACCAGGGAATGGCATTCCCGTCAAATTGATAAAATTGTCTCCCCGAAATCCTCCCAGTTCTCCTTTTCATCTACAATTTCTCCCTACAGAACTCAATATTCCCTATCTCTTGGAAAAAAAGACATTGTACTCCCTTTAAATAAAAAGCCTAATCCATCCTCTCCCGATGACTTTCGCCCAATCTCAATTCTTTCCAATCTCTCAAAACCCCTAGAAAGATTGGTGCAATACCAAGTTTCCAATTTCCTCGAAAAGTCCAACCAACTTGATCCTTTCCAATCTGGTTTCCGTCCCGGCTACTCCACACAATCTGCCTTGATCAAAATCACCAATGATGTTCAGACTGCAATAAATAATAACAATTAAGGATTATTTCACACTTACCCGGCAGCCGGGTAAACGACGCCGTGCACACTGCGTTCTTGAGAGAGGGTAATAGGGAGCTTTCACAATAACCCGATTTTTGTCGTTGTCGTTTAATCAACACGAAATTGTCGTGTTGCTGTTTATCCGACATAGTCGTTGCCAGTTAAACGACAATTCAGTTTCACACTTACCCGACTGTCGTTTAAACGATGCCAGATACCAGTATCGAAACTGAAACTAATAGGCACCTTTCACACTAGTCAAGCAATAGTCGTTGTCGTTTAAACCGCACTAGTTGCCGTGCTAATGTCGTCCTAATGACAAATGACTATCTTGATTTGCCGGATAAACGGCAAGACGGCAGTCGTGCTAGTGTTCTGAGTACCCGGCAACGTTTGGACGACTGCCGGTGTCGTGTAAATCACTGCTCTTATCAGTGCAGTACAAATCTAACCTATATATACTGCGATAAAACGAATAGGTATATTGTTCGCTGTGTGTAAATTATTTTCCATTAGATGTTTAATTTATTTTTATAATAAATTACATCGAAAATTAATATAAATAAGATTGTATTTGTTCTCCCTGAAATTTTATTAAAGCTGCTTTTAAAAAATAATAAAATTAAAGGTTTTTGTAATCTTGACTTTATGATATCAAATTGTAAACATTTTGGAAATTTAATAATCGGTGTAATATCCTATGTTGCGCACTAATTCTCTGCACCTATTGAGCATACTGTTTATAATATTGTCACCGATTTCACAAGGAATTTCATCCCATATACATAACAATACTGCTTTCAGTTGCTGAAATTCAAGAAAGCACAAACTGTGGTAGTGCACTCGTCCCCAATTCTCAGTATAAAATGTAATAAAGAACATTGCAGCATTGTTTGTAAACATTGCAGCATTCTAATTTGTATCGTCATCTACGAATATGCTGCACCATAGTCTGTGGAGTTGTCGACGATCCACTGTTGCTGTATGCCATTATAAAGGGGCATAAGATATTAGATAAACTTCCCACAAAAAATTGAGAACGGTTTGTGTTGGTATGGGGCTAGACAGAACATTCAACACTTCATTTAGACTCTATTGGAGACTGTAAAAGGTTTGGTTCTTGCAGTAATACCAATATTTCTGCCATCACTTAGAGATTAATGTACTAAGATCCTCATCCACTAACAGGTCTCCAATTAATACTTCCAGTTTTTCTAAATCTGGTTAAAGCTGGTTAAAGCATAAAACATCAATATGGGAGACGGCAACTACATGGGGGTATTCACCACCGATGCCCTTGACAGCTCTGGTTCAATATGATGTATTTTCTTCATTAAACAGAATATTGCTGTATTAAAATTGAGAAAAGTTGAAAACAACTGTTGGTTTACAAAAAGAGTATTCTTCATGTTAACTATATTTTATTTAGTACTTTACTAAAAATGGAAAATACTTGTTGACTTTTTATGTATACCAACAGATAAGAGAATCCTTAACGAACAAAAAAAAAGGATATTTATAAAAAAACAAACCAAATAAGCAAGAAATAGAAGTATCCCTATTTATTTTTGCCAATTATATATATTTTTTTTTTTTCTCCACTGCAATAAACCTACGGAAGAGGCATATATGCCGCAAAAAATAAAAAATAAATAGAAAAGTGCATACATAATGCAAAAACATCACATCGATGTTAGAAAACTATTTTTATAAATAAATTGATACAAAATATATTGTTGTACAAGATTTAATTAATATGTAGGAGTTATTAATAGTTTGTTTGTTTGTTTATTTAGGCTTTAAGGCTTAAAACCCTAGGGTCATCAACGCCTGTGAGTGGGTTATATTTGTAAACTATTTAGAGGAGAATTAATAATTATTAATATATAGAGTAATAAATTAAAAAGATATTCAAAAACATATGAAAAATAAAATATATCAAATCAAATATAAAGAAGACAGAACAATAAAATAAAAATTATATTTATTTTTATATTCTATTATAATAGCCTATGCATTCTAAGAAACTTTATCACTTTTTTTATGGCGGATTCGTTGTTGCTTAATACTGCTGATATCTCCGGTTTTAGAGATAATTGATTTAGGCATGGAGTATAATTAGTGTATTCTTGGAAAATATGATTGATAGTGAGAAGGCTATTGCAGTGCTGACAAATTGGTGGTGGCTGCTTAGTGATGAGATGTACATGGGTTAGGTTCGTGTGTCCTATTCTTAACCTGGTCACGGCGAATTCCACTCTACGATTAGAGCGATTTGATGTGCTCCAGGGTTTCACCGATTTTCTTATAACTTTTAATTTGCCAGGTGGGCTTTCGTTCCACATAGATTGCCAACTATCCAGTATTTCCTTTTTGAGAGGAGAACTCATTTTTGGAGGGGTCAGGATAGGAGTACCTTGGTCAGGGAGCACAGGTGCCTGTTTGGCTGCCGTATCCGCAAGCTCATTACCAACTATACCCACCTGACTGGGAACCCATATAAAACAAACTGATTTTCCTAAATTTTTCAGAGTGTGAAGATATTTGTGTATTTTAAGGATAACTGGATGTTTTGAGTACATATCATTTAAACCCTTTAATGAACTCAAGGAGTCGGTTATCAAGACTATCGAGGATGGAGTTATTGACATACAGAAGTGGAGGGCTGAGGCTATTGCGTGAAGTTCCGCTGTGTATATGCTGCTTAGTTTATGTAGTTTTATTTTATGTGTGGAGTTGTGGGTAATAAACGAACAAGCTGTAGCATCATCTGATTTGGGACCATCAGTGTAAATTAAAAATGGTTCCGGAATATTTTGTAGTAGAAGGGAAAATTCGGTTTTGTATTCGTAAGGTGAGGTATTGTTTTAGAGTAATCGAGTGAGACGGAGCATCATTTTTGGAGGTTTGTGGATCTACGGTGGGTTTTGGTTTTCGATATTGTATAAAGGTTCTTAAGGTATTGAGCTGCTGAATACGAAACGCGCCAGTCGCTATCCTAATGCCTGTATGGTGGACTATATTAAGTTTGTTTAGGATCCGATAGCGGGCAAAACCGTATATAAAGCACCCGTAGTCTAATTTGGAACATACCAAAACTTGATACAGTTTTATTAGCGTAAGTCTGTCTGACCCCCAGGAAGAGCCGCTTAGATATCGTAAGGTAGTCATTCTTTTTGTGGTGGCTGTTTTTAGTGCAGAAATGTGCGGCTCCCTAGTTAGTCTTCGGTCAAAGATCATACCCAAGAATCTATGGTGCTTCGAGTACGGGATTATGGAATTTCCGAGGTAGATATTGGGTGAGTTTGGCGTGTTTCTTTTTCGACTGAAATGTATGCATTTAGTTTTTGCGGAAGAAAATTGGAGACCAATAGAAAGAGACCAGTTGTTGATTATATTGACAGCGTCCTGTAGTTTGTTTCGTATAGTGTCAATGTTGCCAGATCGGCAGATGGCTAGATCATCTGCGAATAGAAGTGGTTTGACACCTCTTGGTAAGTTAAGGCCTAAGTCATTTATCGCCAGACAGAACAAAGTTGGACTGAGGACACAACCTTGAGGGACACCGTTGAACTGTTCATGATTCTCGGATAATTCGCCTTTTATCTGAACTCTAAAGTGTCGGTGCGTGAGAAATTACCTAATATAGTTGTACATTTGGCCTCTAATTCCTACGGATGATAATTTATTGAGGATTATGGAGTGATTTATATTATCAAAAGCTTTTTTCATATCGAAAAAATGGCTATTGTTTGTTGTGCGTTGATAAAAGTATATTGCTTCTCGGTTTCTAATGCAACTAAATGATCTAATGTGCATCGACCCTTACGGAATCCCGATTGAAAGGGTTGAATTAAATTGTTGTTCTCTATTATCCACATTAGTCTTTTATTAATCATCCGCAGCTTAAGCAGCTTGTGAGAAATATAGGGCGATAGCTGGTTGGTAAACGTTTATCATTTTCGCTTTTCAGGATAGGGATGACAGCTGAATCACGCCATTTATTCGGGAACTGTCCAGTCGACCAGACATGATTATAATATCCGAGCAACCATTCCAGTGTATTACCTGGGAGGTTTTTTATCATGTCATAGTGGACCAGGTCAGGACCAGAGGTTGAGCCTTTAACAGTTCTGAATATGTTTTTGAGTTCCCACATTAAAAATGGGAGGTTATAACATAATAATTCATCATCAATTGTCCTCTCAGGGTCCGCTGATTCCGAGCTTGTATTATTTCTTCCGGAGCTATATATTTCAGAAATAAAAGTTGCAAATGTGTTTGAGACTGATAGAGGATTGTCAGACAGTTGTCCATTAACCAAAATAGAATAGCGAGAGGAAAGGGAAGTTTTAGTGAATTTACGGATTTTGTTCCAAACGTCAGTTGATGTGGCAGAGGAATTAATGGAGCTTATAAATTTTTTCCAGGATTCGGTCTTAGATTGATTGATTATTTTTCTACATATAGCAAGCTGTTTTTTATATTCTATTAAATTTTGAGAGGTCATATATTTCTGGAATTTTTGTAGGCTTTACGGCGATCTTTAATGGCTTCCTTGCAAACATCGTTAAACCAAGGAACAAGCGGTCTTCTTGGTGAGCATGAGGTCATTGGTATTGATGCTTTAGCCGCCTCTATGATCGTATTCTTGATAGTTTGACAGCCTTTATCGATATTCATTTGATACGGAGGAATTTGAGGTGGCAAGGCTAATGAAGAGAATAAAGTCCAGTCAGCTCTATTTAGAACAAATCTCGGTTTTGTTCGAGTGGGATTCGTTATTTTGAATTTTATGAGTATTGGAAAATGGTTACTACTATATAAATCGGGCAAAATCGTCCAGTTTGTAATAGCGAATAATGAGGAATCCCAAAATAACAAGAGTCGAGAAAGTGTCATAACTTGCGCTGAGAAAGGTAGGTTCTCCGGTATTGAGTAGAAGTAGATTAGAAGCGTCTAAAAAAGTTTCTATTACTTTTAAAATTTATCTATTACTTATCTATCTATTACTTAAAATTTACCTCGCGTGTACATTTCGCGTGGACATCCGCACAGATATTCATATTCATACATACAGACATACACACAGTAATACATAATACGCAGGCTTTAAAATAGATATTCGTGCATGTAGATACTATCACATATAAAATATTAATAAAAAATAAGTAGATAAATATATAGAAAGAAATGGAGTATCTATTATTTATATGTATTTCGAAACTTGAGATATATAATAGATCTTCGGCAGAATAAGTAGAGCTATCGTGATGAAAAGTAATTTTTAATATTATGTTGAACTTAATTTGATTTGTAAAGTGCATACAATTCTTATATGTGCGTATAAGGGTTAAAAAAAAATCTGTATACAATAGAAGTTTCTGAAAGAAGGAAAATTTGCGATGGTAGAAAGTAGAGGCTGCAGATGTGATAAAAAATTAAATAGTGAGTTATAGTATATATTCTCGTATTGGTCTAGCAATAATAATAAGCTAGAATCGTTGTTTGTGATTTTAGAGATCTTAATGGTAATGGCGAGAATAATGATATTATAGATAAACATAGGATCGTACGTACGTACACAATTATATACACACACACACATATATATACATATAAGTGCAATTACATATATACCTAGGTATATAGTAGAAAAACAAAAGTACACATGTATACATAAAAAAAACATATGCCCCCATATATATATATATATATGCATAGGAATGTATAACAAAATCATTCACATATGCATACGTGCATGTACACGTATTCATATAATAGAAATAAATGTATGCTCTATAGATACATAGGTTTGTGAACATAGATTAATTAAAGATAATTCTTCTTTAATTTCATCTATCTCTAGAAATTGGAGGTCGTAACATCGAATTACCCCTTTACTGTAATTTAAGGTATTGTGGGGGGACACCTCAACCGGAAATTGTCCACCTTTTACATACATTTTAATAATTCTTCCGATTGTTTACCGTTTTTGGCTTCAATAAGTAATGTGCCATTTCTTAGCTTATTTACATTTTTTAAGTCTCCCACCAAACCTGTAAGAAACTTATTTATTATGAATGGAGATACTTTTTGAAAATTTTGATCATCTGATCTTTCTATTATTAAAAAAGATGGGCTAATTGGGATCGCACCATTCGTATTTTGTGCTTCAAATTTAAGGCGACCCCGATGTCGTTTTCGTTTAGCCTTTGGGCTATTTAAATCTATAGGATCCCCCATAGAAGGATAAAATAAAACTTACTATAAGTATTTAAAATATCAAGTAATAAAGAAAAAAAAATAGATGAAATGAAGTAAAATAAATATATCCTTATATTTTATAAAAAAATAAATATAACCTTATAATAATTAAAAATAATAAGTGAAAAATTATAAGAGAAAGAAATTAATATAAATGTATATATTCTTATCTGTGAGCAACCAGAGAGGCACGTCTTATCTCTTTCAATGCTTACACTGAACTAAGTAATTAATAGTATTAACATCTGAAAAATTCGAACCGAAGTAATACTTACAATATATTATAACTTAACATATTTATTGAGAAATATTACAATCTGTCCCAATTAAGGACATTTATAATAGTGTTCAAAGAGCACATTCACACTCCACTCACAACAATATATTATAAAAGAAAAAGAAAGTAAGTAAAATTAATTTAAAAAAAGAAGAAAACATTACATGAATTAAGAAAATAATAATAAATAAATGAAGCGGTATAAATAAATAAAATGTACCAACAAAGTGAAAAAATATTGAATAGAATAAATATATGAGTACACAAAAACAGATTCAAAATAAACATACATAAACAAGAAACAAACTTTCCACGTATCTAAAACAGGTATCAATATAATATAACTTCATATTCATTTAATGTCAAAAAAAATAAAGAAAAAAAGGGTCTATAGTATAATTTTGTCAGTAATAATTATAATTATCTTAAAAGAAATAGAATAATATTTTTTTATCCTCATAGATGAACTCAAAAAAGGATATCTATGGCTTTGGATGTTCTACTCCCCTGAGGAATCGATATTTTACTGTTTATCCAACAATACAATTGGTTGCTATGATGAACCATGATAAATGTCGAAAATGGCATCAAAAATTGAGAAATGTTTAAATCTATTAACAAAAAAAGGGTGTTTTCCCTGAAAGATTATTTTAAATATCACATATTCATTGGTATGTGATATTTAAAATACGAAATTTTAATAAGAAAAAGTTTTATGGATTAAAAGACTATCTGTATATGTACTGCCGGACAAAAAAAGTACACACGGAGATTTAGCCAGTTTTATTACTGAATATTATGCTTTGTTGTGGGTCGTAAATTTCTTAGAGGTAGATGCAATTAGACATGATCTCAGATGGACTATGCAAGGATTCACCAAGCTGCAGAAGTAAAAGAAAAGATGCAAGAACTCGATCTCACCGTGAGGTACCCTGCTTAATCTTCCCTTTAAATCCGGTAGAGAGAGCATCCTCAAAACTGAAAATTAGAACAAAGAATAGTCTGATTGAACCAGGTCAAAGTATACTTTGACCGAGATTATTTCAGAAGCCGTATCTACAATAACAAGTGCAGATTGTGTAAACTTGTTTATGGACATGCTCATGCAGTTGACACCTGCTGCGGTTGGGAACCCGCTCCACTAACAAATTGTAATTTAGAATTTAAAAATATATACATTTATATTTATAATTAATGTTTCTAAGAAATTAATAATTGAAAAAATATTTCCAAAAATCCATTTTCATTTAACTTGTAGAAAATGTTAATCTTAATTTGAAAATTCTAAGAATAGTCTTTAAATGATATAATGCTTCTTGTTATTTATTACGTCTAAGGAATTTAATATCAAAACTAAAAGAACCAATCCATTTGGTGTTATAAAAATCGTTAAATTGATTTGGAAAAATCTTAATTTGAAATGGAAAATTATAAATTTGATTAGAAAAAATCCCAATTTGGTTGGAAAAATTCCATTTTATTTGGAAAATCCCAATTTGGTTTGGAAAATTTTAAATTTGACTTGGAAATGCTAAATGTTGCATGAATGATGACGAGAATTCCTCGTCAAACATCGATTTGGATATTTTATAATAAGTTTTTTTTGTAATAAGTTTTAACTTATTCTACTTACTACAGTTTAAAAATCAGATTTTTTAGTACATGAGAGGCTTCATATCAGGGACAGGCATATGTCATTTTCTGAAGATATAGATAATATTAATTTTTATTTTATAGCTTCAACTCAAATTGTTTTTGATAATTTTATCATGTTATAAATTTAATAATGAAAAAAAATATTAATATTGGTTTAAATTAAAGCAATGTTACAGAAAATTGTCTATTTCTCATAGTCCGTGGTACAGACCCCTTCTTATCTAATTATTACCATCCGCTTAAAATTTCGTAAATAGCTTCATCTCATCGTAACCTACAGCTATTTTATTTACGAAAACTCTTGGAATTGGCGCGGTTTCAATCTGAAGGGAGACAAACTTTGTCTATTTATTTAATTTGGTACTAAAAACTCATAAATACCCATTTGCTTTCTTCTTGCATCGTAAGATAAATTGATCATAAAATCGATAAAAAATTTGGCCTACAGAAATATTGGGCCATTTGTCCTATATAATCTCGTTATTTTCAAAATTTGGGGGAAGAAATGAATCTAAAGGAATTATTCAATATGTTGTTAAATAAAATAATAATATACCTGTTTGAAGAATGATCTTTAAATTATATGATTTTAGATATTTTCTAATATATACATAAAGTAAATTAATCAAAGGAGAAAATAAAGGGCTTGTTTTTAAAATTAAATTTTTGATTAATCTTAAATATTAAGAATGTTTATTTGTTAGGTATAATGTTCTATCTTATTATCCCAAATGAAATATTTGCTATGATAAATATAAATGTTTATTTTTAATTTTAGGTTTATTTGTTATGTTCATAAACTTTAAAATGTAACATAGTTACAGAAAAGGGCATTAAATAAGATTCCTTACTGAAAATAACGAGAATTCTAACATACCTCAATACTGCCATAAATATTAGAGATCTTAAATAATCACTGGGCATTTATAAGTTGATAAAGAAGTAAATAAACTTCACCCCGAAGATGAGGACATGGTTTCAAGCTAAAATGTGAGCCTAAGCCTAAAAAAAATGATTATGGTTGCCGACATTCTTGTTGTTGGAAGAAAAGTCTACAGATGATAATTATTTAATTATTATTGGGTACTTACATACAAAAATATTAACTAATCAAAACACGAAATTGACTTTCTTGGAAACGAGAAAAACGCTTTCCTCAACAGTGACGGTTGCAGAAATGTTCTGAGGAGGGAGGCGCTACTTTTGGACAAGGTCAATTCCACAAATAAATATATATATGACTTCGATATATGAAATTCTATAGAGAATAATAATAATGCTTAGTTTACGTTAAGTTAAGGTTAGTGTCCTTAGTTATTGAACGATTATTAAAGGAAATATGTTTATTTTGTTGAAGATTGTAGTTTTTAGAACATTTAATTCTATTCATAACACAGGCGGATTTACGGGGAGAGGCTTTCGGGCTGAAGCCCCCCTCCCCAAAAATGGTAAAATGTAACCATGTTTTATGGTCAAATATTAAAAAATTATGTCTTAAAGTATTATTGCTCGTTCAATTACATTTAATAAGACTTCAAGAATCACTCAAACACCATTTCATATAGGTAGTTAGTATCTTTCTGTTTTTCCAAAGTAATTATCGTCATATGTATAAAAAAAAGAGCTTCCGGGCTGAAGCCCCCCCCCCCCCCCAAAATTGAATCCTGGATCCGCTAGTGATTCATAACGTACTTTATAGATATCATGGTGGCTGTCAATATAGATATTATTAGGACGATGCTCTCACTGAATAATTTGATAGAAAATAAAACATAATATACAAATGGATTGCCAAAAAATCCAGAAAATTAATTATAAAAATTGTAAATTAATTTTCTTAAATTATGAAAAAAATTGGGAGTGTGGTGGCCGAGCGGGCTAACATGCATAGAACCGTACGTTGTGTGGTCTAAAAAGCCAAGAAGATATATATAAAATTGTAGTTATATTTCACATAAAAATATTTATAAATTATAATAGAATAGAATAGAAAATAATTTTATTCTGGGACGAAGTCCCTTCAGAATAACAAAAAATCACAAAATTAAAATGTTGTATCTGGCCAAAGAAAAACAAACATAAAAAGTAAAGGTAAAGCTAAATCAGTAAAGAAAATAAGTTTTTTCAGAATCAGTTTTACATACTATATACAAAATAAAAAATTTAAAAATTCTATATACAAAACTCTTGAAACCTTGCCAAGACACTTAAAACTACGTACAATTGTAAAATATAAATATATACTTTTAGAAAAAAAAAAAAAGTCGAATCTGCAAATAAGTATTTCAGTTATGAGCTATATGTAAATACATTATTATGAATAATATGTAATTTTACATAAAAGGTTAGCGGATATCTGACTGTTTTTGGGACAGGAATTGGAATAGCAGGGTTTTGAATGTAGACAGGGATGAAGAATGCCGAATTTTGATAGAAAGAGAATTCCAAAATTTAACAGTGCGAGCTATGAAGAAGTTTTGGAACGAGGCAGATCTGTGAGAAGGAACGTAAAGGTCGGAAGGTCGAGTTCTTGTGGAAAGGGAGTGGACTGAGGATTTGAATTGGAGAAGGTTGTAGTCGTAAGAAGGACGATGATTGTTGATGATATGATAGAGGAATGTATCTAGGAAATATTGTCTTAGAATGGAGGGGAAGAGACACTCTAACTCAGTGTAGTGGTGAGAGACATGGTAGTGTCTCGGGGCACCAATTACAAATCTCACGCAACTGTTCATTAATCTTTTCATTCTGTCACGAAGCTCCACCGAGATCCATCATACACCACACAGCTGTAGTCAAAGTGGGGGAAGATGAGAGAGGAAACCAGGAGTCTACGCGTATGTTGAGGTAGGAGATGGCGGAAGCGATGGAATAGTTTGAGGGTAGAAATTGTCCGTCGGGAGATGTGAGAAATATGGAGATTCCAGGAGAGGTTTTGATCAATAAATAGTTCTAAATTTTTGACAGTGGAGTAGAAGGAGATTGGCTGGTCACCAAGGATTAGTATGGGAAAGTCGGTATAGGATCTAAGGAGGGGCTTGGAACCAATGACAATAGCCTGAGTTTTTGCAGCATTTAATCTTAATCCGAAAACAGCTGTTGATGTTAAATAAGGTGAAAGGTTAATTTAGTTTTGTCTTCCAAAAAATGTGTTAATTAAGTGTACATACTTAATTTTTGTGTAATAAAAGTGTTTTATCAAGACAAGATTGCTAAGGACAAAACACCAAACAAAAATTGAGCGGATTTCACCGCCAACAATGGTGGAATCATCTCAAACTGAGGTAAGTAACATGAACTTTAAAAACAGTGATATAAACAATGAAGACGGCTCCTGGGAACTGGTTATTGGTCGTAAAAGACCTATGATAGATTCGAGCGAGCCAAGAGCTCAAAAACGACCGACAGAATCTATCCCAACCTCGAACAGTTTTCAGGTTCTAACCAACATAACTAATTTACAAACAGAAGAAGTTAGAAGAACGCCTCAAAACGATAAAACTCCACCAATTTTTATAAACGGTGTTGAGAATTACCATGCATTAATCTCATTTCTAGAAAACGAAACGGGTCCTAATATGTTTAAAACGAAGTCTACATTGAAAGGTGTCACTGTGTACCCAGAAAATCCTGACGTTTATCGAAAATTAAATTCTAGCCTGCGAAATAAAGGTGCCGACTTCCATACTTACCAACTTCCACAGGACAAATGTCCAAGGATTGTTGTTAAACATCTTCACCATGGAACACCAGTCGATATCATTAAAGAAGAATTTAAAAAATTGGGTTACGAAGCCACCAATGTAGTTAACGTCATATCTCGATTTAAAAAACCCCTTCCTATGTTCTTTGTGGACATTACAAAAGAGACATTTAGAGAAGAAATTTTTAATGTTGAATTTCTATATTATTCACATATTAAAATTGAGGAACCGCGTCAAAAGAGAAATATTCCTCAGTGTGTTCGGTGCCAGCAATATGGGCACACTAAAACTTATTGCAACCATCGACCACGATGCGTAAAGTGTGGTGAATATCATGAAACCAGCTCATGTTTGAAAACCAGAGACACTCCCGCGAAATGCGCCAACTGTGCCGGTCAGCACCCCGCTAATTACAGAGGTTGCCAGACGCTGAAAGACCTCAGGGTTCAGCGCAATGCAAGAAATCGTCTTCAGCGTTCCACAGTAGCAGAGCCAGCGCAGGGACCTCCAGGCATGCATGAATTCCCCCCAATGCGGCAACGTCACAACCAAGGGGAACCACAGATCATCGCAGGACCTCCGCAACAACAAAATCAAACATCATCTAGTTCAGCACCCCCGAACCAGACAACATGTACAGGTACGAGGAGAGGCATTACCCAACCGATACCTCCGGTAGATAATGGCTCTTCCCAATTATTTAATATAATTAATGGATTAAATAACCTAATCCAGCCCCTTTTCATTCTTCTTCAACAACTGTCACAGGTTACACAGGTCTGGTGCCCAAATTATGGCCCACAATAATTTAACTGTAGGCTCCTTGTCAGTTCTTCTATGGAATGCCAACGGACTGAAACAGCACAGTACTGAACTCGACTTATACTTGCACGAAAAACGGATCGACGTAGCACTCATTACAGAAACACACCTGACATCTCGATCAAAAATTTACATTCAGGATTACACAATTTATAGAACTGATCACCCAGATAAAACCGCACATGGAGGAACAGCTATACTCGTTAAAAATTCACTGAAACACAATCCCGTAGATTTACCCATTACACCCGACATCCAATCGACAGGAATAACACTATACACTAAACACTACACTATAACATTTGCCTCAGTTTACTGTCCCCCTAGGTACAAGCTTACACCCACGATGTTTTCTGAGTTCTTCAAACGCCTCGGAAGATGCTTCATCGCAGGTGGAGACTATAATGCTAAGCATCAAGGCTGGGGTTCAAGGTTGTCTACTCCAAGAGGCAGAAATCTCTGGTCTGTTCTCCATGAACTTTCATTAGACACTGTAACTCCAAATTCACCAACTTATTGGCCCACCTCCAGACGCAAAACTCCTGACTTACTTGATTTCTTTATAACAAAAGGACTAAGAACCGTACCATTTGCCGTCAATACAAGCTCTGATCTTTGTTCTGATCACTCCTCAGTGCACATGGTTCTCTTCGACGCGCCTTCCGAAGCAGAAAAAAGACCTAGGCTCATAAAAGGCTGCATGGACTGGGACGCATATAGAGACCATTTGAACACCAATCTTTCTGTTCCAGGTTCAATTAAAAATCATGAGGAATTAGAAGAAGCTGTTGAAAAATTCACAAAAAGCATACAAGATGCAGCATGGGCCTCATCAACATCCAGGCCACAAAAAGCAGCGAACTTGCCCCATTATCCTATGTACATAAGGGACTTCATTAGAGCAAAGAGAAAAGCACGTAAAGTATGGCAGACTAATAGACCTCCTTCAGGCAGACAAATTTTTAACAGATTGAACAACGAACTCAAAAGACATATTCAAAAATTCAAAAGCACAAACTACGACAATTTTATTAACAACCTTTCGACGGACGATGGAAGTTTATGGAGACATACAAGGAATCTTTTAAAGCATCGTGAGGTGTCAGCACCCCTACGAAGAGAGGATGGTTCTTGGGCTGTTTCGGACGAGGAAAGATCTGAACTCTTTGCTAACCACCTTTCCACTGTTTTCAAACCACATACAGACTTAATTAATACAGAACACGATATTTTTGTACATAATAACTTAGACATACCGTTACAGCTCACACTACCACCACCTCCTTTCACACCATCACAAGTTGCACAAGAAATTAGACAATTGCCCAAAAGAAAAACCCCTGGTCATGACTTGATAACTGCTGAGGCGCTCCAGCAAATGCCAAGGAAAGCTCTAGTGTTTCTTACCACAATCTTCAATTGCATTCTCAGGACCACCAAATTTCCTATACAATGGAAATACTCACACATAACCATGATTAAAAAGCCAGACAAAGACACTAACAATCCTTCTTCATATCGACCGATTAGTTTACTTCCAGTATGTTCTAAGTTATTCGAAAAACTGTTGTACCCACGACTATTACATATACTACCAGACAGACAGATTATTCCTGACCATCAATTCGGGTTTAGAAAATTACATTCAACAACACAACAATTACACAGGGTAACTGACTACATATCGACAGCACTAGAGCGAAAACTATATGCAACCGGAGTATTTCTGGATGTCGCCCAAGCGTTTGACAAAGTATGGCATCAGGGGCTTCTCTTCAAGCTTAAGACCATACTTCCACATACTTACTACTTAATTCTCCATTCCTTTCTCTCAGATAGATTTTTCTCCGTTCGACATGGTCAAGGTCTATCCTCAATTCGATCAGTTTTAGCTGGCGTACCTCAGGGATCAATCCTTGCCCCACTACTGTACATCACATATACACACGACATTCCTCAAAGTATCCACACTCTTACAGCATCCTACGCAGACGACACTGCTATCATTACCAGGCACGACAATCCTACAGAAGCATCCCTTAACTTACAACATCACTTACAGATTATACTCGATTGGTGTAAACTTTGGAAAACTCAAATAAATTATCAAAAGTCACAGCACATCACATTTACTCTAAGACCAGAAACATGCCCTCCTGTATACATAGACAATGTACCAATTCCACAAACAGACAGAGTACAATACTTAGGCCTTACGTTCGATAGGAGAATGACATGGGGTCCACATGTGAAGAAAAAACGAATCACATTAAATCTAAGACTAAAATTGTTACATTCACTGTTAAGACGACATTCCAAATTAAAAGCAAGACAGAAACTAAGTATTTACACATATCTTTTAAAACCTCTTTGGACTTACGGACTACAAATATACGGAATTGCAAAACCAACTCACATAAAAAAACTTCAAACTTTTCAGTCTAAGATACTACGACTAATCACTCAAGCACCATGGTACGTAAACAACCACACTTTACACACTGACTTACACGTTCCGACAGTTAACGAACACATACGAACGTACTACAAACGATTTCATAACATGTTAAACGGACACTCCAACCAGCTGGTAAAAGAAATGGCCACAACTAGTATGCCCGAGAACTCCAGAAGACGACTGAAAAGGGTCTGGATGAGGGATCTGCTGAAATAATGTTATAATAAGTAAAAGCCATGGAAGGGATACCGCTGGGTATTGCTATTCCTCATGCCTATCAAGCCTTTTTATTTATTTATTATTATTTTTTTTTTCTCTCATTACTAAGCCAGCACATCTGCTGATTGTCAATCATAATTGACAGGTGCGGATAGATATATGTTAGTCCAAAAAAAAAAAAAAAAATCTTAATCCGTTTAAATTTGCCCAGGCACAGATTCGATCTAGCTGGAGGGGGGAAAACTTTGTCTATTTAATGAAGTACTAAAAACTCGTAAATACTCATTTGCTTACGTAGGTACCACGCACTCAACTTATTAAAAATGACAAGTCCGTTTTTGATATGAAGCCACTCATATTGAACAGAATGAAAAATTTATTCAGAAAAAATGCGGTAACACCGCTGTGAAAGTGTCCACTATGAAAACAACATTTTTATTCATTTTTCACTTTTTTTTTTTTCTTACCCTCCAAAATGTTTATTGAAACAATTACATATATAGTATACAATAATACAATATATACATGTAATAAATTCCTTCCACTGCCCTAGGGCAAATCATTTTCACTTAATTTTATGGTTAACTATTTAAATAAGGATATTATTTAATTAAAGCGAGAATAAGAATACTCAACATGTGATATTTGCTAGAAATTTAATTTTATGGTTAACTATTTAAATAAGAATATTATTTAATTAAAGCAAAAATAAGAATACTCAACATGTGATATTTGCTAGAAATTTATTTTATTTTATTTTTTTATTTTATTTTATTTTTTATTATTTTTTTTCTTACCCTCCAAAATGTTTCTTGAAACAATCTAGAAATTTAATTTTATGGTTAACTATTTAAATAAGAGTACTATTTAATTAAAGCGAGAACAAAAATATTCAACATGTGTCAATGCCGTCCAAATGTCGTTTATCCGGCAGCCGTGCTAATGTGAAAGCGATCAAGTTTCGAGTCTATGTCGGTTCGGCGCCGGCCCGATGTCGTTTATCCAACTGCCGGGTAGGTGTGAAACAAGCCTAACTGTCCATATACTTCTTGACTTCTCTAAAGCCTTCGATTCCATCAACCATCCAATCCTTTTCAACAAACTAAAATCACTTTCTTTCTCCAATAGCTCCATTTCTTGATTCCAATCTTTTCTCTCACAACGCACACAAGCAGTCTCCATTCCTAATCAACCACTATCTGTCTACCTGCCTTTATCCTCTGGAGTTGCCCAAGGATCTAGCGTATCTCCTCTCCTTGTTAGTTCCTATATTAACGACGTCCATGACTCAATTCTCCATTCCCACCACCTTTAAGCAGACGATTCGCAAATATACCTATCCTTTTCTCCCCCTGAGCTATTGGTAGCATTTACTAAGATCCAAGCAGAGCTAGATCGAATCTGTGCCTGGGCAAATTTAAACGGATTAAGATTAAATGCTGCAAAAACTCAGGCTATTGTCATTGATTCCAAGCCCCTCCTTAGATCCTATACCGACTTTCCCATACTAATCCTTGGTGACCAGCCAATCTCCTTCTACTCCACTGTCAAAAATTTAGAACTATTTATTGATCAAAACCTCTCCTGGAATCTCCATATTTCTCACATCTCCCGACGGACAATTTCTACCCTCAAACTATTCCATCGCTTCCGCCATCTCCTACCTCAACATACGCGTAGACTCCTGGTTTCCTCTCTCATCTTCCCCCACTTTGACTACAGCTGTGTGGTGTATGATGGATCTCGGTGGAGCTTCGTGACAGAATGAAAAGATTAATGAACAGTTGCGTGAGATTTGTAATTGGTGCCCCGAGACACTACCATGTCTCTCACCACTACACTGAGTTAGAGTGTCTCTTCCCCTCCATTCTAAGACAATATTTCCTAGATACATTCCTCTATCATATCATCAACAATCATCGTCCTTCTTACGACTACAACCTTCTCCAATTCAAATCCTCAGTCCACTCCCTTTCCACAAGAACTCGACCTTCCGACCTTTACGTTCCTTCTCACAGATCTGCCTCGTTCCAAAACTTCTTCATAGCTCGCACTGTTAAATTTTGGAATTCTCTTTCTATCAAAATTCGGCATTCTTCATCCCTGTCTACATTCAAAACCCTGCTATTCCAATTCCTGTCCCAAAAACAGTCAGATATCCGCTAACCTTTTATGTAAAATTACATATTATTCATAATAATGTATTTACATATAGCTCATAACTGAAATACTTATTTGCAGATTCGACTTTTTTTTTTTTTCTAAAAGTATATATTTATATTTTACAATTGTACGTAGTTTTAAGTGTCTTGGCAAGGTTTCAAGAGTTTTGTATATAGAATTTTTAAATTTTTTATTTTGTATATAGTATGTAAAACTGATTCTGAAAAAACTTATTTTCTTTACTGATTTAGCTTTACCTTTACTTTTTATGTTTGTTTTTCTTTGGCCAGATACAACATTTTAATTTTGTGATTTTTTGTTATTCTGAAGGGACTTCGTCCCAGAATAAAATTATTTTCTATTCTATTCTATTATAATTTATAAATATTTTTATGTGAAATATAACTACAATTTTATATATATCTTCTTGGCTTTTTAGACCACACAACGTACGGTTCTATGCATGTTAGCCCGCTCGGCCACCACACTCCCAATTTTTTTCATAATTTAAGAAAATTAATTTACAATTTTTATAATTAATTTTCTGGATTTTTTGGCAATCCATTTGTATATTATGTTTTATTTTCTATCAAATTATTCAGTGAGAGCATCGTCCTAATAATATCTATATTGACAGCCACCATGATATCTATAAAGTACGTTATGAATCACTAGCGGATCCAGGATTCAATTTTGGGGGGGGGGGGGCTTCAGCCCGGAAGCTCTTTTTTTTATACATATGACGATAATTACTTTGGAAAAACAGAAAGATACTAACTACCTATATGAAATGGTGTTTGAGTGATTCTTGAAGTCTTATTAAATGTAATTGAACGAGCAATAATACTTTAAGACATAATTTTTTAATATTTGACCATAAAACATGGTTACATTTTACCATTTTTGGGGAGGGGGGCTTCAGCCCGAAAGCCTCTCCCCGTAAATCCGCCTGTGTTATGAATAGAATTAAATGTTCTAAAAACTACAATCTTCAACAAAATAAACATATTTCCTTTAATAATCGTTCAATAACTAAGGACACTAACCTTAACTTAACGTAAACTAAGCATTATTATTATTCTCTATAGAATTTCATATATCGAAGTCATATATATATTTATTTGTGGAATTGACCTTGTCCAAAAGTAGCGCCTCCCTCCTCAGAACATTTCTGCAACCGTCACTGTTGAGGAAAGCGTTTTTCTCGTTTCCAAGAAAGTCAATTTCGTGTTTTGATTAGTTAATATTTTTGTATGTAAGTACCCAATAATAATTAAATAATTATCATCTGTAGACTTTTCTTCCAACAACAAGAATGTCGGCAACCATAATCATTTTTTTTAGGCTTAGGCTCACATTTTAGCTTGAAACCATGTCCTCATCTTCGGGGTGAAGTTTATTTACTTCTTTATCAACTTATAAATGCCCAGTGATTATTTAAGATCTCTAATATTTATAGCAGTATTGAGGTCTGTTAGAATTCTCGTTATTTTCAGTAAGGAATCTTATTTAATGCCCTTTTCTGTAACTATGTTACATTTTAAAGTTTATGAACATAACAAATAAACCTAAAATTAAAAATAAACCTTTAGATTTATCATAGCAAATATTTCATTTGGGATAATAAGATAGAACATTATACCTAACAAATAAACATTCTTAATATTTAAGATTAATCAAAAATTTAATTTTAAAAACAAGCCCTTTATTTTCTCCTTTGATTAATTTACTTTATGTATATATTAGAAAATATCTAAAATCATATAATTTAAAGATCATTCTTCAAACAGGTATATTATTATTTTATTTAACAACACATTGAATAATTCCTTTAGATTCATTTCTTCACGATTCAGCGAACTGCAATGAAATTAACGTGTCTATTCACTTAAATAATAAGCAATAAAATGAAATGGGATTTTCAGAGCATCAATAAATTTTTTATGGTACTCTAAATGTCATCAGAGGGTCTTCAGTGAGTAACAGCACCACAATGGGTTGGCTGAGAAATTCATTGGTTTTCATGATCTGTGCGTGTGTCATACGGAGCGTGTTGAGTCAAAAAGCCTCAGAAGGAGAGGAGGAAGACTCTGGAGAAAGTAATGAGGAATTGGAAATCACCACACGGAAATTTAATGGAGACAACAGCTTTGGTGATGGATTAGAACAGTTTTATGTCAAAGTGAGAACACATGAATATGTTAACTGAAATTAAATAAATATATAATCATGCAATTAAACAAATTGCATTGTTTTTGTTTGTTTTTTGGTATACTTTAATAAAACTAAAGTTTTTGTAAATCGTGAGCTTGCTTCTTTACTACTAAAAGTGTGGTCAATTTTTAAGTAATCAATACTTATAGTATCCAAGCGCTGAGCCATGCTCAATTTTATAAAGTTAGTTATATGTAATTCAAGTTCTTTAAAACCCGATTCCCAAAATCTAGGACCAAAACTGCGAACTTCTTCTACAAAAGTCCCAGAAAATCACCTTCATCAGCCAAAGCATCCAGAAATGAAAAAGGGCATTACTCAGCCGCCACCATCGACTTACAATCACTTAGCTTCAGCTCAGCTCTTCAACTTAGTTAGTGGATTGAATAACCTCATCTAGCCTCTTTTAATCTTTCTCCAAGAACTGTCTCACGTTGCACAAGCCTTATCCTCCAGTTATGGCTACTAATCGGCTGACAGTGGGCTCCATGTCCTTTCTTCTCTGGAACGCAAATGGTATAAACCAACACAGGACTGAACTTGACATGTACCTACATGAAAAACGGACTGACATTGCTCTCATCACTGAAACACACTTGACTCCACATTCTAAAGTTTACATTCCAGGCTACAAAATATATAGAACTGACCACACTGATAAGACGGCACATGGCGGTACGGCAATACTGATTAAGCAATCACTAAAACACAACCCTTTACAATTACCTATTACACCTGACATACAATCCACAGCAATTACTCTGTATACCCAGCACCATACCACTACCTTCGCTGCAGTGCACTGCCCTCCGAGATACGTGCTAACATCTGCAATGTTTTACAATTTCTTCCAACATCTCGGTCGGTGTTTTATTGCAGGTGGTGATTATAATGTCAAATATCAATCCTGGGGAGCACGACTCTGTACTCCTAGAGGAAGTAATCTAAAGTCTGCCAGCGATCAGCTTTCATTAAACACGGTCAAACCTGATACACTTACTTACTGGCCAACTTTAAGACAGAAAACACCAGATTTACTTGACTTTTCCCATTACTAAAGGACTCAGGACAGTGCTGTATACTGTCACTGCAAGCTCTGATTTTTGTTCCGATCATTCTCTTCTCAGTTTGATACTATGTGATGAGCCTCGTACTGCATCAAAAAAACCAACATTTTTTCCAAACATATAGGATAATCGATTGGGAAACTTACAACGACTACTTAACTTCGACGCTATCAATCCCAATGTCCGTTAAGACCGAAGGGGAACGCGAAAAAGCTGTTTAAAAGGTCACAATCAACTTACAACATGCTGTATGGTCATCGTCTGTACCAAGACCCAGCAGAAATACGTCTCTTCCAATCTATCCGCAGTACATTAGAGACCTGATCAGAGCAAAGAGAAGAGCGCGTAAAGTGTGGCAGACTTGTCGACTTCCATCTGACAAACGGACTTTCAATATACTTAACAATGAACTTAAACGACAGATTCAGAATTTTAAAAGAACGACCTACGACAATTACCTAAAAAATCTTTTGACCGACGATGGAAGCTTTTGAAGACAGACTAAGAAGCTTGTAATGCATCGTAAGGTGTCAGCACCACTCCGAAACGTAGATGGTTCCTGGGCTGTATCAGATCTTGAAAAATCTGAACTCTTTTCCAACCATCTTTCTTCTATTTTCACACCACATACTGACTTCTCTACTACTGATCACGAAAGACATGTACAAAACACTTTAGACATTCCTTTACAACTGTCATTACCTCCACTTTGCTTCACTCCCACTCAAGTTGCAGAACAAATCAGACAGTTGCCTAAAAAGAAAGCTCCCGGTCATGACCTGATAAATGCTCAAGTGCTCCAGAAAATGCCAAGGAAAGCTCTAGTATACCTAACATCAATTTATAACGCAATACTCAGAACGACTAAATTCCCCTTACAATGGAAATATTCATTCATAAAAATGATTCACAAACCTAACAAAAACACTGACTTTCCTTCATCATACAGACCCATCAGCTTGCTCCCATTATGATCTAAAATCTCTGAGAAACTTCTCTACAAACGACTTCTTGACATACTGACTACTGAAAACATAATACCTGAACATCAGTTTGGATTTCGTTCACACCACTCAACCATTCATCAGCTACACCGAGTGACAGACTACATTGCGACAGCACTAGAGCACAAATTATATGCAACAGGAGTATTTCTGGATGCTGCTCAAGCGTTCGATAGAGTCTGGATCAGGGACTTCTTTTCAAACTTAAGACTATACTCCCTCCAATCTACTATCTTATTCTTCAATCTTTTCTTTCTGACAGATTTTTCTCTGTTTGCCAAGGTACAGAACTATCTACCATTAAACCAGCCGTAGCAGGAGTGGCTCAGGAGTCAGTACTCGCTCCTCTGTTGTATATCTGATGGTTCCTGGGCTGTGCTAGACCTTGAAAAATCTGAGCTCTTTCTTTCACCTTGCCAACCATCTTTCTTCTGATTTCACACCACATATTGACTTTTCTAACACTGATCACGAAAGACATGTACAAAACATTTTAGAAATTTCTTTACAGCTGTCATTACCTTCATCTTGCTTCACTCTCAACATAACAAATCAGACGATTAACTAAAAAGAAAGCTCCCGGTCATAACCTAATAAATGCTCAAGTGCTCCATAAAATGCTAAGGAAAGCTCTTGTATACCTAACTTCAGCTTGCTGCCATTATGCTCTAAAATCTTTGAGAAACTTCTCTACAAACGACTTCTTGGCATATTGACTACCGAAAACATTATTCCTGAACATCAATTTAGATTCCGTTTTCATCACTCAACCATTCACCAACTACACCGAGTGACAGACTACATTGCAACAGCACTAGAGCACAAATTATTTGCAACAGAAGTATTTCTGGATGTTACTCAAGCGTTCGATAGAGTCTGGCATCAGGGACTTCTTTTCAAACTTAAGACTATACTCCCTCCAATCTACTATCTTATTCTTCAATCTTTTCTTTCTGACAGATTTTTCTCTGTTTGCCAAGGTACAGAACTATCTACCATTAAACCAGCCGTAGCAGGAGTGGCTCAGGAGTCAGTACTCGCTCCTCTGTTGTATATTATTTACACATATGGTATTAAAGATCCTCTCGATACTCTGACCGCGACTTACGCAGACGATACAACAATCTTGACAAGACATCAAAATTCAACATATGTCTCACAGACTCTACAATATCACCTAAACAAATTCTACGACTGGTGCAAACTATGGAAAATTTGAAACAACCATGACAATTCACTATATATCACTTTTACCCTTCGACGTGAAACTTGCCCTCCTATTTACGTTGACAATACCCGAATTCCTCAGACAGACAAAGTTCAATATCTTGGACTGACCTTTGACAGAAGAATGACATGGGGCCAACATATCAAAAACAAAAACAAAAACTCTAAACCTAAGACTACGACTATTGTACTCACTCCTTGCAAGAAATTCGAAATTAAAACTTAGACAGAAATTGAATACATATACTCACCTACTCAAGCCTATTTGGACCTACGCTTCACAGATACATGGGACAGCCAAAAAGACTCACATACGTAAAATACAGACTTTTCAATCTACAACTTTCAGGACTATCACCAAAGCTCCCTGGTACGTCAGTAACATTACTCTACATAAAGACTTACAGATGCCAACAGTTAACGACCACATACGAACATACTACAAAAGATTTCGTAATAACTTACACGGACATACAAACTCATTGATTCGAGGCATGGCCACAACTAACATGCCCGATAGCACCCGAAGGAGGCTTAAAAGAAGCTGAATGAGGGATCTTCTCCACTAACTATAAATATTACGCTCAAGACAGGAAGGACGCCGCTGGGTACTCCTCTCCCTCAAGCCTATTCCAAGACCAATCTCTACATCTTGACTTGACACTCGCTGATTGTCGGAACTTCTGACAGGTGTGAGTTGAAAAATCAAGCTAAAAAAAATAATAAAAAAAAAAGTTATATGTTGTAGTTTTTACTTTCCTACCTATACTAGGTAAGGAAAGTATTGCGATCGGGTCAAATTTCCGACATGCGGTTTTCGACGGATCTATACGTTTCAGAGCCCCCTGAGTCCGAAAACACATTTTTAGCCATTGGTCTGTCTGTCTGTCTGTGGCAAGATTTTCTCGGAAACTGCTGAACCGATTTTGTTGCTTCTTTTTTTATTTTGTAGGATTTTGACTACTGATGCCTGTGACAAAAATTCGGCGCTCCATGCGCAATAGCTTGCGCGCAATAAATGAAAAACATGTTTTTCTATAAATTGTAGCGCGAAAACGGCTCTAACGATTTTGATGAAACTTTTCTATAATGTTCTAATCATTGTCCTTTCAATTTTCGTATATAGACTAAATTCCCGAAAAAAATCAGGAAAAAAAGTTATAAAGAAAAGAAAAATGTAATAGAGCCCAACTCCTTAAGTATACATTGTACGGTAAAATTTATAATAACACTTTTGAAAGATGATTAAATTACCAACAAAACAAAACAAAAATCATCGGAATCGAACCGGTATTAGCGATGATACAGCTTATTCTATTTATTACACATTTTGTTAACTTATTACTTTTCTACTTATACTAGGTAAGAAAAGTATTACAATCGGGTCAAATTTCCGACATGCGGATTTCGGCGGATCTGTACGTTTCAGAGCCCCCTGAGTCCGAAAAACACATTTTTAGCCATTGGTCCGTCTTTCTGTGCCAAGATTTTCTCGGAAACTATTGAACCTGCTTGCTGTTTATCCTTTCGTTGGAAAGGTAATGAAATTCCCTACAAAGCCATATAAAAATCGTTCATTTTAGACAACTAGTAACAAGGTTACAGCTATTCAATTTCCAATGTAAGATTATGGTTTCATATCCTGGTGTCAGAAAGGGGTGAATGAGAGAATAAAGATGACTAAGTGAAAGTAAGAAAATCTGTTGCCCGCATCACACAATCTGCACTATTTCTTCTATTTTTAACAGAAATTATTGTTTGACAATACTAAGCTATGGCAAAAAGTTGTTGATCAGCAATATTAGGAAGTATTGAAATGTTTACACTGATCTACCTTAAGCCGGTTTATGTTTCTTTAGTTTATCAAATAAATCGTACTCAAATCATATTATATTTGATCAATTTTCAGGAAACTTTATCTAGTTCAGTTCTTGTTTCTTTATTCATGAACATATGTAAAGATATAAAAACTTTTCTGAAATAGGTAGGAAAGTCGTGTGAGTGGACACACCAGATGTTTTTTTAAGTATTCGTTTAGAGGCCACAAGGGGAATGGATCGAGCCCCCCACTCTGGTTAGTATATATGTATCTATATGGATAGGATATGTGACAAAAAAAAGTAGTCAACGAGGGCACTCCAAGGTGTCCCAAATGCAATAGTTTTCTCATAACACATATGTTTTAATAAAGTCTCTATTATCGAACTTTTAAGAACTCAACATGTTTTCCACAAAGTATAAATATTTATTTATTTTTAATTACAAATTATAGTCGAAGGTTTAATAATATAAATTTATCGTAATTCTACTCCTTCATTGTTCCTTTTTTGTTTTTAATATTTTGAGCTTTTTCTATTTTATTTTTCTCTTCATTTTGTAAATTGTAAATTATAAAAACATTGGGCGTAAATGACTATGACGTTTTACGCCTTGAAACCAATTAGAAATTGAGTAGAAAAATAATCGCTATATCACTATTGTATGTATTCTCCGCCCATTAACCATACTTGAAATATTTTCAGTAGCATGCGTTTCTTCACATCTTCTCTAGCAAATGGACACTAAAGTACTTTTTTAAACAATACCAGTAAAACTATGTTAAAAATATGTATTAATAATACACAAAATGTTCGATCTTCCGTCCCAAAATTTTATTTTAGTAATTTTAATTTACAAATACGTACGTTTCGGCGTATAACCAACATCAGCATATCTGGTTAAAGAAATACAGAAAATACGGAATTTATTTATGTATTTTGCTTTTATCAATTCCTCAACTATACATTTCATATACAGTTCGTGGTTCCTCACAGTCCAATAATAAGTGAAAGTAATTAAATTTTAAACTATTAAGAGCTAAGGGACTGTAGTAAACAACCGAGTTCTATAGGATTAAGCCCCGCTGTTGGCTTACGGATCATAACATCCCGTCTTATTATTGTAAGTACAACTTATATGTTCTATATCAATATGGCTCATTGTCCGATATGCAGCAGCACCATCGCTAGAGATGAAAAAAATATTTTATGTTACGCTAAGTGCAACCTGTTATTTCACAGCAGGTGCTATCAAATTAGCTACAAAGACTTCAAGTCTAAAAAAGCGTGGTTTTGTGCTAGTCTTCACGGCTGGCAGTGAAAACATCGATCAAAATCGCACCACGGAACCAACACTGACAGAAATTCTGGCGGCAGTACAGCGGCTTGATAAATATGTAAACGAAGAAATAAAAAATATTAAATCTGCGCTTGATAAATATGGAGACCTCAGGTTCGAATTGAATATAAGATTAAATAAAATTGAAAATCATTTTGAGAGGCAAGCCCAGCATCTGGAGGAAATAATTTCGGAAAATAAAATCCCCAAATCTAAGGTGGGTGAATTAGAAGTCAAACTAAATAAAGCTGAACAAGGCCTGCTAAGAAGATTGTTCGAGATTTGGGGCATCCCGTTTCGAGCGGGTGAGACTCCCGCAGCCCTGGATACAAGTATAGGGGCCGGTCTGGGCATCAAGCTCTGTATTGAAGATCTGGATTCTGTGCACCCAAAAATGATGACCCACGCTCACCGCCTATCATCGCTTGTTTTATTAGACAGTCATTAAGAGACGAACTGGTGCAGAAGCGAAAAATTAAAAAGGACTTCTCGGAGCGAGAAATAGGTTGGCAGGAAAATGACTGCCACCGTATCTATCTCCGCGAGGAGATGACTCAGACGAATTCTATGGCACAACCAGTTTCCCTTCCCAACTACATACTAATCCGCCACGACCGGGACAGCCGGACTGGCGAAGGTGTAGCAATGTACGTTCATGAAAGCCTGAAGACCCGAACTCTCCATTGTTCCACTCCATCAGTCTCATGTCAAGTTCCTAATTGTCGATATCTCATGTAACACCTCTTCTCTCCTTTACACCGTTGTATATCGTCCTCCTCTTGTTCCATTTGATCCATCTTTCAAATCATCCCTCTTCAACTTTCTTCCTCCTTATTCTAAAATTATCATTTCCGGAGACTTAAACACTAATTTCTTTCTGACTCCAGCGATAAATAATATCTCGAAAACCTTTTTTTCTCTCTCCGCCTTTTCATCGTTCCTTTTTCTCATACTCATCACACCGCCAGGTTCGGACCTCGGCACTTGGTTGGACCGGCACATTATTGACTCCGCTCAGAACCTGCTTTCTTCTTCCCAATTACCAGTCTCCTTCTTATCGTCGGGTGATCTAATCCAAATATACTACAATAATCGAACTCCTCCGATCCTACCTAGAACCATAATAATAATAATAATAAGGCTTAGCGAACCCGAAGGTTCGATGCCGACACCACCAATCGCTTGTTACACACCTCCCTCCACCGTTCGCCGTCCAAACCCAGTCCCTTCAGATCGGCTTTAATGCAATCTTCCCACCTTCGCTTGGGTCTACCCCTCGGACGCTTACCATTCGGCACAGCAAATATTAACCTTTTAGGAATTCTCTCGTTACTAAGCCCAACAACTTTACAAGCCCATTTGATTAGCCGCGTTGAAATTACATCAATTATATTACCCGGATACAGCTCACGCAATTCGGCGTTGTGTAGCCGTCTGAACTCTCCGGTTAACTCATCCTTCTTCGGTCCGAATATTCTACGCAATACTTTATTTTCAAAAATCTTAAGACGCTGCTTATCCCTTAATGTAAGCGGCCAAGTTTCGCATCCATAAAGAACTGTAGGCAAGATAATTGTTTTATAGATTCTAATTTTTAAGTTCCGGGACAAGAGGCGCGAACTAAGTAGTTTTGTCACAGAAAAATAACAAGCATTTCCCGCCTTCAGTCTAACCTTAATCTCTTCTTCAATTTCGTTTTTTCTAGTTATCGTTGAACCTAGATACCTAAATTTATCTACCTGTTCAAACATATTACCATCTATATCGATGTCACTAGTAGTATCGCCATTTTTGCAGCTAACCATATATTTTGTTTTATCCACGTTTATTTCGAGTCCTAGTTCTTTCCCGGCTTTCATTAACGTTGTCTTATTTAGTTTTATAGTTTGCACGTCTTCGCTTAACAGTACCAGATCATCAGCATAGCCCAGCACGGATGTTGTCCCGCCCAGATCCAACCCTTTCTCGGTTCGCATTACCTCCCTAATGGCATGTTCTAATGCCAAATTGAACAGGACAGGCGAAAGAGAATCCCCCTGTTTTAAGCCCGAACGAACCTCAAATTTTTCGGACAAATTATTACCGATTCTAACTTTATTGAGTGTCTCCGTCAAGCACATCCTGACTAGATTTACTAGTTTTTTTGGAATCCCCTGCTCGATTAGAATATTATACAGTTTCTGGCGGTCAATAGAATCGTAAGCCTTTTTAAAATCTATATACAGCTGGTGAACAATACCGTTATACTCCAATTTTTTCTCTAATATTTGCCGTAAAGAAAATATTTGATCAATAGTCGAACGATTCCGTCTAAATCCCCATTGGTAGTCTCCGATAATTTCCTCGGCGTATTCCGTGATTCGACTGGTTAAGATTGAAGTGAATATTTTATAACAAACCGGAAGGAGTGAAATTCCTTGATAGTTATTACAATCCGTCCTCGGACCCTTTTTGTGAATCGGAATAAGAATAGATTCTTTCCATTCTTCAGGTAATTTCTCGTTCACCCAGATCTTTTTAACCAACCGATGTATTTTAGAAACTCCAGCTTCCCCGCATGCCTTAATTAGTTCAGTAGGAATACTATCGATTCCCGCTGCTTTATATGATTTTAATTTTCTATTCCTTCTATTAACGGTTCAGCACTCTGGTACTCAGAAGGAGGACACAGATCATAATTTCCCGTATTTAAAATATTGTCAAAGTGGTCCTTAAACTTATTCAATATGTCAACCGGATCGGTCAGAATGTTGTTATTATCATCCCTAATTCCATACGTTACGGGCCCTACATATTTACGTGATCTGTTTATACCTTTGTACATGTCTCTTACGTTATTTTCGATTCTATTAGTTTCTATTTCAATTATTTTATTTTTAAGATACTCCCTTTTTTTATTTTTGAGCAATTTTGTCGTTTCGTTCTTTGAGATTCGGAAGTATTCTAGATTGTCTTCGCTAGGATTATTTAGAGCTTTTAATTTAGCGGCTTTTCTTTTTTCGCACATGTTTAAGCAATCTTCATCAAACCACGGTTTGTTATTCTTAGTTTCATTTTTTCCTAGGCACGAGTTACCGACCGCTTTTATATTATCCCTGATCTCTACCCATAACTTGTCAATATCCTCGTGGTCCTCGTCAGGAAGCTCTAAAGCTTCAAACCTATTCTTAACATCTAGCTCGAATTGGTTTCTAATTGATGGATTTTTTAACTTTTCCAAATTAAAATTCTCAAAATCGAAACGGTTTTCTTTTCTCTTTTTTATATTAAGTTTTTGTCGAAGTTTCGCGATTACTAATTCATGATCCGACCCACATTCTGCTCCGCGATATGACCGTACATTGATTATACTGCTTTGCCAGCTGTGTTGTCTCAAGACATGATCTATTTGATTTCGTGTTTGCGAATCCGGTGATGTCCAAGTATATTTATGAATATCCTTATGTTTAAACGTCGTACTTTTAATTATCAGGTTTTCGAGATGGCAAAGTTTATCAGACGGATCCCATTATCATTACTATATTCGTGCAAACTTTCTTTACCAATCGTCGGAATATAAACTTCTTCCCTTCCTACCTTTGCGTTCGCGTCACCTACAATTATTTTCATGTAGTTTCGCGGTAGTTTATCATAAACCCCTTCGAGTTTATCGTAAAATTCACTTTTGACTTCATCGTCACTGTCTTCGGTCGGACAATGTATGTTTATTAATGCAATTTTAAACCAACGTCCCTGAAATATAGCTACCGAAATTCTATCACTAAAGAATTGTACGTCCGTCAAAGCGGATAGTAATCTACTCCTAATTAGAAACCCGGTACCTAAACAATGATTCCCGCTTCCTCCGTACCAAATAGTGTACTTTCCTTCCCTCATCGAGCCCTCCCCTGGCCAGCGAACCTCTTGCAGAGCCACGACATCCAAATTGTACCCATTTACCTCATTCGCGACCGATTTTAGCCCCCCTGCTGTGTTTAAACTCCTTACGTTCCACGTAACAATATTTAAATCCCTATATTTCAACTTGTGCCATGAATCCCCTAAAGCAGTCCCCACCCGGAGACCCGAACGGGGGACTAGTTTACCTCCGGATAATGAGTGTTTTACCTTAGGGAGATCCATGACTTTTTGTGAACTAAAGATATGTGAGTAGGGCGTTCAATCCTACGTCACACCCTCCAGCAAGTCTGGTGGGCCCCTACCTCCAGCAAGTCTGGAGGTCCCCTCCGTCCAGCAAGTCTGGAGGGCCCCTCTCATTGTTGGTCAGCGAGTCCATCGGACTTAGCCGGACTAATATTAACTTTAAATATTAGAACTGAATTAATAAAATATTTCAATTGGATTATAAGTAATATTTTTGCAATTGGATAAAAATTTGTAATCAAGAACAGGTATGCAAATTTTAAAAAGCTCTACCTTTACCGAAACCTCTGGGAACATCATAATATATATGTGTGTGTGTCCAGTTTCTAAAAATCATGAACTTTACATAATACCTAGCTGAATTCCATAATATTCCATATAAGTCATGATTCAATTTTCATTTTAATTGGACATGTGACTAAAATAAGTGACCTCTGCATTTGTTTAATAAAACAAAACGTCTACCAAGTAAGGTCCGTGTAGCTTCCTCACCATTTTTAATAAATATCTCAAAAAAATAGGTTAAAAAATATCTCTATTGCAAGATTTAAAAATTTTTGAATGAAAATAAAATCTCTGGGAGAAGCCGTTTTCGGAAATTCAGTAATCCCTCAACATATTCGTGTGTGATATCCACGAGGTTTGTTCATCAGCAAATACTAAAATGCGAAAGAGTTCCGCATTTGCAAATTTCATATTTGATGATTCGTGATTAAAAAAAAATCAAGTGTTTATTTATTAATAATTTAGTAATATATTATTTAGAATTATGTATAATTAATTATTTATTTATAATTAACTTTTTTTTAAACAAAGTAAAATTAATTTTTAACTAAAAAACTTACACTTACCGCTCTACTTTGAATAGAAATTATTTTCTGACAATGCTGGGCTATAATAAAATTTTAAGTGCATTTTAAACGGAGCTAAAGCTTAAAGCTTACAGATAACAAGTCATTAAGACCATTATAATTACAAAATGTCTATTTAATATATCGACGGTAGGCAACAAAAATCTAGTCACTCTATCTGCTTTTATAAACCATACAACTTTCTTTACTTTTATAAACACAGAATGACTAATAGAGTAATAATTGATAGTAATTGAGTAATGTCAATTTAGCGATATTTTTAGTTGAAAAAGTTATCTATGCAGACAGTGAGCAAGTGGCAAGTGGTATCTATGGAGGTGGTGATGGTAGTGTTGAAATATAGAACTGAGAATAAAGGTATAAAGTTAGGTACTTATTTATTATGAAAGATGTTCTGAGGTAAGATATTTTATTAAATATCTGTAGAAAAAAAGTTTTTTTAGTCTAAACAATTAAAAAAGTATATTTTAAATTTATACAAATTTTCGCCTCTTCAGAGGAAAACCTAGAGACCATATCTTTCCTCCTAATTGTCCGATTTTAACTCATTGTTTTTGTTTTTTTAGGAAATTCCATAAACTTTTAAAAACCATATACAATATCCACAAAGAAGTGTATACTTTTTGAGTTATTCGGAATTTAATTTTACCATCCTTCGTAACTTTTTTTCCAGCTTCTTTTCGCTGAAGTATGTTATATAGATAAATTTGAAGGGTGTCGAGAAAATGACTTTAGCGAAGTTTCAATGAAATCGGTACATTCGTTTAGGCGTTACAGTCTATAGCTACGCAGGTTTTTCTACATTTTTTTTTTCTTCTTTATTAACTTATCAAATTCTTTCAAAAGTTATATTTAGCATTTTTGTGTAACTCTGAATAATGTGAAATAATCAACTTTTTAAAATAAACCATATTAAAGCTACTTTAGAGGAAGACGTATATGAACATTGGGCATTTAAGCCCTGTAAAGTGACATCAACGGGGATAAGACCTAATTGATATGAAAGACCACTTAATTATACAATGATACACCGAGTTTAATCAAAATCGTTAGAGCCGTTTTTGAGAAAATTGTGAAAATGTGTTTCAGCGTTGATATAAAGTGGCACTTCCGGTGAGCCGATTTTAAGGAAAAAGTTGCTGTCACAACTAAGGCATATACCTATCTTAAATACGTGATATCAATTTCATAGGATTTTTCCTTTTTGAACTAGACTGCTAACATACAAACACACAGACCATTTTTCGTGACTTGGTCATTTCGACTCAGGATACATCAAAACGTATGTTTTGAACTCAGATTCAAAAATTTTTTCGATCGTAATACTTACCCTTACTATACATTACATATATACGTAAGTGAAAGTAAAATTTAAATAAAAACAATATACTAAGTTTTACAAATCAAATTAAAAAAACTAAATATTTTGTATGATTAATGTTGGTAATTTCATTTATTGACTAAGTTAATAATATATGTATTTATTAATTTTTTCATAATAAATAGATATTTAGTTTACTATGTAAACCATATCCCAATCAATGGATTGGCCGTGCAGAACCAGTGGCTTGGCCAGCAAGCTTTCAGACCTGAATTTTTTTTGGGGGGTGACATTAAACAAAAAGTCTATGCAAGTTCGGTCAATGATCTTACTTCCTCACGAAGAAGGATAATTGAATCTTTTGAAACAATAACACATATCCAGTGCCGTTCTGCCACTGCTGCTATTGAAGAAAGATACCGAGCCTGTCTCAATACTCAAGGAAATCACTTTCAACGACATTTAATATGAATGTTAGTGTTTACATTTAATTAATAAAGTAGTTAGAACAAATAAATAGATTTTATTTATTTCATAACTTATTTTTTTTTTATTAACTTTATTTTTCAACTCACACCTGTCAGAAGTTCCGACAATCAGCGAGTGTGATGTCAAGATGTAGAATAATATATCTTGGAATAGGCGTGAGAGAGAGGAGTGCCCAGCGGCATACTTCCTGTCTTGAATGTATTATTTATAGTTAGTGGAGGAGATCCCACATCCAGCTTCTTTTAAGCCTCCTTCGGGTGTTATCGGCCATGTTAGTTGTGGACATGCCTGGAATCAATGAGTTGGTATGTCCGTGTAAGTTATTATGAAATATCTTGTAGCGTGTACGTATGTGTTCGTTAACTGTTGGCATCTGTAAGTCTTTATGTAAATTAATGTTACTAACGTACCTATTTACCTTGCTGTACCAAGTTACTTACGTACCTTTATGAAATTGTATTTTGAAGTATTTCATTTTACTTTATATTTATCTATTTTATTTTTCTAATAATTTTTTTTATTTTAATTTTTTTATTTTTTTTTTATTATCTTTTTTACCATCATTACTTATGTTTCTCATACCTTGTTATCTGGTTATTTTCTTAGCCCTGATGAAGGCCTGAACTTCAGGTCGAAACGTCGGCATATGTAAAAAATAAATATTATAATTTATTTTTGCCTTCCTTTTTGACTGAACACCCCAACTATTCTTATCTTCATTATCCACAACAGTCAACCAATTACCAATTATTAGAAATTGTATTTCGTTGAAATGTATTTTATTTTCTAATTATCTTCAACACACTCCTCGCTATTTGTATATATATGTATACTATATTTTATTTTTTCTTCTCCTAATCTTTACGCATCATCACTTAAATATCTTAGGGAACATATGTATATCATTTTTTTTTGTTTTTACAATTTCTTTCCTTACATATTAACAGTTATTATTATTTTTTTAATTTTTATATTCCATCACTACAATTCTTTGCCCATAAAATTGATTTTGCGTTCCTTTCTAATTTCATTCAGTGATTATTATGCTATTGTTTTAGCTCCAATACTGTAATATTGAATCCTATTACCCAACTGTTCTCGTTAATTTCTCCTAAGAGCTTAATTAATACTTAATTTATTACTAGTATTTTGTTATTATCATTGTAATAAGTCTTTTGGCCAGATTTATGGTTAATTTATATGAACAATACTGTTATTCTAAAGGGACCTAGTCCCAGAATAAAGATGATTTTTCTATATCTATTTCTACCTACCACGGAGCCTTCGTGATAGTCCTGAAAGTTTTAGATTGAAAAGTCTGCAGTTTACGTATGTGAGTCTTTTTGGCTGTCCCGTATATCTGTGACGCGTAGGTCCAAATGAGCTTAAGTAGGTAAGTATACGCATTCAATTTCTGTCTAAAATTTAATTTCGAATGTTTGGCAAGGAATGAGTACAATAGTCGTAGTCTTAGGCTTAGAGTTTTTGTTTTGTTTTTTATAGGTGGGCTCCACGTCATTATTCTGTCAAAGGTCATTCCAAGATATTGAACTTTGTCTGTCTGAGGAATTCGGGTATTGTCAACGTAAATAGGAGGGCAAGTTTCACGTCGAAGGGTAAAAGTGATATGTAGTGAATTGTCATGGGTGTTTCAAATTTTCCAGAGTTTGCAACAGTCGTAGAATTTGTTTAGGTGATATTGTAGAGTCTGTGAGACGTATGTTGAATTTTGATGTCTTGTCAAGATTGTTGCATCGTCTGTGTAAGTCGCGATCAGAGTATCGACAGGATCTGGAATATCATATGTGTAAATGATATACAAGAGTGGAGCGAATACTGACCCCTGAGCCACTCCTGCTAAGGATGGTTTAATAGTAGATAGTTCTGAACCTTGGCAAACAGAGGAAAATCTATCAGAAAGAAAATATTGAAAAATAAGATATTAGATTGGAGAGAGTATAGTCTTAAGTTTGAAAAGAAGTCCCTGATGCCAGACTCTATCGAACGCTTGAGTAACATCCAGAAATACTTCTGTTGCAAATAATTTGTGCTCTAGTGCTGTTGCAATGTAGTCTGTCACTCGGTGTAGTTGGTGAATGGTTGAGTGATGAAAACGGAATCTAAATTGATGTTCAGGAATAATGTTTTCGGTAGTCAATATGCCAAGAAGTCGTTTGTAGAGAAGTTTCTCAAAGATTTTAGAGCATAATGGCAGCAAGCTGAAGTTAGGTATACAAGAGCTTTCCTTAGCATTTTATGGAGCACTTGAGCATTTATTAGGTTATGACCGGGAGCTTTCTTTTTAGTTAATCGTCTGATTTGTTATGTTGAGAGTGAAGCAAGATGAAGGTAATGACAGCTGTAAAGAAATTTCTAAAATGTTTTGTACATGTCTTTCGTGATCAGTGTTAGAAAAGTCAATATGTGGTGTGAAATCAGAAGAAAGATGGTTGGCAAGGTGAAAGAAAGAGCTCAGATTTTTCAAGGTCTAGCACAGCCCAGGAACCATCTACGTTTCGGAGAGGTACTGACACCTCACTATGCTTTACAAGCTTCTTAGTCTGTCTCCATAAGATTCCATCGTCAATCGAAAGATTTCTGAGGTAATTGTCGTAGGTCGTTCTTTTGAACTTCTGAATCCGTTGTTTAAGTTCATTGTTAAGTCTATTGAAAATCCGTTTGTCTGATGGAAGTAGATCAGTCTGCCACACTCTGAGCACTCTTCTCTTTACCCTGATCAGATCTCTAATGTACTTCTGATAGATTGGAAGAGAAGAATTTCTGTTGGGCTGGGTATGGATGATGACCATACAGCCTGTTGTAAGCTGATTGTGAACTTTTCGACGGCTTTTTCGAGTTCACCTTCGGTATTAAGAGGTATTGGGATTGATAGCGTCGAATTTAAGCAGTTGCTGTAAGCTTCCCAATCAATTATCCTTCCTGTGAATGTTGGTTTTTTTGATGCAATACAAGGCTCATCGCATAGTACCAAACTCAGAAGAGAATGATCAGAACAAAGATCAGAGCTCGCTATTATAGTATACCGCCCTGTCCTTACTAATGAAAAAGTAAAGTAGGTCTGATGTTTTCTGTCGTATAGTTGGCTAGTAAGTAGGTGTATCAGGTGAGATTATGTTTAATGAAAGCTGATCGATGGTAGACTTTAGGTTGCTTAATCAGTATCGCCGTACCGCAATGTGCCATATTATCTGGGTGGTCAGTTCTATATATTTTGTAGATTGGAATGTTACATTTAGAATGTGGAGTCAAGTGTGTTTCAGTGATGAGCGCGATGTCAGTCCGTTTTTCATGTAGGTACATATCATGTTCAGTCCTGTGTTGGTTTATACCATTTGCGTTCCAGAGAAGAAAGGACATGGAGCCCACTGTCAGCCGATTAGTACCCATAACTGGAGGATAAGGCTTCTGCAACGTGAGACAGTTCTTGGAGAAGGCTAAAAAGAGGCTGGATCAGGTTATTCAATCCACTAAATAAGTTGAAGAGCTGCCTTTTTTTCATTTCTGGATGCTTTGGCTGATGAAGGTGATTTTCTGGTATTTGTTTGTAGATGAAGTTCGGTCCTAAATTTTGGGAATGGTGTTTTAAAGGGCCTGAACTTGTCTGCTGAATTTGCGGAAGAGAAGGAAACTCGTCTATACCTGGGGGTACGGTAGTTTGTGCTTTTTGGAGACTTTGAATATTTTTACGGAGATTGCGAACTTTCCTCGGTTGTTTTAGAATTGCATAACCTCTATAATTTGCTGGATGGGATCCATTGTTAAATATGAACAATCTAATGGAATGATGGGATTTGATAAAATTGATATGGGACATCCAGACGCCCTTCTCTGAAAATCGGATAAACGTTAGTATGTGAAATTCCCGTTACATTGATAGACGCCGAACCAAATTTGATCGTTGATGTCTGAAACGTAAAACGCAAGTGAATATTTTCTATTCTGGGTAAATTTTTTTTTTTACCTCTCGCACGAATCCAAAGCTTCTTTACCTTCGCTAGTGAGGAAGTTAAAATATTTCCTTTAGATTTATTTATTCAAGGTTCAGCAAACTATACTGAAATTAATGTTTCTATTCACTTAAATAATTGCAATAAAATGAAATGATATTTTCAGAGCATCAATAAATTTTTTATGGTACTCTAAATGTCATCAGAGAGTCTTCAGTGAGTAACAGCACTACAATGGGTAGGCTGAGAACTTTATTGGTCTTCATGATCTATCTTTGTCATTCGGACCGTGTTGAGTTAAAAGGTCTCAGAAGGAGAGGAGGAAGACTCTGGAGAGTCTTACCTATTTGATTATCTGTTTACCAATCCTTAACTTCCCTCCGAATTCGAGCAAAATCAAACATGCGGTTTTAGAGATCAAGGAATCCACATTTAAGCATATATAAGAGAAATTAGTGGACAGAATTCAATAAAATTGACATTACGTTATTTTTTCACAATTACCTACCATTTATCTAACCTTGATCCTAATTGAACGAGCCCTTTCTGAAATATTGGCATATCTAAAAAAAATAAGTTTGCGCGTGCGTAAGCGGAAGTGCGGAATGGAATTTGATAAGATTAATATAGGCAATCTAAGCACCAATTCGTATAATCCTGAAAATTTCATGAAAATCGGATGAACGGTGATATGCCCGTCACATCGATTTGACTACAGACAGACACACACCGAACCAAATTTGATCCTTGATGTATGGAACGTAAAACGCGAGTGGAAATTTTCTATTCGGAGCACAAATTTTTTTTATCTTATAGCACGAACACAATGCTTCCCTGCTTTCGGTAGTGAGGAAGCAAAAGATAAATAAAACAAGCCACACCTTTTTACACAAATAACCTGGTTAGGTTTACAAGTACATCATCAGAATTGATCTTATGCATAATATAAAGTTAAGGAAAAATAGTTTTAAAAGTCTATTAACTGAAAACGAAATAAAATCTTGCACAATTTGTGGAAATGTCTGTCAAATTATTTTCTATTTTTATTTTAACGTTTTACGAAATTTGTACCTGCGCTGCAGCGCATCTAGCAAATCTGATTATTACTTTTTTTTTTTTTTTGTTAATGTAGGAGTAGGTCGTTTGGCTATTTTCCTTTCAGTCTGCGTCCATCATGTAACAGGGAGCAGGAAATGAACTGTTTCACAGTGGAATAATAACAACGAAAGCCAAACTGGTGATTTGGTATCACTTCACTACTTTCTAGGTGCCATCGGCTAATAGATGATATCTCTGTTGCTTTTAAGAAAAAAGAATACTGCTCTGCGGTCTTCCTTGATATAGAGAAAGCATTTTATAGTCTGGCACAATGGCCTATTAAGGAAATTAAAACCGCACTTACCTTCTACTTATTTTCTAATTCTTCAATCCTTATTTCTTAACAGGTTTTTCTGTGTTTCAGTAGATTTTTCTGACTCCTCTTTCTTCCCTTGACACATTGGCCTACCACAAGGTAGCGTCTCAAGTCCAATTCTCTATTCGCTATACAGCTCTGATACCCCTAAGCACCCTAGCACCATCATCTATTGTTTCGCTGACGGCACTGTAATTCTTTCTTCCCACAAAATACTACTTTCGCATCAATTGCCCTTCAAAACCACCTCTATGATCTTCAAATCTGGTTTAAAAAATGGAAAATTAAAATTAACCGTAGCAAAATCCATCCACGTGATTTTCTCACTTATGAAAGCTCCATGTCCACCCATAATCATTGACAATAACCCAGTACCTTCAAAAAACTATGCACGGCATCTCAGACTCTAGTTAGACAAAAGACTTACCTGGAACATACATACTAAATTAAAAAGACAAGAACTGACTGGACGATATAACCAACTCTCACATATTCTGAACCACAAATCCGCAATTAACTTACGAAACTGTTCTACAATACTATGCTAAGATCAATTTGGACATACGCAGTAGAATTTTGGAGTTCGGCAAAACAAACACACATAAATAAAATACAAACAACACAATAAAAAATTCTACGAAAAATTGCCAAAATTGTGTCGGCGCGTGACAGTGGGGCTGCAGAAAGAGTCATCAGCAGCGTACAGAGAACATTTGAGGAAATCGGTTTGGCTATAAATCCTCAAAAAAGCGTGGGCATCGTTCTAATTAAAGGAGAGCTGGAAACAGCGATACTCTCCCTTGAGAATGGAGAGTACATCCAAACATTGCAGAATGGAGATACAATCAAGTATTTAGGATGTACATTCTCGGGAGAGCTACAGTTCAACGAAGATTCGGTGACCAAATTGAACGATAATCTCAATAAACTGGTAGCAAGGGAGCTTAAGCCGGAGCAGAAGCTAAACATTGTCAACCAATATCTGTCCCGGGTCTTACTTACCCTCTCCAAACTGCGCTCCTCACAAAGCTACCAATGACCTCGATCAGGCAGGCAAAATGGAAAGAGAGAAAAAAAAGACCTATGAGAAATGCATCCCTTTCCTTAGTGAAAAGATCCGTGAGAGCTTCGGGCCGAGAGAGTTCCACGTGAGAGGCCTTTGGTTCGGAGCTCGCGGAACGATACCGAACTCAACCAGGAGCTTCATGGAGGGCCTTGGTGTCGACATAAAGGACGTGGCAAGGTTGGCGGAGAATATAATCCTCGACTCCCTGGAAATTATCCATCACCATGTGCATGGATAGAGAGAGAGTTTTTCATGGGGGGAGGGGGGGGGGGGCATGCGTCTTTTACAGCATTTTTACATTATTTATTGACCACGTCCACTACACTTTATGTATTTGTATGCATGTTATGAATTAGGTTAGGAAAAGAGAGGAGAAAATCTAGGGAATGAGAAAAATATATAAGGGGGGAGAAGGAATAGAAAGGGATGTTTAATGCTAATAAATGAATGAAAGAAATAGTAAAACAAAACAAAAAATAGATAGATAAATAAAAAGTAAAAATATAGGGAAAAAATTATAATAAAAAAAAATATATATATAGATATAAAAAAAAATAATAAAAAATTTATATACTATGCTCATAAATATTGTTAATACTATATAATTGTATATTAGTTTTGGAAAATTGTCTGTAGCGATGTAATTGGGCAGCACCCTTTTATGATAATAAAGTGATTCTCTCTCTAATATATATATTATATTATATCAAATCATTGAAGCGAGTTAGTCGACTGTTCTAAATATCGTGGGTGATAAATATTCAGGACTCAGTTCTTGAACGTTCGAATACTTAAACATCTCAGTTCTCGAACCCCGCTCAGATGATGACCCACATGTTTGGGTTGAAACGTCGACACTAATAAAAAGTTTATAATGACTGCGTCCTCAATATTTATCACCCACATTATATCAAATCTATTACTAGTCAAGATACTTAAACTATAATAAAACTTTATTTCAGTATTTTGAGCTCAAAAAATAAACGGTAGTAATAAAAGCCATCAAAGTTAAAAATCGATCACGTCATCCGCTAAAAAAACCTTGGCGTACCTTTTAGCAGATTAATTAAACACACTTTACATAGTGATTTGACAGAATTTTTAGCTCAAATTATGTCAAAACACTCAAAGAATCTCGCCGAATAATTTTAGCCATCAAACTTAAAAATCGTTCAGGATGCTAGCATAAAAAAGTCACACAAACCTTTTTGCAAATTGAAAAAATTAATTTTATTTAACAACGGGTCAGTATATTTATATAATTTTTTTCAAAATAATCAGATAATCTCACTGAATAATTTGAGCCAACAAACTTTAAATACGGTCAAGCGGTTCTCTCAAAATAGCATTTAATAGGTTAGGGGTGGTTTTAACTAGAGATCGACCGATATCGAAATTTTGGCCCATACCGATATCTAGAATGTCAATATATCGGCCATATCTGTCTTTTCCTTCTCTCGTTTCTTTAAAGTTTGTACAATCGCACACGGCATTTTGTACTAATTTCTTAATAAAATAATTAATTGACCATCTACACATCCCCTTATTCACAAATTTTGACCGATAAAAGAGAGATAAACCTATATTTCAGCATATTGGCGTTTCGTTCCATATATATCTGGTTCCGTACATCGTCGCATAGAAAATATTTTACCTCTGCTTTCCTTAATTTGAGCCAAGACCGATATACCGGTCTCACAACCTCATTTTACCAAGATTGGTTGAGATTAACTATATTTTTTTGTGTATGTTTGTGTGTTCCTTTTCTTAAATTTTTTTTTTGTATTTCCATTAGACGGATATATCGTCGTTACGACTTTATTTCATCGATATTCGTAAAGTTTAGTTTGTAAATTATTTTTATTGTAAATAAATGTAGCAATTAATCGTCAAAGGATAGATACCAACATAAATTGTAGCCAAGACCTATATAATATAAAACCTTACAACCGTTTTTAAAATTATTTTAATTTTTTTTTTTTAGTTCTCTGCTCTCCCTAATTTGAGAAAATATCGATATATCGGCCTCAGGTCCTTCCTTATTTTCTAAAGATTTAAACTTATTTAACTAAAGAATATTATTTGCATTACTAATAAATGTGTTTGTATTATTCCTTAACAAAAAGATTTTTTGAAAAAATGTGTCAATCAGCCACTAAGGAATCGAAATAAACATAAATTTGAGAAGATATTCTAAATACTCATAGATCGGCCTTAAGACCATATTCTATTGAGATTCAAACTTTTATTATTTTGATTAGGCCTTTAGGATATCAGTATCTGCTGAAAATCTGAGTAGAAGATGAGCAAAAAAACAAAAATTTGCGCGATGTGAACAATGGTTCGGCGGGCAGTTCAGAGGAACTGGGAGAAACAAAACTACACTAGAAGACCGTGATCAGGTAGTTCCCAACCATCCAAGAGCCACAGATCAAGCTAATAAATGCTTTATTGCTATGAAGTTCCTTAGGAACCCGTTCCAGATTTCAGTCGATATTCTCATCGACTGCCTATTGCTCCGAGTGTGGATGCCAGCAGGTATACAGTAAGGAGAAGGCTTACTGAACTCAACGTGAGGAGTTATCGCTTTCGGCTCTCAACTCATTTTGTTGTGAACATGCTCCTTGGACAGAAGATGATTTGGCCTCGGTTTTGTTTTCTTATGAGTCCGGGTATAGTCTTTATAGTGTCCCGATAGCCGACACTCAATGTACACACGTACACCATAAACATCCTAGAGGAATATGTAGTACATTTTGACCAGTTTAACACCCTTCATTTCCTTCTTCTTTTACGAGATAATCGCCAGTATAACTCCATTATAAATCAAAACTCCATTATCATCTTCACCATATTTTTTTCAGAGATATCACTTTGGATTTCTTTACCGACTATAGAGTTTAGGTCCCTTGTGCAGAATAGAACTTTATAGTTAGGGATGTTTTCTATATTCTCTTCCAATTCTTCGTAAAATTTATCTTTTTCAACCGTTGGTGCAATAAAATTGCCTCCTACATATGCATTTGGAATTTAATTATTCTTTCCTTAATGCATTCAAAGTTTATTAAGTTATTTTTTAAGCTTTTCTTACTGAGAGCTGACTGCAGCTCTTGCCCTTGCATTTTTCTCCACTCCACTGACAAAATGCTAATCCATTCCACAGCTCTCACTGCATTCACCTTTAACTCTTTATCTTGATCAGCGCCATGCCTAAATTTTGTTTTTTAACTTCCTCATCCACTTCCTTTTTCTTTTAATATAACTCTTGTATGTTTCACGTTCATATGCTTAAATTCCGTTTCCTACGCGTCAGTCGTAACCTTTTAGATCCATTCGACTTTTTTATGTTTGGTCGTAGGGTATTTTCGGTGGTTTTCTTGATGACCAGGTGTTTACCCGTCTATCTAACTCCCAGCCTCAAGGACCAGGAAGCTTGATTTTGGCGTCTTCAACCCCTAGATGAGCTACACTCATTACGGCGTGGAATTCTTTCTGCCCCTGAAATGTCATTTCCCACATTCCAAGACGGCAATACTCCCATAATTCTCTGGCCGCACTTTAAAAAGGATTCGACTACTCTCTCGGAACGGTTTGATTTGCCTCTGGATCACACCACCTCTTCTTATGTCCATTATCCTTTGCTGCTCAATTTCTATGATTTCAGTTCCACGTGCCATTATATAAAAAAAAAGACTAATTCGCACAAGATAAGGCAGTGGATCAGCTGATGAGAGGGTTGTCTCCTCAACTCCTCTCTCAGTTTTTACCAATTTTATAGCGGAATCTCTCTGATTATTCACGTGATACAGTTAAAGTGTATATCAGAGCAGTTGATATTTACTGTTGGCATCTTTTTTTTTTGTTATTTTAAGAAAAAAAAAAAATTTTTTTTTTTTTTTTTATTTATTTATTTATTTTTCTCTTATGATATGCGGTATGATCAGCAAGTGATGGCCAGTAAGGTGCCCAAGAGGTCTCGGTCAGACGGAGTTAGCTCACCAGCCAAACAAAGGACTCGTCGCTGCCTACGAGAAATACCTCCAGTGACCAAAATGAACACTTCAGAACCAGAACCTCAGCCCCAACCAGGTACGTCTGCACAAGAAACGATTGAAGAATCACCTTTCTTTACTCCAAACCCCTACCAAGTGCTTCAAAATGACAGAGAAGTAATGGAGTCTGCAGCAATACCCAGAGAACCAAAGCCTCCTCCGATATTTGTGAAAAATATAAAAAATTTCCAGATGTTCTGCACCCAACTAAATAAAATCTGCTCTGGCAGTTATTCATGCCTTAACAGGACCAATGACACCAAAATAACACCTGATTCTGCAGAAGCCTACCGAAAAATAGTGAAGTACTTATCAGAAACAAATGCGAATTTTCACACTTACCAGCTGAGGCAGGAAAGAGCTTTACGAGTAGTGATAAGAAATTTACATTCCTCAACCCCCACTGAAGTTATTAAAGAAGAACTAACGACGCTTGGTTTCAATGTACGCCAGGTAACAAACGTTTTGAAGGAGGACAGGGAGCAGCCAGGATTACGAAATAGGATCCCACTACCATTGTTTTTCGTGGACTTGGAGCCATCACCAGGTATCGAAAAAATATATGATGTCACAAGAATATACTACACAATGGTAGAAAGTTGAGAAGCCATATCCCAAGAGAGACATCGTGCAGTGCCATAATTGTCAGACCTATGGCCACACGAAGACATATTGCCACCATCTGCCGCGTTGCGTGAAGTGCGGTGAACGGCACAAATCTGTAGAGTGCACCAAACCTATACAAGATCCAGCAGTATGTGCCCTATGCTTGGAGGGACACCCGGCCAACTACAAAGGCTGCCAAATTTACAAGAATCTCAAAACCAGATACCAGAAAAACCGGATTCAAGATGAAGCACTAAGAACAAGAAGAGAGAGAGAGCCTTCCAGAATTGTAAACAATGATGTATCATTCTCTCAACTACTTAGAGGTAAGACTTTAACCGATAAATGTCAAGCCCTGCCACAACAACAACCTCAAAATCCTCTTCATCCTAATATACCTACCCACCAACAACAAATTCCTCATATTCCTCCTCCTTCAAATGCAACAGATCTCACAAGTTTGTTAGCATCTTTCCTCACCGATTTCAAATCCCTTGTTACTTCACTCATATCACTCCTCACGAATCTCGTATCTCACCTCATCCCTCCTTTGAAAAATCCTTAAATGACTCACATCCTTAAACCCATATCCATTCTCCTTTGGAATGCGAATGGTGTTAGAAATCATACAGACGAACTATCTACTTTACTACTTGACAAGAACATTGATGTGGCACTAATTACTGAAACTCGACTAACCACTAAACAGCACTTCAATATACCACAATACCTGACATATCGTACTGACCACCCTGACGGAAAAGCACATCCCGGTACTGCTGTAATTGTACACCAATCCCTCTCCCATCACGTACTCCCATTACCAATACATGATTTCCTACAGTCCACCGCTATCGTGATAAAAACCTTCTCCTTTCCGGTCACTCTTGCATCAGCGTATTGCCCTCCTAACCGATCCATATCCAATGCCCAATTCAGTTCTCTCCTCGACTCCTTAGGACATCACCTCATCTTGGGTGCAGACCTAAATGCCAAGCACCAACAATGGGGTTCCAGAACCACGAATTCTCGTGACCGAACCCTGCTGTCTGCACTCAATTCCCAACGTTTTCACCTCCTTTCTCCCAACTCTCCTACCTACTGGCCCACAGATCCCAACCGTAATCCTGCTCTTCTTGATTTCTTTATCCACAGCGGCTTAAGTCCCCTCAATTGTTCCATTACACGTCTAAATGAACTTTCCTCTGACCATAGTCCTCTAATCCTTAATGTTTCACTTGAACCTGTTCCCAAACCTTCTCCACCGTCATTCATTAGGGGCCCAGTGAACTGGGACCTTTTCCGCCAAATAATCTCCGATAATATTGATCTCAACATATCCCTCAAAACTCCCGATGACCTTGATAGTGCCGTAAATTCCTTTACTACCACAATCCAACAAGCCGCCTGGACTGCCTCCTTTCCAAAAGACTCCTCCAGAATTCCTATAAAGACCATTCTACCCCAACACCTCCTTAACCTAATCCGCACCAAACGCCGTGCCAGATTATTATGGCAACGTACCCGACATCCTACCGACCGCTGCTCCTATAATTACTACTGCAAACAATTAAAACTGGAATTAGCCACCTTCAGATCACAATCCTTCAACTCCTACCTATCCTCCCTCTCTTCTCGCGACAATTCCCTTTGGAAAACCACAACAAAAATCCTAAATCCTCACCGCATTTCCCATCCTCTCCGACGAGGTGATGGCTCCTGGGCAGCATCTGACGAAGATAAAGCTGAGGAGTTCGCCATTCACCTATCCAATACATTTATTTCACATCCGGAATCCCATCCTGCCCACACCGTAACAGTAGAAGAACTCCTTACATCACCAATCACACTTTCCTTGCCCCCAAAAGCTATTCATCCTTCCGAAGTAAAATTTCAATTAAAAAAACTAATCCTCCGTAAAGCTCCTGGACATGATCTCCTTACACCTCAAATCCTTCGACAACTTCCATCCAAAGCAGTCATATTCCTTACATATATCTACAATTGTATCCTACGCACCACCCACTTCCCTCTGTTATGGAAACACTCCACTATTATCCTTTTCCCAAAACCAGGAAAACCTCTCAATAGCTCAACATCCTATAGACCAATCAGCCTACTCCCAATCCTTTCAAAAATTTTTGAAAAGATCCTTTTGAAACGAATCCTACCCATTATAGAATCCCAAAATATCCCTTCCCATCAGTTTGGTTTTCGCTCTCAACATTCTACTGTTCAACAAGGACTCCGAGTTGTTGATCATATTTCCTCAGCCCTAGAAAACAAGGAATACTGTTCGGGTGCCTTTCTGGACATTGCACAGGCATTTGACCGGGTATGGCACTCCGGACTGCTCTCCAAGCTTAAAATCCATTTACCTCAGTCCTTGTACCTAGTCCTCCGATCCTATCTCTCTGACCGCTCCTTTCGAGTTCGCTGTGGAACAGAATTTTCCAATATCTACTCCGTTAAAGCCGGTGTTCCCCAAGGCAGCGTCTTGGGTCCCGTGCTTTACATCCTCTTTACTGCTGACATCCCTGTTCATCCCGATACTTTTCTTGCAACATTCGCTGACGACACCGCAATCTTATCATCCAACTCTGATCCCGAAATAGCATCCTTAAATCTCCAAAGTCACCTCACCTTGATTGAGCACTGGTGTAATAACTGGTTAAAGTTAATGAATCTAAATGCCAACATATTACCTTTACACTCCGACGCAATTCCTGTCCACCAGTACTCTTTAATTCTATCCAGCTTCCTTATTCAGACACAGTCCGGTATCTTGGCTTTCATTTAGACCGAAGACTAACTTGGAACCCGCATACTAGACTCAAAAGACAAGAACTCAACCGACGATACGGCCAACTATACCGACTACTAAGCAGAAAATCTAAACTTTCCATTGAAAACAAGCTACTGATCTACAAGACAATACTGAAACCTATTTGGACTTACGGACTAGAACTGTGGGGATCAGCAAAATTCTCTAACATCAAGCGCATCCAATCCTTCCAGTCTAAAGTCCTTCGAACAATAGTCGATGCTCCTTTCTATGTATCCAACAAAACCCTACATCATGACCTTAACATCCCATTTGTCCTAGACCTTATCCCAGAAAAATTCTCCAAATTTCACCAGAACCTTACTTACCACCCAAATCCTCTTGCACAATCCCTATCAAGCATCTCCCATCCCTATAATCCTCCAAGAAGGTTGAAACGGCAGTGGCCTCGCGACCTTTTGTAGATTATATAAATTGGAGTTCTGGCAATGGCCAGATTCTTCACTCAAGACATGTGTGTATGTGGCTAAAGTGCTCTCGACCAATCTCCGCTGGCTTTAGTACCAGTGACGCGGTTGGAAGAGTAGCGCAGGGTTCTCCTGGAGTTCCCTCGCCTGATTGTATATAGGTATGCTTGTTATTATTTTTTTTTTTTTCCTTAGTTTTAATTTTCTTATTTTTTAGGTTATTTTATTTTATTGTCTATTGTATATACTTTTGATTATTATTTTGTTCTATTTATTTTATTTTTTTGTACATATGGTGTGAATGTCATCCTACCTCACTATAACCAATGTCCAACAGACAGATTGTTATAATACTCAATAAAGAAATTTAAAAAAAAAAAAAAAAAAATTCGCACAAAGCGATACATTATAAAAACGAAACGATATACTCTTTCTTTTTTATTAGGAATAAAACTGAGGTGGTATTGATCCATTAATACACCCGACAATGGAAAATTAAACATTGAGTTATATTTATTCATAGCATGAACAAGATTTATTCACAAAATCTAATGTTTGTAAATTATCAAACAGATCAATCGGCATTTAAATGTTCTTATCAATCTAACAACATAAAAACAAGTCTAAAAACATTATTGTGATATGAATTTACTTTTCAATTTTTTATTGTTTATTGTTCAATTTTTGTTCCCTCAAAAATACATGTACGATATCTCGGACTATACTTGGACAACAAACTCACCTGGAACATTCACACTAAATTAAAAAAAAACAAGAGCTGACCAGACGATACAAACAACTGTAACATATTTTGGACTACAGATCTGCACTCAACTTACAAAACAAGCGACTAATCTACACCACCATATTAAGACCTATTTGGACATACGGAGCAGAATTTTGAGGTTCCCAAAACACACACACATAAACAAAATTATAGATAATAAAGGGAAGAAGTAAAAAAATTCTGCGATCACTGTTAATAAGATCCAAAATCTTTGAAAATATAATAAGGAATTGATGGAAGAAATATGTAATAGACAGATACATAGAATGAGGTGATTGAGGACTGAGCTAAATATTATAACTGACTGTATAATAGCATTGTATACAGATATTTTTTCGGGGTTTCAATATCTTTGCTTAAACACTCTCCCTTTGTTTAAGCAAATACTCATAGATTCAGCCGAAAAGTTGAGTTTAGTGACCAATAGTTGCACCAACTAATTTTCATGAATATTTAAGAGGTCATATTTGATATCATGAGATCATGGAATTATCTCATAGTGCTTCGATTTCGCTGAAACTTTCTTCAATTTAAGGAAATTTGAATAGCTTTGAAACATCTTATCACAATATTGACAAAAATGTGTATACTTCTTGAGTTATTCGGAATTTAATTTTACCATCCCACGTAACTTTTTTTTTAGCTGCTTTTCATTGAAGTATGTTATATAGATAAATTTAAAGGGCGTAGATAAAATGACTTTGGCCAAGTTTCATTAAAATCGGTACATTAGTTTAGGCGCTACAGTCTATAGCAACGCAGGATTTCGGCTGCCATTTTGAAACAAGAAGGCGGATAGTAATGTCGTTGAAGGAGGATCATCCTCTGGTGACCTCTGATTTTATATCCAAATTCGAAGAAAATCGGTCCGGTAGTTTCGGAAAAAATGCGCGGACGGCAGACAGCGGACTAGTAGTGCATATATAAGAGAAAGTGGTGGACAGAATTCAATAAAATTGACACTACGTTATTTTTTCACCAAAATCTACCTTTTATCTAGCTTTGAGCCAAATCGAACGAGCCCTTTCTGAAATATTGGCATATCTAAAAATATACGTTTGCGCGTGCGTAAGCGGAAGTGCTGGATGGAATTTGATAAAATTGATATGGGACCATCTAGGCACCAATCAGTATAATCTCTGAAAATTTCATGAAGATAGAATGAACGGTACTAGGTGATATGCCCGTCACATCGATTTGACTACAGACAGACAGACAGACAGACACCGAACCAAATTTGATTCTTGATGTCTGAAACGTAAAACGCGAGCGAAAATCTTCGAAAAACTTTTTTTTTATCTCTCGCACGAACACAATGCTTCCCTACCTTCGGTAGTGAGGAAGCAAAAACAATGAATGAGATATTAACTTTAATTTTTAAAAACTTAACACAAGAATAAATATTATCATACTTAACGTAAACGTTTTACGCATTAATGTTTATCATAGCAAATATACGAAAATAAGATAGCACATCATAAAAAATAAATAAACATTCTTAATATTTAAATAATGTAAGAAGTATAAAATCAAACACACGAGAGCTCTTTGTAATCTCATGTAATAAAACAGGTATATTATTTTTTCTAACAACTCAATAAATACTTCCTGTGGTATCATTTCTTCACGATTCAGCAAATTAGGATGAAATTAACGTTTCTATTCACTGAAATAATAAGTAGTAAGATGAAATGAGGTTTTCAAAGTACCAATAAACTGTTTATGGCACTCTAAATGTCCCCGGAGTGACTTCAGTGAGCAACAGCACCATCACAATGGGTGGGCTGAGAACTCCATTGGTCTTCATGATCTGTGCGTGTATCATCCAGAACCTACTGCGTGAAGAGGCTTTGAGAGGAGAGTATGAAGACAATGAAGAAAGTAATGAGGAATTAGAAACCGCCACACGGAAAATAAATCGAGCGGACAGCTTTGGGGATGGATTACTGAACCATGTCAGAGTGAGATCTCAACAAAACGATAAATGAAATTAAGTAATTATATAATTAAACAAGTTGTTTTTTATTTGGTATATTTCATTATATCTGAAGTTTTTTTTACAATTATAGTAACCGCATACCGAGCCATAGTCAAATTTTGTTAATTAGTTGTATGTTTTATTTTATTTGTCATAAATGTTTACGTATATTTATATGGTTTACAGTCATCATTCTTTACCTCAATATTATTATTTTATCAAATTCAAGCAAAAATTAGTGAACAATAAAGATTTATTGAGAATTTATCGGAAAAGAAATATAGCATTATTCTGGTATTTTTTTAAACTGATTTGACAGAAAACTAATAATAATTTATCTGCTCCGAAGATTTTTTAATTTTTCACAGTTTTTAATTTATGTATTAAATCAAGAATTGTTTTGATTTAGAAGAATCTGACATACGGAATCATGTATATGGTATAAAACTTTTGTTCTTAGAAGTATATTTATTGTGTTCTTTTCGAATGCCGTAAGATGGGGTAACTTTGGGACTGGGTGAGTAACTTTGAGACAGCGGGTAAAATTTACTTTGTGGTGATTCCGTGGTGGATAAACTGAGTTGGTTCAGTCAGTATGGACAGCACATAAATTATTAACATCCGCCTAAAACTTCCTCAGTGGCTTCATTTTGTCTTAGCCTACAAATATTTTATTTCAAAAAATCTCAGAAATGGGACATTTGGCGTGACCTACAGCCCCAACATGTCGTCAGAATGACGTTGCGAAAATTGATGAACATCCGGCTGATTTTCACGTTAATGGTTAATAACGATGAGTACAAACAAATGATCATAATGGCCTACAAAAATATTGGGGCGTTTGGCGTGACCTACAACCTCAACATGTCTTCAGAACGACGTTGTGAAAATTTATAAACATCCGTAGGCCACGAAGCACAGATGATAAGTGAGCTATTTTGAGATAAAATAATGTAGTGGCCTACAAAATTATTGGTGAGTTTGGCTTAACCTACAAGAATAAGACATAAATTATTTTTTCATCAAACCTTTTAGTCGCCACGGCAGGAATTTAGTTTTGGAAGCTGAATCTGATGTTAATCTGTTTATTCGATGTCAGAAAATAGTACATAAGTTTGTCTCGATCTAAGAAGAGGACCAAGGAGGAAAGAGGGAGTGAATATTCAAAATCCTCTTATTTTTTTTCTGATTTTTTTCAGTTTATGCCCTATAACTTTTAAATGGCGTATCTTAATTAAACTTTATTCTATTATGAATTAATCAACATTAAATTCTGTGTTAAATGAGTAACTCAAAAATCGGATTCAGGTAGACAGAACAATCAAAATATCCATTAATAAAACATATGATCTACGAATTTTCTTTAAAACTTCCTTTACAGGCATTGTTGGTATTTTTTTCCTTAAAAGCAGCTATTATGAATAAACATATATTGAATATAAGTTGTAGAGAATAGAATTTTTCATTTAATGATTATGAGTTCGAATTGAAGTAAAGTAGAGAAACTTTAAGGTTTTTAATTTCCGTCAAACGTTTAATAAAAGTGAAAATATTAAGTGTCAGCCATTCTTAAAGTGAGCAATAATGCCATTAATCGAATTTTGCTGTTCTGATGTTCACATTAATAGATGCTTTTTTTTCTCTCTCTACTTTATGAACAACGGAACAAAAAAAAAAAAATAGAATTTCAATACTTTACATCGATCGAACTAAATAAAAAAATATTTTATACATGTAATTAATAAATGCATTATTCTACAATTTTCATTCTCATCTTTATTGTATTGTTTGCCTATATTTTTGTTGTTATTTTGATTAGTTTAGTTTTTTTTGTTTATATACATTTACTTTTAGTACTGTTGTTTTGTTGTTTAATTTATTTTTATTTACTATTTATTTGTTGGTTTATTGTTCTTTAATATCACAAGCTCTATAATGAAACGCGGAAAGGTACTAAGACCAATTGACAATTAATATAGCTTCTATTTATTTTCTTGAATCTCGATAATTTATTATTGGTTATTAAAATCATTAAAACAAAAAGAATTTGATTATAACATATTTTTAAAAGCTTGTAAATGTTAATAAAACAAATTCAACCTTGAATCGGTATCATGTCTATTGGACATAGCGATTTTATAATGTTTACTTAAAATGTAATTCCATTAATTTTGTCTCTTTAATATTTCCGCAACCAATTGATTTTATCAAGGAAATGTATTAAACAATTTTTATTTAAATTTTGAAGTACTTTAATTTTGTATAAAATGATGTTTTCGTCAAACCTCACAGTTGATGAAATATTCACAAAAAACTGAAAAACAAAATCAGTCATTGTCCTTCTTCCCTTTCCCACATAAAAACTCGACCGGGAAATTTCCGGAAATTTGACTAGCTATTACGAGAAGGGTCTTGAACAACGTTCGACAAATTTTTTGTTTTTTGATGTTTCGGCTACTTAGTAAAGTTGCTGTAATAAATATTTAAATATATGTGTTTATTCGAAACAACAACGCCCCTATATTTTTGTAGGTCACTATGACCATTTTATTGTACTCATCTTTATTAACCATTAACATGAAAATCAGCCGGATGTTCATAAATTTTCACAACATCATTCTGACGACATGTTGTGGATTTAGGTCACGCCAAATGCCCCAATATTTTTGTAGGCCACTATCAAGGTCAATAAAACTACCAGGTTCGCTCACTCAGAAATGCGTGGTGCGGAACTTGAAACGTGACGTAAGGAATAGACTGCGAGACCTACCTATTACTCTTTCAAGCCTATCAATGAAGGCTTATTTCAACCTTATTGTGCTTTTTTTTTGTTTTCTAGTTTAATTTATTGAGAAGAATACTTTTCTTTGTTTTTGACGTTTGATTGAAGATAATTTCAAGTAGATAAATAAATAAATACGGCTATCAATCTAGAATAAAATGTTATGAAAATTACAGGCCAGACCTGAAACGAAATTGATATTAAGATTATTTTTAAATTCTTTATTTCAAAATCTCTGTAAATAATATACAAATATATTACATAAATAGAAAAAACTAAGATTTATATATATTTAGAAAACATTTTAACACAATGTTCGTGTAATTTTGTTTGTAGATCTCCTGGGTATTTCTTTTAATATTATAACGATATTATAATAATATTTTGAGGGTGAAGATCTTTGTCAGGATTTGCCGACAAAATTTCTTTAAATAAATAAATTTAATTTAAAAAATAAAATAATTTGACTGCATCCTGATAATTTATTTTCACCTAATAATCTTAACAGTCGAATAATTATCCGTCTCTAAAATAATATTATAACGAGCATTTATTTTTAATTTTTAATAACATGTTACAGTGAATTCGTTTGTTCTTATTAGTATTTCTTGTATTTCTCATAATAGCATAATTATTAATAGAATCCTATAGAATGCCAGGTACAAAATGCGCAGTTGCATCTTGCAACAATAATTTAATTGACACAAAGAAGATGGGAAAATTTCATTTCATACTTTTCCAAAGGACGCTCGAAGAAAAGATTGGATTTTAAAATGTAAATGTAAAAATACTGTAAAAAAACAAAACAAATATTTTAAATTAATTTACGATCTCTTTCTTCAGAAACAAAATGTAGAAATTAATGAAGAAAGCCTTTCTTTCAGCAACGGGTATTTAATAGAATAAAATTTTTAAATACCCAATGATTTTTACAACAATTAAGAAAACATAAAATCAAAGCCAAAAAACTTGAGAAAAATCACTGCATAGGATTACTTATGACATAAAAATGTTATATTTACAAAAATTCACGAAAAGAAAACGCTTCTTTAATGTTAGATTAAATACTTTTTCTTTGTTTTCAATATTTCTATTATTTTATGTTATGTTCTGTATTTATTTGAAATATTTAAAAAGTAGTATTGTGGTACTTTGCAAAAAATCATACATCAACTTGTCAAATTACATTTTATTTGCTTCAGAATAAACCAAATATCAAATCAACCTTTCTCTCACCTTTCAAATTTATTAAAATTGGTAAATTAATAAGTTATTTGGCAATACAGTATTGATTTAATGTATAAAAGTAAGTAATAATCTTAAAATATCCAGAAACAAAGGCCGGAGGGGTAAACTCAGTCTTTTGGCTACGTCAGAGCTCAATTCCTCGCCGCCATTTTCCCTCTGAGTGAGCGAACCTGGTAGTTTTACTCACCTTGGCCACTATGACCATTTGATTGTACTCATCTTTATTAACCACTAACGTGAAAATCAGGCGGATGTTCATAAATTTTTACGTCATTCTGCCGACATGTGGTTGTAGGTCACGCTAAACGTCCCAATTCCGAGAATTTTCTTAGATAAGATATTTGTAGGTTACAACGAAATGAAGCCACTGACGAAGTTTTAGGCGGATGTTAATAATTTCATGAAACGGGGCCTGTACCACGGACTAACTCAAAGCACATTTTTCCAGACAAGGCCAACACAGTGTATCCACCACGGAATCATTACAAACTAAATTTTACCCGCTGTGCCAAAGTCACCCACCCAGTCCCAAAGTTAACCCATCTTACGGTACCTTCGATTTAAAAAGTTTGTGAATAGTTCTAATATTCGTTTTAAGTTCTAATAGTTTTTTATTTTAAATTATCAATTATACTTTCTTTTTTTTATACTTTCAACTCATTTGGCTTCTTAACATATCCCTATATAGAAACAATTTTATTTTATTTTAACTTATTATTTGGTATTCACATTATCCTCTGATAAAGTTGCTTAATTGAGAGAAGTAATATATTAATTTATTACAATAATAATAAGTATTATTCATTGAGCCCTTTCTCTTTTAAAACAAATGAAGCTTCACAACGTCAATAAAGATTTTATGGTGTTTCCCCAGGTCAAGACAGAGCAGCCGAGGTGGGATAAGAGCCTCGCCAGTAAACAGGATCTAATTAAGAAAACTGTCGAACCTTGGACAACCTCCAGCCGTTGCATACATCGAGACGTGCCTGGTTTCGATGGTGTGGCGGATGTTCTCGTTTTGTTCCACTCGTTTTCTAATCTCGCCATTTGAAACTTTTTGAAGGCGAAAGATACCACATGATTGCCTCCAATAGTCGATTTCTAGGACTTGAAATGTTTTGTATTGACTCTCTTTATATTTTTCATGATTCGGCCGAATAGAGTGTAATACTTTCAAGGAACGATTTTTATTTTTTTTTTTTTTGTTTTCAAGATCTCTGCTTTACTCTTACCGAATTTAAGGTTCTGATGATTTTCTTCCCATTGTTTATGCTCTTTTTAATGACCGTGTCTGATATTCTTGTCATATTCATCTAGCTTCTTCTAGATACTTAAATTGAACTTAAGGTTCCAACTGTCCAATTGTACATATTCGCCTTGGCTATTAAAAGCTATATATATAAAAAAAATTCTTTGCTGACTTCCAGCTCCCTGTTTGAGTTTTTAAGGAGAATTTGTCTCGTAATATATTCTACATCTGCTTCTGAAGCGATGAGCACCTGGTCGTCAGCAACCTGGAGATTGAATAGGCAATCATTTCCAATGGTTCAATAATAATTAATTATTGAACTATTTCGAATTTAATTTATTTAAAATTATTCTCAAATATTTGAATATTTGATGCAATTTTAATGTTACTTTGGTTAAGTTTTAATAAATCAGTTTTTTAAATAGTAATCATTGTATATTGAGGACTAACATGGACTAAAAAAAGAAAATTATTATTGTTATTAAAAATCAGAATTAGTGGTTTTTAATAAGCAGGTATGCTAACAACAGCTATATACTAAAATGCACGACTACATGTAAATCAAAATAAATAAAATAAAATTGTGGGGCGAAAGATTGAATATTTTGTCAATCATTATTACATGAAAAGAGTATCAACTAATCTAAATATAAAAACATTAAATTGGTGTCATCTTCTCATATAGGTTAGCACCGTCGCCATTCATGGGATTTCCTCCAAAATCTCTATACATAGATTTGTTCTTTGCCTCTTGATGTGACACATGGTTGAAGCCGACCTCAAAGCGTTCGGAAAGGAATCAGTTCAAATGAATCAATTAGAAATCAACCAGCAGAACCTCAGAACGTTTAGAATCTTCCAGTGCTGGTAGAGATCTCGCCACAATATCTAGGTTGCCAGCACAGCCAAAAAACTGGACCATACGATTACAAACTGTACCATAAGTCACTTTTCCCGAATTTGTCATTTTGAAGATCCAATTATTGACACCCCTAACACCTATTGTTTTGATCGAAATTCACATTTGGAAATTATATCATATCATTAGAAAGTTGTAACAAATTTTGTCTAAAGGATTGGAGCTCATAAATATGACAGGATGAGATAAAATAAGTAAAATTTTGCTTCAGCCTTCTTATCGAAATCCGTAAGGTTCCGGCGACTGACGTGAGTTTACAGGAATTATGTGTTTTCCGTCACTCAATGGTGAATTCATCTTGGCCGTAACGGGTGGCTGATAAATGTACTTTTGAAATGGTGGCAAGTTTGAAATCCTGATTTAAGTTACAAGTGTCAATAATTGGCAACGTTTCAAAAATGGTGCCTTTAGCCTATTCGATGTTACGTCTCACAGATTTATTTTATTTTATCTGATTTTATTCATCAGCGTATCGGATTATTATAAACCACAATTGTCGTTAAGAAAATAAAAAACAATTTTCGACGTTATGTCCATTCTACATGTCAGAACATAATGGGCATTATTTAAAAAAAAAAAAAAATAATTTCACGAAATTGACACTGATATTCCGCGAAATATATAAACCAAAATTAATAACAACTGTTTCAAATTTAATTAATTGAAAATTGCTTTCAACTATTATAAATGTTTAATATTAAATCTTACTTTCAACTATTGCTTCCGCACTACCGAAGGTAGGGAAGCATTGTATTCCTGCGAGAAGTTAAACAAAATTTTGTGCTCAGAATCAAAAATTTCCACTCGCGTTTCAGACATCAAGGATCAAATTTGGTTTGGTGTATGTCTGTCTGTAGTCAAATCGATGTAAAGGGCATATCACCTACTACCGTTTATCAGATTTTCATGAAATTTCCAGGAATTGTGCAGGTCGGTGTCTAGATGGTCCCATATCAATTTTATTAAATTCTAACCAGCACTTCCGCTTACGCACGCACAATCGCATTTTTTTAGATAAGCCAATAAACGGCTCTTTCGATTTGGCTCAAAGTTGAATAAAAGTTAGGCTTTTGTGAAAAAATAATGTAGGACCAACTTGATTGAATTCTGTCCATTGCTTTATCTTCTGTATGCACAAAACCTGATTTCCTTGATACGTTAATATCTCTAAAACCGCAAATTGAAGGCTCAAATTTGGAGGAAATTAAGGGATTGGTAAACGTAAAATGAAATAGACATCAATTTTATCAAACTCTATCTAGTCCTCCAAAAAAAAAATTCTTCCGCTTTAAGATCAGGAAATGTGTGATTTTACATGGCTATACTTTGAAAACGGCGCATTCGATTTGACCCAAACTTGAAGAAAATTTGGAGAACAGTATAGAAATTACTTAATATCAATTTCATTGAATTCCATTTAATAACTAAATTAATATAAATAGTTGTTAAAAATATAATGACTGTGAAACGTGGAAGGCACTGATCATATGGAGTGAGAGTTAGGTTATTACAATATTGTTATGGGGTTATAAAATTTTAGGTTATATTCAAAAAAATAATTTATACTATATTGTTTGGTCGATTCTAATCGTTACTGGCATGACACTTATTGCCGGTAACGATAGATTACGTTACATAGATTTCGTATAATTTTCAGTAAATATAAAGTAATTTTTACTCTGAATTTGTAAAAAAAAAGAAAAAGTCTTATTTGTGATTGTGTTTATTTCCATTGAAATTAAACCAGCTCGTCGTGGTCTCGATTTCCTCCTTAAATATCAAAACTGTGTCAACTTCACTCATATTTTTATATTTCAGCTTAATTGGTTTTGTTCTGATTGAAGAAAAGTATTGGTCTCGTTAACTCCGAGCAAACAAAAAATTGAATTTTACCTATGAATTTTTTGTTCCATCCATTTTAAAGCGAAAACATACCTATTAATTATATATCACTACTGTTAGTGTAAAGGTCGTATGTACAAGTTTTATTCTATTTTTTACATTATGTAGTCTGCAATTGATATAAGTAGTCTACTACTATGAAAAATAACAGAGGGCAATAAAATATAAAATTATACTAATAAATCACAAACAAATAATTAGTTTTTATGCTCTCCTGTAAAACACTCAATTTTTACATACATCATCATTTGTACTAACAGTAGAGATACATATATAATATGCACTGGATTTGTTTTTATTTTTATGTAATATATAATAAGGGTAAGTATTGCGAACGAGAAATTTTTTGAATCTGAGTTTTCAATAGAAATACACGTTTTGAGGTACCCCGAGTCGAAATGGCGAAGTCCCGAAAAATGGTCTGGGTGTCTGTGTGTTTGTATGTTAGCAGTCTAGCTCTAAAATGAAAAGTCCTACGAAACTGATATTACGTACTTAAGATAGGTATATGCCTTAGATGTGACGGCAACTTTTTCCTTAAAATCGGCTAACCGGAAGTGCCATTTTATATCAAAGCTGAAACCCATTTTCCCAATTTTCTCAAAAACAGCTCTAACGATTTTGATTAAACTTAGTGTATCATTGTATAATTAAGTGTTCTTTAATATCAATTAGGTCTTATCCCCGTTGATGTCACTTTACATGGCTTAAATGCCCAATGTTCATATACGTCTTCCTCTAAAGTACCTTTAATATGCTTTATTTTTAAAATTTAATCGTTCCACGTTATTCAAAGTTACGAAAAAGTGCCAAATATAACTTTTGAAAGAATTTTATAAGTTAATAAAGGAGAAAAAAATAAAATTGCAGAAAAGCCTGCGTTTCTATAGACTGTACCTCCTAATCGAATGTACCGATTTCAATGAAACTTCGCTAAAGTCATTTTCTCGACACCCTTTAAATTTATCTATACAACATACTTCAACGGAAAGAAGCTGGATAAAAAGTTACGAGGGATGGTAAAATTAAATTCCGAATAACTCAAAAAGTATACACTTTTTGGGGGATATTGTATGGTTTTTAAAAGTTCGATAAATTTCCTAAAAAACAAAAAATAATCCGTTAAAATCGGACAATTAGGAGCAAAGATATGGTCTCTAGTTTTTTCCCTGAAGAGGCGAAAATTTGGATAAATTTAAAATATACTTTTTTAATTGTTGGGACTAAAAAAAAACATTTTTCTACAGATATTCAATAAAGTATCTTTCCTAAGAACATTTTTCATAAGAAATAAGTACCTAAATTTATACCTTTATTCTCAGTTCTATATTTCAACACTGCAATCACCACCTCCGTAATCAACTTACTCATATTCTGTATAGATAACTTTTTCAACTAAAAATATCACTAAAATGACATCACTCAAAAATGTTGAAATTGGAGCTATTCATTCTGAGGTTTATAAAAGCAGAGAAAGTTGTGCGGTTTATAAAAGAAAATGACGTGACTAGATTTTATTGTTTGTCGTCGATGTATTAATTAGACATTTTGTAATTATAATGGTCTTAATGACTTGTTATCTGCAAGCTTTAAGCTTTAGCTCCATTTAAAATGCACTTCAAAAAAATTTATAATAGCCCAGCATTCCCAGAATGCTAATTATAATTTATATTATGAAAATAATTTATATTCATAATAGATCGGTAAGTGAAAGTTGTGTGTTGCGCGCACCAAATTTTTTAATTACGAATTATCAAATATGCCATCTGGAAATGCGGAACTTTTTCTCATTATAGTATTTGCTGATAAACAAACTCGTGTATATCAAGCCCGTATATGATGAGGGATTAATGAATTTCCGAAAACGGCTTCTTCCAGAGATTTTATTCTGATAAGAAGATTTTGATATCTTTTAAGATAGATATTTTTTAGCAAATGAAAACGTTGAGGAAGCTACATTGACCTTACTTGGCAGATGTTTTTCAATATATGACAGAATTTTAATGTTACATTGGTTAAGTTATAACAAAACAGTTTTTAAAAATATCTTTTGACGACTAGCATGGACTAAAAAAAGAAAGTTTCTATTTTTATTAAAATGAGCTCTATAGACCTGTATATTATTTAATTAAAGCTAGAAAGAAGTTCCAACGCAGTGGAGAACAACAACCCTTGGCACAAATAAAGAGACCTGTAAGAACTCTTGAATTAATGTGGTATTTCTTTCATATTTTGCACCTATAAGATTGTCTCCTACATTTATTTTAACTGTGTTATTTCATTTTCTGAGGAAGAGGAAGTTACTAGGCTGGCAATGGGAGAGCAAATCGACTGTTGATCGAGTTTTAAGTTTGAGGATGATCCCATCCCCAGTTACAAGAAGAAGCTGACAATCAACCACCGCTGACATATGATAGCATCAAATTCACCAAGCTACACGAGGTATCGACAAAGATAATGCTACCATTGATTCGCTTTTTGAAGTTGGCGATAAAGGGCGTGAGGTGCCAAGTCCGAATACAGTCGGATTGCTCTGCTGAGTAAGGTAATAAGATGGACTAGCATGACTTATTTTTAACCAGGCCTCGGATTAGTTGGTGAGATTCGGGAATCCAGACTAATGGAACAATTTTTAACCTTATGGTCTAGTTTCAGGGCTGTGCTGGCTGCCTAGATATTGTGTCGATATCTCTACCAGCACTGGAAGATTCCAGACGTTCTGAGGTCCTTCTGATTCCTGATTGATTCATTTGAACTGATTTCTTTCTGAACGTTTTCAGGTCGGCTTCAACCATGTGACTCTTCAAGAGGCAAAGAACAAATCTATGTATAGAGGTTCTGGAGGAGATCCCATGAATAGCGTCGGTCCTTGCCTGTTTGAGAAGGTATCAACATTTTAATGTTTTTATATGTAGTTATTAGTTGGGACTCTTTTTACGTATTAATGATAGACAAAATATTCGTAAATAAAATATAAATATAAATATTTATTTTCTAACGATTTTACGTTTTTAAGCTAGACTGTGCTATGTTCCTGGCTTCGCGTTTCTACGGCGAGTAGGGGGTTCCAGGGGTTCCGCATTTATTTCTATTTAATGTAATTAATACTTATATTTATATTTAAATCGGTTCCAGAAGGGAACCGATCAACTGAAAAATATATGAATTGTTTATTTAAAGGTTAGATACCACAGACCCCCTACTGTAAGTATCCTAGATTCATTAATATACTTCTTATTGAATGTCTTTTCAAAAGGTATCGTGTTTAAAAAATTACTATTTGTTCTATAACTAATTGGTGGCATGCATGGGAGATTGTAAACTTAACAAGATGATTTAATAACTACTATGTTTTTAAGCTTAAACTAAATATATATGTAGAATAATTATAAGAGGATCATATTAGAGGAGACTGCTATTTTGGATATGTCTGATTGAGGTTACTAATGATATATTGATTCTACTAATGATTGCCAACACAAGTTTACATAAGCATATTTAAATTAATGTTTCTACTTAGCTGTTTTTTCATGGTGAAGGGTGTAGCAGATATTTTTCTCTAGCTGTCTCTCTTCTCCTGGCTGCCTCCCTGGACTCTCCTAGATTGACCCCCAGCTGCCTCTGTGGACTCTCCAGTCCATGTTGCTCTCTCAGGCCTTCTTCCTCAAGTGTTCTCTTCCCCACCTTTCTGTCATCCACCTCTCTTTTCGTAGTTTTCTCGGATTGGCTGGATTTTCCTAGCATAAGATATGACCAGGCCCCCAGGCCATTTCAAGCAGTTATATCTTCCTCCGTTTCCTCTTTCTCGAAGGTGTTTCTGTTCCCTTCGATCCTCTTTAAACATTCCCACGTAAGACTGGTATCGGTCCTTTGGTATTCTTCCCGACCTCTGTCTTTAAGTATTTTATTGCCATTTACAAAAGGTTGCACTCAATAGTGGGTCGTTACTCTCCTTCAGGTACCGCCCAGATGTTAGCAGTTATCTTTTAGACTTATTTATTCCTTTGAAATAATTAAATATATCCCACATGCGGTCTTTAGAATACATATCATATGCTAACATTCACACACACACACCCCTTTGTGGGACTTATGTCAGTTATTTGGACTCAGAAGATGTGTATTTCCGTCGGAAATTTTCGCAATACTTCCCCTTACTATATATTACATATATAAATAAGTGAAAGTAAAAACGAAAGGGTTCTATTTCCTTATTCATTAAATATGGATCGAGATCTACCATAGTATACTTACCTACTGCAGTATATTATTTTCTTTCTCATACCATTTTGTAATATATATGTACAGCTAAGTGTTCATACGTGTGATAATTTTATACCTATAATATAAATAAAATGTATTTTGCTCAAAATAAACTCGTTTGATGGTTGAATATAGTGTCAATAATTTATTCTTTTTCCTGTCAATAATTGGCTTTGGCCTGTCAATAATTGGTGGAAAATTTTTCATCTATTTTGGGCATACAGAATTTAAAACTTTACAGTATTTTGGACAATATATAAGTGAAATCTGCAGAACAGGCTTGAAATAGTAAGAAAAAGTTTAAAACATACGGATAGGCTAATTAACAAAAAAGTAATTGGTAAGTTACTTGAAAATTTTCCTTAAAGTGTCAATAATTGGTGACTTTACCCTATTTTGTCTATTATTAATAAAATGCTGATGTGGCAGCCAAGGAATCAGAATCATCTTTATTAGAGGTTACATATATAAAGAGAGAAAATCTGTACAAATGTTCATGTTTTTTTTTTTTTTTTTTTTTGGTCTACCGTGTATAAAACTATATATTTTTGAAGATATAAATGTTTTCTATATTATATAATTAAATTAAATAGTCTTTTTAACTCTTTCTTTATAACTATTTTTTAAATCATACATAGGGTGTCTGAGTTCATAATGGCCAAACTCTGGGAGATGAATCATTGCTAACAAAAAATTTTATTTGATGTATGGGCTTGTAATTTCGAACGAAAAAGGGGTTAGGTCCAATTTTGTCTTTTCTTAAGGTGGTCACGTTTTCCCTTCCATGAGAAGTGGTAACACACAAATTAGTAATTAAAAATTGATTCATAGTACACTAGACAAAATTTCCTTCAAATACATGTAGAGTATGTCTTCAAAACCATTTAAAGTGGGCATTTGAGCGTCCAAACTACGCTAAGTCGTATTTTTCATTAAATCATTGATTATTTGCGATGTTTTTTTTTATCATTCTACAAATAGTAAGTATGCTACAAATAATTCACTTTTATCAAAACTTCCTTGTTTAATAAGTTTTAGTTTCAAATCAATTTAATTGAGGTTTGTTTAAGAATAAAATAGAGATTCATCAACACTTGTGTTAAAAATTATGTGATTTGATATTCTGCCACCCAGGAGTACCTGCATTTTCAGCAAACCCAACAACGTAGACATTATTATAAAGTTTTGATTCCTTTTTCTTTTGATCTGACATCTATTTAAGTAAATTAATTCTTAAAATACATCTCATACTCGATATACTCAAATATACATACTCAAATACATCAAAACTCGTTAATCATTTAAAAATATGTTAAGATCTACAAGAAATTGAATATTTTCTTTCAGAATTAGCCATAATCGAGAAAATGAAAATCCTAATGCCAAATGAACCGCAAACCATTTTAATTATTAAATGGTTATTATTATAACTAAGTTAATTTATTAGTTATAACTAATATGGTTATTATTATAATTAGTTTATATTATAACTAATATATTATTATTGTAAATAAACACACCTAAATATAAAATATTAAAAATAAAACCCTACAATTGCTAGATTTGTTTTTCACGTAAATGTAAATATTAGGATTAAACGCATTTAGTTAGATACTTAATACCATAAGGATGGAGCGATTTTCACATGTGTATTATAAATCTATTCTATAAACAATAGCTCATTATCACCTTCGATAATATATTTTTAAAAAAGCGGTATATTTTAACATAATTTTTAATGAATAAAAAGTGTATTTTCATAATAAATTAACTAAAAAAGAGGACAAGCCAAAAGAAAAAGTAGGAATCAAAACGTTACAAAAATTTATCGTTTGTTATATTATGCTGAAAATAAGGGTATTATTAAGTGACAGAACATCAACACTGTTCTAAAACAAACCTCAAATAAATTGATATACAATTAAAGCTTTTTAAAAAATAAAGTTTTTTTAAAATGAAGTAGGTATATGTAATCACGTTCTACTCAAAAATCAAAAATATCCCGAATGATCCAGGATTTAATGAAAAATACAATTAACAATAGTTAGGCCGCTCAAAATATTTTGGTCGATTTTTTTTTTAATTTAGGCAGTGGATCAGCTGATGCGAAGGTTGTGTTCTCAACTAGTCTCTCAGTTGTTTCATATTTCTCAGCGGAATCTCTCTGATTATTCACTGAATACAGTCCAAGTGTATATCAGAGCAGTTGATATTTACTGTTTGATATACTTTTTATTAATTAATTTCTTTTTTCTTTTCTTCTCTTATGATATGCGGCATTGTAACCAAGTGATGTCCAGTAAGGTGCTCACTGAGAGGACTCGGTCATTTTATTCGTGTTTTTGTTGAATAGAAAGTGATAAGAAATCATTAATTTGAGTAATTAAGGATTGCTTCACTATAAACTAGATAGTCCTAAAATGTACGTTTAAAATAAAGAAATCTGCTGATTACTTCAATTATTTTCACGAAAACGTTAATATTTGGTCTAGACTCTAGAAAAAATTATTTTGTCTCTTATAAATACGGATAAATTTCTATAATACGGATATGGGTGAAAACCAGTTTCCTAATCACCTTACCAGAAAAATATTTCAATAATCAGTATTTTTCAAATTTATTTTTTTATAAATAAAAAGTGTATTAAGTCAATTATCTTTATTATGAAACATCCTAGATCATTTAAAAACAAAAATAAAAGCTTTTAAACAGCTAATGGAGTCCTTTTTTCTGAAAAAAGTTGTGCTGTTCTGTGAGAGGATAAAAAATCTCATAATTTTTTTACACAACTTGAGATGAATCTCAAAATTTTCCCGAATAAACCTCAACTTAATTAATACTGACTTAAAACTTATTAAACGAAGAAATTTTAAATTTGGGGTGTCTATAGTATAGTTGGATGATGATAAAAAAAATTCTCGAATAATTTATGATTTTTTTTAAAAACAAAATTCAGCTTAGTTTAGCCGCTCAAAAGTCCTCTTTAAATGACAAACTTTATTTTCATTTAAAGTAAATTTTATTTTGTTCGCAATAAAGGAATCGTTAATTACTTAAATTAAACATTTCTTTAGTTATCGCTTCCTATTCAACAAAAAACATGACTAAAAAACACAAAACTTGGATTTTCTACTTTTCTTCTCAAAATTGACCCATTGTTTATATGACCTTTTTTTAGTTCCTGAGGTCTGCGGTCACTCTTAAAAAACTTTCCTCTACACCCTATGTATAAATATAATCTATTCATCACACAGAACTTACAGTTACAAGTTACTTAATGATTAGCTTATACCTATATATCATACATTTTATGTGATATTCCTAACTACGATTGATAATCATCAATGATAATAAAATATGGATCTACAAAAAATCAATATTTTTATGAAAAACATAAAGCAGGTTTATGATTCCTAACGATCATATTTTTACCGCAGATGAACATTACTTAATGATTAACAAAGGTCAATGTGTTTATGAGGAATGTAAAAAACAAACAACAACTGAAAATAAAATCTATCTGTTATATTAAAAAAATTATATAATTACATATTTAATTAACAATTTCACGTGTCACAATACCCAGTTACTGTTCAGTTATATATATTGTATGGAAAATAAAATCAATGTGTTTAGTTTTATGATTATTTAGTTACATATTTATTTAAGAACTTCAATATTCCTCATTATATTATTTCTGATCAGACCATCCATATATTGTTTAATTGGCATACCAACTCGTGCAAATAGTTCTGGTTTTTCTTGCTCATCATCATCATCATTTTCATAATCTTCTTCTCCCAAAACTTCTTCACAGAACAAGCTCAACATGAAACCAAAACTGAGGATGGATACCAGTGAAGCTCTCATCAAACCCATTGTGTTGTTACTGTTCAATGAAGACATACTGGCGGCTGTTTGAATCCAATAAATAGTTTATAGAGGTCTAAAAAACTCATTTCATTTCATTGCTTATCATTTGACTGAATAGAAACATTACTTCTGTTTCACTTCAGCGATTCCTGAAGACTCTTATCGTTTCTAACTTATTGTGATTAAGAATTGAAAAATATGATTCGCTATTACGACAGATTAAATAAATCTAAAAATTTTACTATTTACTAATTAAAATATTTATAAATATTATTGTAGCAACCAAATTATATATTTATGTAATGTACTACAATAACCATATATAAAGAAAATGAAAAAACTGATATGACCACTGCGATTAAATTGAACCTGGCACGATAATTTTCCAATAAGGTCTGTTTGATTTATATTATCGGTCACGTATGTGAGTGAAATTGTTTATTTTTTTCTTGATTATTTTCAGCAAACGTTGAAAAGCAATGTCATCGTCTTGCGGGATGTGATCTCCTCTGCATTAGATCGTAGAATGTAATGCACGGCAATCTGTCTCGACGTAGAACTGCCTTTTAATCAAGTCTGGCATCCGGGACAGCTTTACAAACTCTGTAAACTCCTACCTCCAAAGTAAATCACAATAAAGCTTTCATCGCTTTTATCCCAGCCTACAGTGTCCCACAAGATAGTATCGTAAGCTCTATCTTTTATACAGTTTATACAGCTGACATTCCGACCCATTCTAATGCTGTCATTAGTGTTGCCCAAATGCAAGACCAAGATGAGACCGAAGCGGCGTTGGTCTTGGTCTGGCGGACTTGGTCCTGGTCTTGGTCGTGCGCAAGAGTCTCGCTTATTTACCTATCAGCTAATATATAGTAATGAATATTAAATATGTTACTTTAAATCTTAGAAAAACGCTTTAAAAAATAAGTATATTTAGATGTTTAATTGACGTAAACATGGTGTAGTCCAAGTTAATCAATAAAATTAAGAATTAAGAAAGATGATAACAATGATAACACTGCTCTATTCCTCCGATTATATGAAATGGAAGAGTTGTAGAGTAAAAACAATTTATATGTTGTTTCCAATGATTTTAATGAAAAATCGAATGTGTCCACTTACATGACTTTCCTACCAATTTAAAAAAAAATAAATAAATATAGCTTTAAATGTGTCCATTAGAAAAAACAAACAATTGAATTGCATTCATTTTCCTAAAAACCAATCAGTAAAATCATTAGGGTACGATTTCCTGGATGAACCAAGCAATGTAAAGGGGCCAGTGAACCACAATTAAAAACAGCTTATTATTTATTTATTTATTTAAATTTACAACTGTATTATATGGAAAATACAATAAGTAAATGTGACATTGGTAACATGACATGTATAACATGAAGAGAAACTACCCATTGGTAGAACTCAAATTAAAGTTCTATATTAGAAGGTCCCGAGGCCATCTTCTTTTCAGACGCCTCGGAGGGTTATCAGGATCGAGGAGGAAGCAAGGTTTGAAACGAGAGGATTCGGATGGTTCTGCAGTTTGTTATGGAAGGATAGTATCTGGATTGGGCCAAATCGGAAACATATGGAACATTAAGGTCTTTATGGATGATTTTATTTGTGACAAAGTAAGGAGCGTTGAGGATTTTACGAAGGATTTTGGATTGTAAGGATTGGATACGAGAGGAATTCGATGGTTTAGTGGAGCCCCAAAGCTCAATTCCGTAAGTCCAAATAGGTCTTATTATTGTCATATATATGAGTCGTTTGTAATTGATTGAAAGCTTAGAGCGTTTGTCTAGTAAATGCTGCAGTCGAAAACGTCTGGCGGTTTTTAGTCGTTTCAGTGTGGTATGGGGGTTCCAAGTGAGTCGTTTGTCAAGGTGGAGTCCTAAGTATCGGATTTTTTCGACAAGGATAAGAGGGCTATTGTTGAATGATACTGTAGGACAGGAAGTCATAGGTTTACGGCGAAGAATGAAGGTAATTTGATGGGATTTATTGGAATTTATATTAATCCTCCAGTTTTGACACCATTTTTCAAGACTTGTGATGTGCGATTGAAAAGTTTGGGATGCAATAGATGGATCGTTATTAACTGATAGCATACACGCGTCATCGGCATAGGTGGTGATGACAGCGTTGGATTGGGTTGGGATGTCAGCTGTATAAACTGTGTAAAGGATAGGACCTAGGATACTACCTTGAGGAACACCGGCAGACTGAATAAAAAGAAATTAATGAGCATTGTTATGATTGACTTTGAAGTAGCTGTCAGTAAAGTAGGAACGGATAATGAGGAAGTATTTAGGTGGTAGGAATTTACGGAGTTTGTACATCAGTCCCGGATGCCAGACTCTATCAAACGCCTATTCAACGTCGAGAAAGACTCCCGTGCAGTACATTCCGCGCTCCAAAGCAGAGGAGACTACATCTACCACACGATGGCATTGCTGAATAGTGGAGTGGGATGTGCGGAATCCAAATTGGTGATCTGGAATAATGTGTTGAGAGTCTAGGATGGGATACAAGCGTTTTAAGATGAGTTTTTCTAGTATTTTGCCCATAATGGGTGAAAGAGAGATAGGACGGTAAGAAGATGGGTGTTCTGGCGGCTTTATGGGTTTAGGTATAAGTTTGACAATGGATAGTTTCCAAGAGTCAGGAAAATATGTGGTTCGGAGTACAGCATTATATATATAGGTTAGGAACAGTATGGCTTTTTTAGGAAGAAATTTTAGGATCTGAGATGTGATTAGGTCATGGCCAGGAGCTTTGTGGGAAGGTAATCTATGAATGATCTTGGATATTTCTGAAGGATGAAATGCTTTAGGTGGAGGAGTCAATTGGAGTGAGATATCCAATTCTGCTTCAATAAACTCAAGGTGGTTTGGATTAAGGATATCTGGGTGTGGATTAAATGTTTTTGAGAGGTGCTGAGCAAATATTTGAGATTTTTCTTCGTCAGATCTGGACCAGGTTTGGGTTTCAGTAATAAGTAGGTGGTTAAAATCTTTGAATTTAAGAAGCCTTTTAGTGGTCAACCATAGTGGTTTGTCAGAAGTAGTAAGTTTTTTTGTCATGTTAAGTAAATTTTGAACCTTGTATTTTCTAATTTCAGCTTTTAGTTGGTTAGTTAATTTGTTGTAATATGTCTTATCTGATGGGTATCTAGTCCTGTGCCACTTCGATCTTAAAATCAGCTAATAAAAAAAACAAACAATATACTGTAGATTGCTAAAACTGTTCCGATTCAGACGATTTTTGCCTTTTAAAAAATAGGCTTCAAAACACAAATGTTTGGATCCGTTGAAAACCGATAGGATGTATACGTGGTGAATTAGCCCCCCTAAACAATTTCCTTTTCTTTGTAACTTTTTTCATGAATTCATGAACGAAAATATTATTTTAGATACTCAGAGATTATGAATAATTGTAACGATTTTATCTATCCATAACAATTTGGAAAACAAAATAGTTATGCTAGACCAAACAAAAATTACAACTTACTATTCTTCTTTTTTCTATATACAAACAAGTTTCCCTTTCTTATGTGCATTTTATTATGCAAACTATATTACTAAGTTTCTCATAAAAATATTTTTAATTAGTAAATTTGAAAAGAAAAATGTTTTTAATAACTGTTTAAATGTAATTTTCTTAATCTGTTTTCTTCCAATTTTTCTAAAACGGACATCTCTTTATTTTCGATTCCCTGTGAGTGTCCGCTTCTTGTGAAGAGAAGTTTCGCGTTGCCTGGCAACCTGATAACCGTAGTTGGCGACAATAAAGTAATTATGAGTTCACGTTCCGCTGCCCGAGGGGCTCTTTTAACTCTGGCATTAATTTCCCGCCCTCACCTCCTGGCCTGCGAAATCCCACGTATGCCCAAAATGGTGAGGTAGGGGAGAACAAAAAAAATATTAATTATTATTTGGAAAGCTATATTCAAATATACAACTCAACAAGAAAAAACAACGCTGTATAGATTAAATGGTTAAAATGTTTAAGCACAGTACTATATCTGAAATAGTCTCAGTTCGACTTACTGTAAGACTCATGCAGGGTCTGGTCTTGGTTTTGGTCTTGCAACAATTTTTGTGGTCTTGGTCTTGGTCTTGCAACAATTTTTGTGGTCTTGGTCTTGGTCTTGCAAAAGTGCAAGACCAAGACCAAGACCGATTTTGGGCAACAGTGAAGATACATTTGTTCTATCAGTTAATTATGACCCATCTGTTACATTCTCTCCATTCCTATTACAAACTCTTCAGTAACACATATCAAGCCTTGAAGAATGATTTCTTCTTCAGCTGATATGAAACCATGGATTGAATTAGAGTTCAGTCAAAAATAAAGATAAAGAAACAAAACAGATATTTGCTCGGAAAGGCCTTTAAATATATCTGAGATACAGCAAAAGAAAATGTAATAGAAGATATAAGGGACAAACCTTCTATGAAACTGGAGGTATGAAATTAATAGTAAAAAATGTTTAAATTGGAGTAAGTCATTCTGTTAACTGAAAAGCTGATATAGTAAAATTTTTTCCCACAAAGTTAAGTTTGAAAATTTCAATTAAGTCATCATTGGGTCCAAGAAAAAGGTTAGATTATTTTTATTTTTAGTCCTCCCCTTCATCGCCTTTTAGGCTATTCGGGGTTTTCCCGAGTGAGGGCGGAGGATTAATGCCGGGGGCCAGAACGCAATTATTTTTTCCTCCATAACTTCGGTTATCGAGTTGCCGTGCAAATGCACGGTGCTGTGTATACAAGTTAACTATTTTATTCATTATGATGGCGCTACGTCCATAGAAGAAACCGTTCCTCCACTATAGCCAGGAAATCTCACGATCTTGAACTATATCCCTCTATCTTCAAACATCCTATTTATGTCATCTGCGTAGCGCTACAACCCTGGGTGGGTCTGGGCCTTCAAATACCGAGCCATCCCAAATCATCTTCCACATCCTCCAGCCATTTAATCCGAAGGGCGCTCTCCACTTCTCTTGCCATCCGTTTTACCATATAGCAGCCTAGCGTTAATTGGCTAAATTAATTGTTCTCACAGGCTTTATAATTTATTTATTTATTCAAGAGTTCCCTTCCCGAGTCGGAGTATCCTGGCAATTTCCCAGGTTTCCTAGGATTGCATAGATAGAGATGACCAATACTTTAAAAACATGGAAAAACCGTTAGTACATACCGAAATATAGTCAAAATCCATCCAAAATTTTTCTATTTAAAATATATTATAAATAATAAGATATTTCAATTAGTTTTAAACTTATCGAAACTTTTAAATTTCAGGTGGTTATTTGTTCCAAAGAGGAATTCTTGAGTGCTAAAAATGCAGCAGTAAATAAAATATATTACTGACATTTCAAAAAAACACATAATCGTGTTCAAGGAATTCTAAAATCGACATTAAGCGCCTATCTGCTCCCCACTGACTGATATAGTTCCGACGTATATTATTTTCAAAGCAAATAGTCAACAATTAAAATGATAGAAGAAGATGATCTCTATACGAATGAAAAATGTTAATAATTTTCATCCATTAAAACAATAATAATCAAAACAGAATAATTAGGAAAATATTATGAAGCAAATTTTGTGTATCTCTTGAAACAAGAGGGTCCTTCGGGTCCAATTCCATGCAGTTCAATATAAAATGCGAGGAGATCCGGTGAAAATATGAGATCCTTTTCTATCCTTTAGGAATGGTCATGTCGTGTATTATCTGCTATGTGGTAGGCTTATTTTGGTGACGCTGCAGGCAGTTGGGCGAATTAACTATTCCGATTTCATGGAGAAAGGTCTGCAGACAATCATTGCTTGTAAGATTCCAAACATTTGTTACAAGTATCCATCTAGACCAGATTGCTCAAAAAAGATTTCTCAATTGATTTTTCTACTACTACTGTTTTGCTCGAATCCTTCAGATGAAGCTTCTATTTTTTATAGACATTTCTTCTTAACAATGACAGAGCTGCATCATAACTTAGGGCGACATCCAGTTGAGGCAGCCCCTTAACTCGCTAGTAGATTAGTAGTGTTTTTATTTCAGCATAGACCTTAGCGTATAAATATATAAGAAAGCATAAATATCGCGATTTTAAGAGTTGTACGTATTATCTTATAAAACAAATAACCATATAGAAATGTGAAGTTAGAAAGGGTTTATTAATTAATAAATAATATTAATTAGTTAGTTCAAGTCCAATAGAAACTGTATTATGTTTCAAAAACTTTATAGTATAGTTTCATTATTTTCAACAGTCAGATACAAATTTGCGATTTGAAAAAAAGACATAAACACTGAAAATATCTGTAATTCCCTTAATTGAGGTTATTTTATAACATATTACAACTGTTACTATTCAGCCTTACGACCCAATTGTTAAGTCATAGCCTTCTGTATCGTAACCCGGCTGTTTTCACTATTATTCTGCGTTGCTATCTTCCAGATTCTAACACCAAACAGAGATCTTGCATCCTGTAGCTATGCAGTTTTCCCAACGGAGCCTCGAACGTCAAGCCCATCAGGAACCCTACATTTATTCTAATTGGATTGTCGAACGTATTTCGCGCGTATCCATTCTTGTAACATGACCAGCATAGCGAAGACATGATACCTTTACAAACATTAATATGCATCCTTCCTTATAGTTCTTACTTAGGTCAGTAATCGTTCTTCTTCTACAGGTTATTATATATTCTAATCGTTCTTTTGTGTTTCCCCTTATATTTGGTAGAACATAGGCTTTAGTCGTAGTCCATCGTTGTGACCCATGTGAAAAAAAAAACTGGTCTTATGATTGTTTTATATATCCCTTCATTCGACTCCTTGGACTATTAACCACTTCTTAAGTGTTTTTGGAGGAACAAATAGGTGCAGTTTGCTGAGAAGATTCATCTTGGATTTATCGGTTTATCCTGTTCTCGTAATTCATCTGAGATCTTATTTGTATGAAGGATTGTACTCTTTGTTATTGTACTTAATCTTGTGACACGGCTTTCACTACCTTCGTGGGAAGGCAGTGCACAGGTATATTCATATTTTCAATATTGATAATAAGATGCAGGTATGGTGGAGAGTCCGCAAATGGACGGATTTCAAACTAATATTAAAAAACTTTCCATAGAGAATAGTTGACTAATATTTTTAAAATCAATAAACCTAATGATAATCTGTTACAACGCAACTGTTAAAATCATTACCGAATGTATGAAGGCGGTCTTAACACTTTAAGTACATAGTATAGTTTCCTTTTCTTTGGCTACCCCGTCAACCTGATTTCTTGGATGACTGTTAATCTATTTCATCGTCGTTAAAGGAGATGAATAGTATTTTCGCCGCTCCTCGTGAGATAAAATAAAAATACATTACGCGAGGCGAGCATATAATGCTTCAATGGTTCATCCGAAAATCGAATCAACTTTATCAATTGTTTATTGTTTCTAAGATTTTGGTTCGAGGCCCGCCATCATTGAACCGTATTTGTTTGAGCTTACCTTTATCAGTACTCATGATGCTTGGATCAACGAAATGTTGGATTGTTAACAATTCCATGCTTTTTGAGAAATCCAAGCCTTTGTTTCCTAACAATTTATCTATTACATATCCTTCTATATAAATATATTTGAAACATTTTGAAATATCACACGACTATTGCATAATCCAGAACAATTACAATTAACGAAATATGCCCATATAAGTATTATATAATACGAGAAGCGGACATCCTCTGTGAAAGGATATGCCCATTTTTAACAAATGACAATAATCATATCGACGCTGAGTTGAAAATACAGACCCGTCATAACCCAGATTTTAATGTTATGTTCTGATTAAACTGTTCAAAAAGGTGAGAGTAAACCAATACTAAAACCTTTGTCTAAAATTTTTCCAGATACTCACTAAGTACGAATAACATATTGTCGGTTTATTTCAAAGTGTTACTAGGTACATTTTTGATATAGGTTAACTTTCAAGTATTTTTTCGTAAATTTCGGCTTTATTTATCGATACAAAACGACCGTAAATGCATGGAAATAATTCAAATCCTTCTATACATCAAGTACAGTAACAATAAACGCACAATTTCATGAGGGAAACGTTCTTAAATATTTAAGGTTATGAATTGTCACTTAATGACTTTTTGCAATAAATCGGCAATATTTCGTTAAATAATTCATCACAAACTCACTGCAACTTTCAGTAGGTAAGTTAATAATGAACTGAAATTTTCGTGGAACCGAATAATATACAGTGGCTCACAATGAAATGGATACATCCCATGAAAAATAAGAAAATTACTTAAATGGTTACAGTAAACAAATAAAACCAGAAACTCTTCGATAGATGTAATCATAATCTCAATTTAAATATGTAAAAATTCAATAAACTTACAATATTCAACATTTAAAAATTATTATTATTATTATTTTAAACAAATACAAAAAAAATGCTGGATAATTCTACCTCATACTCAAAATGATACATTTCTCTTCTTATTAACTTTTAAATACTATTAATTTAGTTCAATGCCTTGCAGTTAAGCCATTATTTTCTACTACTTTTTTCAGTCTATATGTAATGGATTCGAACTTTTTGTTTATGAATTATCTTCGAGATGTCTTTTTTTGTCTTCTTTGCTAGAAAGTTCGTGTTTTCTAATTTCTACCTCCAATTTTGTCCACAGGTGTTCTATAAAATTAAAATCTGGTGACTGTGGTAATGTTTTTATAACTTTAGGACAGTTATAAAGTAGCCATTCCTTAACTAACATGGCAGAGTGTTTGGGGTCATTATTCAAATAAAAACTAATTTTTGTTTTTCAGTCTCTGATTTTCCGCAATTTATTTTAAATTTCTTTTCGAAATGTCTATATAAACATGTTAATTCAAATAATATAATATTAAATTTTATTTAAACTGTATATATTACACATTCCACCGCTAGGTATCTGAAATAGTCCCTTTTTCCATTATGGTCCAGTCAAATTAGGAAAAAATCGATATGTATGGTAGAGTTGTTTTTCAGGCAGAACAATACCATTAAAGTTTGGATAAACTAAACAGCTCGCATTTTCTTCCTATTTTTAAAGTATCTACTGCTCCTGCTAATCAAGCTAGAAAGCAAGTTTTGTATGTAAAGTATGTTGGTGTTGGATAAGTTCCTTCAGAGATCTCATCTTCATCCACCATTTTGTTTCAAAATGCTATTTTTTAGAATGTGTGCATGATACTAAATATGGGTTTATTTTGAATATAATGATATTTCCCACATAACAAAGTAACAATTATTATTGTTAAAACGAAGATTATTATTATAAAATATACATAAAAACGAAGCTCCAATGGTATGATTTATAGACTCGGTTTTTGAACTATATGATTAAAAAAATAATAGAAATCCTTAAATCCTCCTCCCTCTCAATTCAATCCTGAATCTGCTACTCGTACCTACGAAATATTTTCTATAAATAGTTTAGAACATAAGTTGTTCGCAAGGGCGGATCTACGGGAGGGGGGCTTTCGAGGTGAAGCCCTACCTACTCCTTAGCTGAGTTTAGTCGCTCAAAAGTCCTCTTTAAATGATTTTAACAAAAATAAATCCTATTTTTATTTAAAGTAAATTTTATTTAGTTTACAGTGAAGCTATCGTAAATTATACCTATCGTACATTCCTTCATAAAAACGTTCCCAACAGCAGCTATTTTAATAAAAGAACAATACTTTCTAATGAGCAATATACAAATTATTATCTTGACCAGTTTTATGAATCGCATGGATTCTTCAAGAAGACTAAAGTTGCTGAAGGTTGCAATGTGCCCTGGCCTATTGGAACTAAATAAAAATTGGATCCGGAAGAACAACCGTATTTTCTAGTGCTCGAATAAAAAGTTGTTTGAAAGAATAACTGAAGTTCATTTTTTAAAAAAAATTATTTTCCTCCATAATGTATTTCACTTGCCAGACTCAGTTCGGATTAAGTAGGAACAAAGTGTGACCGAAGCAAACGCCTTCGCATCTCACGGCGGCCCAAAAACTACATCACTTCACCCTACGAGCCAACCTTTGCTCTTATATTCTATTCTTTGTTTTACAAAATCTCACAGTGCGCCAAAAGGCCAAACGCAAGTTGATCCAACCGTAAGATTAATAAAAATGGTCATGATAATGATTTTTTTGATATTACCATAGAAAATTCGTCTATGAGGATGACTTTCTAGATGGATTTCTTTAAATAGCTGCTTTTTGGAACTTTTTCGGAATTTGTGTTCACCATCCAGAGGGAGTGTCATCCTCTTGCAGAATTCGCTAGTGCAGATCACAACAATAATTATTTATATATATATATATATATATATATAATATATATATATATATATATATATATATATATATATATATATATATATATATATATATATATATATATATCACATTAGAAAATTCATCTATGAGGATGAATTTTGCCTATATTTCTCTTTTCATTAGTTATTAGTTTTCCTGAAGATATTTGACCCAGTTAAGGAAAATGATGAATGGAGAATTAGACGCAACCAAGAACTAGCCAGCTTATACAAGGAGCCGGATGTGGTGAATATATCCGGATAGCAAGGCTGAGATGGGATGGCCAAGTTGTACGGATGGACGAGACCTCAATCCCAAAGAAGCTGCTGAGCATGGAACGGATGGAAAAATAAAAGTGAGCAGGCGGAAACTGTGATGGAAAGATGGAGTAAGTGTTGATGCCAGAATCCTTGGAAGCAGAAACTGGTGGAGGCACAGGATACATGAAGGAAAACTCTAGAGGCAACCAAGATCCAGTAATGGATTGTCGAGCTCGGGATGATGATCACATTAGAAAATTCGTCTTAGAGAATGATTCTTTCCTATATTTTTCTTTACTTTAAATAGCTATTTTTGGTGCTTTTTTTTGGAATTATTTTTCCATCATCCAGAGGAGAGAGAGGGTGCTTCCCCTGGCAGAAATCACTGGTACTGGTCACGATAACAAGTTTTTTTATATATTACATTAGAAAATTCGTCTATGAGGATAATTTTTTCCTATATTTCTCTTTTCTTTAAATAGCTGCTTTTTAAAATCCCCCCCACCATTCAGGGGAGAGAGGGGCGAGCCCCCAGCTTGGATTCGCTATTACTGGTCACGATAATATTTTTTTTTTATTTCACATTAGAAAATTCGTCTTACAGGATAAATTTTTCCTATATTTCTCTTTTCTTCAAATAGGTGTTTTTTTGGAACTTTTTTTGGATTTTTTTTTCCACCATCCAAGGGAGGGCGCGTATTCTGACGGAATTCGCTAGTGTTGTTCACAATAATAATTTTTTATTATATTACATTAGGATATTCGCCTATGAAGGTGAATTTGCCCTATATAACTGTTTTCTTTAAATATCTGATTTTTGGAACTTTTTGGGAACTTTCTTTAGCTTTCAGAAGGGGGAGGGGGGCGCGCGCCCCGGCCGGATCCGCTATTGCCGAGTGTGCTAAATGGTGTCAAATATTTTTTTAAGGAAAAGCAAAATTGAGATTGGTATTTCGCATCTGGAAATACCCTCAAATACTCCCTTTGAAATCAAGAAAATGAAAATTGAGTCAGGTAAGTGGGACTAATATTTTTTTGAAAAATGTTACGATAGATTTACGACAGAAAACGGTATATTTAATTAATTTTAATCAAAGTTAGAGCCTTCGGCCTTGTAGTAGTGATCATTAAAGGGTTCGCGTTGATTCCTAAGTTTTATTAAATTAATATAAAGAAAATATATGTTTTTTTAATTTTGTGTCGATTTTTAATCAAATAAATTATGTTTTCTAATTAATTAATTGTTCTTATCTCTTTTATCCATCTATGCCTCAAGGAATTTAGACGGTTTGACTATAATATCACTGATGAAAACATTTAAAACAAAATTAAATAAATGTGAGCAACAGAGAACATGACCATGGTCGTATTTTTTCTAATTTTTGTTTTGAAAACAGATGAAAATTTGTTGCATTAATGGTACCTGAGGGAATTAGGAAGAATTTGAAGTCATCCGAACTGTTGAATTTCTTTTTCATCTATTGTTTCTGAGTATTTTATTGTTTTTATTTTCGAATTTAATTTATCAAAATCGTGGAAATGGAGGAAAAAATTTGAGATCCCCGAATTAACTTTTTAACACCAACTCGAATCACATACACATTGGTAATCCTACAAATCAATTGGGGGTGCCGGAGAGGTATGCAGAGGCTAAAAAATTCAGGAATAAAAGTACAAACAATGCCAGAAGCAGAATGAAAAAGTCGAGACCTTCCCCCCCCCCCCCAAAGGCACTTCTCAAACTCCAACTCAATTCACATACAAAGCTTTTTTGGTTGATCCAAAGGAATCCACCCCTTAAACAGATTATATATATAATTATTTTAAAGCATTAAAGAACTATAGTTTTTATGCCACGTAGTTTTTGCATAGAGAATCTTGTTTATATATGTGCATAAATGAGTTCTAGGGGTTCTAAAAAGAATAAGAAATACATCCATAACAATTTCGATAAAGATTAATAGTCTATTAATTTCGATAAAAAAAAGACTAAAAAGGAGGTTCTTAATAAATATTAGAAAGGGGATGATAGATAGCACTAGCGGATCCAAGATTTAATTTTGGGGGAGAGGCTTCAGTCCGAAAGCTGTTTTTTTTATAAAGATAACGATAATAACTTTGGAAAAAAAGAAAGAAACTAACTACCTATATGAAACGGTGTAATTACACGAACAGTAATGCTTTAAGAGATAATTTTTTAATATTTATTGCCATAAAACATGGTTATATTTTACCGTTTTGAGGGGAGCTTCAGGAGGAAAAAAGGTTAGAAACTAGTGGATTTGGATGGCCCGGAAGTGTATTATAAAAGGATAGGTTTTTTGGACGGGCTAAATCGGCAAAATATGGAATAATCAGGTCATTGTGGATAATTTTATTAGTAACAAAGTAAGGAGCATTGAGGATTTTCCGAAGAATTTCGGATTGGAATTTAATAGTTTATTGGGTCTCCAAAGCTCAATTTCATAATTCTAATAGGCCTTATTATAGTCAAGTAAATGAGTCTTTTATAGTATAAATGAAGCTTAGAGCGTTTGTCCTAGTAATTATTGAAGTAGTCGGAAATATCAAGTAATTTCTTATCGTTTTAATCAAGTATAAAATGAGGATTCCAAGGATTTCCATTTCCAGCCTAAAGCTCTACCCACCGCAATATTTTTTTTTTAGTTTTGTAAAAAATGTATGCACTTGTCAAGCATTTTATTCCGAACAGCATTATTGTGCCTTTAGTTGGTTTTTTTTTTTTTTTTTTTTTTTTTATACTGTCCTTCAAGGACCATATATATATATATATATATATATATATATATATATATATATATATACACTTTATTGTTTTTTCTTCCAAAGCAATAATAATTTAAAAAAAAAAGATTCTCCCCTTTAAAAATTAAATCCTGAATCCGCTAATGTCCTAATGTGCCTAATAAACAAAACTTGCCAATATTTCTGTTAATATTTAATGTTTTTATTTATCAAGGGTGATATGCATCATCTTATTTGTTTATACTAATTTGGAAAATATTTATATTTAGATTTAGTTTGTTTATCTAAAGTTATATTTCTATCTATAGGTTATAATCTACATTTATATACATCATAAGAAATACAGAAAATATTCCTAACAGACGGATTCTGCCGTGTTACTGGTTTAACGAGCTAAATCATAGGAAAAAATGTTAGAACATTGTGCAAACAACACATTTTCAGGCTTTATTGTTAGTAAAATTAGTATATATTACCAATATTCCGAAGCTGATAAGCAGAGGGGAGCATATACAGAAGATGCTTAACTGGTTCATGTTATAAGCTTAAACAATAGCAAAGTTCTGCCTTCTATATATAATATGAATCAGATATAGAGAGGGAAATATTATTTTGTGACGGGAAGTAATCGAGGTTACTCAAAGGCACATTTTATCATTATGATTGCACATACAAAATCTGGTGCGCGCAACACACAACTTTCACTTACCGCTTAACTTTGAATAGAAATTATTTTCAGCTAAAAAATCATAAATACCATTAAAATAACGAAAGTCCTATTAATTATATCACCGGTTGATTATGGATTGTACAATTCGTTGATTATAGATTGTACGATCCACTGATTATGAATTGTACGAATATTAATTATTAAACTGTTATTTTCCATTTCTAAGTTTACTAAGACGGAATTAAGAGATTTACATTGCCTGTCATGGAGAGGTCAAAAGTGATGATTGTAACTGGATTCTATTGGAATATGGCAAAGAGGAAATTTATTCTCCCAAAATCATTTCCACTCAACTACATCATGACGTTTCGGAATCCACTTTTATCTCCCATCTTCAGACTAGAAATTAGAAAATTATCGCTACCAACAATTTTATACAATGGAATTCCTTTTCTTCTATTTTCACCCTGGATTTTTTCCTGTAGAACTAGAGATCTTCACTGTGCTCTATTTTGTAATTTCTTCATTAATCCTAAGGGAGATACTTATTTTCGAGCTATATAAGTAAGAATATGTGTTACAGTAATTTATTCTCCCAAAATCATTTCCACTCAACTACTTCATGACGTTTCGGGATCCACTTTTATATCTCATCTTCAGACTAGAAATTAGAAAATTATCGCTATCAAAATCGTTCTTGATTAATTGAGAATTAATCAAGAAATTAATGAAGAAATTAGAATTAATGAAGAAATTATAATATGGAGCACAGTGAAGATCTCCAGTTCTACAGAAAAAAATCAAGGGTGAAAATAGAAGAAAAGAAATTCCATTGTATAAAATTGTTGGTAGCGATAATTTTCTAATTTAGTTATGTAGTTCTGCTCCGCCACTAACTGGGGAAATTCATCCTCCGTGAGGCCATAGACTCCAATTTTTCTCATCATTTCGGCCGTTAGTCCATCAAAGGCGGTGCAGTTGACTATGACATGCTCAGCAGTCTCCGGTACTCCACAAGTGGGGCATAGGGAATCTATGTCTTTTTCAAACTATTTAACTTAGAGCGGAAACCCCCATGCCCAGTAAGGAATTGAGAGACCCAGTAGTCCGGGAGAACCCACTTCGCATTCAACTTCGAACGGTGGGGAAATATTTTCTTAAAGTTGCTCCTTTCGAGGTAGTTACCCACTCATTAGGATTCCACTCATCTGTGGTATCCTCTCGGATAATCCTCTTCCATTTTCTTGGGTCTTCTGCAATCCTCACCCTAATATTCTCTGGAAGATCTGCTGAGCCTTTTCTTTTTAACTTAAATATCAGCAAGTCTTCTCGCAAGAGAAGGTCGAGAGGTACCCCTTCTGCTAAGATCTGCACCGCCTCGTGAGACACACTTCGGTATCACTTGGTGACACGCAACATACCTGTTCGTTGAATCGTCGCTAATCTGCGTTTCTGACGGTGTGAGAGATTCTGAGACCACGCAGGAAAGGTGTACCTCAGAATACCCACTATCATTCCATCGTAAATGATCCTCGTAGCTGGGTATCTGAGGTCCCAAAATGCACCCCCTAGGCGACTAAGTCCATTCAAGGCAAAGGCTACCCTATTTCCTAAGTAGTCCAAGTGAGGAATCATATTAAATCCTCTTCCAAACCTTATGCCAAGGTAGGTGACCACCTCACTCGGATGTACTCTCGTTCCGTGTATACACAGATTGATAGGGTGTGAACTATCCGTCTTTCCCTTCAGCAAGATCGCCTGGGTCTTTGATGCGGCCATTCGTAACTTCATCCTCTCACACCATTGCCCGACCAGATTGGCGCACCGCTCTACTTGTAGCTTTATTCCGGCTCTGCTGTTTGACGCTACTACTGCCGCCAAGTCATCGAAGTAAGCCATAGCAGGGAACCGCTCATCTTCGAGCACACTCAGCAACTCATCAAATAATATCTTCCATAGAGTCGGACCAAGGACTGATCCCTGAGGGCATCCCCTCTCTATGGAAGCTTCAGTTTCATAAGAGCTACCTCTGACCTTAACAAATCTGTCCTGGAGATAGCTATTTACGAAGGAGTATAGGTTGCTGAGGACATCGTACTTCTGTAGCTGATGAAGTGCTCGCAGACCGATATTGACAAAATCTGAGAAAGATTACTGTAAATGGCCCTGCAGCTTGGAAATGAGTTCTCTAGGAAAAAAAACTCAGAATAATTTCCGATTCCGGACAAATCGGTGACCAAATAATTAGTACATTCCTTCATGAAAACGTTCCCTACAACAGCTATTTTAATAAAAGAACAATACATTCTAATGGGAAATATACAAATTATTATCGTGACCAGTTTTATGATTCGCATGGATTCTTGAAGATTATAGTTGTTGAAGGTTGCAATGCGTTCAGATTTATTGAAACTAAGTAAAAACTGGGTCCGGAAGAAAACCCATATTTTCTTGTGCTCTAATAAAAGATGATTCGAAAGAATAAATGAAGTTTTTTTTTTTTATTAATAAATTTTCTTCCATCATGTATTTCACCTGCAAGACTCAGTTCGGAGTCAACAGGAACAAACTGCGAAAGGAGCAAAAGTCTTCGTATCTCACGGCGGCCCAAAAACTATATCATTCTTTTCTTTAAATAGATGTTTTTCAGGATCTTTTTTTCGGAATTATTTTTCCGACTGGAAAAAATCACTTTGTGCTGCTCACGATAATAACTTTTTTTACTTTCACTTACGTATATATGTAATCTATAGAAAGGGTAAGTATTGCGATCGCCAAAATTTTTTTATAGTACATTAGAAAATTGTAATATCAATGAGGATGAATTTTTCCAATATTTTTCATTTCTTTTAATAGGTACTTTTTGTCAATTTTTCGGATTTTTTTTTCCAACATACAAGGGAGGGCATGTCCCCTGACAGAATTCTCTAGTGCTGGTCATGATAATAATTTTTTTATGTTATATTAGGAAATTCATCGTCAATGAGGATGAATTTTAGGTTACTATAGGAAGCATGGCAGCAGGAGCTCAAACAAGCTTATGTTGGAGTACTGCAGTAGACCACAGGCAGATCTATAGGGGGCTTTCAGGGCTCTGAGGAGGAATTACAACATACATAGAAATGTTTAAGTTGCCAACTGATAAATAACAAAAACATATTTACTTTCCTTCCTACTATCATTTATACTTCATAATTATCACTCTATTAAATAGTTAACCAAAGTTTATACTTATTTCATTGGTATTCAAAATTTTAGACAGCTCTAAGAGATCAATAGAGTCAAATGTCTTTCTGAAATCTATAACTCAGAACATATTTGTATTCTAGTTTATACAGAACAATTTTAGAATCAGTTCATATGAATCTACACTGATAGTCTCAAATAATTTTATTGGAATTATTTTTCAGTCATCTTTGAGAAAAATTATTTTTGTTTGTTTGTTGTTGTTTATAGGCGTAAAATCCTCAGGTCATCAACTCCGAAAAATTAATTTTCATATCTGTTTGGGATAGTTAGAATCGATAAATACTTTAACACATTTGAAGAAGTGAGGTGGTCTTATTATAATTCTTCACATATTACAATCTGTTCTTGCCACTGTTTCTAAATTGGTAATAATTTTTGAAATAACTAGGACATTTGCATCACTAAGTAAAATTGGATAAGAAACTAGATGAAATTAATTAGGAATGAGATATTCAAGAATAAGTTATATAAAGTATAATTATTAATCTACAAATACACATGATCAAACAACCAATATATAACACACTTTTATTTTATGAAAAAAAGCTTTAATATATACATACATGTTAAGTAAAAATTAATGGGACATTAAATTTGTTTTATCTTCATTTTTACACCTTTTAAGGAGACAAAATGAAGCAGAGCACTTATAAACCTTCATCAGGTCAAAACCACATTTCTGATTCAATCATATGTGTATATATATATATATATATATATATATATATATATATATATATATATATATATATATATATATGTGTGTATTATTTTATGTTATAATGGCTTAGCTACATTGGTATTCACTACCATCATCAGTCTTAGAACTGTTCGTGTTTGTTTTAGCTTACTTAATCAATAATTCTGTCACTGTCATTCTAAAAATAAAAACAAATTAATATACAACTATAAATTAAAATGTGATAAAAACATTTGTTTACAGTTTTTTTGTTTAAAATAAATTGTCAAAACAAAACACCTTTATAAAAAAAATAAAGACAGAGAATAAAATCTGTACACAACAATAATATTATATACAAATAACAATTATTATGATCTAATTGTTAACTTTAAGCTTGGTTTGAACCTTGATATTATTTATATTATAAGATAAATAAAATAATCCCTATTTGAATGTCAGTCTCCTAAGATCAGTGGTATAATAAAAACTGAAAACATAAGTAATAAATATGATATGCCTAAAATAACTAAAACATATTATATAATATGTACATAAATAATAAAATAATCATATTAACTATAAACTATACAATGTATATATTATGAAAGAATAATATTAATAATAATATACCACTGAAAGTTCACCAAATACAGTTCATAAGAATGAAATGTTCAACAGATAACATCAATGAAATGAGTAACATAAGTAACGCTACAAACATATAATTATTAAAATATAGTTCAAGACATCTTATGTAGATAAATTTTACATTATTGAAAGAATAACAAATGTTAGTTGAAGCTATTCTATACGATGTTGACTTGATATGTAATTTCACTGCATTAACATGAAAGAAAAAATTATGTTCAACAAGAGTCAATCAAGTTTACAAGCTGCTTCCTATTGCTGAGTCCAAAGGTTAAGCTGACTTTACCTTACATCTAGTCTAAAATCTCTGATAAAGCTAGTAAAGATATATTTAGCTCTGAAATAACATTAATCTAGAACTGTTTCACTAAAAGACTGCTCAGTGACCAGGAATACATATTTTGAGTTTTGAATAATTTAACATTCACTCAGAAATCAACTTAAGTGAGTTAAAATTTTATAAAAAAGTTGAAAAGCTAAATCAAACAGAAATAGTTTAACTTATAGAAGCTTTATTTAAAAAAATAAATAAATAACAGTAAATTCATTCTATATATTTTGGGCACCTGACCAATTTTATTCCCACAAAAGGAATGCATAAATGAAATAAATGTTACTTTATAATCATTTAAGTTAATAGAATACAAATTAATTAATTCTCCATCTCCTGCTTTAATTTTAAATATTCAATCTGAAGTAACTATTAGACAAAGAAAACATAGATCAACACAGATGCACTGATAATTTAACATTAATTTTGAAATATTTATATTTAAACCTCATACTAGTAATATTATATATTAAACATTACATATACAGCAATTGTAGTTTATATAAAAATTTGGCATCACAATAAATAATAATTCTGTATCAGAATCCATCTGTTGAACATTCATTCATATAAGATATATTTTAACAACTTATTGAGAAAATAAAAGTATAAACCAACAAAAAAGCACCAAAGAAATCATCACATTTTCATACCGTACTTGACATACAAATATTAGAAATGTAAGTTTGTAGAAGCTGGTTTAAAAATATTAATTGGGTTAGAGAAAAATTTGAGAAAAGTGGAAAGTTACTCATTACCTTTTCTGATTCGCATTTAACACTAAATCCTAATGTATGCCCAAATGTTATTGTTTTATCCTTTCAATAATCGAATCACTTGGTTAACTGAAACATCTAATTCTTTTTATAAAATTATAATTACCAAATTGATAATTATTATTAAAACATTAATAGAAATAATCAATTACAGCTGCTAAAGCTATACATTTGGTGCAAAGTAATGAGGTGAAGGTATGTTTAATGAAGAGATTTCACAGATGATCATAAAAATATTCTGTACACTCAAAGAAGTAAAAACTAGAGCCCAGTAGTATTCATTTCATTTAGGTCTGATTCTGTTACAAGTAGGAAAAATTAGCTGCACAATGGCACTTGGTTGGTATTGCAAATTATTATATTTTTTGTTGTGTACACAAACTGATTATTTTATAAAATGAATGTAATTTTTTAAAAAAATGATACGGTTCATTTAGACTAGCAGTGCTTTATGAATGAAAAATAACTCCAAAAATAATGTGATACAATCACTAGATTAACTAGGAATCCAATCACAATATATCCTCCATGAAAAGTAAAATAATATATCAAAAATTTAGAATTGCTATCTTCATTTAATGCTAATCATATATTTTCTTTACCTTCAATGTTAATATTATTTTTTCTTTAGTCATTTTTATTTTCTCACAGAGAAAAAGGACTCAACAGTGAAAAAAATCTCACTGCTTATGAGAAACAATATTCTCTTATATATTTCAAATAAAATAATTCTCTTTTTTTCTTTGGTTTCAGAGAATATATTTCATCAAAGCATGAATAACATTGCTTCTTTTTTCTTAATTGTTTTTCTTAATAAACAAATGCATACATGTCTATAAATACATAAATTATTTAAACATAAAAAAAATAAAGCAATTAATTATGAAATATAAAGGCTAAATTAAGCATTAAAAAAATATAAGTAGTCTAAGTACAAGGATCCCGCATCTATTGCACCAATATTTTTGGGTAACCTTTGTTTATCTCGGAAATTTTTTTGAACAAATCAATAGTATTAACAGAAATAAATAACTATTGCAAATGAGAATATATTTTAAATAGCAAGGAAAAATGAAATTCGCTCTACCTCTCCAAAAAATTGTACCAAAAGACAAAAAAAAAGAATCAATATGACCAAAACAAAGTGTTATGCAAGTTGAATAATAATCAAAAAGTTTTATATTCGAAAATCTAAAAGCATGTGAAAGAAAAGTGAAGATTGAGAATAGTGAATAATGTAAATGGTCTTGAATTAAAACTGTTTATTTAATTGCTTATTTAGATTGTTTATATATATAATAATAATAATAATAATAAGGCTTAGCGAACCCGAAGGTTCGATGCCAACACCACCAATTATATATATATATATATATATATATATATATATATATATATATATATATATATATATATATATATATATATATATATATATATATATATATATATAAATATATAAAAATACTTTGATGATTACTTTTCTTTAAATATCATTTCACAGTTTTATAAGAGAACTCGGATAAAAAAATTAACACAATTTAAAAGTTGTTTAGGTCAATATTTAGAAATTCTTGAATTTAAAATTTTCCAAGAAATTTGTAGGTATAAACAGAAAATTTTGAAAAATCTTATTTTGGAATGCACTTTTTTCAGTTATTTTTTATAAATGACACATACTTCATTCATCGTAGCCATTCCTATATTTATTAGAAATCCTCAAATTGAAGCTTTTTCAATATCAAAGCAATATTCAAGAGCAGTCCAGATCTGAGCCTAATTTAAATAAGTAAGAAATAAGTCACCAAGGTAAAGAAGAAGTCCAACTATTATCTATAATTAAGAATTTTTCTAAAAACTCATTGATGAGTACTAAAATTTATTCTAATATTGCAAAATAGACAACTGAAGGAAACTCATCCAATTAAAATTTAAGCTGGAACAAAAAAATTGATTAAGTTTGTTCTAATTATTAGTCTTCATATTTCTTTAACATGTAGCTTCAATCAGACTTGGACTTTCTTTCACATGAACACTACTAATTATGGCAAAAAATTGCACAGATAGTAAATGTTACTTAACAAGGAATCAGGGAAAATAAATAAAGGTGACCACTTTTTTGCATAAATTGTGATAAACAAAAAGAGTGGTTACATACATCACTATTAAAATTAACAATTTAAAAAGTAAACATACATGAATTTGTCAGATTTGATATCTAAAAATTGATATTCTTGTTTAAAAAATTAAGAAATAAATATGAAGGATCGCGGGAAAAACCAATAAGTAATTTTTTAATTGAATTATTGGTATACGACGAATCAGAATGAAAAATTGCATTCTTCCAGGCAGTTAGGAACATTAGATTAATTCATCAAATTTATTACCTCACGTCATAACTCCCTATAATAATGCACCTTCACATGCAGAATCTATTGATGCCAAAAACTTAATTTTCTCTTTTAAAAGACACCTGCTTTTTCCTCAGACCCTTTATATATAGAATCCGTAGAAATTCAAAGGCTACCCATAGGTAATATATAATATAATATACTTAATTTCATAGTAGCAATTCTTAAATAATATTTCCCTTAGATAATCTCATAAAATATATATGCATAAATAAAGTAAGTTTATTTGGTTTATTGATAAATGGTCAGTTTTCATTTTTGGATTCGTTGCTAAGATAAATAACTGTAATAACATTAACAAAACTGTACAAAAGATAATAATCATGGGGAAATAATTGTTCGATGTATGAATAAATAAATCAAAAAATAGAAAGAAAAAAAAAAGAATGGCATGTGAGAAAAAAATATTAAAATTAAATCATTTTAAGCACCAATAAATAGTTCCATTTAACCTAAATACTATTTTTATTTTGTATATATAAGAGAAAAAAGAGGTTACTTTTTAAAAAATAAAAATTATCTTCTTATAAAAACTGAGTATTACAATACAATCATGTCACAATACAAAAAAAATTTCTTTTTCTTATTAGACTGTATTCTTATCTTTGGATTAGTCATTGAATCTATTTGTACACATAGCAATCTTATTAATTTACACAATTTAAATTGTATGTCATCAGTTTTATTAAATCCTTAAACAAGGATTGAAAAAAACAAATAAATTATTTAACAACCACAAACATTATTAGCAGAAGTCATGAAAGTGTTAATGTATTTATACATAGAGTAAATTATGATTGGTACCCTAACAATATTAGTTTGAAACAAAATCTCCAATGCAAGATATTTTACATAAATATAAAATAAAAAGTTATGTATTAAAAACTCATACCTAATTGATTCATTTATCAGCTGAAATTAAATAGAGCTCACTTTTTAAAAAAATAAATTGTTTTGTACATATATGAAAAAAAATTAAAAAAGAAGATTAAATATGAAAATTTAATGTGGGGAATATCGTTAGCAAAATGCATGTCACAAAGGCCTATTGTTGTATTAAAATAAGCTTCAGCCAAGAAAATATTAGAACATTATACAGCAGGCTACCAAAGGGAAACGTTACGCTTCTCTTATTGCAAAGAATTAGCTTAGTCAATTTGACTGATCCTTTCGGCTACAAGCCTGCTATTGATAAAAGTTAAAGAAAAGGAGATATCTTCAGCGATGTTTAAACAGGATCGAGAGGCTCCTTAACATCTGTCTTTAATAGGTACAATTTGAAAATTTAAGTGCCAGGATTTAGCTACTAGGAGTCTCTGCCGGGTTTACTATGACCTGTACAACATATCCTGGGCTGATTTTTGCATCTTCTATGTGCAACTTATCTCCAAGCAGTTTGCCACCGAAAAACCACCTTTGACGAGATGGCTCCAGACCTTCTTGAAACTGAAAAAATAAGGTAACGATTTTCATCATTTTTTTGTTCTATAGAGTAAAATCTGCAATAAAATTAAGAACTAAAAATATAGATTAGATAAATGGATCTCTCACAACTTGGCTATTGAATTAATAAGACAAGATAAGTTTTATTACTTTTAAATTATATTTATGTGTACACAATATTTCAATGTATGTATCGATAATGATTAATCATCATCATGAATGGCTCTACAACTCTTGAAGAGTCAAGGCCTCCCGCAATTTCAACCGCCAGTCCTCTCCAAGTAATGCCTCTGCCTTCCAGTTGTGAACACCAAGGATACTTCGGGCGTCGGCTTTCACTCCATCAGCCCATCTGAGTCTCGGTTTGCCTACCCGCCTTGTGGCGAAGATCCGCTCATCCATCAATTTCCTTAACACATGTTGTTTAGACATACGGTATAGGGTAAACATACAAAGAATGGGTCCTGCCCTTCTCAACCTGCCAATTTTCATTAGCCTCACAACATTGGCTTCTTTAATATAGCTGCATCAGCTCATCGTTGGATCGCATTTGTCGTTCCTGATTAATATTTATTATTGGGCTGAATATTCTTCTTAGCACACGACGATCAAACCGAAGAAGAGCTGTTTCTTGGGCTCTTGATATTATCCAGCACTCCGACCCATATATTAGTACTGGTCTGATCAGAATTTTGTACAAGAGCAGCTTGGTTTTACGAGAAATCACTCTACTTTTGAGATGTCCCTGGAGAACAAAATAAGCTCTATTTGCGTCCATAATGCGCCTCTGTATTTCTGGATTCATATCGTTATTTACATTAACTTGCGAGGCAAGGTATATAAATTCCGAGACATCTTCAAAAGTCATCCCTCCGATTTCTACATTTGCCTCTCTGTGGCCTCCATCCTTTGGGTCAGCCCGCATAAACTTTGTTTTTTTCTCATTGACCTTTTAAGTCAATTCTCACTACTGCTCCTTGTAGTGCTAAGAAAGCATCTTTTATAGCTGCCCATGTGCTTCCAACCAATACAATGTCATCGGCAAACCCTAGTAATTGCACTGAATGATTAAAGACCGTCCACCAATCTGAATTTGGGATCCTCTAATGGCACATTCGAGGGCAATGTTATAACGATTAATGATAAGCTGAAATTCAGATTGAAAGTATCAGTCATTTTAAATAGGTTTCAGTAAAAGGAGAAATTTATGAGATAAAATAAAGTAGTGTTTTGGAATTTTATTCGATTAATTGTACAGTATTTAAATTTAATGTAAAATTAATTTATATATATTTTTAATTTTATTGTTTATTATTTTAAATAATTATAAAATCAAGTGTGTCAGGGAACTGGCAACGTATGGATGTTAGGTTTTTTAGATGCACAGAAAAAAAAAAATTTAAATGGAAACCTGATTTCCTTCATTCAAAACATACAACATTGAAATAAAAAATATCATTTAACATTTAAATAAAATGGGTGGACTATGAACTACACCCTAACCTGCTCGGCCAGCACGCCCTCTTTAGTGATAGATATGATCATTTCTATTTTGTATAAATATCTGAGTATCATTAAACACACTTTTCCTTCACTTAACTATGCATGAAACATACATAGTAAGGGAAATATATATATTAATTTATTATACACATATAGTGAAGACATTTTTCCCGATATCTGGGCTGAGGTTAAGCTAAGAAAGAGGCTGAGCCAGTTGCTGTTCTCAAGCCAGGTATAACAGAGGTTACTGTGAAATCGTACCACCCAATATGCCTCATAAACGTAATGGGGAAAGTACTAGAAAGTTTGATGCTGTAATCAACGTCTGAAAGATGTAATCAACTTGCTCTCTCGTGATCAGTTCTGAGGTCGAAAAGGACAATCGACAACAGATGCTGTTAACCAGCTCATATCTACAGCTAAGGACTCACCCTCTAAATACTTAGCAGTCTTCTCCTACGATGTTGCAGGCACGTACGATAATATGTGGTGGCTTGCAATAATGGATGAGCTAAAGAAATTAATGTGCCCTAAAAATATATACATACATACATCTTCAGCTCTATAGTCTAGTCCGGGTCCTGGCCTCCAGAAGAAACTGTCCCCACCAGTCTCTATCGCTGGCCATCGTCCACCAGCTCGATGCTCCCAGCCACACTGCATCCCTTCCAACCTGGTCTAACACCATCTTGTCCATGGTCTTTCTACTTTTCTTTTTCATTTCTTTGCATGGTTCTTATCTGCTTGGAAATGCTATCTTCAGCCATCCTTTGCACATGAACAGCCCAACAAAGCCTGCTGATCCAGATAAATTTTACTGCTATGACATCCTTATGCTTTTCGTACAGTTCCCGGTTGTGCCTTATTCTCCAGGTGCCATTTTCATATGCTCAATTAGGATATGATCTATCTGATTTCCTGTGTTGCCATTCGGAGAAGTCCACATACCCTAGTGTACTTCTTTGTGAATAAACAGTATTTCTCCTATAACTAGATTCTGGCTAACAGCAAAATTCAGTAGTCGGAAACCATTGTCTGAATAGTCTGAATGCAATCCATGCTTCCGGACATTACTGCATAAATGGTCCTTTCATATTTTGGCGTCCAGAAATATATACAGGCTCACACTATCATTTTTGTCAAAGCGCTCTGTTTACAATCAACTACTGGGAAAGAGAATAGCAAGACTGGTTCTGAGGGGTTATGCTCAGAGATCAGTTTTGGGACTTCCTCTATGGAATAGAAACATGAACCCTCTCCTTGTTAATTTGAGAGATGCAGGGTGCGCGCCACCTGCTTACGTAGATGACTTTGCTGTTGGGGTAGAGACGAGATCATGCCAACCTTTGGAAACAAGGGGAGTGGAAATCACTGACATTATCTTGCAATGGTGCCAGGAAAAAAAACTATTTGCTAACTACCAGAAGACTCAACTCCTATTTTTGAAGGGAGAAATGGAGGGGTTCCTTACCAGAGTAAAGTTGGTAGATGTTATAATAAAACCATCTCGAAAGGTGAAGTTTTTGAGAGTACTACTAGGCGAGAGATGTGGTTACTACTAATCACCTTAAGGAAATAAAGAGCAAAACTATTCTTTGTTACAGCTGTCTCGACACGATAGCAGGAGAGAGAGAGAGTGACAGAGAACAAATGTTTCCTCCAACGAACGTAGATCTCTTCACCTTTTCCAGTACCTCTGTCTCATTCAATCTCAAAAAAACATCTGACTCTCTCTCTTCTCACTGCCTCATGAGCGCGCATCCACTACCACATAAATTAATTTATGTATGAGAATTAATTAATTTAATTAATAAATTTATGTATGAGATAGTAGAGTTTTGAGTTTAAAGTAAGTCCCTGGTGCCACACTTTATCAAATGGCTGGACAACTTCCATAAACCGGTCGGATGTGTATTGTTTTTGCTCTAGTGCTCCAGCAATGTAGTCAAAAACTCTGTGTAATTGTTGTATTGTTGAATGGAACGTATGAAAACCAAACTAATGGTCAGGAATTATATTATGCTCCATCCGTATGTCAACCAATCTTTTGTATATTAATTTTTCTAAAAGTTTAGAACATATTGAGAGACGACTTATCAGTGGGAAGGATGAGGAATTGAAAATGTTTTTGTCGTTTTTGTGTATCATTTTGATGTGTGAATATTTTCATTGAAGTAGGAATTCACTTTTCCTCAGGATACAGTTGTATCTAGTTGTAAAGAACATCAGTGCTTTCCTGGGCATTTGCTGAAGCACCTCGGCAGTTATTAAGTCATAACCTGGTGCTTTTCTTTTAGGTAGATGTTTGATTTTCTGTATAACTTGATTAAGGATTTTTTTTTTTTTTTTTACTTGGCATAGACCCATCACTAGACTCATGGTCAAATATTACTAGGTTAACTATCTCAAAGCCACCATGCTTCCTTTCTAGCTTAGCACCATATAAATAAAATAAAATTCTTCTTTCTTTATATATATATATATATATATATATATATATATATATATATATATATATATATATATATATATATATTACAAGCTTTTGTTTTAAATACTCATCCTTGTGATATGTTCTTTTAATTAAAATCCAATTGTTCCAATCCAGGGAACCAAGTTTTTGCTTGAATTTATTTCTTAATAAATTCTTATTAACATGTATCCTGTCAGTTAATAATGATCCAACAATTACATCCCAAATTCTTTAATCACACATCACAAACCTTGAAGAATGGTGTCAAAACTGGAGGATTAAAATAAATTCCAATAAATCCCATCAAATCACCTTTACCCTTCGTCGTAAACCTATGACTTGCTGTCCTATAGTATCCTTTAATAACACCCCACTTATCCCTGTAGAACAAATCCGATACCTAGGACTCCAGCTGGACAAACGTCTCACTTGGAATCCTCATACAAGACTGAAACGACAAGAAACTGCTCGACATTTCCGCTTACTCCAACACTTACTGGACAAACGCTCTAAACTTCCAATTAATTACAAACGACTCATATACATGACTATAATAAGACCTATTTGGACTTATGGAGTTGAGCTATGGGGCTCCACTAAACCATCAAATTCCTCTCGTATCCAATCCAAAATCCTTCGTAAAATCCTCAATGTTCCTTACTTTGTTACAAATAAAATAATCCATAAAGACCTCAATGTTCCATATGTTTCCGATTTGGCCAAATCCAGATACCTATCCTTCCATAATAAACTTCATAACCATCCGAATCCTCCTGTTTCTAACGTTGCTTCCTCTTCGATTCCTGATAACCCTCCGAGGCATCTGAAAAGAAGATGGCCTCGTGATCTCCTCATGTAGACAAATTATTAGAGTGCTATCAGTGAGTTGTTTCTCAACAAGCGTGTTTCATGTGATTATACTCCTCTGTACACATTTACTTGATGTATTCATACTAATACAGTTGTAAATATCATAACAAAAGTTTAAAAAAAAAAAATTTAGATTTAGTCCACTTGCATGTATAAATATTTTTTAATTCAATTATAATGTGTTTCATATTTATTGCATGGAATTAATTAAAAACCATTCATTTCTACTTTCTCATTGGAAAACAGTGAAGGTTAGTATGATTTCAGAGACTTATGACACGATGCATTTCATAATATTTTATTTTATGATATTTCAAGAGAGACAACACGGCAAAATTCCATTTAATATATCAATGTATTAAAATTATATTGATCTCATCACATCAGCTTCCTTTGAACATATAAGTAGTTAATTCTTTGTTGAATGAAATGTCATAAGATTTGGAACAATATTTAATTATCAGCATAAATAAATAAAACTTTCTTTTTTTATTATAAAATAAATTAAGACAAAAAAAAACAGGCATACTTAAATACAGTATTTACAATCATGAAAGGGAACTGCATGTCAGGTTTGTCTCTCCAACTAAAAAGGGAAAATCAGGACTCAAGGAGATCCCTGCACTACTCCCTCAACAGCATCCTAGTGCTAAAGCCAGAGGAGATTGAGCAAGAGCAATTTAGCCACATCACTAAAGTCTTGAGTGGAGAATCCAGCCAAAACTCCAATATAATAATAATAATAATAATAATACTTTATTTATTCTGGGGCGAGTCCCTTTAGAATATAGAAAGACAATAATGTGGCCTAAGGAGCCTTAGAGATACATAAACAAAAATATAGAGTAATTAAATAGTCAAAATAAAAAAAAAAAAATAATAGAAAAAATTATAAGTTACTTACTTATTTAGATCAGTTAATAATAAAAAATAGAAAATTGAAAATAAACATGAAATAAAAATAATGAAGAACGATCTAATGATTCATATACATATTTACAGTAGTAAATATTTACAATTTTATGGGGACTGGATGGATAAGAAATGATTGAACAGGCAGGATTTAAAGGTATGAATGGCTTTGGATTGACGGATGTGGGGAGGGATGGAGTTCCATAGGAATGAGGATCCGATAATGAACGACCTATCTATATTGTAATGATTTTTAATTATCAAGTTATCACATTCAAAAAATAAGTTAAGAGTTAAAATAGTGGAAGGAAGGATGCAAAGTTGTCTGTCAGTTCTAGGGAGCGCTCCAGTTTACATCTCTACAGCCATTAGAAAAGATGAACCGGGTTAAGAACACCTTTAGTTGACGGAGCAGCCTACGTTTGGAACTACCATAAAGACAGTCCAATCAAACAGTATATTATATTTTCTTGTATAATAATAAGATTATATTCATTTGATAAGATATAAGATATATATATAACATTATTATGTTCATAAATGTTCAATTTATTAAATAGAATATTAAGTCTATCGATCTTGTTTGTTTCATCCTTAGAATTCACAGTTCATGAACCAGTTAAGGCCTCAGCGTCCAGTAAATTTATAATTCAATATTTTTAGTTTAATACATTTTTATAAAAATCAGAACAATATACATACTACAAAATGTCCCGTGGTCACTGCCATTTTACCTTCCTGGAGGATTATAGGGATGTGTGGTGTTAGCTAGATAGGGATTATGCAAGGGGATTGGGATACATAAGATTCTAGTGAAATTTAGAGAATTTTTCCTTGAAAAGGTCTAGGACAAGTGGGATGTTAAGGTAATAGTGTAGGATACATAGAACTTGTTAGTTACATGGTTGAACGGAGCATCGACTATAGTTCGAAGGACTTTGGACTGAAAGGATTGGATGTGTTTGATGTTAGAAAATGTTGCTGTTCCCCACAGTTCTAGTCAGTAGGTCCAAATAGGGTTCAAGATAGTGATGGGCAAAATCGTTCTTTTTAAGGAACTGATATCTTTAGTTCAGTTCATCTTATTGAACTAGTTCATTAATTCACTCCGATTTCAGCAATACTGAAGCAATATCCACTATTTTAACTCTAAACATATGGTACTAGATCTAGTACCATCGTGTTACAGTAGATGACAAAAGTTGTAGTTCACTAAATGAACTATTACTGTCGACATCTACTGTAATACAGATGGTACGTACTAAATATGTGAGATCCTCTGCTCCAATTTTAATATATTTTCAGTAATAACCATCTGTATATTTGAATACATATTTATGTAATAAAATCTAATCACATAAAATTTATAACTTCATCGTTCTATGAAATAATACTAAATTATCAAAAGTACTCACCACGACTTATGAAATTAAAAAGACAATAACAACAATGCACGTAATTAGTTGTTTCTAATTAGAATAATGAAATGAAGCTCAAACCATTCTAAATAAAATTGAAACTAGAGACCTATTGAACTAGAAAGAGAGAAAGAGGTTTCGATCTTCTGAACTAGCTAGAGTTCATCGAACTAGAGAACTAAATTAGTTCCTTTAGGTCTTGGTATTCCTAAGTGAACTGTGAACTAGCTAGTTTAAATGAACTACAACTGGCACCATCTACAGTAACAAGGATGGTACAAGATCAGTGAGATTACCTGCTCCAATTTAAATATATTTTCATCATCATCATAGTTGGTGCAATAACCCGTTAACGGGTCTAGGCCCCCTCCAAAAGTCTCCGCCAGTTGGCTCTATCTGTTGCTGCAGCTCTCCAGTTCCTAATGCCAAGGAGATCGCGTGCGTCCACTGTGACAGTCAGCTCACCTGACATTTGGCCTACCCACTCTTCGTTTGCCATGAAGCTCTTCAGCCAATGTCCTCTTAGGGGTCTCGTCCTCCTTCATCCTTGCAACGAGGTCCGCCCATCGAAGTCTCCCTTTCTTGATCCACTTGTTGATATCAGGATCTCTGTACAGTCTTGAGAGTTCCTGATTCTTCCTCCTTATCCAGGTGTCTCCCTCTAGAACCGGGCAAAATATTCTTCTCAATATCTTCCGTTCAAACACCAGAAGAAGGTACTCACTGGCTCTAGTGAAGGCTCAGGTCTCTGACCCATACGTAAGTACCGGACAAATCAGGGTCTTATATAGGCCGATCTTGGTCTTGTTGGAGAGATGTCTGCTTTTGAAGTATTTTGCTAGCCCAAAATAGCTTCGATTGGCTGCGACAGTTCTTCGGTTGATCTCCTGGGATATGTCATTTTGAGTGTTTATTTCTGAGCCCAGGTATAGGAAACTTTGCACCCTCTCAAATCTATATGGCCCAACTTCAAAAAAACCTGTCCCTACCTCTGATGGTCCTATTCTTAAATACTTTGTCTTTGCTTCGTTGATGACCAAGCCAAGAATTTTGGTATCTTGTTCTAGAGCCAGGAATGCTTTTTTTAGGGCACGCTCAGATCTGGCAGCTATGTCAAAGTCATCTGTATACCCCAGCAACTGGACCGCACTGTTGAATAAGGTGGCCCGTGTTTGGATCTTTGATCTGCGTACTGCTCGTTTCACCACCAAATTAAAGAGAAGGCATGCAAGAGCATCTCCCTGTCTCACGCCGATGTTTGTGGCAATAGGTTCAGAGAGGTCAGATCCGATACGAACCACGCTGTTCGACCCCAACATGGTCATTCCCACCAGACGAATCAGCTTCCTGGGAATGCTCATTTCTTCTATAGCGCCTGATAGAGCTCAGGTCGGGTTATGCTATCATATGCAAACTTGAAATCCAGAAAGAGGTGGTGCGTAACCATCCTATATTCCTTGGCTTTTTCCAGAATCATTCTCAGGGGAAGATCTGGTCCGTGTGTTGACTAACCCCTTCTGAATCCAGCCTAGTAGTTTCATATCTCTCTTTCAGCATGGGGAGTGAGTCTATCGAAAAGGATGTTTGACATCACCTTGTAGGCACTCGAAAGGAGGACAATACCCCTGTAGTTGTCGCACTCCGTTTGGTCACCCTTCTTATGAAGTGGACAAATAACAAATAATTCCTTGTCTCCAAATTTGTGGCATCCTTTCTTCTTCCCATATTGTAAGGATGAGGTTGTGGAGTTCCTTTATAAATTCCTCGCCACCATAGCGAATCATCTCCGCTTGTAAATATATTTTAAGTAATAAAAATCTGTATAACTGACTTCTGATCAATATTATTTAATAAAATTCATATTAATTACCTATTTTTGGTGTATGTTTAGAATTATAAAAAAAATAAAAGGAACGCAACATTTCTGTCTTCATCCTTTGAAATATTAATATGTTTAAAAAACTGTCAGTCCATAACTTCTGTTAAAGTATTTTAACTTACCTAATATTAAAAATACGATCATCAAAAATTATTTTCAATGATATCAAATCCTTTTTTTAATCTCCGTTTCAGTATAAGGACCATATGCCTTGGCCTTCTCTTCACATTTCCTACAGAAAACAGCAACAACTCCTATAATTTTATTTTTGTGGTAGTTCACGGGAACTATAGTTCACCAAAAATAAGACCGATCTTCTCAGTTCCTTTTTGTGAACTAGATGATTTGAACTAGTTCGTTCACGAACTGCTCATAAGTAGTTCACGATTGTCATGTAGATCAGTAATTTGTTGTCTATTTAAAGTTGATATTATCTAGTCAGTAATTTATATAGTTGGCTATATCATCGGTTAAGTTATTGTCTTTTGAGTCGTCGGTTCAACCTTAGTCTTCAGTTTATCTGAGAAGGGAAGTGGTATAGAGTTAAAAAAATATTGGTGGATTGGATTTATGTAGGTGTGTGAAAGTGATATGCTTACATTTTGAATCATTTACTTTAATAAGTCAATTACTATACCAACGTTCAATTGGAGAGAGAGAGATGCCTTTGTAGATTGAAGGATACTATTTCAGAATCTGAGTTGGATGATAGGACGGCAGTGTCATCAGCAAATGTTGCCAGGAAGATATCAGGTTATTAGGATGGATAGGGATATCAGCAGTAAAGGACAGGACCCAAAATGCTAGATAGAAGAACACCAGCCTCAACTGAATAGCAACTGGAAAATCCTGTACCGAAGTGAACAGCAAACAACTCCAAAGGTGCTATCAGAGACAGAAGCGGAGGACTAGGTATAACGACTGGGGCAGAAGAGTTTTAGCTTGAAAAGCAGCCTGGCATGCCATACCCAGTTAAAAGTTTGTGCTATATCCAGAAATTCACCCAAGCAATATTTTTTGCTTTCTAGAGCTGAGGAAAAATGATCAACCACTGCTAGTCCTTGTTGGATTATGGAGTATTGTGAATGAAACCTGAAGTGATGGGAAGGAAGATTTTGGGATTTTATAAAGGGTAGAGATAGGTGAGTAAGGAATGTTGAAATTATAAGGGTGAAAACTATTGTCAGGATTGTGTCAGTATGGTCATAAAGGGAATGTCCTTACCATCTCTGATAAATATAGACAGATAGATAGATCATAGATAAATAGATAGATAGACCATCTCTGATAAATATTATTAGTTAATAAAGACTTTCAGTGAAATAAATCCACTTATTTCCAAAAAGTTGCTATACCTGTAACTTTCTTTTCGCAGTTCCAATAGTATCAGTTGTGAAAATGGGCAGTTTAACATCCTGGCATGTAGATGAAAGTCGCAGTTTAAGTGTTATTTCAGTGCCTCCTTCAACAGGCTCTGTAAGAAAATAATAAATGTTACATGCAGAAACAATCAATTATTGAAAAAAATGAAACATAAAATAGTTTCAATAAGGAAGAAAGTTAGTTAATATGTCAGTCAACATGAAGTCATATAAAGTTATGTAGCGATTTTAGACCTCCAAGTAGCAGAGCATTAGGAAACTAATTTTTTTTTTTTTAAATTAACATTTAAGGTTCTCTTCTAAATTAATAGTTTAGTTATAAAATTCAAGAATAGCCTCTTAATCTACTTCCAAATAACATTCATTCCGACTTATTTTAAGAGAAGGTTATGATGTGCTGAAAAAATTGTTATTTTACATATATCTTTATTTTATGTTGCCTACTACATTTGGTAATTGAAATTCCTGACTTTTTCCAAAAATTCTGTATTTCACATATATAAGAATAAATTAAAGAAACATCTAATTATAAATTGATTTACTTCTTTTCCAATATTTGGCTTAATTTAGTCATTATTGGCCTTTTAGCTTATACCACAAGAAACATCTGCCAAGTAAAGCCAGTATAGCTTCCTCACCATTTTCATTGGCTGAACAATATCTATATTTCAAAATCTATAATTTTTCGTAGGAGATAAAACCTCCGGGAGAAGCCATTTTGGAAATACAGTAATTCCTTAACATTCACGGGTTTCATATCCATCAGCAAATACTAAAATGCGAAATAATTCTACTTTTCCAAATTGCATATTGATAAATCGTAATTAAAAAAAAAAATCGCTGTACATACTGAAGATGTAAATCACTAGTGTTAGTAAAAAAAGTTGTATGTAAAAATTAAGTGTTTTAAGGAGAGTATAAAACTAATTATTTCTTTATAATTTATTAGTGTAATTAATTTTTCTCTACTATTTTCCATAGTACCAGACTACCTATATCAGTTGCATACTACAAATGCCACATTTAGCACCAATAGAATAAAAATGGAAAATTGTTACATACATCCTTTTACACTAACAGTAGCAATGTATACTTATAGGTGTTTTCACTAGTAAAATGAATAGAACAAAAAATTCAACTTTTTGTTTGTTCAGAGTTAACAAGACCAATATTTTCTCTCAGTCAGAACAGAACTAATTTAAGCTGGAATATAAAAATATGATTGAAATTCGCCCAACTTTGATGATTAAGGAGGAAATCAAGATCATGAACAAACAGCTAGTAGAGTTTCAACTCAAAAGAAACAAACAATTTTTTATTACTAACTAAAAAAGTAAAAACTAATCAAAATTTACTGAAAATTACATGAAATCTAAGCAAAGGCAGTAAGTGCCATGCTAGCAATATTTGAAATGGACTAAACAATACAGTATAAATCAACATTTTGAATAAAATCTAAAATATTATAACCTCATAAAAATATTGTATTAACCAAACCCCTATTCCATGTGACAATGCCTTCCACATTTCACAGCCATTATATTATTAATAGTTATTTATATTAATTTTAATTATTAAATTGAATTAAATTAAATTGGTAATAGACAATTTCTGAATTATTTTCCAAATTTCCTCCAAGTCTGGATCAAATCGAACTAGCCGTTTTCAAACTATAGGCATATCAAATAATACTTTTACTGATCCGAAAGCGAAAGTCTTTTTTTTGAGAGTAATGGATAGAATTTGATGAAATTAATACTTACCCAATTATCTGTCAAACATTCTTTAACTTCCCTCTAAATTTGAGCTAAATCAAACTAGTGGTTTCAGAGATATAGATGTATTAAGGAAAACATGTTTGCGCATATATAAGAGAAAGTAGATGAAGAAATTCAATAAAACTGATACAGAATCATTATTTTACCAAAACCCATCTTTCATTCAACTCAGAGCAAAATCGAACGAGATGTTTCAGAAATATTGGCATATCTATGAAAACACATTTACGACATTATCTGGTGGAACAAATGTATAGTAGATAGATGAAGAGAGTATTTTATGGAACTGCTAGAAGGGAACAGGGTCAGTTCTGATGAGATTCATAGAATAATGAAGGTTCATCATGACGAAGACGATTTTATCAGCAAGGAAGGATTATAGGAAGGAATTGGCAAGTTATCAGGGAAAAAATCACTCTGGAAATACCGCTGTACATAGGCAGCAAAGGTGTAGGAATAATTCTCTAATGCCTTTACAAGTAAGGAAATAAGAGGAAATAGCCTTCGAGACATATCCTTGTTCAGTGTGCTGATAAGCTCAATAATCAGCAAAGCTAGAATAAATAAGAAGAATTGTCGTTTGCCAGAGTGACATGGATTCATAAATTCAAAGTGCAAATAGCAACTGTGGTCATTGTGAGGCAGGTTGTAGACAAGTCCATCAGAAAAGGGAAATAGCTCACTAATCTGCTAAGTGAATCTGGAAAAGATCTTAGAAAGAATCAGAAAGGATAACATGGAACGAACTCTCCAGGAAGAACCCTTTGCGCAAAATTATTTTCATCAGAATAAACCTTCATCATCTAATCCGAACTGACCCAGCTCTCTTCCTTCTAGTAGCTCCATAAAATACTCTCTTCGCCTGTCCAATATAGATTTGTTCTGCTTCCATCATTATCCTTGTTTTCTTTTCACAGATTTTGGAGAATAAATTGTTTCCTCATTCGCTTAATTTTTACTAATCTTCTGGTTAACTTTTGAGACCAAATAATTGCAACGATTTTCGGATACCTATAAGAACATTTTGCTTTGTGTCTTTCCATCTTTTAATTTTGCGAATAGTACGAGAGCCCATGCAAAAATATTGACATTATCTGAAGAAAAGTTTGAAAGCATTCTTTTAAATATTCATAATATTTATATTAATAAAATGAGAATTTGCCAGTTGCACCATGCTACCGGAAAAAATGTTGATTAATTTAAAGAATATTAGACCAGTAACTTGAGGATCTAAACAGAAAATTTATTGGGAAAATGAAGAAAAAGTTTTTATTTTTTTTAACTTGCATATATGGGTTTTAACACATGAAAAAAAGCAACACACAACTTTCACTTACTCTTTGAACTTCGCTCAACTTTGAATAGAAATTATTTTCTGGCTATGTTGGGTTATTATAAAATTTTTGAATTGCATTTTTAACTGAGCTAAAGCTAAAAGATTACAGCTAACAAACCATAAATACTATTAAAATAACAAAAGTCCTACACCGGTTAATTATGGATTGTACGACTATTAATTATTAAACTGTTATTTTCCAGTGCAAAGTTTATTAAAACGGAATTAAGAGATTTACATTGTATGTCATAGACAGGTCAAAAGTTGTCACACTAATTGTATGTGGATTCTGTTGGAATATCGCAAAGGAAAAATTTACCAAATTATCCACTAATTTAATTTTCTAAAAGGTTACATGATGATTTTTCAGAATAAACGGACGATAGATACCTAAATATTTAACTATAATATCAGATCTAAAGTTATTAAACTACAGTATATATATTTAAGGTTATAAACGTATCTATGAAATATTTTTATATTTCACTTCTTCTTTCACACAAGTGCAATGATATAGTAGTGGATACTCTTAGAATATCACAAAGGAAAGATTCATCAAATTATTCACTAATTTAATTTTCTAAAAAGTTACATGACAATTTTTCGGAATAAATACCTAATTATTACCTAATTACCTAATAATTACCTAACGGATACCTAATTATTTAAATATAATATCAGATCTATTATCACTAAACTACAGTAAATGTATTTTAGGTTATAAACATATTCTTTATACATCCATGAAATGATTTTATATTTTACTTCTTCTTTCATACAAGTACAATGAAATAGTTTTTTTAACGATGACATTGCCTTGATTAAGTGAATTTTAAATATTTTCTACAAACGAAAAAATATTTCTTAAATTTTACGTTTAGTTAGTAAATTTCATTTAATTTCATTGAAAACATGTGATTTACGTTAAATATTATCAGTTTTAAAAAATTATTATTTATAATCTTTTTGCCGCTCTCCATTACCTTCTACAACTTTCTATATTAGATATTGTTTTTTTCTAAAATTCTCCACTTTCTAATGATATATTATAAGTATACCTTCTGACTTATATTTCTAGAAATTCATTTTCGACCTGTATAAGCATTTTAATTTTTTTTCTCCTTTATTCATTTATCAAATTCGTTCAAAAGTTATATTTAGCATTTTTTCGTAACTTTTAATAATGTGAGATGATTAATTATTTAAAATAAACCATATTAAAGGTACTTTAGAGAAAGACTCATACGAAAATTGGGCATTTAAGCTCTGTAAAGTGACATCAACGGGGATAAGACCTAAATGATATTAAAGGCCACTTAATTATACAGTGATACACTGAGTTTAATCAAAATCGTTAGAGCATTTTTTTAGAAAAATGTAAAAATGGGTTTCAGCGTTGATATAAAGTGGCACTTCCGGTTAGTCGATTTTAAGGACAATGTTGCCAAGACATCTTTCTTAAATATGTAAAATCAGTTTCGTACGACTTTTCGGTTTCGAGCTAGTGTTCACAGAAACACATACCATTTTTCAGGAGTTGGTTAGTCAGGGGATCTCAAAACGAGTATTTCCGTTGAAAACTCAGATTCAAAAATTTTCACGATTGCAATACTTGCACTTACATATATAGGTAAGTGAAAGTAAAACTTGCTAATGGGGGCCACCAAGGGAAAACTATATGAAATAGCCAAAAAAGCCAGATATTTCCGATTTTATTTTTTGTTTTTTAACGTACAACTTCCAAATGTTGCATCGAAAAACATACTCCTTAAGATTAAAGAAGGTTAAATTTGTTAAGTTCGTGAGTGTCCAGAAACTGACTGTATGTTTATAATCTTACATAGATTTATTGTAGTTTAATAATTCTAGATCAGATAATATATTTAAATAATTAGGTAGATATCTTCAGTTAATAAAAAAAAATCATGTAAAATTTTAGAAAATTAAATTAGTGAAGAATTCGATGTATTTTCTCTCTCTGAAATCACAACATTATCCAATTACAATTATCTATCAATGGTAGTTAATGAATATCTCATAACACCATTTTAGTAAACTTTACTATGAGAAAATAAGGTTGTAGTAACTGATAGTACAATCCATAATCATTTAAAGGTGAAATTTACAAATGCACTTTCAAATCTCTATAGGCATATAGAGGAAATACATGTACCTTGGGTCACTTTTTTTCAATGCTCCATAACTTCTAAAATAACTATAATTTTTAAAATTTCAAAATATAAATTTATTTATCATGCAAAGAAAAAAATTCATATTTAAAAATAAAAAATGACCTACGGTACAACTACTATAGTAGTTGTACCTTGGACTACAAATTGTACCTTGGGTAATGTTTGTTGTAATAAGATAATAATTGTTATTGAATACTAAATATCACTAAAATAAATGTAAAACTGAAATTAATAATATATCAAAAAGTCAAAGTATATAAAAACAATTATTTGAGTCATTGACAGCCCAAAAAAGGAACAGTGAATGATAATCCACCACATCTGCGTAATAATATTTGTGGATGAAAACCAGAGATGGGCATATTTATATTCAAGAATATAAATACGAATACCATTTATATTTATGGTACTTATGACTATAAATATAAATATTTATTTATATTTAATAATACACTATTTAGATAAAAAAATAATAAAATATATATATTCATATTTATATTCATAAGTACCATAAATATAAATAGTATTCTTATTTATATTTTAGAATATAAATATGCCCATCTCTGACAAAAACTAACAATGTCTTCATCTTGTATTTCACACTCATCTAGTTCTTGAATCCACACAAGGGACGAAATTGTCTTTGGAATTCTGTCATAGTTACAATTTTTACGACATATTTTTTTAATTGTTGCAAATTTTACAAATAATCACTTATTTGGAATATATTTTGGTATATCATTCTTAATAGTTAGTAATTCTATTACAGCCCTCTCAATAAGATCTTGTACTATTGTTTTCATTGAATATTCCCTTTTATCATTAAAAAGTTATGATTTAGCTTTATTTTTTTTTAGGACCATTTTTTTCCCTCTTTTTCATCTACCTCAATTTTATTTTTCCCGCATGTCAGTATGAATTCTGCACTTTCTAATTTTTTCCTCTTGTTTGCCAGTTTTTATGCTCATTTTTAGGAAAATACCTTATTTTCTATTGGGATTATAAAGGAAACATATTTCTGAAGTGTTGTCATGACCTTACCAAATAGACCAGCACAAATGTTACTATAGGCAGCTGATTCATAGTTGAAATCAAGGCTCAAACTGTTGTTGCCTAAACGATCAACAATGAGACATCATTTTTAGTATTAGGTTCTGATTGTATCCATCAGAAACTTCTTTTTTTTTTATTTTGCCACAATATGGACATTGCTTATAGTGTACAAGAATCTAATCTTGCAAAATATTAAGCTTCAGAAAACCTTTTATGACCACCTTAATTGTTTAAGACAGTTTGATGAATTGAACTATAAATAAAAATAACTAAGATTGTTTATCAAATTTATATTAAAAACGTTTTCAAATAGATTTATTTGAAACTACAGTTGCATATGTAATACACACTGGCGTGGAGTTCTTAATGATAACTCGGCACCAAAATAACCTGAAAAGTGTCCTGGCAGTGCAGGCTACTCAATTTTTCCAAAATACTAACAATAGTAATAACTAAATTAATTAATTTTATAACTAAAAAATTAATTAAATTAATGGCATCTAAATATTTTACCTGAATTTTCTCCTGGTGAATCTCTACCAGAATCTTCTTTGACTATGTTGATTGGATAAGAAAGGCAGTAAACTGGAACCTGATAGCGAGTGCCAAGTTCGTCATAGCATTCAGTCAAGTAACCTATAGGAAATATATATATGTATAATAACATATTAACAAAATAAATCTTGATATTTGGGACACACTGCAATTACAGGAGAATTAGACTCAGAAAATTTTAGTGATATATATAGAATAATACCATAATACATTATACAGTAATAGCTTTAAGTCTGGAATAGGATCAATTCTTGACAAAGATGGAAGAAGTTAACATCCACCTCTGGATTTATTAACTCTTAGTATATTATCTTTGTATAGTGCTGAATATAAATGACAAAAGCTGTGCTAATATCTAATGTACTAAAATATAAAAGAAACTAATTACAAAATATATAAATATACTATACTAAATATACTAATACAATATAATCGAAAGTCAGGTTGTATAGATTCCTTTTCTAATTCTCAGAAGTGATGGATTTTCATAAATGAGGTGTCAAAAGAAAGGAAATTTCATAAAGAAGTGACAAATTCTTATCATGTTTTTAAAAAACTCCAATGACAGTAAATCGACGAATTAAGACAAGACAGACTGTGTTATCAAGATTTCGAAGTAAACATCAAGAACTGGCCAAGTCTCCTGTAGAACTTAGCAGGCATTATGTTTTAAAGCCCAGAAATGTAGTTTTCGAGACAAACCGTAATTCTTGAAGTTTCTTAAGTGCCAAGGGATACAACATGTCTAGGGTTTATAAAATTCAAATATTATTATTTAGAATAGTCACTGAGAAACTAAAAATCTATTGAAAAGATAAAGAAAGGAGAATAGTTCTGAGATCCCTAGGGCACCTCAGCTAATATAGAAAGAAACTCTTAAGATATTTTGATAAAAGTAAATAGGTTTTGTGGATATATTTTAATTTCTTTGGTTGTTTATATTGCCATAGCAGAAATAAATTTCTTATCCACATATTGATTTCTTTACTTTTAACTTCTTTACTTCGTCCTAAACAAGTGAGCACTTCTGCACCTCATAGGTCTCAGTAATTACACTACGGGGTTAGTATAAGTTACAGACAGCTGAGTCCATTTCCTTAACTTTAGTAAAACTGAAGAGATATTTTCCAGTGGAGCAAGCAAGTTATTTATTAAGTAAATTGTTAATTTAACATAGTTATTATTAACTATTCGTTACCATAGAAAAGTTCATCCTATTGTCCTAGTATATAGTAAATAATCAAACAATGAAATACTTCAATAGCTAAATGCCTCAAACTTACACTCTTGCTTAATTGTAGAACAGGTTTTGGGTAGCTATTATTTTTAGGACATCTTTAAAACATAAAAAAAAAAACTTCATAAATTAACACTACTGACTAGTACTTATTATTATAATTAATGAATATAATATAAAAAATCATTAACTACAAAAAGGAATAACAAAGAACTTATTAAAATTCTAAAAGATTTCATTACAAAATAATGAGACTTAAGGAGCATAATCTATGAAAGCAAATATGGTACTCCTTAAATAGCCGGTCCAGACAAAACCTCCCATATTATCTAATGTTACATCACATAACCTCCCTTCTTATCTCCTGTAAGCTCAGTTATTCCATTGGTTAATTTTTATTCCTCATGTAAACTGTGAGTTATTCCATCACTTATTTTCGTTCCATTGGTGTGATTGTCGTCAAATTATGGATGTGTCAAATTATATTATATTGTGGGAATTTCCATCTTCAGAAGAAGAGGCTATCAAATATTTTCAAGACGCCGGGATAATTGCAAAGGTGAAATATTGTGATGAAGGTCATGAAATGAAGTTCATCGGGAAGAGGAAATGTAGATGCTTTTGTACCACTTGTAACAAAAACGTTTCTCTAAAGAAAGGAATGTGGTTAGAGGGGTCGAGGATTTCTTTTTTGACGGCTTTAAAATTCATTTATGGGTGGTCCCATAATTTAACAATACAGTGGGACAAAGAGAAGCTGAAACTATCCGAGCCAACTATGGTAACGTGGAACAAATTTTCAAGAGAGGTTTGTGCCCATAACATGTTATACAGGTCAAGTAAAAAAATTGGAGGGCCTGGCAAAGTCGTTGAAGTAGACAAGAGTCTTCTTTCCAAAATGAAAAATCATGTAAGGAGAGTTCTACCTGAGCAATAGATGTTTAGCGGAATTTGCCGAGAAACAGAGGAGTGTTTTATAGTCAAAATAAACAGCAGAAAGGCAACAACTTTATTAGAAAGTATTAAAAACAATATACAAGACGGAAACACCATTTATTCTGACTGTTGGAAAGGAAACAACACCCAACAACTGAATGAAGCAAACTATAATCATTTCCAGGTGAATCATCGGTATAATTTTGTTAATCTATCAAGTGGGATCCATAATCAACACATAGAACGATTATGGCGCTCAGCTAAGTGGACAAATAAAAAACATAGAGGAACTGCCAGACAACACATCGATTCATATTGATATGTGAATTTTTGTGGCGGCTGGCTCACAGAGAATAGGACCTGTTCCTCGCTATTTTAAAAAGCATTAAACTATTGTGTCTACCAAAATAAATTAAATAAAAATCAAATTGTTTTATATGTTCATATTTGTTTAAGAGGTTTAAGATTAAAGCAAAGAAAATCAGAATACAATTTTAATAAAACAATGACCTCAATAATAATAAATATTCACATTTCTACAAAAAAAAAAAAAAAAAAAAACCTTTATATCCAAAAATGTACTTTCTTTAATAAAGTGTATTATACTGTAGACTTTTAGTTAATAAGTTTATAATCATTTAAGTAATAAATAATTATCTTGGAATAAAAATTAATTTAAAATACCATATTTTATAATTATTTTAATACATTTAGCTGCATCATTTAATATTCAATATTTATTTCACATATTTTTGTCTATTTCCTATATCTGTTGTAAAATTAAAAAGTTTTGTTATTGAGAGAATTATTACATTTCTTTTTGACTACTTCAATTTCAAATCAAAATGTTTTTTTATTATTACATTTGGTTTCCTCTATTTAATACATATGTTGTAAAATAAAAGTATTTAATCAAACTGTTTTTTATCATTACATTTGTTTTTGTTTACAATTTCAATACAATATAATACAATAAATATGAATAGGAAGATAGGAATTATCAGTGTTAAGGTTATAAACATTGGCAGATATCAGTCGGCCCCGGCCGACTATTTAAGGTACTGCAAATATACTCTGTGCAGTATTAATTATATTTGAATCTAGTTAAATACCATATTTTAAAATTATTTTAATACATTTAGCTGCATAACTTAATATTCAAAGCTAACTATACCTGAACTCTACAGAAAAAAAAATCTGGTGTGTCCACTCACACGACTATCATACTTAGTTCAGAAAAGTTTTTATATCTTTAAATATCTCCATCAAGAAACACAAATAATTTGAATTAGATTGTTGAAATAAAACATTTGAGTATGATTTATTTAATAACTAAAGTAATGTAAACCAGCTTAAGATAGATCAGTGTAAACATTTCAATACCCTCTAATATTGCTGATCAAAAACTTTTCGATGTATTTTTCGGACTCGGAGAGGGCTCTGAAAGGTTTGATCTACTGAAAACTGCATATTGGAAATTTCATCCGATCGCAATACTTTCCTTATCTAGTATAGGTAGGAAAGTAATAAAACGTGTAGAAAATAAAATAAGCTGTAGGATCGCTAATAGTGGTTCTATTCCGATGATTTTTTTCTTGTTTTATTGGTAATTTAATTACATTTTAAAAGTTTTATTATAAATGTTACCATTGAATATATGCTTAGCGAGTTAGGTTCCAAAACATTTTTCTTTTTTTCCTGAATTTTCTCGAGAATTTAGCCCATGCAAGAAAATTGAAAGTTAAAAATTGAACAATTATTAGAATATTATAGGAAAGTTTCATCAAAATCACTAGAGCTGTTTTCACACTAAAATCTATAAAAACACATGGTTTTCATTTATTGTGCATGGAGCACCCAATTTTTGTCACAGGCAACAGCAGTCAAACCCCTACAAAATAAAAAAAGAATCGACAAAATCGGTTCACTAGTTCCTGAGAAAATCTTGGCAACGACAGACAGCTGAATGGCTAAAAATGTGTTTTTAGGATTCAGGAGGCTCTGAAATGTATAGATCCGTCGAAAACCGCATATCGGAAATTTGACCCGATTGCAATATTTTCCTTAACTAGTATGGGCAGGAAAGTAATAATTACAATATAAGTAGACATTTCCATTTTTGAACCAAAACTGAGATTTGGAGTTTGTTAGTTTTTTTAAGTTATACTAACTCTGTATCAGTCACAAAAATTTCTTTCAATAGAAACGCGATTGGAAAGATAGTTTTTTTCAAGCCAACTGAATTTTGGTGAATAATGGACAAATAAGCTTTTCATAGACTGTTACAGGCAGATCAACACAAGTGGAGACCCTTCTAAAATAAAAGTTTCTATATAAAATTTATGCATATAAATTTAGCACTATGTTTCTTAGATTTCTTCCACTATTTTTAAGTTTTTAAAACCTTTTAAGTCATTTTCAAAATAATTCATTTAAGATATTTTAAATCTTGTGGTTCTCCCCCTCCCTTAGCTATCAGAAGATATCTGATTCCTTCTACTGCTAGTGTAAAATGTCACTTTACAAATGGAGCTCCTCAATTACTGAATCAAATTGAGCAAATTAATAGAATTGATAACAATACAACTGTATGCTCATTTGGATGGGAATTAAAAAGGTACTTCAAAATAAGGGAACTTTACTTATGAACAAACTCAACTTAGAATCAGATAGAAATTAATTATTTATAAATCAATACCATTTGGTACAGATATATTTGCTCCATCAAGAATGGCTTGGGCAAGTTGAAAGTCAAGAGCTTCAGCAGCAACGGCTGCAGCACGCAGGGCATCCCATATTTCTTTTCGACCTTCAAACGCCGGAGCTGTTTCCCAAAACTCATCTCTTTTACTCCTCAGCTGGCCTTCAGTTAGTGGTACATCCGATCTCCATCGAATTGTTTCATGACAGAGAGGATGATTCTTTCTTGTACTTCCTAATAAACAGAATAACCACATGTTCTCACTGATAGTTCAACATAAACGAAAATAAAATTGAAAAGTTTTCTTAAAGCTCAAAAGACAACAAAAGGTTAAATAAACTTAGTATGTTACTAAATAAAGAAAATATAAACTGTCAAAACATCTAGGTTACCTGAAACAGGACGTGAAACATTTTCATTAGAATTGTCATTTCCACTTCTTCTATTACGATTTATTCCTATACATCCTCCCATTCTGCAAGCCACAATATAAGCGGCATTTCAGCTAAATGTAACTGTAACTGAACAACAAATTTCCACATAGAAATTCCTCCATACTACAATATCATTCTTAACATGGCCAGTGTAACCATAAAAAACTTTTTTTGATGAAGCATCATTCCATTTACTTTAGCGATGATGAAAGTACAAATTGAACAAATAAATTTAGAAAAAGTAAATATAAATTCAAGAAGAATCAACTACATATGTTTAGAAGATATAAATCTGGTTCAAACTAAATTCGAATTGAGGAAGGGGGGTTCATTTAGCTTCTTTCTTGATTTGTAAATTACAAAGAAAAACTATAATTAAGTCTATAAATAATAAAAACTAATATTATATGTATAGTAAAATTTACTTCGGCTATAGTAAGTATCTTATTTTGTCACATAGAATCCTAATAAATCGAAATAAATAAATATTGAAGAGACACTATATATGAAAGTGAAATTCTTTTTAATTGCATGATAAAATTTTAAAACTATTTACAAAAAAGAAAATTTAGTAAGTTACTACAGGTAAACCCAAAGTTACTAAAACTTTTATTGCATAACTTTTTTCATCTTAGAATACACATTTCACAACATAAGTATCATTCATAGATACATATCTCAGTTTATGACAAAAATTACGTTCTTTTTGTTAACAGTTTTTGACAATTTAGTGAAAATCTTCGTTTTTCGGCCGAAGTTTTCGATCATGCTGAAACAGATTAAGTTATGATACTAATATGACACAAAATTTATCAGTATTTGAAGCAAAGCAATTAAAACACTTACCATTCAGAAATTATGAGTGAAAATCCCGTTACCCGGACTTGGAAGAGGTCCTGTCCTGGCTTATAAAGTTTTATTTGTCAATCTCCAAATTTGTATTAAAATAAAGTGTACATAACGTTATATGTAACGTAAATATTATGAAAAGATATTAAATAATATATGTATTATTTAATATCTTTTCATAATATTTTCTTCGCATACTTTATAAATGGATTCGGTTGAATATAGGAGGTAAAATTAATATTTGGATGGCCCCACAAAATTAACCCGTTGGGCCTTGATTTCTCTCTATGCTCTGCACTTTCATAATTAAAATTTAAATCTTCTCCAGTTAAAAGTACCGTTTTGAGACTCTGTTTTTTAAAAAATTGCCTGAATTTTCAAATTTTTTTGGTGGAAAAACTTCGAAATTTATCAATACAAAAACTCATTAAGATCATCAAAATAACACTAACTGTTTTTAGAAATAGACTAGGTCCCTTTAGAATAACAGTATTGTTCATATAAATTGACCATAAATCTGGCCAAAAGACTTATTACAATGAATAATAACAAAATAATAGTAATAAATTAAGTATAATAGCTCTTAGGATAAATTAACAAGAACAGTTGGATAACAGTGGTTCTGTACTACAATATTGGAGCTAAAACAATAGCATAATAATCACTGAATGGAATTAGAAAGGAACGCAAAATCAATTTTATAGGCAAAGCATTGTAGTGATGGAATATAAAATTTTAAAAAAATAATAATAACTGTTAAAAACGAAAAAAAAAAAAAAAAAATGATATACATATGTTCCCTAAGATATTTAAGTGAATATGCGTAAAGATTAGGAGAAGAAAAAATAAAATAAAGTATGTATAAATATATATATATATATATATATATATATATATATATATATATATATATATATATATATATTTAGAAAAGAAAATACATTTCAACGAAATACAATCTCAAGAATGTAAAAATTAGAAATTAAGAAAAACAAATTTTATCTACTCACAATGCTTAGTGAGTGGTGATGAAAATTCACGTTCAACACAGAATAAAACAATAAAAAATAAGAGGAAAAAAAAAAATGTCTAAAGAAAATTAAAGTCTTATTACATAGTATGTATTTAACCAGCGTTTGATTGGATTGTGAAGAGGAATTGGAATAAGAGGGTTTTAAAGGTGGATAAGGATGATGCATGGCGGATTTTTAGTGGGACAGAATTCCAGAATGCAGTGGAACGGTCAATGAAGGAATTTTTAAATGATGCAGATCTGTGTAAAGGTCAGAAGGACGAGATCTTGTGGAGAGGGTGTGGATAGATGATTTGAATTGTAGGAGATTGTATGTGTAGGATGGACGATGATTATTTGGTAAAAGAATGTGCCTAGGAAATATTTTCTTCGGAAGGAACGGAAGAACCATCCTAATTTAGCATAGTGGTACGAAACACGGAATGCCTCAGGGTCCCTGTGACAAATCTTACGAAGGCATTCATAATTATTTTCAGTTTCTTCCCGAGTTCTGCCGAGAGGCCACCGTACATCACGCAGCCGTAATCAAGGTGGGGGAAGATGAGGGAGGATACCAGAAGTCTACGTGTGGGGATGGGTAGGAGATGGCGGAAGCGATGAAATAGTTTCAAGGTACCAATTGACCATCGGAAAATGTGAGCAATATGGTGTTTCCAGGAGAGGGTTTGGTGTATGAAAATGCCTAGGTTTTTTACTGAGGAGGTGAAGGTGATGGGATGGTCATTTAGGTAAAGGATAGGTATGTTGGTATTGGCTCTGAGAAGAGGTTTGGAACCAATGACAATGGCTTGAGTTTTTGCAGCGTTTAATCTTAATCCATTTATGTTTGCTGAGGCACTGATCCGATTCAAGTCTTCTTGAATTTTGGCAAACGCTTCATGCAACTCTGAGGGATGGAAGGAAAGGTAAATTTGGGAGTCATCGGCGTAAAGGTGATAGGAGGAGTGAAGGATTGAATTATGGATGTCATTGATATAAGAACTAAAAAGGAGGGGAGATATACTAGAGCCCTGGGCCACTCCTGCGGACAAAGTAAGATACTAAGACAAGGGTTGATTAGGGATAGCGACAGCTTGTGAGCGTTGGGAGAGGAAAGATTGAAACCACAGGATAGAACTATGGGAGAAGGATAATGATTTTAATTTGGAAAAGAGAATGGAATGGTTGATGGAATCAAAGGCTTTGGAAAAGTCAAGGAGTATAACGACAGTTAGTTTTTTGTCATCAATGGCGGACTGAACATCATTAATGATTTTGATTAGGGCCGATTATGTGGAGTAACCTGATCGGAAACCAGATTGGTAAAGGTCAAGTTGATTGGACTGTTCAAGGAAGTTGGAAACTTGGGATTGCACAATTCTCTCCAGGGGTTTGGAAAGGTTAGAAAGGATTGAGATTGGCCGGAAATCTTCAGGGGAAGACGGATTAGAATTTTTATTTAAAGGACGGACTGTGGCTTTTTTTCCACAAGAAAGGGAATACTGAATTTTGAAGGGAAAAATTGTAGATGAAAAGGAGTACCGGAAGGATTTCAGGGAGGCATAATTTAATTAATTTGACGGGAATGCCATCTGGACCAATAGAATTAGAGTGTAATTTCATCACGGCGGATAGGAGGTCTGTGGGAGAAATATATGAAAAATAAAAATCGGCGTCATTGAAAGATGTTCCAGGAGGAAAGAAGGAAGGGGAATGGAGGCGTTGAAGAGGAAGCAGATATAAAATAAGAATTTGTCATTTGGTGAAACTGTGAGCACTGCAGAGGGAGGAGATCTGGTAGGACCACAAAGAGAGAGTTTACGAAGGAGTAGCCTTTTGGATTTGGAATCAGGAGCTGAGGAAAGGGCTTCATGGAAATAGGTAGATTTGGCTCGTCGGATTGTGGTTTGTGTCAGGTTGCGGAGCGCCCTGAACGCTTGATAGTCGTCAGCCAATCTAGTGCGTCTAAAGCGTCTACGGGCTGCATCACGCCTCTTCTGAAGATCCTTAATTTTCTGACACATCCAGGGAGCAGGAAGGCGACGAAAGGTGGAGGTTTTGAGAGGGGCATGGTCATCAAGGATATTAATAAGATTGGAGGTGAGAATGTCAACCATGGAATCAATTGAGGTACAGGAATATATTATATTCCAATCTAGGGAAGGTAAGATTTTTTCCCGAGTAAGGCCATTAAGGTTACGGAAAGTTACCGTTCTCGGTAGGATCGGATGGGTTTGGATATTATAGGATATTTGGATTAGGTCATGCGACGATAAAAAGGAAACTGGTAATTGGGAAGAGGAAAGGAGGTTTTGGACGGAATCAATAATGTACAGGTCCAACCAAGTGTCGGACCTTGCGGTGTGATGCGTAGCAGAAAAAGGAACGATAAAAAGATGAAGGGAGAAAAAAAGGTTTTCTAGGTATGATTTGTCGCTGGAGTCGGAGAGGAAATCGGTGTTTAAGTCACCGAAAATGATAATTTTGGAATAAAGGGGCACAAAGTTAAAGAGGGAAGCTTCGAAAGATGGATCAAACGGAACAAGAGGAGGACGATATACTACGGAATAGAGATGAGAGGTGTTACAGGAGATTTCGACGATCAAGAACTCGACTTGTGGCTGATCAGTTGGAGAAGAACAATGGAGAATTCGTGTCTTTAGGCTGGTATGAAATAAAATGTACTACCGTTTTTTTTTTGTTTTTTTTCCAGACATCTCTTTTATGGGAATTAACCCTTCGTGGTATGTGATAAAATAAATGTTCTTAATCCTAATATTTACGTTTTCATAAAAAAAAAACATTCAAGCCATTAAAGGATTTAATTTTTCAGAAACATTGATTAATAACAATAAGTTGTAATTGGTATTTTATATTGTGACATGAGAATTTTTATTTGCTCCAATTATGGGTATTTCAAAAATAAAATATCCCATATTTCATAAATGATACTTCAGAAAAAAATATTTTTCAATAGAAGTATGGTTTCTTTCTTAGAATTTTCAAATGCTTCAATACTCAATCTGAATGCAGCTTTAATAAGGAAACATAAATATTATGATTACAATTAGTTGGTCATTTATCATATCATAGGAGCTTTGTGTAAAAAACACTAGTTCATAATCAATTAGGATGAAATTTTGTAAAAGCATTTTTTTAAATAAATAAAATAGATATTTTTATGACTAATGTACTATAATACCTCCCAGACCATATAAAAAATAAATTAAAGCTTTTTGATAATTTATTGTAGTTATTTTGCTGAAAATACAGGTACTCTGGGATGACATAATATCAAAACATATAACTTTTTTCTAAACAAAGGCTACAAGATATATTGTGGTATTAAATAACATCTAGGACTCCTTCCAGTTGCCTAGAATGTAAAATATAATATAATTGGCAAAAAATGAAATATAACATAGTTTGAGATCATCAAGCATGATTCAGAAGCGTTCATAACAAGATACATAATGCTTGAGAGTATTAGAAAGTTCAGGATATGGACATCTTATTTGTCTATTTCAATGCAGCATTTGATCCCGATCAATACTGAGCTTAAACTTCACAGGAAACAGATATCATTAAATGCATACCCAAATGATTCTAAATACAGTGTTCTGATACAGCCTTGGAAAGGGAGATGGACTCTCTTCAATTTAGGTAATAGAATAAAATCTTTGATAAGGATATAAAGTGAAAATGGAAAAGTACAGTAGAGATCCGTAAAATATTAGTGAAAGTGAATGATATAGCTGTTCTTGAAGGCAGAGCAATTGATAATTAATTAAAAATAAAACAAAATGCCATATATTGAGTGTAAATCGAACTCAGTTCATAGCAGCTGATTTAGATAAGATTCATATCAGACCATATGTTCTGTATATACACCATTGTTGAGAGGTGAATGTAAAACCAATTCCTCCCTTCAGGACAGGACTGGTGTGTACTTTTCTGGCACTGGCAGGTACAGCCAGCGTACTTAGACCAGAAAGTTAATGAATTCAAAACAAAGAACATGGTAACAGAAGAAATTCCCAAGCGAGGTGAGTTTCTGTTGGGCTTCATAAATTTAAAAAGGTTTCAGAGTTTACTAATCTATGATCTGTGGTCACTCGAGCCTAATAACACCAACATTAAAATGGGGAGAAGGATCATTAAAAATTATAGGTATTCCTAGGTATACTATTATATTAGGTATATAAATTATAGGTACTTCCTCTAAAATACCTTTAACTGAATTTTAACTAAGCTTAGATGTATTACAAAAATAAATATCTTAACACATTGCTCATAAGCAATAGAAAAGGAGAGTAACAAAAAATTATTGTAGTTAATAGTTTCTGCTTTTTTTATTTTTATTTACAGCCTGTTCATACAAGTCTTAAAACTTGTAGGCCTCCCCTATTTAAGGGGGTATATGGTCCAACTTCCCACGGGGAGCAGCCATATTGGGAAGTAGGGCCAGGATTCGATCTTATGATTTTAACTTTACTAGTATAGCACACTAACCACTTAGCTATACCGGCCCCTATTTTATTATTTAGTGGAAACTAAATGGAAAGTTTTAACATATATTTTAAAAGGACTTCCTTCATTCTATTTGAATTGTGCGTTCTGAAAATTAGTTTTTTTACTAAGGCACTGTTATTATTTCCTTCTAATGTATTATTTGAAATCAATCTCTTTAATGGGCATTTTAAATGTAATTACCCATGATTTACTGTCAATATTTTTGTTTATATCACATTACATACATGCATTGCAGCTTTTATTTGTTAGTCTCCTAGCTTTAAAAAAGTAGGTTTAATTATTTAATGCATCAGGATGAGAAAAGCTATTCTTTTACCAACTGCTATGTATTTTTTTTATCAGACCATTAAAAGCCTTATACATTCTTCCTTGATTACTTGATAAGTAGCTGTAATATCATTTCTCAACAGATATAAGATGCCCTAAGTGAAATATAAAAAACAAAAAAGTTTATTGAGAATGCATGCTTATTTTTTACTTAGGTAACTGAGAGGATCATAATGAATTATAATTACTATCAATATTTTAAAACTTTTTTTAAGTGCACATTTTAAGAATTTATAACAATATAAAATCTATTTTCTGCCTATAACTAAACCAAATTGCAATAAAAACAAGTTAGTAAATTTTTAAGGGATTGGGGATTATACATAAAAAATATCTTTTTAAAAAATATATAAAAATGATATGAAAATTTTGTGTTATTTACATTGAAACAATATATCCTAAATCGGACAATAATTTGATAAACAAATGTCCGATATTTTCAAGCTTGGTCATGAAACAAGATATGAAAGAAAGTTAACAGTGATGTAAAATTTTATAATACTCGTGATGAAATGTGTTATGTACAAATACTAATATTAAATTAATCACTACTCACTAGCCTCTTGTTTCTACATTACCTACACAAGTACAAATGAACATTTAAGCAAAAATAAGTTTTAATGTTTTGGTTTTTTAAAGTATAAGTCCATTGAAGGATATAGCTATTACATAAAATCGATTATGATAAAATTTATTTTAAAAAAAGAAAAGAATAATGAACATTCAGAAATATTTGAAGTCATAAAACTGATTAAAAATAAATAAGTAAAAATAAGGCATATTTACATAATTTATGGAACAATTAATTTTATTTAACTGATAAAGAAAATAACACAACGTGCTACATATAAATAAACATATAAATAGTACACATTAAAAAGTCATGATTTACGCTTGGCGACAATATAAAAGAAGAAGGCTTTCATTCATACAAATAACTATTTACAACTTCTCCTTCAAAACATAGTATACCTAACAATTAGCCAGGTAAACTAATATTGAAGAACAAAACCAATTATACGTTTAAAAATAAAACATAATAAAATAAAAAGTAAATCATGCACCTGGTTACTATACAAAGATATTTCCTCTCCTAAATTATTTTAAAAATCTCTTCTTTCTCTGATTTTTTTTTCTTTTTTTTATGATACATATCTTCTATAAATATATATAACTATGCATAAAATTAGGATCCTGTCTGTGTAGATGAAAATATAATATTTCAGGAAGAGTGGAACAAAATTTATTATTACGATGATCAGTGAAAGGCAAACAAGCTTCATTATTTTCAAAGCACTGTCCTCAGTTTCTTTACAGGTGGTTCACCATCAACAGCTTCGTTATCACCAATCGTTAGGTTGTGCTCTTTACAAAGATTGTAGAATAAATTCCTCAACTTCTCACCAGCCCTGAAAAAAACAAGCAAAAATAAAAATACAAAATTTAATTATAATTAAATTAACTATTACAATTACAAATCAACAATAACAGCTTTATTTTTAATTAAATAATAAAAATGTATTAGTTATCTCAAGGAAAAATATATAATTATACTTTACTAATAGATAATACTACAAGTCTCTCAAATACTAGTAAATAAAAACTAATCAACATTTCGTCAACTGAGGTTCAGGATGAAAATGATAAATTCACATAACGGTAGAATATAGCAGATCTTACATAATTAACGAATATATGGGTACCTATGATCACAAGGTTGAGAACAATAATGCAGACGAGAAGCTATAGCTTTACATGGCACCTTCATAAATTCAGTTCTGAATCCACTATGAATTTATTATTCATTAAAAATAAATAAAGTATTACTTTACAAATTTATCCATACAAGTAATTAACATGTAACTAATCACAATTATTTTGTATTATATTAATATAGCCAAGAGGGCTAACACGTGTGCACAGCACCGCATATCCTGCAACCTGATAGAAATGGAATGATACAGCTTATTCTGTTCTGAACCGTTCCAAAGGTGGAATTGTTCTCTGGAACTAATTTAAGACCATTCATGTCCGTTCTCATCCTGTCTATTACTTGCAATAAGACTCCTTCGGTTACTTCTTCGTACTGCTCTTACAACTTACAATGTGTAGAGTAAAAACATGTGACGCGAATTTATCAAGAAACGCCTACATTATAAACTAACAAGTTGGCCCATGCGAATAATTCAGATAATATATTAATCAGTGAACAAAACTAGTTAATGCTATCTAATTAACTACCACTAAGTTAATACAATGTTGTAATATGATATGGAGGAATTAAATTTTTCTCTTGATCGAATTACAATAGTTTATTCATAATAATAAACCAACACATGTGTAAAAATTAATATATCTTTGTCAATAATGGCTCAATTCAATGATTTTTTTTGTTGGTTTTATAGGAAATTTAATAATCTTTAATAATCCAATATAAATTGCATACTTATTGAGTTGTACTCAAATAATTTTTCTTACCTCAACGAGAAAATAAGTGAATAAAATATTTACTATATATTGTAACGTTCCTCTTTCACTCCAAAATCAAACGAGTTTTCTTTTTCAATATACTATTTATTTTAACACATAACATAAATTCTCAGGTTGGGTTCTGACAACTGAACACTCATTCAACATTAAATAACTATAATTTACTAATTACTAAATACACTAATTATACATATAAAAATTTATTATTGTTTTCAAAAACCTTGATTGTCCCAGTCTAAACTTTGTGGCTCTATCCCTCTGTCAACATAAATGGCATTGTTAGCACTCACCCAAATGTTTACGCCTGTCAGTGAAATAATCTCTTCTTACTTAAGAATGTTCCATTTTCTGTACTACTCAATTAATTTCTGCTATGTTTTTTCTTCCAACATAAAATAATCTCCACTAGTGGCCTCTATCAACACTCGAACCGGCTAGTACTCCTTTTTCACTTCCTCAGCTTGCTGGCTAGCACCTTCTCACTTGGCAGCTCGTCACCTTCTCTCTTGACAGCTTGTCACATTCTGCCCTGGCGGCTCATAACCTTCTCTCTTGACAGCTTGTCACATTCTGAGTTACATGAGGCTTGCTTTCCCCACCATCCGCACGCACTTCCTTCCCATAGTTCGTGCTGTTACCACTTTTGCGCCACTATTAAAATGCCATGTAATGGTGACATTACAATATTATTTCTCAATGCTTTTATAGATGACGTTACGATTCACTTTTTAGTCAGAGTCTGGTCTATCATAAATTGCCATTCCTCTGTTTCCTATCACTACCTTCCAGGTCTGGACATCAAGCAGGAACCTTGCGTCGGTAGCCAAATCGTCTTCCCAGCGAAACTTAGGAAGTCCAACTCTTCTGGTAGCATATACACACTCTGAAAAATTCCCATACATTTCCCATTTTTTCTTTTTTACATTTTTTCTAGTTTATTTTCTAGTAAATACCTCTTACATGTGGCCTTTGGTTTCAAGACAGGTTACATCGATTTATTGAGAAAAAATATATATGTTTTTATTTTTCACAAGTTTTTAATGTTTATATTTATAAAATTAGTTGCATTTATATCAAACCTGTTTAGATATTCAAAAAATCAATACTAAACAATTCGATTTCCTACCAAAAGTGGTTCTATACACCTTTTTTGATCGGTTCTGAAGCATTTTTGAAAATGAATGTAATCGGTTTTTGAAAACAAACGCCTCAAATAAACAATAATGAGTACCACCTGCCATTAATCCAATGTAAGCTCTTATCGCAACCTATACTCATGTTAGACTTTCTATTTTATTTTACCAAAAGTATATTCAAGTAACGGTCTGCACATATATATGGGAGTTCTGGAAAAATCTAATATATAAATTATTATTATTTTTTAAAGGGAGTCCCTTTATATCAATTAGATTTTGTATTTAAATCGAGACTTTTTTAAAATTTTTATTTTCTCCTGCCGGGAGGGAAGGAGGACAGGAACTAGTACCTATTATATCTTGTAAAGATCTGTTAATCACGTTGCCAGACAACAAGTATTTTGCACAGCATTAGCCCGCTCTGTCACCCCGTCCCATGTTTAAATTGAGTTGGAGTTTGAGAAGTGCATTTTTACACTAATAATTTTTTCAGTTTTAACAACACTTTGCGCATTTCTATGGCCCCTATAAATTAATGTATCGAGTTAGAAATTTGTTAAATGAACTGATGTGAGAAAAGATCTTTCTAAATTCTCAACTATTTTTTCCACCCTCCCACTACGTCCCAACATATCTAATTCTAAACTAAATAAAACAATGTTCAAAAACAAAACATAAAAAAGATATTCGGCAGCTTAAATGGTTTAAAAATTATATTTAAATTGGCAGAGAAGTATTTATAAACCTATTTTGAAAAAAAAAATAAAGGAAAATGTGACCTGAATGACACTGATCTGTTATACACTTCCATTTATTTTTTTAATGTTTTGATCAATTATTTAACGTTTTGTCTCAGAGGTTGAATATGGTTTAATTAGTTAAATAATTTAAATTGTTCAATATAAACTACAAGAAATATAAGTAAATTTTTCAAAATAAGAATAGTTCAAACAGCTTCCTCATAAGAGAAGCTTAGCATTCATGACTGAGGTTATAACATTTTGTGAGCTCGAACATAAATTTCTACTCGTGTATTACCTTTTAGATATCAAGGAACAAATTTGGAATAAACCAGGGCCTGACCCATTGGGTGTTGGATTTTAATATTTTTTTTGGTTATTTGTTGAATGTGTTAATACAAAGCCAAATACAAAATTTTAGATTTTTTTCACTTCAGTTTTGAGTTATAAATTTTTAAAATAATAAAAGACCTTGAAAAAACTGTGCATTTTTAAAATAGTGTTGGGACTATTTTTCAAGAACTATTTGACCTAGAAAGCTGAAACCAGTGTCACCTTTTTCGGTTGTTTATGCTCTTTCTTTTGATATACACTTGACTATATTCTAAAATTATAGTATTTTTAAAGATAACCAAAACCTATATTTACGGATAAAAAAAAATTTGATTTTATTAAAGAATTATATGTTATTCTAGGATTGGGTGGCTAAAAGTGTGCCAAATTTCAAAGTGGAGAACTTCATTAGGTAAAAAATGTTGACCTACAATAGGTACAGTAAAAACACTGTCAAGCCCCGCCAATATTAGCCAATGTAATATTCTTCTTTATTTAAAAATATTTATATTTTTTTCAAATATAATAAGTATAAATATACATATTTGCTATCGTATTCACTCATGTAAATACGAATATAATTGTATACACAGGTGAAATAAAAAATGTTGTTATATTCAAGTAAAAGTATGTATAAATATTTTAAATTAAATATTAATATTACAGTAAATTTACTGGTCTAAATAGAAATATTTGCATCAAAATACAAGCCTTTAAAAATGCATACAATTGTAATTACAGGAGTGATAATGAACAAAATAATATCCCCATAAAACTATGATGAGGTATTTATTTTTACACAAATTTATAATACATATTAAATTTGCAAAAATTAAAAGTTTTGGAAATCCATGTCATTCTCACCTGTCTATTTATTAATAATTAGAGTACATCCTATACCTGCTTCCCCGACCGGCCACCCATTGATATAAATAGTATTTTCATCATAGAAAAACCAAATAACGTCAACGACTTCGGAGGAAAAACAGCGCCGCAATGTAACTGTTCAAAGGCTGTTTAATAATTAATAAAAATATTTATTCTTAAGATTATGTAAATATGACAATATTCTTTATTACATATGTAAACACAAGCTTATTTGTTTTGTCACAAGAGAGGCATAATAAAAAAAAAAATACAATTCCTGGTCGCTGGACACTCTGCCCCTCCTTGCTACAGGGTCCACCTAATAACGACTTGATAAATTAATTAATGTGCATACACCAAGATCTCCATGTCTTAATTCAGTGTTATTCCTCCTCCATGTGCCTTGTTCCTGAAATCCAATATTCTGAATCATATGTAAGGAACAATCAGATAAGTGTCTTATGAATTCTTGTCTTTGGACCCCTACATTATTTCTTAACTGCTTCTGGAAGACAAAATATGTGCAGTTCGCTAGAAGTATTCCCCTTAATATATCTTCCCATATATTATTTTGACAGTTTACTTAGGTTCCTAGATAGATTAATGATTGAACTCTTTCAAATCTATACTTTCCTAACAGAATGTATCTCTTATCATTTTCACGTTGGGGTAGAGTGCACATATATTTCGTCTTTTCTTCATTTATGATAACTCTTAATTTTGCTGTTTCATGTTTCAGTTCCTCGAAAACTATTTTTAGTGCGTCGAGAGATCTTCCAGTTAGGTCTAAGTCATCTACATATCCGAGAACCTGTACTGTCTTGTTTATTAAGGTTCCAGTTGTTTGGATACCTGAGTCTCTAATAGTTTTCTCCAGAGAAGTTAAATACCAGACAAGCAAGGATATTTTCCTCCTTGTCTGACTCCCATCTCAGAGGAAAAAAAACCTCTCGATGAAAATGATGTCCATCGCCGCTTTGTAAGCCTTACCTCTGTCTATGCTTGTTGAAAACCCCAAAAAAGACATGTGTTAGAATCTGATATTCTCTTGTTTTTTCTAATAGGGTGTGTAGAGTGAAAATTGGATCAGTGGTTGATTTGCCTTTTCAAAACCTAGATTGATATTTGTTTGGAAGGAGCCTGTTAAATAAAATAATGGAAAAGATCTTGTATGTGCTTAGGAGAAATAAGATCCCTCTAATTACTGAATGTGTATATATTTCCTTTCTTATGAAAAGGACAAATCACAATGTGTATACATTTCCTTTCTTATGAAAAGGACAAATCACTATCTTCTTCCATTCAGGCGATAATAATTTTTCTCTTCAAATATCTGTACCATGGTACACCCACCATATGCTTGTTAATTTTTTATCAAATCTAATGATTGAGCCATCATTTTTAGGACTGCAGCAAGTACAAATAAGAGGTATGTTGAGGCTGCAACAAGTTCTGACCCTGTGGATCACAAAAGAATGGATGCCTACCTCAAGAATGACTTAAAGTAGCACTATTAGAGTCAGCTTGAAGAAAACCTCAAGAATGACTTAAAGTAGCACTATTAGAGTCAGCTTAAAGAAAACCTATCTCCACATAATATCCTTCTCGGTGTGTCTAGGCTAAGGCATTGGCGAAGTGATTTGTTAGTTGCTGCGAAGGTCAACGCTAAATGTGGTGCACTGTTTTGGCCAGATTGATATTCCATTGCAGACAAACAAGATGAGCATTTTAACACAGTTCTATTAATGAGTGGTATGCCACAAAGAGCAGTACTCTAGTGATGATATATACAGCTGAAGTAATTGGTAAAAACTACAGTATAGCATCAATCTTGGACTATAAAGCTGATATTGGCATCCACAACAGCAGGTATGAGGCACAAACAGCCACTATGACAAACAGAAGAAACCTATAAAAATTTTTTCAAGGCTAGAAAATCTTAACATATATGTAAATAACCAAAACAGCATGTATGTATAGTGTGTGCATAACGACGGGGAAAGAAAAGTACAGTGCCAAGAACTCTTCGCCTAGTAAATCCTGCAATTATTCCATCTGACACCATAAGCTAGCTGGGTATAAAAATGAATTGTCATGTCTGATTACCAACTTACTTATATAAAAAATTAAAATGGTAAGAAAAAAAGTAGAAATGAGCTATATTTATTGTTAGGAAAAATTATTTTTAAAAAAAGTTCAATAAACCTTTAAAGTTAGGTTTACATTTACTAATATAAAATAGCAGACCTATCAATATCAAGATTACCTGTATACATCACTGCCTTCTTCATTATAGAGACAGCAATTGTCAAAGAGTAACTCAGCATCTGCTATGAGGTCAGAGTTCTTGCTATAGGAAAGCATATTTAGTTTGTGTTTTATTGTTCCAAAATCCATTGGCCTTTTAATGATTTCATGGTAATCTGGTGCCTACAAAATAATTTAATTCATTAGTAATCATAAAATTAAAATATTGATGTTTTAAGTGTGATTTTTGCAGGTTTTTGTTAAGAATAAATTATTGGTGCATTATATTTATGTATGGACGAAAAATGATCAGAATGTACAGCCAATGTTTATTAAGTTTATTTTTAGTGAATGTTTATCAAAGTTTATTTTCTAATATTTTAACCCGACCATGAGGGTCATCCTCAGGGCAATGGTTTGAAGGGAAGACAAGAATTCATATTAAATTCATGCCATCAAACCACTGCCCTGATGATGAACAACATTGGTCGAGTCGAAACTTCGGCAAACTTTATAAACATTGATTGCATATTCTGACACAAAATACAATTTCAACAGTCAACTATAAATCCATCTCTAAAATATATTTATATACTTTAAAAGTTATCAAAATGAATAGAAAGTTCAAGATGATTGGCTGCTCATATTTGACCAATATGATTCGAGAGAATTTCTGAGGAAGATCTGTTGACTATAAAAAACATGTCCAGTGTGCAATAGTGATATAGAGTTCAGTATAGACCGGAATGAAAAAAAAGAGAAGAGGACAAGGCTGAACTGAAAGGATAAGGAGTAAGCTGGTGTACACAGCTAAAGAAGAAAAATGTTTGTCGTTAAAAAAAGCAGCACTCTGTTGCTATGAATGGTACATATTTCCAGGCAGTTTTGATTGATAACAATATATTTAATAATTTATTGAAGTTATCAATGAATTACAATTTAAATTATTATTTTAAAGCATAATCCTTATAGCAGGCCTTGTTTATAACATTATAATGTAATAAGACATATCACAGTGTATATTGATAAATTTATCAGCATTTTTTGACATAAAAATATAATCTTAAAACTTAATAAAAGCGTTTATTTTTTTATAAAAAATTCTATAACTCCAATTTTTTAATTATTTATTTCGAACCTTGACCTTCCTTTTAGACAATATGGATGTTCACAGCAGTGGGATGTTACCATTCATAGCAACAGAGTGCTGCTTTTTAGCACACTTTTTCATTCATAGCAACAGAGTGCTGCTTTTTAGCACACTTTTTCATTCATAGCAACAGAGTGCTGCTTTTTAGCACACTTTTTAACGACATACATTTTAGGTATTTAGATGCCAAAAAATTCATGTTGTATGCCTTTATGAAAAAACAAGCAATCCAATAATCATGTGAGATCTTAATGGTAGAATGAGTAAAGATTACCTTAGTTGGCAACGAGCCCATGGTAGACACGGAGTACTGTTAATAATGTTAATGTGGAAAGAATAGTCTGGATCAGTGGTCAACAGTGTGTTTCTCCCAAGAAAAATTACCCTAAAAGAGCCAAGCCCAACCCATCAGTAAGAAAAATCCATAGTTGATTATTTTCTGATCCCATTAGAATTATACAACATTCACAGGATATTAAGGTCAAGAGGTTTTAATAATATCGGTTAGCACTAATATCTATTATTCATGTTACGATGTCATTACTCCTGTACGACTCATATACCCTTTTCTCCTGGGGGTCATAAATTTTACGGCTGTGCTGTGTAATAAATTTTGTGTATGTAATAAACACTTGCGGCAATCTTCATGAACATGTCTAAACTTGTGACAAAAGTTATATTTGGAATCATGACAATTCTTGATTATGATGTTATTCATAGATTCATGTAGTTATAGAATCTATGATTGGTCGATGATGCTCTGAAAATTGCCAATTGAATTCCTTGGAAATTGATGAATTCCTTGGATATCACAGTGTAAAGAATATCAATTTGCATAACAACACTGATATTCTATGGAAGTAAAACCATAGGTTTTCTTAACTGAAAAATTAAATCTCAGTTTACTTTGTGTGTCTGGGGATAGGAAAAAATTTCTGACTAAATCCTCAAAGACGATTATATTCCAAATAAAAACAAATGTTTCATTACGTTAAAATATACTGAATAAAATAACAAAACCTTTAAAACATACCTCTGATCTCGCAACAGGTCTAAGAAAAGGAGGAGCATCGGGATCATGCATGAGAACATCGAGGATTTCCTGTAGTGCTGCATTATCCAGAGGCAGGTCTCTACCTTTTCTACCCTCAGATCTTCTTGTGCTACGCCTTTCTCTACGTGACCTTGAACCTGATGTATCACCTTCATCATCTCCGTTCTCATCATCAGCTGGTGAAAAATATAAATTAGGAAAGAAATAATGAGAGACATGCTCAATATTTAAAATTGTACATTAATATTTCTAAATAGAATGACTTAACGTTTTGAAAAATCCAAATTATGAACTAGCCATAATTACTTTTACGAAAAAATTTAGAGTAGATATTATTACTAAATCTCATCCTAGGCAACAAACATTTTTCAGAGAACACTTATTCATGTAAAAGAATAAGAGAGACCCTTACATTTTTTAACCATACTAATGGCTTAATAATGTCAAACGAGAAAATATTTTTTTAAATTAAATAAAAAATTTCCATTCTTTTCCATTCCATTCAAAAAGTTCTATTTATATATATATATATATATATATATATATATATATATAATATATATATATATATATATATATATATATATATATATATATATATATATAAACTCTTCATAGATAAAACTAAAACAGTACTAGCATTATTAACTAGTAACATGGTTGGGCAAAAATTATCTGATTCATAAATGATGAATAAATTTTAATTCATAACGAAATTCACGAATAATGAATTTTTTAAATTTGTTAATCACAACTAACAAAACAAATAATTAAAAAACATTGGTTTATTTTAAATTAACTTACGACTAAAAATGTATTTGTTCATTCATAAATTATTTTCTGAATAAAACATGCTAAAATTGATTACTTTTTTTTTGTTCTAACAGAACTTCAATTTGTTTAAGTGGATATACAATTATTTTCAGCCCTCAGGACTGGTAAAGGAGGTTTTTAATTTTTTGAAAAATGTTTTGGTTCGATATACCATTTCAATGAATTTACTCAAGACTTCTCCCACATCCTTAACTCTCACTTTTTCAACTGAGTCATCGAATTAAAAATAATAGAAATAATCTTAATTTTATTAAAGGTTATATTTCCAGGAAGAATGCATAAACACTTTATATAAACATATACATGAAACAAATTAAATATTCATAAAATAGTGGTTTATTATTGTAAACAAGTTTGTAATGTGAAGGGGAGAAATAAGTTGGAGCTGTGTCATTTTTATCTGTCCAACTTCTACGGAATGATTCTCCTCAGATCAAATATTTACTTGGGTACAAATCTGAATATTATTTTAATTATAGAATAGTTAATGGCTTGTCAGGATAAAAGCTCTAAACTATAATATATTAAAACGTGTTTGTGTATTTTATTGGTTAATTAGCCTCTACCTCAACAGGTACTTATGGCAAGAGAATTACCATACAAACAGCAGACCGTTAAGATTTAGAAACCTAGTATATTATTAAAATAAGGGACATTTCAATAATAGATGTTTAGTTTGGAAAAAGTTGTGCATCCTTCACCTGATCGATTACATTTCAAAAGTGATCGAATTATTGGTCTTATTTATTGTCAGTTTAATGTTTTTAAACTTTTTTCTTCATCATAATAGGATTTAATTTGAAATGATGAAAATGGAAATCCATGAGTGATTCGGCAGCAGTAGTAATGTCAGTGATTCGCTGACATTTATATATCAGAGTAATGACAACTTTAAATGTGTTATTCAGTTTTTAACCAACTAAATTTTTCGTAAATAAAAGACTAAAAATGCATTCAGATTTGTAATTAATAATTAAATTAATAAAATTTTAAAATTTCAATCGTTTTTAACATATGCTTATTCGTGATTAAATATTCTGAATAAAGATTTAGTCATTTTTTTATACCAATAAATTTTCATTCAACTAATGCCCAACTCTGACTAGTAACAATCTAAATATATTTTTAAAGGAAATGTCAAAGAAAAATTATATAAATGGAGTTCAAGGATAATTCTAAGACTATAGAAGGAACATTAAAAATATTGAATGAAATTTTGTTAAGTTCTAATTTTTAAAAAAACCAACTAGATGGCATAAATAACCTTCAGAATTTATTGAATAAGTAAAAAACTATTTATCAAGATATCTTAAATAAGGTCCAAGCCAACTGAAATTTATTATTAAATTTAAATAACAAATTATATCACAGAAGAAGAAATTACATTTAATATATTTAGTGTATTTTTTGTATATTCTTACATGGATTTGATAGATGGACCACTCTAGATATGCAGATTAACCAACTCACAACAGCTAAAATTAAATTATTGGGTTTTCCGGAAAATAATGCAGTTTTGTGGTTTAAAAAGAAAGAAGAAAGATTTACAACTGTTTTATTTAATCAAAATAGTCTCCACTACTATCAATACATTTCTGCATGGTTGTTGGCAACTTTTCCATTCCCTTGGAATAGAACTTCCCATCTTTAGAATTGATATAACTCCACAAATGCATTTTCTAATTTCTTTGTCCATTTAATTTTTTGTTACGTAAATAGTGGTCCAGGAGTCTAAAAAAATGATAATCTGTAGGCGAGAGGACTGGAGAGTGGGACGGATGAGGCAGTTTCATATCCAAGCTCCAACAATTTTTGTAACGTCACACGTGAGACATGTGGCTAGATGTTGCAATGCAACAAAATGGGACCCTTCTGGTTGACCAAAGATGGCTTTATTATTGCCAATTTCTGATGTATTGCTTCAATTTGGTTACAATAGGATTCAGCATTGATGGTTTCTCCAGGATTTAAGAAGCTGTAGATTATCAAACCAAATGAAGCACACCAAACAGTAACCATCACTTTTTTATGATTTGAGGGTATTGGAAATGTTCTGCTGCTTTTCCTTTGTTGAGCCACTGTCCAGAATGTCTGCTGTTATCGTTAAGTATCCACTTTTCATCACAAGTAACAATTCTAGGCAGAAAAGTGGATTTTATTTCGGCAAAGAAATGTAGCATCAACTTCATAATGCTAGTTTTTTTGGTGGTCGTTTAATGTGTGTGGATTCCAATTTGCAAGGTACTTTCCAATCACATTAAGATAGTCATCAATGGTCAATTTCCTAGGTTAAGTTTCCCTGCAAGTTCTCAAATAGTTGTTCTGGGGCTTTCTTCCATCAAAGCATGCAGAACATTGTCATCAAGAGACGAAGTCCTTCCACGACTTTGTTTTTCTTCCAGGCTGAAATCTCTGTCCCGAAATTTTTTGAACCACTGTTGAACAGTGCACTCATTAATGCTGCTCTCACTCCAGACTTGATTGATATTTTTGGCCATCTGTGCCCGATTCCAGCCGAGTTTAAACTACTTGTAAAACAAAAGATATCTTAGTAAGACCGAATTATTTCTAAGCAGTGAAATGCTACAGAAGTAAATAAACATTATCGTTTAGAAGAGGATTAATAAGTGTTGACATTTACAAATGAATCCAGTAAAAGTGAACAGTTTCTTATATGGAGGGGAATATTACCACAGAAAACATGAGTATATCTGATGTTATAAGTAAAATAAGCAGTTAAGATAGTTCAGCCACATTTGCAGGAGAGGAGATAAAGATCCAAACAAGATCTTCACAATCTCAACCAACTAAAAGATCTCAGATTTCTTAACAGTCATGTATCACTAACAAAGAAAAGTAAAGAGAAAATGAAATAATTTGCTCAAGATTAATAAGAATAGCATGTTGGTGCAAGACAAAGCTGATTTGGAAGAGTAACAATAAATAATTTCTATACATTCATACTCATTGATAGTTTCTAGAAATGGACTTACAAAAAAAAAAAAAAAAAAAAAAAAAAAAAGGATGCAGTCATAAAGTTTTTATTGGTGACAATGTTTCAACCCAAACATGTGGGTCATCATCAGGGCAAGCTTTTCGAGCACTGAAGGTATTCGAGTACTGCAGGTACTGAACCCACATGTTCGGGTTGAGACGCCGGCACCAATAAAAACTTTATAATGACTACGTCTTGAATATTTATCAACCATGATACGTAGAACAGTCGACTAACTTCCTTCAATAAGCCATTTAAAAGTGTAAACAAATGTCTACGACTTAGTAGGTTTAATGAACCCACAAAAAAAAAAATTATTTAAGTAAGTTAAGAACAACTCATAATAATCTATTATTTGAAAGATAATTTTAATGAGTAATATAAAACTATCAGATTGAAGCATTCTCATAAATATCTAAGACACATACATTTAATAAATAAGAAAAACTTTTTCCATGATGTCATAAGACATTTAACATTTCTGATTACATGTATATTGTATTAATTAATTTTAATCAATAAGTAGATATGATAGAAGTAGATAGAATTAAAAGATGAGAAACAAATATTCAAAACTAAATGTGATTCTTATATAATAATCCTTTAAAACAATATGTGATCAGAAATAAATTAAATAAAAAAGTGATAAGGATATAAAAGCATAACATCCACATGCATGACATGCAATAAAATTAATGAGATAAATATTTTGAATGAAAGTGTATTTAAGATCATACATTCTATATATTCATCATTCTATACAACTAATGAAATATTAATTAAGGTTCAGGAATTTGATACTGTAATAAAAATAAATATGCCCTTAATAAATAAATATTGTAAGAGATAGTCAGGGGCTAAAAAATGAACGAAGATAGAACAATATTTCTTAAGATGACACCAAGAAAATATGGCTAATTCAGTCATACTTTAATTACATGACACAGAACAATTATTTTGAAACAATCAGGAGTTTTTATGAGCAGAATCAAGTTTCAAAACAAATAAACCAGAAATTTAATTAAGCGAGTGTTTTGAAATGTGGAGGTTATAGTGGTTGAATTCATTATCAAGAAAAAGTAAAAATAATTAGAAAAATAAATTGGTAGCTAAACAACCGTAAGCAATTATTTTATTTGTATATATACTAATGTAAGAGAACTTACATTTTATTAAGAGGGTTATATTGATTTATATAAAACAATTAAATAAATTATGTAACAATTTTTTAAGTTTAATTTTTTTATAGTAGTAAGTACTCTTATAAGTTTAATTCATGCATAACTATATAAATCATTGCCCAGCACCTCTATAAAAATTAGTATAATAAAAGCCTCAAGGAAATATAAATTTTGGAGTTTTAAATTATGTAAAACATGTTATAAGGCAAAGACAATTATTTAAATAATGAACTAAAGAAGACACATCAATGAAATGATGGTTCAAAAACGGGAAGTTGAAGGAGGGGAGGTGTGATTAAATCTCAAAAGATGAAATAATTCTTAGAGATTTTGAAGGTGCTGGTATTATCAGTTAAAATTAAAAGTGTAATATATTAGGGGGACGTAAAGTAATGTCGTTTTCTTAATCTAAATTCAAACACATAAAATTTTAATAAGTTTTTATTTTTAATCAATGATGTAATCACTCTCATTATCAAGAACATTTTGCTATCACATTATGCTAATGTGCAAATTCTCAATGCCGGATCGATAAAAATCAATTGGCTTTTGAGAAAAAGAGAGATGGATCTTTTTGGGGTGTAAACCTGGCTTAGCAGTACTTTGTGGTGATTCATTTGGAGAATGAATCTAGCATAGAACAATAGCAATGAACTAGCAAAAGCATTTTGCATTTTAGTTTAGTTAATAAAGGACCTATTTTTCATTTCCAGTGATCAAGCGATCAAAAAATACTTCTGTATTGGTACATTGAAGCAATACAAGTTGCATGTGGTGGTTTTCCAATCTGCGGCAAATGTTCTTGGTTGATCGATCAAGGTTGGTTAAGACTGCTTGACAAATCCTCTCTTGTCTGAAATGGATTTGCTTTAACTTCCACCCTTAACGTGTCATTATCTTACGTTGTTGATCCTCCTTATCAATATGAGTCATAAAGACCAAATTTACCGGATTTGAACTTGGAAAACCACCTTTGGCATTTTAATGTCTAATGCATTTGGATAAACATCATAAATGTTTTTGGCAGCAACTGTGGCATTACTACCCTTACAAAACTTGAAAAGCAAGCAATGGCGGATATGTACCTCTTCTGATATTTCGCTTGGCATTTCATCCAAAATTGCAAAAAAAATATTTTAAATTTAATTATTTTCAACTGGACAAGTCATCATAACCTTAGAATGTCTTTGCAGCGAATTAGCTTTATAGAATGAGCTGACAAATGACAATCAAATAGTGAAATGCACAGAAACAACATTACTTTCTGGTCTCCCTAATATCTATTCAAACAAATTCCACCAAAAGTGTTCTTCCAAAGTGATATATGCTGGTAAAATCCATGAAAAACCTCTTCTGAATGATAACAGAGTTTAGAGTGGAATTAAGCTTTCTTTTTTTTTTAATTTCTTCTAAAAATGACTGTGCTTCTAATCTGCATAATACATCAAAATGATCAGTTGTTTTGGCCACAACTTGAAGAACTGAAAGTGGGACTCCGATGATTTTAGCAGCAAGGTGCCACTGTAATGGTGTCTCCAGATTATAAAAGTACTGAAAGATGTTTTGATCAAGAACAATCAACTCCATCAGTCAACAAATTAAATGTTTGTGGCCATTACCTGACCATTATGCTTAGATTTTGACCCATACTTGGAAAATTTCTAGTAAATAAAATTACAGATTTCCAATAAAATTATAATGACCGAATTATTAAAATAAGTGATTATTATATAACAAAATTAATAAGAGAAAGATTATTGCAATGAAAATTAAAACAAAGTTAACATCTAATGAAAAATAAACACACGAGGATTGCAAGGGCAGGAAGGCAAGCCAGGAAGGTGTCGGGACTGAAAAGCATTTTCAATTGGAAAATGGACTTGAGTCCATACAAACCATCCCAGTAGTTGCTTCTAAGTTGCTTGGCAAACTGTGAGATCTTTGCAGTGGCAGCCTTAGAGCATTTCCTCCGGCTAGACCTCTCCTCAACCAGATCCTCCGCAGGGTCTGCATGCGCAATCATGCTCACTTAACTCCTGCTTACCACATTATTATCCTCACCCAATATCTCATACATTTTAAAGCTACTATGCTGGCGACTACTCGTGGATAAATAAATTGTTATTTTTATAAATAATAAAAGCAATAATTGTGATCACCGCTTGATAATATTGCTTTATAGTTGCAAATTAATATATTTTAAAAGAAATATATTATGAATATAAAGCTATAAGGAATTGTTCAGTAGCATTGAAAAAATCAATAGCTATTTATTAGAACTCTTTTCTGATACAAATTTCAATTAACAAAACATAAAAGTTAAAGAATTGAAAATTAATTTTACATAATTAACTGAAATTATAATAGACCAGACAACCATATATCCAGTAAAGATGAAAAAATAATGCATCAAGGAGATTAAGAAAGCTTAGTTTCAACCAAATGAACATGAAAAGATAAAAAATCAAGATAATGGAAAGGTAGTGAAGGTAACAAAAAAACCATTGGTCAAAAGCTATATAAAAAAATCTAGAAAGAATGAAGAATCTAAAAATCTATAGTTCAGGATATATCATAATCTCTGTAAAAGTATTTATATATCAGGTACAGGTTTCCCAAGAACTATGGGTCTTTTTGTACTATCACAGATGTTTATGGAATTTTCATTGAGAATAGCAAATCTATGATGGATTCTTCAAAGTTAAATTATACTTAGAAGTCTTTAAGCTTTTGAAAAGCTAAATGTGTTACAACATATTAAGGTGAATATCAAACATTCCAAAAAATTTGATTAATTGGTGTAAACACCAAAACAAAAAAATAGAAAATAATGCATATACGAAAACACTTCAACTAACGAAATTAATGTGAAATCATTCTTTCTTTACATGGCATCACAAAAATCAAGGAACTCACATTAAATTTATTATCACGTTAAATTGAAGAGTATTTGAATAAAGTCATGGACTACATACAGTAATTTATTAAATTATTTGACAACTGAGTCAAGTATGAGGATTTCTTTTTTTTTGGGTCCTTTCCTTCCTCGCCACCAGGATGCGAACTTGTGACTATTTTAATCCAGTTATCAATTGCCGGGCAACAGCAGTGCTGTGCACTTGTTTACCCGTTCGGGCACTCCGCCCCCGAAAGGAATATGGTGGAACCAATCTTGAACTAGGACTTTTACTATTATAGACTAGTGTGTTAGCCACTGGACTATAAAGACACTTAGATAAAAGAACATAGTTGAACCGGTAATGAACTGGGAACCTTCTCAATGAGAGAAATGTACGCTAAACACTGCACTATGATTGCGCTGGACTATGAGGATCAAAAATATTTTTAAATTCTTTAACTTCAAAGCCATCGGCCAAATGTAATTATAGAACTATACAGAAATGATAGAATTCCCCCCCCCCCCCAATTATCTGTTTTATAGATATGATAAAAACCAAGATTAAAAACTTTTTTTTATACTTCATAAAGTATAAAAAAAGTTTTTAATCAAATCAACATTATCAAGATACAATATGATGTGCAAGGTGGGAAAAAAAAGCTTAAAGTGGGTAAGAAATTGGAGAAAAGTTACCCAACCAGATAAGATTGGTAGAACAAATGCAAGGTGCCGTATTAATGCTCGGAGATTAAAGTTCTTAAAGCATGAGAATAGGTGTGGGTATAATAACACACAATTTGTAAAGGTGTTTTGAGTCTTAACAAAATGTATAAACAAAATTCATCACAAAAAATAGATTAATTTTATAATTTGAAAAACTATAGTTGTCACCCCTGTCATGATATCAGTTTTATGATAGTTTAAGTACATTACATATTAATGTGATTAATCATATATTGTAACAACAAATGGGATATAGCAATATTTACAGCAAGCAATCTGATCTACAGACCTTAATTTTCTAAAGATTATATTTTTAAAATACAATTTATGAAGTATAAACATTGATAATAAAAAAAAGTTTCATTGTAAATAAAAATGTGATGGAATTTTTAATTTTACATAAAATTGATAACGAATAATTTAATATTTTTTAAAAACGGTTATAACAAAAATACAACCCCTACTCTTACTGCGCTGTCTCAAAGTAGTTTTATTCATGAATAAATAAAGTAAGCAAAACAGATCTTGAAAACAATAATACATGATGATTTTGTAATTCCAACCACGCAATAGCGATGACAAGTCAAGTACTTGTAATAACTAAACTAAATGATTTGACTGAAATTTACCCCTGACCTAAGCAATTAAACAGCAAACATTATTAAAATAAGGATCTCATAACACCAAATAATGAATTTTTTTTCAAATTAAATTCATAAGTAAAAATTAATATCCTTTTTTTAGCTAAGAAAAAAAGAAATAAAAATGTTGGAAACAGGAAAAAGCAACTGACAGAACCTCTAAATAGTGCTGAAACTACATTTCATTTTATGAATACACTCACATTAACGAGTTTTTATCTATTAAATAATAAATAGAACAATCCATCTTGACAAGACAATATATATATTTATATACATCATTAAATCAGATTCACAAGGGAAATGTGACAATCTATTGAAAATTTATTCAATTCAATAATCAATTCCACGAGAAATCGCCGGTTATTAGAACTACATTTACAGCATATTTCTACAGTAAAATGACAAAGTTGAATAGTTTAATTCAACTGCAGAAAAAAATTATATCTGGTTAAAATTGAAAATTAATAAATAAATATAAGCATCAGTAAATTCATATAATCTCTCAGCATAACTGTTATCTGGTTATAACACATGAAATTTAATTTTTTTAAAGATATTGTTTATAGGACATGAATATATTTAATATAATTGTATTGACCAAATTTGGATTATATAATATTTTTCCTACTAAACTAGTTTTTAATAAATTTTTTCTCATATTTTCTCCTCACAAGTTAGACTTCAGAGTCTGAAAGGAAATAAAGTGATAGAGCATATGGCATAGTATTTCTATTTTAGGAAATATTCATGCCTAAAAAGAGAGGAAATCTGTCACAGATTGGTATGTTGCCTACAAAAGAAATAAATTCTTAATAAACTTTCAGAGTATTTTGGAAATCATTCTCAAAAGTGAGCAGGATTGGGTCAGCTTACATATTAAAATTAATTCTGCAATAATTAATAAATTGCTATTATAATCAGTCATATTTAACTAATGCACTCAAATTGACAATTCATTCAATACAACCAGATATAAAATATGTTAATACCAAAAAACAATGTTTTAAGATGAGATTAAAATGTATGAGGAAACATTTGGAAATAAAAAGTAAAACAAAATTATTTTCATATTGCTAAGTAAATTTAAAAAATAAATAAAACCTTAATTAAAATATTTCAATTAAAAATATTCCAGTAAGTTAACAATTAACAATTTTGTAAATAGGAAATTATGAAACAGAAAAACTATTTTGGGAAGATAAAGATGCTAAGTAGCATTAAAGATTGAAATACCTTACCATGCCTTTTAATTCCATTAACATAGCCATTTATTTTGGGAGATTCAGCTCCTTTCTCCTTATGTTCCCTTTCTCTGACCTTCTTAGATGACACATCACTGCGTTTTGACTTACTATTGGTATTTTGTTCCTGCTTTACAGCCCACTTAATGTCAACCTCCTCTGGTTCTTCTTTTATTTCTGTGGTACCTATCACAACAGTCATAGTAAAAAAGAATATTTAATATCATGTCACTTTTTGAAATCAAGAGAAAATCTTTACTTAAAGTTAAAATGATGCCATGAAAATATTAAGGTAAAGGGCTAAACATTTTTTTTTTTTTTTACATCCAATATCAACAGGTTTATTAAATTAAATTGTTATTATTATTATTAAATTAAATAAATATACAAAACATAATAAAGTATAAACTTTTTCCTTTAAATCACAACATATAGTATTTTGAAAATGATCCATGGTTGGAAGAAATAAATATCAGTGTTTGTTAACTTTTTGGGGATTATTATTAACTACCTTAATAATTTATTAAAAGTAACAAATTAAAAAAAAAAAATCCACTTTTTCTTTATTATCCTTTGAATACCAAACACTTCTACAACTATCTATACATCAAATGTAAAAAGTAGCATAGTTGTCGTATTTTTGTAAACTTTGCTACTTACCAGCAGATTTTCGATTACTTGTAGATGTATTCTGAAGAGAATTAGCATTTCTACAATCATGACAGAACCACTTTGATTTAGGAACTCTCCTCATAGGAGGCACAACACAGCCTAGATGAAGTCGTGAATCACAGGTACCACATTGCAATTGAGCACCACTTTCCTCACAAACCTTACATATACTCCTAGAAAAATTAGGTAAGGTAAATATAAAATTCAAAACATCAGAATGTCAAATTATTATTTGTTCAAATTAAATTAAAGTAGTTTCCACCAGATATGCTTTATATGTCGTGAAAAGAACAAAAATAAATAAAAGTGAATAAAAGAAAATGTTTGGGAACTCTAATCCATTCTCGACTTCAACAACCCCAAATCATTCCTAACTTCAACCCGATACTTTTCATACACTATTTTATGAATTCACCATTCATTATTCCATTGATTTGCCAAGCAAAAACTTTTCAAATTTATTCGCCTAAAATATAGTAATCAGGAGTTTTAATTTGTATAAATTAAGGCCGTTACTCCACTAACATTTAGTTTATTTTTCATTCTATATCGACAACATTTCAGCCAAAACTAGGACCAATTTCAAGTTTTAATTGAGTCCTCCACTAAATCTGCATATTCAAGGCCATTTTCATTTTTCTGAGAACACATTAAAAATGTCCGAATATTTTAGACTTTTCCCCATGCCATTTCTGGAAGAACTGTCATTTTGTCTATATAAAATAAAAAATAAATAAAATGTTGTTGGAATAACGGCCTTAATTTATAAAAATGAAAACATCAAATCTAGGTATAATGAACAGAATAGTAATTAAGGGTGTTTCAAGTATGGTTTTGTTTACTGGAAGAAAAAAATACAATATAATATTCATTTATTAATTCCACTTAGTTTCAGTAACAAACATATTGTAATAAGAAAAATAATGCAGCTAACAGTAGCTGCAGAAATATATATTTAAACTCTATGACAAAACAGAAAGTGATAGCCATTTCCTCAAGTCATTAATCCCCAAAAATTAAATTTTTTAAAATCATATCCTACAGAATGTTTTTCTCTCATTTCTTGCAGACATTTTCTAGGAGCAGCACCAAAACAAAAATATATTTGTATTAACGGCAACAAGAGGAAAACCAGGTATTATTTAGTATTTTCTAAACCAAAATTCAATTGATTACCTTTTTTAAAATAGTTAAGACAATACAAAATGCTTTCATAAAAAGAGGATTAAAAAAATTTCATAGTAAGAATTTAATATGAAACAAAGAATATTTTTTGATTAATCAAATTAGATTAAACAACTCATTCTTTTTTTTTTGTTTCTTTTAAAGTTATATCATGCATTTAAAACTTAAGAAGATATTAATTAATCTTGTCATGGCTTACTCTTCTAAATTTTCCTCCTCTCCTTCTGAATCTTCAGAGAAAAGTCGTCGTTTCTTTGCAAGGGTTGGAGGTTTATCCGAAGGTTTGCTACGTTGACATCGAGGACAATGCCAGTCACCTGCTGGTATTCTCTGAAAAATAGTAAAGCTAGATTTACAAAGGTGTCAAAACCACTGATTATCATTTCTAATCTGCAAATTCTAAATCATTCCTTGAACTTGCATACTACTTAAAAAATGTGTGTGTACACTTGTTCGACTATTTCTTTTTCATTTTATATTTAAGTAAAAACCTGAAAATACATGATTTTCTTGGTGAGATTTTATGAAGGTTTAGTGAAAAAAACATTATAAAAAAATTATTAATATTTTTAATTGATTAATACAAATAGAAAACATCTAGATAATTGACATAATTATTTGATTCTTTATTGTAATTTAAGTCAAGGAAATACTAATAGTTATAAATTATCATCCATCAATTATAATAATTAATCATTAGTTTAAACATTTAATATTTTTTTCAATTATTTGTAACAAAAATCTATTTTATTTATTCTCGTATGAACTGAGTAACATATACTAAGAGGAAAGAAACTATTAAGAGATAACAGAATAGTTTTATAACATTATAAGAGTACCACTATATAACAACTTTGTAGGCAATAAACCAAAAGTATAACTTAAATAGGTAATATATGAAACTAGTTTCTCAAAATAAAAAAAAAAAACTGTACAACCTCCTAAGAAGGGTCATGGGTTCAGTACTTTGTATAATGAACTATTGTTTCTAAGCCAACATTTTTCTAGAGAGATGATCACTGTGCATCGTTGGGATCATGCCCCCCTCCCCTTAATCAATCATTTAATTAGGGTTGCCCACTTCACAGAAACTAGATGTGCCTCTAGGCCAATTCGCGGTTGATAAAACAAAACAAAAAATTATCTTTCACAGCCTGATTCAATTTGGTGCCAATAAAATGGGAGCATAGATCCTTACTCACTGAAATACTCTGCTAATTTTCCAAATTAAACATAATTTTGGTTAGTTTCTAATAGTTTTCTTCATTATTCATTAAAACAACTATAAACAGTCAAACTTTAATATAAACAATATGACCATAGTAACAGAATATCTATTACCCATCCCAAGAAATTATATGTTTTGAAGAAAAGATACAGTATTTACTCTATAACCAAATCTCCCTTGTTGGTGAACCACAGTGACAGGTTATTTATTACAATAGTAAAGATAATTTTTTTAGACATCTGGACCACTACTTACAAGACGAAAGATGTAATGGACAAAGGGAATTAGAAAATGTGTTTTGGAGTTATAAATTCTAAAAATGGGAAGTTCTATTCCAAGTGAATGGAAATGTTATCAACATGTTGGCAAAAAATGTATTGATAGTAGTGGAGACTATATTGATTAAATAAAACAGTTGTAAATCTTTCTTTTTAAACCAAAATCCCGCATTATTTTCCAGAAAACCCAATAATATAAATTGAGATGGAAGTGACAGTATTCAACAAATCTCCAATTAACCTGGTTTTAAAGATGATATGAATATCGTTGGAGGACATTTATCTAATCTAATCTAAGCAAGGCATTTCTTTGGATTCAGTGAGGCTACAGGACCAGGATCTCATGGAACTATCCAAGACTAACTCCATGTAGAGATTGGGAATATCATATTTGAGAGGACTGGAAAGTAAATTTACTAAGACTCCAAGGTGAACTCTGATAACAATATAAAAGCAAAAATTCAGAGAAGAATCTTGGCTATAAACATATACAAAACACCTGTTAGCCCTATTGGAATCTTTGGCTCTAGAAGTTAACAAAAGCAAAATAAGCCCTTCAATTTAAATGGTATATATTAAGAAAATATATTTGACCCATTGAACATTAATGGATTAAAGATAATCCAAACTAATCTAGAGTTAAGAGAGTGTATAGGAAACCTGATTTTGTTAGAGTGATTGAGGATGGAAACTCTGGTTGTATGACCTTACTGCAAGAATGACTCTGAGAATCTGGACCATATACACATATACCCTGACAAAATAATTGCCAGCAGAAGAGTAGGAAGACCTCTGTTCAATGATCAATGATGCAAGATTTATTTTGGACATTCTCAACTGGAGAACAATAGCAGCCAACCAAAATGACTGGCCTGCCAAGTTGCAGAAGGCCCTGACTCAACAAGAAATTAAGTGCCAGCTAAGACAAAAAAAGAAGATACAATGTACTTACTGTAAGTTTTGGTTTTAGACAGTACATGTGGTGTCCTTTATTACAAGTATCACAGAGGAGCATGCTTTCTGGGTCCTTCATTCTACGGCAAATACGGCAAGATGCATTGATGGCTGAACGTTCCCATAACACTGAATTCTCTAAATTATTAAAAATAAAATTGATTTAGAATGAGCTTTAATTTAATAAATTAATATTTTAGCATTTGATCAAGATATTACAATGATATAGTTTAAAATAAATTTACCGAGAGTTGAAAGATAAAGAAACAACTGTGGAAAAGTTGTAGATTCCATCAAAGCCTTCTCCCACCGTTCCATAGCAGGTGTTGGAATTTTCATCTCTCCTCTTTCTCTTTCTTTTTGGTCAAGACCTATAATTTAATAAAAATACTAAAACAAAAAATCATATACAAATTTGATGGCTTCTATTCTTGCCAACAGATAAGATATAACTATCATATTACTATATATATATAGTGCCAGTCTTTAATCACATCAAGCAAACATCAAGAGTGTATAAAAAAAAAAAATTAGCGTTTTTTTTCTAACCAAATATTTGTATTATTATTTCTTTGATATAAAATACAATTAATATTTGAAATATATCCCATTGTTATCTTCGCTCTTACCCATCTGCTAGCCAATTGCTCGATCCCACACTGATATCATTCTTTGGGATGGCTGTAAAAGAACTCTTGGAACGCAATTTCAACTTCTGTAAAATTATCAAATTTTTTCCCTTGAAAAAAATGGGCTATGGATCTGAATAAGCAGTAATCTGATGGTGCAAGGTCTGGACTATATGGTGGATGAGGCAGGAGTTCGAATACATTAAGTTCTTTTAACTCTTCTTTGGTTTGACAGGAAATGTCAGGATGAGCATCTTGTTGGATTAAAATTCCTTTTTGGTTGTTCAAAGCAGGATAACACTCTGAAACTTTGTATATAATCTTTCCAGTTGTTCACAGTAGAGTTCAGAATTCATAGATCATCCATAAGAAACAAATCCATGATGAATAATACCTTAATTATGATTATGATTTTTTTTCAAATCGTCCCTTTGAATCAACCGGGAAAACAGTTTCGACAGTGATCTAGCCATTGATCACAGGAATTCGGATTTTGCCAGTAAATCCACTTTTTATCACAGGTTACAATCTTCCTGTAAAATCTCATATCAGAAGGGTTTTTCAATAAATTTCTAACCTCATAGCTGATTGCTTAGGAGTAAGTTCGTAAAGGACCAGTCTACTGCTCTTTTTCACCTTCCCCATAGAGTAGATGACCAGCTATTAACACTATCTTTTGACACAACATTAACACTCCCTGGCAAGTTCGCAAGTACTTGTGTACGGATTTGACTCAACAGCTTCCTATAGAACCTCATCAATATCGATTAATGGTCGCCCAGAGTCCTTTCTTTCCAACGTCATATCTCCATTGCTACATTTTTCAAACCAACACTGGGCAGCGTGCTGGTCAAGGACACCTTCCCATTCATATTTAATAATTTCATGAGTTCTTTCAGTGGCTGTGAATTTTTTTTTCCAATTATGGCTTAAAATTACGAGAATTTCGTAGAACACTATCGTGTTTCTTCTTTGAAACAAATAACTAAACTGAGGCTTTTTTTGAAGAAGTCGAATGGGATAAAACAAGAAAGTAGAAATTGCAGATGCTATATTTAGGTTTTTATCAAATATTAATGTGAAATAGTTAATTACTTCAAATTAAAAAAATTAAAGGTACTTTAGAGGAAGCTAATATTGAAGATTAGTCATTTAAGCCTTGTAAGAGAACATCAATGAGAATAAAACTTACATTATATTAAAAACTGCTTAATAATAAACTTGAGAAAATCATAGAAATGTGTTAAATCTATTAATTAAAGTACTACTTTTGGTTAGCCCATTTTTTCGAAAATGTTGCTGTAACATCCAAGGATTATAAAAACCTCAAATACGTAATTTCAGACTTTTTGTTTTTGAGCTAGGTTCACATGCAAACACACACACAAGCATACCATTTTGCGGGTCTGGGTTATTTGGACTCAGAGAACCTCAAAACACATACTTCCGTTTCTCTGTTGAAAACTGAGATTCAAATATTTTCACGATCGCAATACTTACCCTTACTATATATTACATATACTGTATATTATATATACAGGTAAGTGAAAGTAAATAACTATTTTAAATGAACTTATCACTTACCTAATGGCCTCTTGAGATATTTATGCTCAACTCCCTGAGCTATTTGTAATATCGCTGAAGCCATATCAAACATGACGGGTCTTTGAGGAACATCTTGAAAACCTGGCCAGACAGCAGGAGGAGCATCATCCAATGACGGTGTAGATGCCCGACTTTCTTCATCTATTGCAGTAACAATATATAGTAACACAAATGAATGAGATGAAGATATATTTAAGAGCCTAAACTATATCACTGATATGCAGTATTATAAAATATTAATAAATTGTTTTACCTTCTTTCTTAATTTCTTCATCCATAGGTTCTGGTTCTGCTTTGATGTTTGTGTCATCTTCCTAAAATAAAATAAAAATTGTCTATTTATAGTCTGCTAAATTTAGGATTTATTGTCTTATTGATTCCAGAAAACTGGAAAATGATTAAATCAAATTATCAATTTATTCACTTTACTTCCAAACAGCTTACTTCCAAGCACAAAAGCCAAATCCAAGCTACAGAAATGCGATATTTAAAAAAAAATTGAGAGGGAAAAAAAGAAGAGATCGCATAAGTAATGCTACCATAAGAACGAATCTGGACCAGAGCCTGCAGAAGAAATAATCCAAGAGAACCAATTCAAGTGGTTTGAGCATCTCTCACGAGATCAGAATGGATGGAACGCCAAGAAAGACTTGGGAAGAATGAATCAAAGAATCCTTTGACAGGAGGGGAATAGACTGGAGGAGCAGAAGGCACTGGCTCATTACAAATTCTTTGATTAGGCTCTAGAGGGAGGACCCTCACAACGCTCAGCGGTAATAGAGAACCGGATTAATTAAGTAAGTACTTCTAAATGGAGTAATAATAAGTCTATTTTCTCTAAGAGAGCTTCAGACATAGCCCCACAAAAACATCAAACATTGTGCACAAGCTATTGCGACATGCAGCACTGAATTTCTGCCAAAACCCTACAAAATAAAAAAAGAAGCAACAAAATCGGTTCAGTAGTTCCCGAGAAAATCTTGGCACAGACAGACAGACAGACCAATGGTTAAAAATGTGTTTTTCAGACTCAGAGGGCTCTGAAACGTATAGATCCATCGAAAACCGCATATCAGAAATTTGACCAGATCGCAATACTTTCTTACCTACTATAGGTAGGAAAGTAAAAATCTAATTAGGTCACAGCCAATTACCTTATTAGGAATTGGTCACAACAATTAGGAATTGATACCAACATTAAAAAAATGAAGATGAAACTTGCAAGAAATTGTTTATTGCCTTCCCATAATTACTAGTAAAAAGATCACACGTCGGGTTTTGATGGGGGGAGGGAAGGACTGAAAACTGACTTCATTTTAAGAATATATGCTTGCATTGCATATTTATGTAGTTTGTAATTGAAAAAAAAAAAAGAAAAGAAACTTGTATAAATTACTCTTTCATAAATAATATCCTAATAATCAAATCAATAGTTATTATAAAATAAAACCTCAAGACACCAATTTTAGGATAAATGAACAGAAGTTATTATATCTTTCCAATTAAAGAAAAAACATCAGTTTAATAGAAATTTTTTTTGAATTTATTATTTAATTACTTTTTTATCTGAATTAACTTTTTATATGTTGTATCAACATTGATTTTTACATAAGGCTTCAGGGTATAAAATCAATTGCCAATGCTTTTATAATTTATAAACTAGAAAAGAAAGAAAGAAAAGAATAGAAATATAATATTTAAAAAAATAATGATGAAGTAAAAAACCTAAATAGAAAGGTACAATAAAAATACCTAAAAATAAATATCCTTTATTACATTCACTTTGTAACAGCTCATAAAAATTAAAAGATTAATTTATTTGAGTTTCTTAATATTTTTGTTAATTTTAAATTGAAATAATTATAAACTAGTTGGCCCGTGTCAATAATTGCAAAGAATATTGTTCAATGAACAAATGACAAAATAATAACGAAATTAAATAATTCAACTTATTATGAAATTAAACAATCATTTCCTATTTTTGTGGTAATTGTAAATGATGAAGAAAAAGAAAATTAATAATAAAACTTCGTTAATTACATTATTTATGATATTATTATTATATCGAATTACATTTATCTATGTTCATCATTGAATCATCATTTATACGTTCATCATTTATCGAATTATGTTTACATGTATCTCAGATAATAATTTTGATTATTGGATAATTAAGTAGTCTTTCAAAATAATTTGGTCGATTACCCAGATTGAAAATAAAATATATTTTTCTTTAACTTATTTGTTCTAGTAGAAGTAGGTTGGGGTACTTATTAATTAATTAAAAAATTTAGCTATAAGTGTATTTCTTAAAGTGCAATATTTTCTTTCCTGACCACACTCTCCAAGAATTAGTTGTACATTCAACGATACCTCCATAAATAAAAAATCTATTAGTTTTCTTACTATTCTGTATACTTTATTTTCTGGAATATTTCATACCCTTTTATTATTTAATTTAATATGAATATAATTTATTAACAAAAGTATATGTGAGTGGCATCATACCAAAGACGAACATTTGTCGTTTTCTGAAAGTGAGGAATATGTCAATTTTGGATTTATAGGTTTAACTTAAACTGTTTCAAATGATTTTATTTAAGAATATTCAAGTTGGATAAGGGAACAAAACAAAATCACTAGAATTGGTTCAAATTGAAGCGTTGTTACAAACATTAGCTTTTCCTCAACTTTTTAAAAATGACAGATGAACGTTGTTGATGTGAAGGCAAATACATGATTTATTAATCTCGAAGGTTTTGAGTTTGGAAAACCTCTAAGATGCCTCATGCTTTAAAAATAACATGAATTCATCAACTAACTAGTGCTTACCGATATGTTGCTGCCCCAGACCAGTTTTTTACACTGGCGGTCATAGCCCTTGTTCTGAATAGCTTTCCTCCATAGCTCTCGACTTTTAACCTGAAATTTTAAATTAATAAAAATAAAAATGGATTATCATAAGCAAAATATACTAATTACATAACAAAATCCTATAACTTACTGTCACTCCAGAAGGCGATACTTATGTGAACAAGAGAGTAAGGAAGGCCATCCAGAGTCGATATTATTTAAATATCGATATTTTCCTTTCGATATTTGATATTTTAATGAAGAGAAGAATAGTTGGGGTGTTCATATTTTAATTTAAAAATTTAAACTATCTTTTTCGGAAAGCTCTATAAATTATAAATGAATCTGATCATTTAAATTACACTCATCTTGCCTGTTCCATATAGAATGTAATGTAGTAGAGGAAAATATTAATATTTCGTTAACATCGACTATCGATGGCCATTTTAAGTAGAGTTAAATAGTGCACATAGGACCCTTCTCATTCAATAAACTCAAACTCAATTTGCCCAAATTTGTTAGTTAGAACCTTCTCAAACCAAGGCTTCGAACTGTGAAAGAAATCTATGTAGGATATAATTAAATTAGCATTTCACTGAATCCAATCTAAGGATGAATGGATCGCATAATGGATTGAATAGAAATTTCTGGGAAAAAGCTGAGGATGACAAAGATGGACAGGAACTAGAAAATTAAATCTCATTTAATGCGCCTATGTGCTAGAGAATCAATATTTATAAACATGTTTCAAAGATGTTTATAATATCGATGAAAATATTGACTATCGATATTTGAAGTCTAATATTTTGATAATATCGATAGTTACAGGACAATATCGATGGCAATATTGATGTTGGGCCTTCGATATCCCATCCCTACAAGGAAGATACATAATCGACTTGATAATTCAACCAATAAACGTAAATAGATTTTAAATCCATAAAATAAATTGTACACCTCAACTTGTAATGTAAATTATAGTTTTACTTGTTCAATAAGATAATTGCTAATGGAAGGAATAAACTAATTATTTCTAGCCATGGTTAAAGACTATCGAGAAATACATGTTTAACACATAATCCAAATATAAGTATAATACTTGAAGGTCGATAATAATAGTCGACTGATCTACATATCCTGGTTGATAAATATTCAGGACGCAGTCTTTTTAAATTTTTTAATTTATGCCAACGTTTTAACCCAAACATGTGGGTTATCTTCAGGGAGTGGTTTGAGCACTGAAGATGAGCCACATGTTTGGATTGAAATGTTGGCATAAATAAAAGATTTAAAAAGACTGTGTCCTGAATATTTATCACTCATATAAGTATAAGAAAATAACATTCCATACAGTAGATAGATTCCTAATGAGTATTTTCATAAATATATAGGTACATGTGTATTTACACATAAGAAACACTAGATTTATTAAATGGCCAAGAGCAGTAAAAATTTAATTTGTTCATAAAAAATTCATTAAAGTATGGAATATTCTTAGTTTCAATTTTTAGTAACAATTAATTAATAAACTAGCGATTTTCATTTAGATTTTTTAAATAACAAATAACCTCTGATGGATCAGTTATGAACATTTCAAGTAAGTTATAAAAAAATTAAATTTGTGTTTATTATTTAAAATGTATATCTCAGTAAAAACAAATTCTTACAGAAACAAACATAAATTGAAACTTAAATAATAATTGTTCATTCAAATGTTAATAAAAGGGAAAATCAATATAAGAAACTATCAATTTTGAAGGTGATTCATGAGACTTACATCTAAATAACCCAAGGCTCCTCCAGTTATTTTTTCTTCAGTTTCAAGAATAAGATCTCGGAGTGATGATTCCATAATATCATCAATAGCCATACCGGGTGGATAATTTTGAGCTGCCACATCATACTGCTTCATAGATTTATTTCGAACTTCAGTGAATATTTTCTATAAAGAAAATTTAATGAATTATTGAAGGAAGTTAGTCGACTGTTCCACATATCATGGGTGATAAATATTCAGGACGCAGTCATTATAAAGTTTTTATTGGTGCTGACGCTTCAACCTTAACATGTAGGTCATCATCAGGGCGTGTTTCGAGCACTGAAGGTATTCAGTACCTGCAGTACTCGAATACCTTCAGTGCTCGAAAAACATGTTTGGGTTGAAACGTCGGCACCAATAAAAATTTTATAATGACTGCGTCATGAATATTTATTGCTCATTAAGAAAATTTATTAATTTGAAATAATTAATTATTAAAAATGTAGTCTTACTGGAAATATAGGCTAACCCAAGTGAAAGAAAATTTTTTAATTTTAACAAATAATACTGAAATCTCACCGCGCCATTAGAGACAAGTTGGTTTATGTTATCGGCTGGGCAAGTAGCAAGCCTGGTAATAATAACATCCCTCTCCTGAATCAATGCCTGTCGAAGCTTTTTCTCCCTGATACCCCTCCTATTCAAGCTATTAATTAGTTGGTCTATTTGGCTAGGATCATCAAAAAATGACCATCTCTTTGAGCGACTTTTGCCATGAACATAACAAGTTTCATAATCGCCAGAGCATATGAGGCGTGATCTTTCCAATTCATGGTTTTTATCCCTAAAACAAACAAAACAATTATTATGTTTTCAATAATCTAGAATTAATAGTTAAGTTAACTAATAACAAAATAATATTTACTCTTCTTCTGGATTGAGATGATTTTCATCTCCATTCTTTTCACCAAGATGTTGTCTTTTTCCTGGACTCATAAGTCGTTGAAGAGGACCTCTATCTGGCACATTCTCTTTATCTTTTGACGATTCTTCGAACAACCTTCTAATGTAAGCTAAATGATCTTCTTCACCTTCGCCATCCGAGGGAAAATAAGGGGTACCACTGAAAAATCACAAATTAATAAATTAGGCAATTCTCATTTTGACTTACAAGCATAAATAGCCAGGGCATATTATTTATGAAATAAGAACAGATTATATTTCAATTGATTAAAAAGGCCTAAATATACATAAATATAGAACAGATATGCAGGTAATATTATGATATAAAAAGCCAAATGGCAGTTAAAAAAATTAATAACTCATTTTGTGGCAACAGCTAAAGTATAATTTGTGGTAAATATTATAGAGGGAGTCTTTAAAAACGTAGCAGAAAAATTCCTTACATGTGAAATAATATATCAAGATCAACTACCCTATTTTCCATTTTAAGAGTTTTTTTGCTTACAGTTTGCACACATCAAATTTTCAGTGTAGGATTTTCAACAGATTACATGCTTTAGTAATATATTTTTTAGACAAGTTCATCATTTAGCAATTAATCAGATTTGAAATATAGAAGACAGACAAGTTACACAATGAAGAATTATTATGATGATAAACTTATTTTGAGGTATTATTTACTCTCATTCCAATTTTTCGATGAACCATATTATTTAATAATAATACACACTAACTTGGGTAGACAAGATCCGGGTTCATCATCTCCTTCTTCGACAAAAAGACCAGGAATCGAGCTGAAGATCCAGAATCTGAAACAAAAATTGACAGATTAGAAATTTGTCGAACTTTTAGATTTTAAGTTTTTATATATTTATTTTTGAATATTTAATAGTTGACAGTTGCATTATAAAGGAAGAAGACGGCCCGGGGTGGCGGTCATAAATAGGCGAAATAGTGGCAAAACTAATTAAAAGACAACGTTTCGACTCGACTTTGCAAGTTTTCTTCAGGGCTAGAATGGACAAGATACAAAATGGTATAGAGAATTGTGGAAGTTACATATTTAGACAAAAAATTATAAACAATGTGAATAAGCGTATTAAAATTATAAACAGTAAGTACATTACTATATAAACAGAGTAAGCTGAGTAATATGAAATAATAGACATAAAGGAATGTGGAGAAAGAAAAGAAAACCAAACAATAAAAAAAAAGTAAATAAAATTAGAAGGATAAAAATAGAAATAGAATTTATGTATTTCTATTTTTATTCTTCTAATTTTATTTGCTTATTTTTTTATTGTTTGGTTTTATTTTCTTTCTCCACATTCCTTTATGTCTATTATTTCATATTATATCCTTTTTCCTTTTCTTTTAACCTCTCCTGTAGGTCTGTAGAAGTATATTCATATTTGCATATATTATATATCACGCTACAACAATTGCTACCATCTATTTACTTCAGTTTAGGATCTTGTTACTTAAATTACTCTGTTTATATTTTTAATAAGCTTATTCACATTGTTTATAATTTTTTGTCTAAATATTATGTAACTTCCACCATTCTCTATATCCTTTTGTATATTGTCTGTTCTAGCCCTGAAGAAGACCTGCAAAGTCGGGTCGAAAAGTTGGCTTTTAATAAAATAGTTTTGCCACTATTTAGCCTATTTATGACCGCCACCCAGACCATCTCCTTCGATAACTAGTTAATAAAGATAGAAATTTATATTAAATATAATAATCTAGCTTCCTGATGATGGGGTAGCGGAGAGATTGAATGATTATAAATTTCTATTTATTATGAAATTTAAAAGAACTTTTGTAATAGAACCTGTTTCATCTGGAGTTTTAAGGAGGTTTCTTCATCATTCATCCTTGCCGAACTCATAAGCTCAGACCAAATTTCATAAAAATATATGATGTTTACTTCCCCAGAGATTTCATATATCTCCCTATAATCAGGCCTCCTCCTACAGGCCCATATATTCTTAATGGGTTTAAATATATGGCATAATATGCTTCTTTTGAAGAAAAAAAAAGCTTTTACTCTTCTGAATTAGCATAGGATAGTACAGATCATATAAATGTTTTATAAAGTTCGAAAATTGGTCTGAATTGGGATTTACAGCTAAGGTACTTACTCAGTTCAAAACTGGTTAGCCAGTTTAAAGGATATCCTATTTATATAGCTAGCTATTAAGCCTAAATATATAATCAGTTTATATTATCAAATAGTTTTATACATTGAATATATGGTCCAATTGTGAATTGTTCCTTGATAGAGTTACATTTGGTTATTCTTCAACATATTTGCAGCTTCTTCGATTTAGCTAAGAAAAGAATGTTTGATGACCTTTGAAATTCAACCAGATATACAATCGTGGTATAGCTACGGTACCAGAAGATTTCAGCTTTTATTAATACTCTCTTTAAGGAAAGACTAACCAGTAATTAAGCTAGGACATTATCTTAACTCAAACTCTCTTTGCCTCGAATTGAGAGGATGAAGAATTTTGACTTTTCAATACCATCATACATGCTTCAAAAATCAAGAGGGACCATTTTATATTATCTACTTTTTTTCCATTATCATGTGCAGCCCTAATATTAGATCTGCCGATTTACTCCTTCCAAATCTCGATTGATACCTGCCATTTTCTCACACAGCAGATAGGAGGAGTTTCATAAAAAAGTAAAACTGGACAGTATCTTAAATATGCATTGTAGGAGAGTAATACCACTATAATAGTCTCATTTCAAGATGTCTCCCTTCTTGGAAATTGGAAATATGATACCGTTTTTCCAATCATTCAGTATCAATTTTCCAATCCAGATTGACAATATTGTAGATGCTTTATGGAGTCTTCTACTGCCAATTTGGCTCGGAATCTGTAACCCTAATTTTGTTGCTTTTATGTTATTTATTGATTCCATGACTATTTCAGTCGGCTTTACAAGAATTTTCTGTTATTAAAGAACTTAACTTATTTCTATATCCTTTTAACCAAGGCTTCAATGGACTTTTGCTCAGATTTACCAAGTGATAATACTCTCTAACATCAATCAAACCCATACTTCTGTATTTTTCCAGTAGCTGTAGCTGCATTTTCAACTACTTTTTCTTTAATCTACGGCCACATTATGCACTAGCAGTTAAAAAAGTGGACTCTCTTATGGTCTACACGACAGTATAAATATATTTGAAAAATATTACCTTGAATATTGAGGCGAAAAGACTATTTAAGATCTATATCAGAGAATTACAAGATGGCAAGAGCAACCCTGAATTGACAGCAGTGCAATCTTATGCCATGAGAAAAAAATTTGGTGCACTGTGCATATCGCTTAACTTTAACTTATCACCCTATCTATCTTGAATAGAATAGTAAAACATGTTTTCGTATGTAGAGAAGTAAAATAATTAAGTTTCCAGACAGCAAATCATTAAGACCATTAAAATTACAAAGAGCCTATTTATTATATCAGTTTTATTGGTAGGCAATAACTCTAGTTACTCCATCTGCTTTTATAAACCACATAGCTTCAGTCTCTGAGCCTTTCAGTTGAGAGAATGACTCACTACAATTTCAACATTTTTGAGTATTGTTATTTAAGTGATATTTCTAGTTGGAAAATTTATATCTATACAGACTGTGGGTAAGTAGATTGCAGTGTTGAAATATAGAACTGTGAAAAAAGGTATACATTTTTCCACTAGAAACACGACTAAAATTAAAAATGAATAATGTTAAAATTGGAGCTAGTCATTCTGTCATATGAAAGGCTCATATATGCCTAAAGAGATTTTAAAAAACATATGAATATATAATCTATAAATGATTATGGATTGTAGGACTATTAGTTATCAAACTGTTATTTTCCATTGTAAAGTTTACATTTAGCATTACAATCTTTTTGAAAATTATCTGTAAACAAAACTAATTTTATCAGTTAAACTAACAATAAATACCAGTGGAACAGCTCTTTGTATTTATCCATTTCACATTAGTAGTTACAATGTGAAATGAAATGGTTTATTACTTTAAATAAACAAAATTAAAGGCACTATGCATAAAGAAATTTAGAAAATTCAGTATTTAATTAAGCTGTTAAAAAACATTAATGAAGATAAGATCTAGCTTAAACTAAAAATGACTTTATAATACATTGATCTAACGAGTTGAATCAAAATCATTAGAGCCGTTTTCGAGAAAATTGTAAAAAAAGGGGAAAATCAATTATGTAAAGTGCTAATCCAGATTGGCCAATTTTGATGAAAAAGTTGCTGTAACATCGAAACCTTATAAAAACCTTTAATATGCAATTTCAGTTTCATAAGACTTTTTGTTTTTTAAGCTAGACTAAGAACATACATACACACACACACCATTTTGTGAGACTTGGTTATTTTGACTCATGAGACTGGACTTCAAAACATGTATTTCCATTGAAAAGTTGGATTCGAAAATTTTCATGTTCGCAATACTTTCATATTACATATATAGGTAAGTGAAAGTATAAAACAATTATTGTAGAAATTTATAATAACATATCTTCCAGAAACAGAGGATAGTGTTTAATGAAGTCCAATTATCAATTGACATTGTTAAGCAATTCAGTGTTGCCATGAATACTAAATTGTCAAAGATTCATGTCAATGTCGAAAAGTAATGTTCCTAATATTAAATGTCGGTTGAAGAATCATTTTACTTTTAAAACAAAGGAATAGTAGAAATAGTGTTGAGGATGATTGTGTAAGGTGGAAAAATTCAACCATTTGTGATAAGTAGTAAACTAAATTTTTAACAACCACCTCTATCACAAAATCATAGATAAATTTTAGAAATATTAAATTAAACAATCACCTCCTGTAAGCTCTATCAGTTCCGAGAGGAGCAAGCTGAGCACCTGCTAGGGCTTTACGAATTTCTTTAAGAATTTCGGGCAAATCTCTCTTGCCAGGAGCACCTTGTCCAGATCTTAATTCTCGAGCCACAGCATCTGCTGACTTTTCAGATTCTTTCTCTTTCAGCATTGGTTCAACACCTTTTTTCACTGCCTTTAGCCTGAAACATAAAATAATTGTATGTAAAGAAAAAGAAATTAAATTATATACTTGAATGAGCCAAAATGGAGTGGATGTTGAAAAGGATCTAGGTTTAAACAAATTAAAAAATCCTTTTTCTTCTTCTCAAATTACAGGTTTACATTCAGAATTGAATACTATTATAAATGTGATTGAATTACTTACACAACCACAGGAAGTTAGAGAAAAGTGTGTCTTCTAGAATAAGCCATATTTCTTAAATATTATTTAAGTTGAAACAATTGAACTTCAATTCTGAACAATTTATCTGAAGACTCTTACACCTAGACCTTTTGTATTTTCACGGTTCAATTACAAAAAAGAAGAGGATGAGAAAATAAAGGATGGTTGATAAATTGACTAAAGTTAAATAATAAGTGTATTAGTACCCTTCCAGCATCCTCAACATTTGTCTAAAGACAAAACCATGCACGTGAAAATTCATAATTTTGGAAAAAAAGAAAAGAAAGATTTGATATTTACTCTAGCTTTCAAGAATCTAATTATTTACACAAATAACCTACAGAGGGAGATTCATTTCTAATATTCATAGTTATATCAAAGGAAACAAAAAAATAATTTAAACTTAAATAAATGAGAAATTTTATATTATTTTTCTTATTCATGTGTCTTTTTTTTTCTTGTGTTTATTTTTCTTCTTCTTTTTGATGGGTGTGTCTGAAGGATTTTTTGAAATTCTGTTTGAATGGTTTTTTGGAAAATCATTTTAACATTGATTCCATCGAAATAAAATTTCATAAAAACAAGCATTAATTTAACAATCAAGAAATACAAAAAACTAGGCATGATCTGTAGGGCAGATACCACCAAGTCGTAGGAGCAATATTATCACAAACTAAACATGTTACATGAATATTCTTAAGCATTACATTACAAAGCTAAAAGATAAAAAGGATCTATTTAAGCAAGGAATAAGGAAGTGACTTACTGTAAAGGATAACAGGAAAGGAACTGGAAAGCAAGCCAACAATATACAAGCTTCAGGTAGTCTGAGGAACAAAAATACATCTGATATATTTAATTCAAAATATGATTCTTAGAAACATACCAATTAATTAGGAAGCACAAATTTCATAGGAGCTGACCTTCCAGCACCTTTTCTGTGCTCTTATTATCTATATTAATTAAAAAATAAAAGGGCAAATCTAATTGTAAAATTCAGTTTCAATATTAAGATTAGGTTCACACCTAATGTTGTAAAACTTTTATTTATTTTTCCCTAGAATGCCATTCAAGGACCATTGTCCAATTAAAAAAAAAAAGAGTGCTTTGAGAAGAAACATAAACTGCAGTATAGAATTTTCAGCAGAAAGGTTACTAACTAAATCAGTTGGAGACTCACAAAACTATCATAATTAATGGAATGAATTAGGAATGTCAGGCATCATGTAATATACAACAGTTTAAATTATAGTATTACATATTTCAAGTCATATAAAAGATATGAATTCCATAAACTTAAATTTCATTTAAAGTAGATGAGAAATTTTATTCAAATATCAAAACTATGAAAAATGAAATATATAACTGATCATTTTGTAATTTAGTGTTCTGGATGATATACAATCAGGAATAAATTAGGGAAAGAATTTGATTATTAATTACCTTTATCTGAAAAATCTTGTTATTTATTTTTATTTTTTATTTTTATCAAGAGATTAATATATTTATAACAATTTTTTGTTATAACTTCCTATTTATCTTCTCTTCATAATCTCATAACTTTCTATTTATCTCATTTGAATACAATTTTTACATATCAAGTTTTAAAATAGGGATGTTATTGAAAAATTCCTCAACAGAACTTTAAATATTTAAAATACAAGTAAATAACTAACCAGTCGATGTTTCGCCAATTCAGGTATCATGGATGTTAGTTAACTTTTTTTTTAATGCGATATATGCATATATATATCCTGAATTAATGTCACATTATTTTTAAGAGACTTATGGTTTTTATTGTTTTAGAATATTACAATATCTTAAGAGCAAATTTGCGTCTTTAAAGTTTGGCTCTCATTAACTAAATGATAAGTAAATTTAAATGTGAAAATTCCGAGTCTGAACAGAAGCATTTAGAAAATAGAACTTCTACTTCCTCAATAAACTAATATAAGTTATAATCCCTGTAAATACTCAATGCTGTAAAAAAGGGTCCTTATTCGTTTTTGTTTCTCACAATTGAAAAATTATCTGTACACATAGTGATGAGTCAGCCGTGTACACATGTAATCCTACTGTTCTGTATCTAACACACCGTTCTTTTTTTTTAGAAATAATAAATATAGAATAAATGTTCTCACAACTTTCTTTCTACTACCACTAGTTTTAGCGGCTGTCAAGAGTTAAGAGAAAAAATCAAGCAGTTCACAAAAACCAAAGAAATTTGTACTTCCATAATAATACTAAAGCTAGTAGGTTTAGTTAATCCTTAAAATCTAAAGAATAAAATAAATGATTTTGAATACATACCTCATTGCTTCTTCCTTTCCTTTTCTAACTTCAGCAGCTCTAACAGATCTTAGCTCTATGCGAGCAGATCTTGCTTTATCGCAACCTTCTTCAACAATATCTCGAGGTGTAGAGTAAGTAAGGATCTGTTCCATAAGACAGTTTATAATGGAGACTTTTTCATCTGAAATAATCAAATCAAAAATAAGTTAAAATATTTGATTCTATGCTTTATATTTCTTTTGAAATATCAAAAATAATGATGAAAACTACTTATTGGATAGTCTAAAAAAAAAAGTATTGCTCGGCTTATCTTAATCTAAGACATTCATTAGAAAGACAATTAAACTGTCTATAAACTGACCGCAAACAATATTTGTAAAAGTGGAGAACTTTTCAGATGAAGTGGTAGGGAAAGTAGTGAGTTTACACATCAGATATTAATTATACAATTGCAGATTTTTATTTTCTTAATAGTTAAATTTAAGTTACAAAACAATTTAGGGCCTTAAGTATTGGGGTAAATACACTGACAGGCAAAAAATTCCACCCACTTGATTTTTCCATGTTTTCATCTAAAAATATTTCTGTAAAGTTGTATTTGTATATAATGCATGGTATTTGTAGATAATACTTAGTATTTATGGAATTTTACAATCTTTTTTATCTTTAATAATCAAAATGTGATTGGATAAGAAAGATTAGAGAAAAAAAAAGTTAAAAACCGAACCATTATTATTCTAAAAGAAATTAATTACATCATCGTTTAGTAGCGCGTCTTTCCTCCTCTTGCCTTCGCTACTTCTTGAAGGGGCCTCGGCATACTTTCCACCAGTCGGGAAATGTCCCTTTGCTGGAGGATAGCCCATTCCTCCCGAAGAGCCCTTTCAAGGTCCTGCAGTGTATCAGGAGGTGTTGCACCCACTCTTATTCGTCTTCCGAGGTTATCCCATAAATGCTCAATGGGGTTCAAATCTGGAGAACATACTGGCCAGGCTAAAACCCCAATATTGTTCTGTTGAAGGAACATCTGAACTATGCAGGCAACATGTGGGCGTGCATTAGAATAGAACGATCGCCGATTTCGTTGAGGATAGGCAACACATGAGGTTCCAAAATATGATCTACATGGTGAATGGCAGTCAAAGACCCTCCACGAACAACAACCACTTCTGTGCGGCGCTCCATTGAAATCCCAGCCCACACCATTAAGGAACCACGTTGGAAAAGTTGGCTCTGGGAAAAATTACAGGCTGCATATCTTTTGTTTCTTCTTCTCCACACCCTTTCACGCCCGTCTGGAGATCGAAGAGCGAATCTTGAGTCATCTGTAAAAAGTACAGCATTCCATTCGTCCATAGTCCAATGGCTGTGTTCTTGAGCAAAAGCCAGCCGTGTTACTCTGTGAGTTCTGGTCAACCCTGGTCCTCTTACTGGACGAAAAGCCAATAATTCATACTCATTTAATCTTCTCAGAGCGGTACGTTCAGAAATTTGCACACCTCGAACTTCTTCGAGCTGATGAATCGCTTGAGCAACGGTAAGGTGCCAGTTTCATAAAATTCTCAGTCAAAAACCGGCCATCCCGTGGTTCTGTTACCCTAGGCCGTCCAGAACCGGGCCTTCTATTGTTAGAACCAGTTTCCCGAAAACGTCTCGTAAAGTTTCATATGGAACTCCGATGGCATCATCAATAAGTGCCACACCACGCGCAACATCCTCAGCACTAAGAGGCATTTTTAAACTTAATATTGAAAATATTAAAAGCCGGAGACTAAGAAATGTGCTGCAAGAAGCGACACTGAACTAATGATACTGAATAAACATTTTGATTCCATAGAAAGCAAAAATATTGGAATCTAGAATCATTTCATTAAATTAAGGATTAAGGGTTATTGTCCTCTATATTAACATTCCTAATTGAAAACAAACAAAAAGATTACCTATTTATTCATTAAAAACAATAGACCAATCCAAAGCAGAAATATTTTTAGATGAAAAAATCAAGTGGGTGGAATTTTTTTCCTGTCAGTGTATTTCAGTTACAGCGCAAGATTGGATATTATATAAAGCACTTAAAATTTTTGTAGCTAGATATTTAATTCCTATTCTAGATTAAACAGTTCCATTGAATAATCTAATTCTAATAAATTAATAAAAAATTGTCTAGAGCAATAAAAAAATCTGGTGTGGGCAAGACTTTTGCTTGCCACCCTGTTCTTAGCAGAAATAAGTATTTTCAGACAAAGAGAAAGTGAAAGTAAAAATTATTGATGCTACATTTATTTAAAATTCATAGTGGATATTTTTATTTGTTTAAATAGCCTTATATATACAAATTTTTATTTTTTTTAAATTGCTTTATTCTATACAATTAAATATAAAATAATACCAACACTAGCATTTATGAAAACCGCATATGTATTAGAACATAATATTGTCAGAGTCCGTATTATATGAAGCTCATGTTAAGTATGGAAGCCTGTTGTAATCTTTCGGGCAAGCTCTTATTCCTTTTATTCCTCTATTACAACTATTATTCGTAACAATCTCTTATTTCTCCTTTAATTATAAATTTTTTTCATATTTTATATTGTAACTATTTTTAAATTATTGGTGAAAATAAATATCTGAATTTTTAAGTCTTCCTCAAAAGGTGGTAGACATTCAGCATTTAACATTGATGACAATAAAAAAAAAATCAGATATAATTATCTATATTCATTTACCAAAAAATTGCAATATTTTAGGTCAATCTTTTGGTATTGTGTTCAATTATTTTTTATTTTCACTTACCTATATACGTAATGTATAAGTATTGGGATAGTGAACATTTTTGAATCTAAGTTTTCAATGGAAATACATGTTTTGAGGTCCACTGAGTCCAAATAACCAAGTCGCGAAATATGGTTTGTGTGTATGTGAACAGTCTAGCTCAAAAATCAAAAGTTGTACAAAACTGATATTACATATTTAAGATAGGTACATGCCTTAGATGTGGCAGCAACTTTTTCCTTAAAATCAACTAACTGGAAGTGCCACTTTTTTATATCAACGCTGAAAAACATTTTTACAATTTTCTCAAAACCGGCTCCAAGGATTTTGATTAAGCTCAGAGTATCATTGTAAAATTAAGTGACCTTTAATGTCATTTAGGTCTTATCCCTATTGATGTCACTTAACAGAGTTTAATAGCAAATGTTCATATACGTCGTCTTCCTCTAAAGTACGTTTAATATGGTTTATTTAAAATAAATAACTCTTTTATAGACAATAACTATAAAAAATGGCTAAATATGAAGTTTAAAAGAATATCATAATTGAAAACTGGAGAAAAAAAGAAAAATGCTAATCCAGGTTGAAAATGAATCTCCGGAAATAAGTCAGAAGGTATACGTTTAATATATCATTGGAAAACGAAGAATTATAGAAAAAAAAATGTTTTTCAGAAAACTAAAATATTTAACGTAAATCACATGTTTCCAATAAATTAAATGAAATTTTGCTACTAAATGTAAACTTTTAAATTTCTTTCTAAGTTTGAAAAAATTATTTAAAATCCACCGAATCAAGCCAATGCCATTGTTTATAAAACCATTTCATTGTACTTGTGTGAAAGAAGTGAAATATAAAAATATTTCGTGGATATGTTTATAACCTCAAATATATTTGCTATAGTTTAATAACTCTAGGTAAGACATTATATTTAAATAATTTGGTATCTATCGGCCGTATCCAAAAAATCATCAAGTAACGTTTTAGAAAATTAAATTAGTGGATAATTTGATGAATTTTCCCTTTTTGAAATCCCAACATTATCCACTTACAATTAGTGTGACAACTTTTGAACTATCCATGGCAGGAAATGAAAATCTCGTAATTTGGTTTTAGTAAACTTTACAAGATCATCTTTTATGAAACTTTACAATGAAGAATAACAGCTTAATAACTAATAGTCCTACAATCCATAATCATTAATAGGTTAAATACTCAGATATACTTTCAAACCTCTATAGGCATATGAGCCTTTCGGTTGACGGAATGATTAACCCCAATTCCAACATTCTTTATTATTAATTTTAGTGATGTTTCTAGTGGTAACATTTATACTTTTATCCACAGTTCTATATTTCTAATTCACAGTTCTATATGTTGACGGAATGACTAACCTTAATTCCAACATTCTTTATTATTAATTTTGGTGATGTTTCTAGTGGCCAAATTTATACCTTTATTCACAGTTCTATATATCAACACTGGAATCAACTTACTCACTGCCTATATAGGTAAATTATCAAACTTGAAATATCACTAAAATGACATTACTCAAAAATGTTGAAATTGGAGTTAGTCATTCTATCAATTGAAAGGTTCAGAGACTGAAGTTGATTTATTTAGAGACTTTTGCTGGTTTATAAAAACAGATGGAGTAACGAGATTTTTATTGCCTACCGTCGTTATAATAAATAGACTTTATGTAATTTGAATGGTCTTAATGATTTGTTATCTGTAAGCTTAAAGCTTTAGCTCCGTTTAAAATTCACTAAAAATTTTATAATAGTCCAGCATTGCCAGAAAATAATTGTTATTCAAATTGGAGCAGTAAGTGAAAGTTGTGTGTGGCACGCACTAGATTTTTTTAAGGAATAATTTAATCAGGAATAAATCGAAGATATAAAAATTTGTAACTTATAATTAGATATAACACTTACCGATAGAAAAATCACAAATATTACTTTGTCCTAACTTCTCAATAATTTGTGGTTTCCTCAATTTAAAAAGAACACCAGGATCATCATTGTTACAATATCCACCTCTTGCTTGATATCTGCAAATAAATTTAAACAATTAATGTAAAATAATGATAACAGGTAAAATATAATGATAAGATAATTAAGTGTACTAAAAAAATTATTCAGACAAAAAAAGTGATCATGCTTTATTATATTATTTGTTCTAGGACATTAATTAACGATTAATTATAATATGTTCATAGTTAAATTATAACTGATAATAATTAAAATATGGAATAATATAAAAAAGAAACAGTTTGTTAGTTGGAACGAGCTAATATCAAGAACTACCAATATGATTTGAAAAATTCTTTTTGTTAGACTAACTTTTAATTGAGAAGGCTTTAGGTCTTTTAGGGTATGGACATGATGCCACCATTATTTTCTGAATCGTAGATGCTTGAGGGAGTGGGGCAGCTCAGTGGTAGGGCACTGAGCTTCCAATGCACAGGTCCCAGGTTCGAACCCCAGCTCATGGCAGAAAATTTATTTATCTGTTTCATTGGCCGTGGGAGGACCCTGGGTCGGGAACCATCCTAAGGCACACCCAGCCTCTATGAAGTGGGTACCCTAATTAATAAATAATTGGTTAAGGGGGAAAATCTGGCGGTTGAGCGTGATCTTGGTCAAATCATCTCCTTGCACAGCCGTTGACCTAGAAACAGTGCTTTCCCTAAATAGTACTGAACCCCAGACCCTTAATGGGTTGTAGTGGTACAGGTTTTTTTTTTTTAGATTAATACTTCTATAAAAATATCAGGAAGCTATACTAAACCTTGACAACATTTTTTTAAAAGCTCAAATAAAGACAATTTAATTAATCATAAGAACTTCCTTTACAAACTTCAAAACCTTTCCTTGTCAAATATTGTTTCTCTTTTTGCCTCTTTGTTTCAAAACATTTATGATCCCTAATAAACTTCTTCCACTTCCCTTCGATTAATCAGGAGCCTTCCTCTCCTGGAGTTACTACAAACTCTCACCATATTCTCTTACTATATTAATCATCTTTCCAAAACCATTTAAACTCTCACCATATTCTCTTACTATATTAATCATCTTTCCAAAACCATTTATCACCTATCATCTGCTGTACATTTGCTTATGACCCTAAAACATTAATATCCTTCCATCCTACTGAAACAAGAAGATATAGATAGTTCCAACATAGTAGTAAACAATGAATTAAGACTGAATGCTGGAAGAACCCAAGTCATCTTATTTTTACCTTTTTGATTCCCTTCTTAACCAGCCTTAATTTATCTCAATTACTGACCCATTTAAGCATGACAGCCACTTGGATAGACTCGGTAGCCAAAGAGCCTTAATGTTAAAAATGCGGGGCGGGGCGGAGCAGTCCAGTGTGGGAACTCATTACCTATCCAGTTATATTTAAAATTTAAAGGGGGCTGAGGCAGTCCAATTAGACATCTTGCTGCTTTGTTTACAAATTATTGTAAAAATTAAACCTTGGAAACGAGAATAGAATTGCTTTCATATTAGACATATATATGATATGAAAAGTATTATATTATCAATAGGGTGACAAAATTGAAATTTTTATTTTTGTCACTTTCCCACTTTTGTGTTGTCTCGTTAAAAAAAACATGTGTGAATTAAGCAAATTCTAATAAAACTGATCAATTATTTTTAAGACCAATCAGCTTTAAAATAGATATATTTTAGACATAACTTAAGATGGCTCAAGAGGCGTAGGATCGCCCAGTCGTCAGACTGTAGATAGCCATTGAAACCCAGGTCCGAATAACAGTAAACTAACATTCACACACAGTAAGCTGCTATAACCAAGAAAAAGAGCTGAATAAATATAATGCGGATATAGTGGCAATTGGCAAAGGAGGGCAAATAGAAAAAAGTAGAGATCCAGGACCTGAGCAGGTACACATTGATAAACTGTGGAGATGTAAACAATGTTTTTGGAACAGGTTTCATCATAAGGAAATCAATAAAGCATGCTTTAATAGATTAGAAATTAAACAACAAGAGGGTCATAGCTCAAGCTTTCGACCGGGTATGGCATGCCAAGCTTCTTTTCCAGCTGAAAACCTATTTACGCCAGTCCTCGTACTTGGTTCTCCGCTCCTACATCTCTGATTGCACCTTTTAAGTTTGCTGCGGTGCAGAATTTCCCAACTCCTATCCATTTGAAGGCGGTGTTCCTCAAGGTAGCGTTTTGGGCCCCGTCCTTTATATATTCTTTACCGCTGATATCACAGTCCATCCCGATACCTTCCTGACAACATTTGCTGATGACATCACCATTGTAACATCCAACTCAGATCCCGAAATAGTATACTTAAATCTGCAAAGACATCTCTTCCTGATTGAGCACTGGTGTAATAAATGTAGCATTAAAGTAAACGAATCTAAATGCAAACACATCAATTTCATGCTCAGGGGCAGATTCAGTCCACTTTAATTCCATTCAGCTTCCTTTTTCAGACACAGCCCGTTATCTTAGCTTTCTCTTAGACCGAGGACTAACGTGGAACCCACATACTAGACTTAAAGACAAGAACTTAACAAACGATATGGTCAACTATAGACTAATGACTAGAAAATCTCAACTTTCAATAGACAACAAATTACTGATCTACAAGACAATCCTGAAACCTATTTGAACATACGGACAGAAACTTTAGGGTACAACAAAATTTTCCAACATCAAACACATCCCATCCTTTCAGTCCAAAGATCTCTGAACAATAGACGATGCTCCATTCTATGTAACCAACAAAAACATAAATCTATTTTTAATGACCTTAATATCCCATTATTTCCTCCAGACCTTATCTCTGAAAACTTTTCCAGATTCCATCAGAACCATACATATTATCCAAATTTCCATGCACAATCTTTATCTAGCTCCACCCATCCTTACAATAATCCTGGAAGGTTGAAGTGACACAGGCCCAGATAACTTTTGTGGTGCCTAGTTCTGCCATAAATACTGATACAAAAGTTGAACTTAGTTTACACCCTTGGGTATTATTTAGATAATCCTTACTTCTATTAGGTTATTTTCTTTACATGTCAGGATAATAATCCTAATTAGTTTTTATTTGTCTTTTGTTCAATTAACATGGAATGGGGCGATAAATAAAACCGAATAGCTGTGATCGTCTTATACAGGTTGGAAAATGTGGATCAGAGATTTTCAACACTTTGAAACCTTTGGGTATCAGCGGTGTGTTCGTGAACCACACTATAAATAGATATAATGAGATCCTATCTGTATGAGAAAGATCTCGACCGGACTGTCCACGCACTGAGATCGGCTATTGCAGTGAGAACAGTAGCTGCTAGAATCAGAAGAAATCCCAATCGAAAACAACAAATCATGTCTCAGGAAATGGGAATCTCTGTCAGATCAATGTCTCACATAATAAAAAGTGACCTTAGGATGGGTGCATTTCGAAGAATAACAGGACAAAGGCTAACCGCACCCTAAAAAAGAAATTAGAGTGGATAGATGCAAAGTGCTCCTTCAATGCAACAATCAGGACGATATTTTGGAACCTGTTGTCAATTGGATTTTTCAGCAGGGCTCTGCTCCACCTCACAAGGCTAGGTTAACTCAGCAGTGGCTGCAAAAGAACATTTCAGAGTTCATCTCTGCCTCAGATTGGCCCTATGGAAGTCCTAATCTCAACCCACTAGATTATCGGCTTTGGTCCGAAATGGAGAGGATAACATGCCACAGAGCACACCCTAACTTGGAAAGCCTCAAACCAATCAGTTGAGCGCTTTCTTCAAGAAGTGCTGCGTGCTGCTATTGATGACTGACCACAGAGATTAAATGCCTGTTTCAAGGCAAAAGGGGAACATTTCATTTTCTAATAATTTTAGAAAAAATTAATTTTTCTGTTGAAATCTATATATTTTTCCTTGTAACAATATTAATAACAGGATTTGGTATATATGTTGGAGTTCAATAAAAGATTTCATAGCAAAATCCATTTAAATGGAATACTAATAATGAGAGATGAACTAACCTCCATTTCGCTGTTTTACTCTTGGCAGGAGCTGCACCAGAACTGAGAAAATGAAGTCTGAGGACTTCCGTTAAAGTCGTAGGATCAACAGTCAGCTGACATAAAGGAAGTGAATGGTGCTTTCTTATCCATGATTCAGAAACTGTGGCTGCTTTAACCACACTAACCATATCTGCATCTCCTCGGGTGAATACCAAACCAGCTAAAAAAGGAAATAAAAATAAAAAAACTTAAAGAGATCATAAATATAATCAAATTAGAACAATAGATTAATTTAGAGATATTTAACATTGGAAATTACAATTAAAATTTAAAAATAAAAAATATACTAACGTGTTATTTTCACATCAGTATCCTTGGTTTCCTCTGCTTCTTGTTCAAGAAGATCAAAAATTCCTTGGAGAAGAAGATGAACTAGATCACTCAGTGGACCTAAATAAATAAATAAAGAAAAATTAAGTAATCAACTTATAAAATTCAAAAAGACATTTTGCTAAATCAAAAGTTAATGAAAACATCTTGGTAATTTTATTTATAAGGATAATCAAAAGCCTTTTATCTGTGTTATTCTAAACCATGTGAAGGAGATGAGATTTAGAAAACTTTTTCTGACTGATCGTTAACTCAAGTAATGGAGATATTAATATTGACTTTATGATAAAAAACTATTTCATCAAGAGGATGCTTAAATGCCTGTTCTTGTTATTAATATAATTTATTTATTTTTTATTGAACACCCCAACCAACTTCACAATTTTTTTTTTTTTTACTGCAGTCTAGGTATACCATGTGCCAAAATGACATACAGTCAGGTTCATGTTAAATAACCCAAACCTCAAGCCTGCAAAACTTGTCACACCAGCGGACATAGGCTGTTTATGACAATGTTTAATTATCAGCTTGGCAGGACCTACACAAACACAACTCAAGCAGCTTGAGTACACAGCACTGTTATTTTCTTTGATGTAAACAGGTTCATTTTTTTTTTTTTTTTTTTTTTTTTTTTTTTGTCCATCAAGGAACAGGGTTTCTGTTCTTCATTCAGGCAATATTGTATGACTTTTATCATCATAAGTCAACTTGATTTTACTTTTGAAATACCTTAGCCTTATGCAATACACTAGTTCTAGTGTAAGGGGGATGTGCTTTGAGCCTTCTTTAGCATCTGCACGTTCATTATCAGAAAAAATTGTATTTCTTGGCATTCATTCTACTCTTTTATTATTTTGCTGTCCAAGATTGTCCAGAATTATAAACATTTTTTTTTTTCCTTTCCTTGTTCTTCCCTACCTCACCTTTTAGGCTATACGGAATTTTCCCGGACCGGAGGGTGAGGGCGGGGAATTTAAAATCCCCTCTGGCACCGGGACTCTAACTCGTACTTTTTTTAATCTCATAAATTCGGCTATCTGATTGCCGGGCAACTCGCAATGCTGTGCAAGCGCGTTTTAGCCCATTCGGCCACCCCGGCTCCCCTAGAATTATAAACCGATTTTCCACAAGTAGAATTGCTAATTAATGCCCTAATCACTGCCTGTCAGCGTAGTGTTACGAGTTTCCCCTTCAGCCCCTCCTCCAATAGAATGCTGTAACAATAGCTAATGGCAAATAAAATATCTAATCCTTCTTTTGGTTTATCTTACTTCCAAATGTCTGCTTTTGAGCCTTAGTTAGAGAGACATCCATGTAGCAGTTGATCCTATTGTTGCGTCAATTTTTTTTAGTCCAACCTATGTTAACATTCTATTTAGTCCATAAACTTGTGTATTGAGCGTCAGAGTGTATAGTAACAAGCCCTTTGTCCTCCACAATCATTTAACAGCCTCCAGTGCCTCTTGGATGTCACAACTCTGGAAGCCAAGCCTTATTTAAAAAGCCTCAATGTAATGTGGTTTTGAGGGCTAGTGTCTCAAATTCTAAGTGAAATGAAGTTATGCATGCATATTATTTTATCTCCATTGCTGCTGTTGGAGTGATACTTAATCTATAGAATGGATAGTGATGCTTATAACCAACTGCTATAATTAACAGATGGGTTAGTCTTTGTATCTTATCCAATTTTATCCCAGAACTGCCTTGAAAATTATAACATTGTATCCTAGAACATTAAAATATTTTCTTTCGATTAGGATTGCTGTCATCAACAGATCCTTGTGTATAAAAGCCCATAGTGATTAGTACTGTCAGAAGAGAATTTACCATTAAACACAAAAGTAAAGGAGATACCACAGCTTCTTGTGGGCATTCCCCCTCTCCCCGTTGGCTTTACTTAGTTAAGTTTGTCCTAATTCAGTTTTAAGATATCTTTCAACCACCATAGTACTGACTCCCTTGCAGATAAAAGTATCAATATTTCTTTGGTATTAAATAATACAAACAATAGCATTTATGAAAACCGCATATGTATATTTATATAATATTGTAGGAGTCCATATTATCAAAGCCTATTGTAATCCTTCGGGCGAGTTCAGGCAAGCTCGTATTCCTTTGATTCCTCTATTACAACTATTATCCGTTACAATCTCTTATTTCTCCTTCAGTTAATTATCAAATTCTTTCATATCTTATATTTAACTATTTTTTATATCAAAGATTAATGTGAAATGGTTAATTATTTCAATTATATAAAAGTACTTTAGAGGAAGCCAATATTGAAAATTAGCCATTTAAGCGCTGATAGATAACATAAATGAGAATAAAACCTATATTATATTAAAAACTGCTTAATAATACTCTGATATACTGAGTTTAATAAAATGGTTAGAGCCATTATAGAGAAAATCGTAAAAATGTGTTTAGTCTATGTTATAAAGTGCCACTTCTGGTTAGCCGATCTTGATGAAAAAGTTGCTGTAACATCCCAAACATATAAGAACTTAAAATATGAAATTTCAATTTTGTACTACTTTTTGTTTCTGGGCTAGATTGTTAACAAACACAGACCATTTTGCAGGACTTGATTATTTGGACTCAGGAGACCTCAAAACATGTATTTCCGTTGAAAACTCAGATTCGAAAATTTCAATATCGCAATAATTTCTCTTACTATATTTCATATATAGGTAAGTGAAATTAAAAATGCTCACATTTAGAGATATAGCTCTCTCATTATCTATTTTACTTAAGACAATAGTACATATTAAATAACTATTATAAGATTATCAAAATTGAGGAATTTTATAGTTCCGAAATATTAATCTCAGATTTCTACAAACAGAAAATTTCATTCAGATTATAGGAGATTTTTGCCTTTGATAAATACTTTAAACTATTAAATCACTGTACAAATATTTTACCTGAAATTTCGTTATCGATCAGAGCTCTTTCAACCAAATCAAATGTAACACCATTTGGAAAGAAGTCTTTGACTGGTAATATATTTCTGAAGGAAAATAGAAACTCCATTATCATTACAGCATCACCAAACCTTTCATTTGAAAGCTTGCTGTTCACCGGAGTAGGAACTGGTAGATCCTGGTAAAAAAAAATATATATATAAATTAAATTGATTTATACCGAAATATTCATGTAACATTTTCTGGACACAAATATTATTACTAATAAAATAGTAAATATAATACGATAATTATATAAAGTAATGATGTACTAACATATTAATCATAACTTTTAAATACTACTATTATGCTAGCTAATAATATGAAAAGCACATAAAATTCGAACTTTTCATACTGATAGGATAACGTGAGGTCTAAAGCAGACCTGTGCCACTAAAACCCATGAAAGGTCTTGGGTTCAGCACTATTTAGAGAAAGCACTGTTCCTAGGTCCAACGGTTGTGCAAGGTGATTTGACCGACATCACGCTCAACCGCGCCAGGTTTTCCCCCTTAATCAATTATTTAATTAAGGGCTTTATAGAGGCTGGGTGTGCACATGGAGGGTCTACCGACCCAGGGTCGCAACACAGCTAATGAAACGGTCTAAAGCACACACTTTAGTGTTTGTTTTGCATTTATATTTTTAACAAAACAAAAATAAAACAGTTTCAAGTTTTTGACTCATTCAATTGTATAGAAGTTCATATTTTATTGGAAAAAACAAAATACAGACGTGTGGAATGATGCCTCAAGTAAAAATAATAAATATGCCTAAATAAATATTTCGGTATTTAATTAAATACATAATAATGTATATATATGTACATACATACATATAAGAATATTAAAAACATAAATAAGGTCTGCTTCATTGGTATTCCGCGAGCTGTAGTAAGTTTAATTACTATAACTATTTTTAACTCTCATAAAATTCTTCAATTTAAAATGTTACCTTAAGATCTTCACATTCCAAATCTTCCCTTTTCAAATTCCATTCCTTCAAAAATTCAGCTAAATTTTTCTTTTTCTCCCTTTTCTCCAGCTTTTCTTTTTGCTTTGCTTCAACTGAAGATGATTTATATTTTGGACCAAATTTGTTTCCAAGCCTATAAAACAAAAATACAATTTAATTCATTAATAAATGCAGGTATTTTTTTATACGCATGTTTTTATTTTTGATATTTTCTTTTCTTATTTGAGAATTTATGTTATATCATACTATTTCTACATAGCATTCATTTCTTTGCAAAACTACTGAGGTACAGAATGTCATGATTATGTTTGTTTAAATTTTATGTATATCAAGTAACTGTTAACTTTTTTCTACTTTAATAATATTACTTTCTAATACTTACTATTAAAAAATAGATTTATTTCAATATGATGATATTAATTAAGATAGAGCGTCACCCCACTGATACCATTCCACAAAATATAGGTAAGATAAGAACAAAGGATTGAATAGAAATACTTCAATTCTTTTTTCTTTTTTTATGAAAAAACGGAACCTACGTTAGTTCAGCAGCTTGGAATGGTTTTAACTATGACAAATTCTATTCAAACTATATTTGAAGAAATATTGTTGAGTTTACTTCTTAATCAAAAATAAGTTAAAAAAAAAAAAAAAGCACAAAACATAAATTTGTAGATTATCTGCATGAATTTGGACTTGTATAAACCTATCTATATAAACTTTTTTGTACGAAGATCTATTCCTCATTTTGACCCGATATCTGACAGGTTATGTAAACTAAGAGTTAAATATGCTCCAATATTCAATAAATATGCACTCCAGGTGAATATAGAAATATATCTTGGTTTTCTGTAAATGCCCCAACAGAAGATTCTGGTGATGATTGCAAAGAAGAATTCTATGATATCCTGGGAAGCAACATGATGAAATTGTGCTATTAGAGGACTTGAATGTAAAAAATTGGAGAAAAGAGATACTAAAAAGTACTCCTTGCATAAAGTAACAAACTAGAATGGTATGTTATTTGATTATATTATACGGAAATGTTCAGATAGAGCAAAAGATACAAAAAGGTATTAGGTGGAGGGCACATGGAAGAGATGTGAATTAGATAGATCACATCTTGAATCAACAAGACATTCATTTAACATCATAATGTGCGAAGTATGAGAGGCCACAACTGTAATTCCAACTACTATTTGATTAAAACCAAGTTAAATCAAAGCATAGCAAAGGTGACAAGAGCAGGAACAACCAAACTAACAAAATGGAACACTGAAAAATTAAATGTGGAGAACTTAAGAAATTTCAAGAGGTTATAGATTTCAAAAATAAAAACCTTAAAAAATGAGATTATACCTGTGCGCTTCTTCCATTTCTTTTTTAGTCCTCCTCTTCCTAATTACTCCACCATTGCGTCTTTCCAAGAACTCACCACTTTTTTTTGGGCTCTTCTTTGGAGCGATGTTATATTTTTTATCAGAAGATTTAAAATATCTGTAATTCATATATATTTTTTTCTTTTAATATTAATTGAATTTACAAAATAATAATTTAAATAATTTAGATAATAATAATTAGATAATACAAAATAATTTAAAATTTACAAACTTGTTAATAGTTTCTTGCTTCTTTCCAACTGATCCTTTTTTCTTCTCGATTCCATTATTGGATTTAAGAACATTCATTTCAGGAGCAGCACCACAAAAAATTTGTTCAAACTTCACTTTCGAAATGCCATACTTCATATTTGAGCTTTCCTGAAAAATCCCGATTTAGCTTTATAAGAAACATAAAACATTTTATTCTTAACAATTTATTTAGAGTTAGAAACACAGTCCAGATCTTAATAATAATATCACACATTTATATGAATAATTTCATATTGAAATATTATTACAATGGAACAATAAATCCATGTTACATTTGATCATATTAAATGGTTTCCTTATTTTAAATGATCTAAAGCTAGTATAAAAATGATTTTGATCCTGTCTATATTTTAAAATGTATGTAAATATTTTTCAATGAATAATTTATAATGTATCCTAATGCAACACATATATAATAGCAGTGAATCGATAAAATTGCTATTAAAATAAAAAATAACTATTGTTTCCTAACTATTTTGTAACAATTTGGTTCTTAATGAGTAAGAATATATTACTATTATAAATTATTTATAGCATTTAATGTGATATAATTAATGTAATTGGGGATCCAAGCCTAGAATTCATCTGAAGATGGACAGATATTCAAAATGTTAAAAACAAAAGAATACCACGGGTGAAAATTATTCTGTGTTAAGAATTTATTAATATACATCTCCAGTATTGATCCCAAAATGTGATTCCAACATCAGCACAATATCACACAGTGTTCCTGAAATATCACGTTATTTTCTTTATATATCAGGATAATAATCCCAGTTAGTTTGTATTTTTCTTTCGCTCCATCAACATGAAACATCCAATGAAAATAGTATTTTCTTACTTTTAATCTCCAAAATCCATTTTCCAAATGAACAAACTGCTTGATATAAAGCCTGTTTTTATCTTTCGTATAAGATGACTTTTTGCGAGAGATGAGAACACCACTAACTTCAGCCTCTTCGGAAGTATCCATTCGCTCTACTTCGTACCGGTATAATGGAGCAGGAACCCATGGATACCTCTCACCATTTCTAAAAAAACAAAAAAAATATATATATATAATAACAGAAAAATGTAACCTAATAGTATATCCATATGGATTGATTAGTATTGCGGCGTATAAAGGAACCCTATGTAGTAGGACAGCATTACTTTCTATATAGTATTTCTCTTTCAACTCTTCAAAAAACTAATGTAGAAGTCTTCATTAAAGGTTTGAAAAATAAATACACAAACAGCATTGTTTGAAAATGGGAATTTAAGAAGAGCAATGGTTCACAACAGTAAGGAAGTTTTAAATGGTATGTTATTTAGTTAGTTATTTACTTTGTCATCCTACCTCACTATAACCAATGTCCAACAGACAGATTGCTATAATACTCAATAAAGAAATTTAAAAAAAAGAAGTTTTAAATAAGTTAAAGTCGGATAGAATATTCAAATAAAAAAAACATACAGCACAAACAACTCTCTCTTCTGCTCCTGATTCCAAATCAATATGGCTAACCCTTCGTAAACTCTCTCTTTGAAAATCCTCTTCATCATCGATCAACCCGGTTTGCCCTGATGAATTAAATTCCTACTTTATATTTTTCACCACCAGCAACAGCTCACCCTCCTCTTACCAGTTTTCCTTATCTCCCTCATTTAACAGTGATCATTTCTATTTCTCCAACATTTCACCAACCGACCTTACTTCCTCTATAATGAAATCCCAAACAAACTCTATCGGACTTGATGGAATATCTGTCAAATTGTTAAAATTATGCCTTCCCGAAGTCCTTCCTGTTCTCCTTTTCATCTATAATTTTTCCCTCCAGAACTCAGTTTTTCCTACTTCTTGGAAAAAAGCATTAGTCATATCTATTAACAAAATCCCCAATCGTACTTCTTCTAAAGACTACTGCCCAATCTCCATTCTCTCTAACCTTTCTAAAATTCAACTCCTCCGCTAAAAACCTAGGAATCATCATTGACAATAACTTCTCCTGGAAACTCCATATCGCCCTCATCACCCGAAAGTCAATAGGTACCCATAAGTTATTTCATCGCTCCCGCCACCTACTCCCACAACCCATCCGCAAGCTCCTTGTATCCTCTCTTATTTTCCCCCACTTTGACTATGGCTGTGTGGTGTACGGAAGCATCCTTATGATACTCGAGGATAGATTGAAGCGAGTCATGAATTCCTGCTTAAGATTCGTCTTCGGCACTTCGAGGCGGTCTCATGTGTCCCACCTTTACGACGTGTTAATGTGGCTTTTCTCTTCTTTCCGCAGACAATATTTCCCAGGGTCTTTCCTATTCTAAACGATCAACACCCGACACCCTACATCTACAGTCTCCTACAGTTCAAGTCCATGGTCCACTCCCAGAAAACAAGATCCCGTGTTTCCGACCTTTATACCCCTTGCCATAGAACTAAGAAATTTGAATATTCCTTTATTATCCGATCCACTGCCTTATGGAATTCCTTGTCATCTGATATCAGCCATGCCTCTTCTCTGTCCTCATTCAAATATCATCTCAACCAATTCCTTCTCACATCCCAAAATGACGTTTTACAATGAAATAAATATTGTGAAACAAATTTTGACTAAGGTGAATGGTTGTTGAAATTGTTCAAGTTTTAATTTTAAAAATCAACCCATGCTTATATTATTTTACCTGATTTCTGTTTTTCTTTTCATTTAAATAGTGTTTGTTTTTTTTTTTTTTAAATGGTGTTACTTTTTATTTGTTTTAATATAGTTTCACTGAAGATACTGTATATATTCTTTAATGTGGATTAATGTAATTTTTGGCTAGTTGTGGTTTTTATTTTTTTGTTCATAACCGTTATTCATAAGGGACAGAATAAAGTTTATTTTCCATCTATCTATCTATAATTTAATTGTATGGAAATATTAATAAAATTGTCAACTATTTTAACTTTTCAAAGCTCAGTAGTAACACCTAAATATTTGTTTTTATAATCTAAAATTTTAATAAATCTTTTTTTTTTTTTTAGCATAGAACGAAATAAGAGGATACACTGAGTAAATTGCTTATGTTCATTTTTTGAAACCACCTTACCTTAAGACCTGGACCTTGGATTGGCATTTAAATCAGTCTCCTTTGTTTTACTCTTGCACTACTGATGATAGGTAAACTTTATATACATGAAAGAAGAAAAAAACAATTTTGTCCTCTAAGCTGAAAATTACTATCTTTGTTTTATATTTTAAACAAGGAACAAATTTAGTTCTGCATCAGTTGGTCTGCATTATCAATATTGTTTATAAATATAAATGGTTTTTGGAAGAAATATAATAAATATTATTATCACTTTGGTGAAGCTTATATAAATTTTTATGCTAATTTGATATTCTGAAACATTAAAATTCAAGAGATATCTTTGAGATAAGCTCGATACAAATATAACTCTAATTAAACTGGTTAAAGAAATTACTATAGATCGCCTATGATCAATTGGCAGAGTAAGGGCAAACTCTCATGGATCTAAGTTGGAACTATCATATCCCAACGAACCTATAAAAAAGTACTTCCTTTAAAAAAGTAGTACTTGTAAAAAATTAATTATTGTTTAAAGGTTATTTGATTATAAAGCTTATTCTAATTATATATTTTGCTTGTTATCTGTACTAAAACCTGGATTGTCATAATTCACCAAGGAGTTCAAAAGTGATTATTCATTATCATATTATTTGAATCTCAAATATATTCAATAATATATATTTAAATATATTCAATAATAAAAAAAAATCTTACTTCACAATTTTCTCTTCATACTTTTCAATTTCCTCTTTGTTTGGTGGATTCACAGCAAGAACATGGCATTTAACACTACAACAAAGAAACAAAATTTGATGACTAAATAGAAAAGAACACAAGATGGAATAACTTTGTTTGTAAATGAAATTGATCATACTATAATTTACAGCATAGCAAACAGACAACATTCACACTTAATCAAATAATACTCACGGTTCAGATTGTCCATCAGAAAGATTCACTTCAACAGTTTCACCAATGAAGTATCTATCTTTCACAAAGGAATAAACATCTTCAGCTAATTCAACAAGTGAACGTCTGTCACATAAGGATGATAAATATAGCACAGGAATTCTCAACTAAAAAAAATACAGCAAAAATAATCATTTATGAATTAATTATATGATGTAAATCTTTGACATTTGTGAATAGTGTATTAAGTGCAATTGATAGATTTGACTTTTTACAGGAGCAAGTTCAATTGTCGAGTTTTAACTCATCCACATTCCATTGAATGTCCAAAATCATCATTCACAAAGGAATGTTCATCTCTGTAATAGCTGCGGAGCTTGGCCCATTAGACACAAAGAAAGAGAGAAAAATTAGCTTTCTGGTGACACTCATAAAAATTCACAAAATTACACTTAACACACTCCTCACAGGTGGCACGAGAAATATAAACTATAAATCCTGATTCTGAAGTACTATTGAGCAGCCAATCCAAAATTATCGCTTAGTGAAAATAATACATAACAGTGGTATTGGAAGAAAAAAAAGAGGCACAAATGTGCTATATTTAAATAGAACATGAATTCCTCACTAAAACAATTATATAATGGACCTTGAAATTTTGACATCAATATCTTCCAGATTAGTGTTTCATATACTTCTACGTAATTCCCTCTTTTTCAAATGGTGGCATGAATCCCATAAAGCAGCTGCCACGGGGGACTAGTTTACCTCCGGTTAGTGAGTTTTATCTTAGGAAGATCCATGACTATTTGTGGTGTATGGTTAAATAAAGATATGTAAGTAGGGCGATCAATCCTACATCACATTCTCCAGCAAGTATTGAAAGACCCTTCTACTTGTTGACTGGCGAGTCCATCAGACTTATCCGGGAGGAACTTCATAAGGAATTTCAACTGATCATCCCCATATTCGCTGCCCATGGAATGCTCTTCTACGCGGTAATAAGCCTTTATGAGGGGCAAAAATCCTACCTACGGTTCTTTATGGATGCAGAAAGTTGCCACTAACATCAAGGGATGAGCAACGTCTTAAGGTTTTTAAAAATAAAGTATTTTGTAGAACATTCGGATCGAAAAAGGATGAGCTAACAGGAGAATTTAGAAGAGTACACAATGTGGAATGGCATGAATTTCATCCAGGGAATATGATTGAGGTGATTAAATCACAGCAAATTAAATGGGGTTGTAAAAAATTTTTGGACTTGAAACAAAAGAATTCCTAAAAGGTTAATATTTTCTGTGCTGACTGGTAAACATCCAAGCGGTAGACCGAAGCGAAGATGGGAAGATTGTGTTAAAGTGGATCTGTAGGGACTGTGTTTGGACAGCGGTGGTGTTGGCATCGAACATTGGTGTTCACTAAACCTTTTATTATTATTATTTTCTATATACAAGCACTTGCAATGAAACTTTATAAAGTATTTAATAAAAAAAATCCCTATGTAATCAAAGTCATAGATAATCTGGCTAACATTAACGAAGTAAAAACAATAATAGTACTTTCAGAAACAACAGTGGGATATTTAATAACAAGAGTAGGTATTAATAAGTTCGAATTGAGAACAGCAATCACTTTTATTTACTTTAAAAATTCAACTTTGTTTTGAAGCACCTTAAAAATGAAAAAAATATTAGAACTAAATGATCACAGAACTTCATCATGATCAGTGTGAAGAAATATAACCAAATCTTCAGGTCCTATATAAATAAGTAGTCATAGTTCATGACTACTAGACCCCAATTAAATGACCATTTGATTAATGTTTTACAAAACTAGCATTTGCATTTATGATAATTAAATTACATGACAATAAATCTAGGTGGGTAAATTATGATATAAGTTAAGAGCAGAAATGTGTAATAATTCTGGTTTTATAAAATTACTGAAAATGAAGAATGAGGCATTTTAAGATTACTAAATCTGACATTAAACTTAGAAGCTGACCTTGCACAACAACAAAAAAATCAATAATCTAAGTTTTGTTTACTTTACGATAATTCTGTTCATTGCAATAATTGGTAACTAAAAATTTACGTAGTAGATAAGTATAGGTGTATACAGAATATATCAATAATAAAAAAATATATTCATATACTAATGAGCATGTGACTTTCCTTCAATAAATTTATATAAAAATTGATTTTTTTACTATCTCCAACATGATATACTAACAAGGAAACACAAAATAAAAATTATTTAGATTAGCTAAGTGTAATAATAATAAAAATATTATTATGACCATGAATATCTTCATACTTATAAAAAAATTTGAGAGAAGTGGAGTAATGTCAATCACAAATCTTAAAATAAGTAGAAAAATAAGAAATTTATTGAATCATCCAAATATATACCACGGAAATTGATACTTCACAAGTTTAATATTCATGTAAAACACAACATGCACAATGAATTTAATGTGCCAATATATAATAATAGAGATACCAGAAAAAAATTGCTGAGCAAAGACGATTATGAATTTCTTCTTATAATGACCAACACATATTTATTAGATCTGATCAATGATACCTTATAACATCAGTACAAAACTATTTTTTATTTATTGAGAAACATACCTCCATTGGAAATCGTTTTAGAAGCCTTTTAACTTTTTCTTCACTGGCTGCTGCTTCTTGATATGTAAGGTGAGACCGTCCGGTAAGTGAACATGACCAAACGAGTGAATTACACAAGATGACTCGTTCACAAAACTCCCTAAGAATAAACTACCGTTAAAAAGAGAAAAACATAACATAAAATGTACATCATGAAACTACAAATGCTATGTGAATATTTAAACAAGCAATTTTAAAAAATAACAGCAAAGATTTTCAACTGAACTCAATTATTTCATCATTCAATTGAAAAAGTATATAAAAATTCCATTTTTAAAATTTCAGCATGAATTCTAAATATGAGAATTTGTTTGGACTTGAGAAGATTAATATAGATTTTCACTAATGAGAAACCATGCATAAAGGTTAACTAGATAAAAAGAGCAATGAGTTTTAGATAGATAACTTTGTTGTCATTTCAACTTTTAATCATTTTTGATCTGTTAAATTATTAATAGAAACAAAAAATGCATGAGAAAATGGTGGGCTGGGAAGCAGAACGTATCAGTAGGGTTAAAGCGATCTAGGAAACTAAACAGAATGAACTTACTCATAATCTCGAAATATTTCAAGAGTTAGCCTGCAAAAGAAGACCTCTTCATTTTCCTTTAAGTCAGGTGGATGTTTATTTGGATTAAATGGCTTCTTGTGCAATAAAGGCATTTTAACACCAGCAAGAAATAGTCGAGAGAAAGAGGAGCATGGATAGTTACAAAGGCTCGAGTAATTAGGCTATACCTGGTTGCCTTTACACTTAGCGCTTAATACTATCAAGATACACAGACACCACGTAAACAGCACATATACATTATCTAAGACAGCGAAAAGTCAAAATTTCAAGGATGTTTACATTGAATCTTAAAAACTAAATGAAATGCACGGGTCAGAGCGGTGCTCCAAGACTAATAACCCATACGTTTGGAAATTAGAATGGAGGCAAAAATGGACAAATGACATGATCACCAAAAAAAGAAAAAATTTAAAAAGTCCTCTCAAACCAAATATTAACAAAACACAGAAGCTTATTTCATTAAAAATAATGATGAGTGCTTTAGTTTTTAATTTATTATTTAAGAATGCAAGTTAAAATTTAAGTATTCGTGTCTATGACACGAATTGTTATCAATCGCAATGGCAGTAGAAAATTGGCGGGAATATATATACACACGAACGTTCTCATTAACAATTGTACTATAAAAAAAACTTTGTATGTTAGGATAGTTTTCACTTATTTTATCACATATTCTAATGAAATTAAAGTATTTTTTTCTGACCCCCCGAAAATCTTCAAACCCCCAGACTTTATTTAAAACTAATTGCAATATACAATTACACTAAATAAATGTATATACAATAAACATTGCACCTTTGCTTACCCAAAGGTATTTTAAGGTATTCAGCAGCAAATTAAAGTATCGCAAAAGCTTTTTATTTAATAGGTATACACAGGGATGCCCATCGCCCCCAAGAAGATACCTCTCCCCCTACCAATAGCGGATCTAGCAGGGGGGCGCACACCCTCCCCCTCCCCCTGGGAACTGGAAAAAAAAAAAAAAATTATTTAAAGAAAAGAGAAATAAGGAAAATTCATCCTCTTAGGCGAATTTCTTAACGTAATAGAAAAAAAAATTATGAACAGTACTAGCGAATTCTGCCCGGGGGCGCGCTTTTTCTTGGACGGTGGAAAAAAAATTCTCGAAAAACAGTTCCAAAAACACCTGCTTAAAGAAAAGAGAAATATAGGTAAAATTCATTCTCATAGGAAAATTTCCTAATGTTAAATACAATGCTTCCATACCTTCGGTAGTGAGGAAGCAAAAAATTATTATCATGACCATTTTTATTAATCTTACAGTTTGTCATATTACATCACCTCACCAGGCTGTGGCGTATGGTGAGATTTTGCGAAACCGAGAATAGAATATAGGAGCAAAAAATGGCTCGTAGGTTGAAGTGATGTAGTTTTTGAGCCACATTGAAGTGTGAAGGCTTGCACTCCAGTCGTAGTTTGTTCCTACTCACTCCAAAAAACTGAGTCTCGCAGGTGGAATACATAATGGATGCAAATTAATTAATAAAAAAAAACCGTTATTTATTCTTCTGAACAAACTTTTATTCGAGCCCAAGAAAATACAGTTTTTCTCCCGCACCCAGTTTTTATTCAGTTACAATTGGACGTATTGCAATTAGTGTTGCCCAAACACAAGACCGAGGCGGTTTTGGTCTTGCGTCAACGACCCTTGGTCTTGGTCTTGCGTCAACGACCCTTGGTCTTGGTCTTGGTCTTGCGCTAGAGTCTTGCAGTTAACTATCAGCTTATTGCTATTTATTAATATGCTACTTTAAATCTTAGAAAAACGCCACAAAATAATTACAATTAGATGTTTTAACGACATAAACATTGTAAAGTACAACTAAATCAATAATATTAAGAATAAAGAAAGATAGTGATAATCCTCCTCCATCCCTCTGATTATATGGAATGAAAGAGTTGTAGAGTAAAGACAATTTATATATTGTTCCCAATGATTTTAATTAAAAATCTATTGTGTCCACTTACAAGACTTTCCTATAATTTAAAAAAAAAATACAACTTTATATGCGTCCATTAGAAAAAAATAATTGAAATAAATCCATTTTTCTAAAAACCGATTAGTGAAATCATTAAGGTACGATTCCTTAGATGAAACAAGCAATGTAAACGGGTAAGTGAACTACCATTAAAATCAGCGTATAAATGATAATGTATACTATATATACTATAATAGTTTTTTTAAATTTTTTTTTGTCAGAAATTTAATGACCTTTCAAAAAATAGGATTCAAAACAAACTCAGAAACGTTTAGATCCATTTAAAACTGATAGGTGAGTTAGCTCCCCAAAACAATTTTCTTTAAAACTTTTTTTCTTGAATTGTCTCGAGAATTTACTAAAAATACGAAAATGTAAATGACTTTAAGTAGAAAATTGAAAGTTTCATTAAAATCGTTAGAGCCGTATACTGTTATTTTTAAACTTCATAAATCATAAATACATATGTTCATACAATTAATTGATTAATGTTTTTAGCACATATGTTAGATTCGCACATAAAATTCATAAAAACTTTCATTAGTAGTTTAAGTACTTAGGATTTATTATTTTGGGCACTTAGAAATTATGAACAAGTGCCGCGCGTCCTTCACGTTCTTTATTTTTCTATTTAGATTTTGATTGAAACGTTTATCCATAATGGAGTGCACAAAGTGGTACCAAATGGATATAACACTTTTTATGTTCTTCTCTGAACTAACACTACCAAAACCCATCAGATCTGAGCTATCCACGGTTGTTGAATTTAATTAAAGTATTGAAAAATATGTACAATATAGCCTGAATTTGGCTAACCGATAATTTCAGTTTTCACAGAATTATTATAAAATCTTTGTTAATGTCCACTAAAATGCTTTTTCACTTTTTAGAGGATAGAAATACGAAAAAACAACATTTATTTTGCTCATCGGGAATCATTTCACAGTTTATGTAATTTTGGAAGTTCCATGGCAATTCTGTGCATTCCTTCCTCTGCAAATTTTTAGATTCCATCCATTCTTTGAAAATTGTTCGAAAACCTTCATTGAGATGTGTACATCAATAATTAACAAACAATAGTTGCCACAGTTGACTTGAGGCCCTTTGCGATTAATATTTGTCGACGTTTCTCAATACCTGTTACTCGAAGGCAAACTTGAATCATTAATTATATAAATAAATTACTAGTAAATTATAATAACTATTATGAACAGAATAACAATAAACGTTAGTGTAGTACTTTTTCTTAAGTTATATATCAAATAAAATACAAAAGGAAAGATAAAAAATCGGTAGGATGTACAGTAAAAAAATTATCAATTATAAGAATGGAGAACTATAAAAGAAGAACTCATGGACGAGAATTGACCGGTATGAGTCAAAAAATAAGCTAAGACAAAATAATTTTATGTTCAAGTTCTGAATCCTGTTGATCAGTATCAGTACAAGAATAAAAAAAAAATATTATTTTGGCAGCGGAAAGTCTAATAATATTGATATTTTCTGAAATTTAATGTAAAAAATCTATCAGTTTTCGAGAAACGAGTTTTTCAGTAGATGAACCAAATTTCAAATGTATTAAGATAAAAAAACATAAATTATAATATCTTATATTATATCTTATATTAAGTATTTAGAAGCTAAAACAAGAATTTCTAATGATCGAAAAAAAATCCTGAATTTTATAAAAAGATATCTCACGTTATCTACCACACTGCCATTTATTTTTGTATTTTTATATATTATTTTTGATTATATATTCATTGTTCATAAAATAGCAACGGAAGAACAAGGAAAACGGATATATAGAATTATAGCCAAAAATATCCAGTTAGGGATGAATATACGGAACTTGTGAAGCTCATATTCTGGGAACATTAATCCCCTCTCTTATAACTTAGTTCCACCAAGGTATCCGTTTTTGAAATAGAATTTAGTATTAACCCTCTGTTGTCATTTACACATATTTGATTATAATGTGTCAACATGGTTCCGGTCAAATTTCAAAGAAAAAGGTGTGTAATTAATGAGTGTATCAGTATTGAGTGTTTAAGTTCAGTATTTGCAATTTAGATACTCGATTAAAACTTGGTGGTTAGACATTTTAAAGAAATAACGAATACTGCGAACAGCGGGCCAAACACAGAAATTACAATGCAAAGAAATAATTTCTTTCGAGTTATACATGGATGATTTCACCAGGCTTGTATCTTAACCCTCCAGCGTTCGTACAATTATTTCGAACAATTATACTCGTGGTGGACCTTTGAGCTCATGATAAATTTTCGAGATCTCTGAGTAGTTATTAGAGAAGTTTTCTCACAAATTAGTTGGCTGAGAAACAATTTCATTTTGTAGGAGGAAGTGGAATAATTGTAACGATTTTATCTATTCATAACAATTTGGAAATAGTTACGCTAGTCCAACGATGTTTTTAATCGAATAAACGATTTTATTTTCAGGATATAAATTTTAAGTTTTCTAATTGTTATTTTTTTAACTAGTTTTTCTTCCAATTTTTATAAAACGAACATCTCTCTACAGAGGGAATTTTTTTATTCCATGTGAGTGTCCGCTTTCTTTGAGGGAAGTTTCATTATAGTAACTAAAATGATCTAATATTAGTAACTATTTAGTCTTAATTTTTATTCATGTTTTTTTTGCTATCTTGCTCCGGTGCTGGCAGATGATTAATTTTTAGGGGCGGGGTGGCCGAGCGGACTAACGATTGTGCACAGCACTGCGCGTTGCCCGGCAACCTGATAATCGAAGTTAGAGGCAATAAAATAATTGTTGTACTTGCTGGGGGTCTTTTAACTCTGGCATTAATCCCCCGCCCTCATCCATAGCCCGCGAAAACCCCCGTATAACCTAAAAAGGAGAACAAAAAAAAACATTAAGATTTTTTATTATTATTTTGAAAGTGTTGAGATTTGTTGTGGTTTAGTTTTATTTTCCAAAGTTTGTACCTGCCGTGTAGGATTTGTAGGTGAATTGGTAGAGTATATGAAGCATTTGTGGGGTCATTGTGTCTTTTGATAATAGTAATGTCTTCAGGTGGCTTTCAAAGTGTCACTAGAGAGGGGTGCGTCATGTGTGTATATTATGTAAAGCAGTGGTGCAAGAATTGATCCCTGGGACACTCCGTCTAGAATTGGTCTGATAGATGAGATTTCATAGCCTTGTCGAATAGAGAAAAAATTATCTCAGAGGGATGATTTTAATATGAGATAGCATGTGGGAGGAAGTATTTTCTTGAGTTTATAAAGAAGTCCCTGGTGCCAGACCCTATGAAATGCCTTGGAAATTTTAGCTTTCATGTTGGTATCCATGATTTTTCTCCAGCATGCGTCATTTCACAGTTGCCAGAAAAAAATTGTAACAACAAATTGTAATGTTTTTAGGCATTTTTATGATGATGTCATATCCGAATTTAGTCGATAACTAGATTTTAAGATTAAGTAATTTGGAAATACGGGAGGGGAAAGTATTCATAACAGTTGCATTTCTAGACATTTTTCAGCTCAAAAGAATAATCTTAAAAATTGAAAAGTGTTTATGATTCCTTAGTCTATACAACCTATGTTTCTCAACTTACTGTTTGAAAAGGTGATAAGAATTAGAACCATTGGAAAGTGGAGGGGTGCACGGCGGAATGAATCATAAATTCCTGGGAAGTGTGGATAATATAGCTGTCCTTGGAACAGGGGTACCCAGAAGTTTTAATCCAAAAAAAAAAATTTCAATCCGGGGGACAAGGGAAAAATATAAACCAGACCATATCAAGTTTAATTGTTTGGGAGCGAGGTGGCCGGGAGGAAAAGGCGGAATTCCACTGAGGCAACATGTAGCATGCGGCAATGACACATGCTACACCCAGTCTTTCTATTGAAGGAACACAAAGCGACAAAAGATATGTCTCCTTACCGCATGCTACAAGTTGACTGTTGTGGCCTGTCGAATGCATCATCTCTCCACATGATTCAACATGTTGAACACTGTCGCCGTCTATCAATCAGCCTTCGGTTCGGTGCGGCTTGTAGCGGGCAACATGGAGCGGACGAACAAAATAACTACGTCTTTTATTGACGATTACCGTAATTCTGCGGAATTATGGAACAATAAAATTACGGAATACAAAGTTATAAGAATTAAAAACGATAAGTTGAAAAAACTATTGGATAAATATAATTATTGTACGGTGATGCAGGTAAAAATAATTGGTTTATTTATTAATCGTTAATTTATTTAAATAGGGAAATATAATTTTACGGTGATAGTTAAACATTCATTGAGAATTTGTCAGCATTTCATCGCGAAATAACTTCAGCAAGAAAAGAATGGCTCATCTCTTAGAAAAACGGAGAATGGTTTGCTTATGTGCTACTGAATTTTTTATTGGACGTCGATGTACCCTATCAATATTGTCAACTGCTGAATGTTTAGGTGATGACACGATGATGAAGATTAGTGATGACACGAAATAATCTTTCTAGCAACCCAAATAGTCGGAGTGCCCATGAGAAAAGAATCTACATTATTTGATGAAAATTTTAATTGCATTTTTTGAATATTTATAACATCTTTATTTAAAAATTGAGTTTGCCAGTCGGATCTTACTTCCGGTAAAAATGGCGACTAACTTAATTAATATTGGGCCATTAACTTTAGAATCGAAACGAAAAATTCATTGTTAAAAAATTGAGAAAAGTTTTTATTTTTTTAAACTTGTTTAACGCATAGAATCGCTTTAATCAAAAAATTAGTTGAGATATGTAAAAACAAAATTGCTGACGCGGGCCACCAAGGAAAAACTTTTTAAAGCCAGATTATTTCGATCTTTTTTGTAGTTTTACCTATAGTTCCTAAAAGGTGCTACAAAGCGAAAAACCTTTTCTTTCATAAATAAAATAAAGTTAAATTGTGCGTCGAAGGAGTACCTAAACTTAATAATTTAGTTAACGAACATAACATTCGTTAACCACGGTCACCGAACGACGATTTTTACCGAATTCGTGAAAACAGACAAATTACTACAAATGGCGCTGCTCATAAAATAAAAGTTATAGAGCATCAAATTCCGCATCCACTACTAATATTTTTAATATAGATCAATTATATTTCTCGAATTGGGATTCGTTAGTTCTTCATAGAATTTTTTACGTCTCTGAATCCTTAGGTACAAGTTAATAAATAAAAACTTTTCCCACATTTTACGAAATGAATTTTGCGTTTCGATTCTCAAGGTACTGGTCTAATATTCTTTACATCAGGAAGTAATTATTTTTACAGAAAGCAAGATCCGACTGGCAGACTCATTTTTTAAATATTATTATAAATATTTTTAAAAAATTCGATTAAAGTTTTAATCAAATAATGTCGATTTTTTTCTCAGACTCTCGGACTAAATTGAATTTTCCACTACTCTTTAAGCGTAAAGAGTAGCGATTTATAGCTCTCTTTTCCAATATCATTGTGTTTTTCTTTTCATTTTATGATTCAAAGCGATTACCAAATATACAGTTGCTGCGACAGTTTTAATGACATGATTTACCAAACTGAAGTTGTCTGAATGGAATCGCTTTAGTCACATGCTACACAATTGTACGACAAAGCGCATGCGGTGCAGGGCAACAAATTCCGCATGCAGCATTAACTGAATTTTGTGCCACATAGTCGGATGGCTACAATAGGCAACACTAGGAAACAAGTATAAAGCAACAAGTCGTTCAGCGTTGCCTCAGTGGAATTCCGCCTTAACATTTGTGTAAAACACGTGCTGTCCAACAATGTGATAAACCCAAGATAACGAGTTCAAATCCCGTTGCTGGAGGGTCTTTTAACTCGGGCGTTAATTCCAACCTCTCGCCTGGTCCCAGAAAAATCCCATAAAAGGCGAGGAAAGGAAGAAAAAGAAAGATAAAAAAATATATAATTGTATATGATCTATGATTTTTATGATTCTACTTTCGGTTACACGATTTTTAAGAAGAGAGCACTATGATATTTCTTGAGAGGAGGGGTGAATGAATTCTAAAATCCTAGTATATGTAGTATATTATCAACTATAAAAATAAATGAAGATTTAAATAATAGAAATATTTTACCCCATATGTCCAAATTTCGGAGTACCAGAAACCGACGAGTACATTGTTGCTGCCTGTACCGCACCGAAAGCCAAGCTGCAGAGAGAAACAGGTCTCTACATTTTGACAGAGAGCGATTACCTTCAGCTAATGAGTGCAGAAAAATGGCAAACCCAAGATTACGAGTTCAAATCCCCATGCTGGAGGATACAACTGTGATACAAATTCCCCACCCCCTCGCCGGGCTCCGGAAAACCCCATATAGACGAAAAGGTGATGTAGGAGAGGAAAAGAAGAAAAAGAAGCTTAGCATAGATTTTATGTAACATAATTTAGTCATTCATTTGGGTTATTTATTAAAGATCTTTAGTTTTAACTCCGAATTATTTTACCCTGGGAGGAGAGCGAGAGAGTAAAGGAATTAACGCCCCTCTCTTTTCCCTGTCCCATGCCCCTCTTATCCCCGAAGTCTTCCCCTATGATAAAGATAGTGACACCGTCAGCTATAACGTTACAGGCCTATGGACAACAATTTTTCGCCTCAAAGTTTCCCCTTTCAAGTCCGGAAGATGATTTCCTGCAGTGCCGGCTTTAAACATTTGGCGCCTCCGGGAAATGACCTCATCTTCCCATTCCTAAAAAAAATCCTTAAGCTTTTTTATGCACGACAGGCAAAAAATTCCACCCACTTGATTTTTTCATGTTTTCATCTAAAAATATTTCTGCTTTGGATTGGTCTATTGTTTTTAATGAATAAATAGGTAATCTTTTTGTTTGTTTTCAATTAGGAATGTTAATATAGAGGACAATAACCCTTTATCCTTAATTCAATGAAATGATTCTAGATTCCAATATTTTTGCTTTCTATGGAATCAAAATGTTTTTCAGTATCATTAGTTCAGTGCCGTTTCTTACAGCACATTTCTTAGTCTCCGGCTTATAATATTTTCAATATTACGTTTACTCGAGCTGTCTCTTGTCGACTCCATCGTCAAATCGGTTACGAACGTCACTACTATCCGTTGGGTCATGAATAAGTTGCAGACTTCAGACACGAATTTGGCACGGATCGGAGTCCATGTTCAACACCAGAGACTCGACATGTTTACTGTCATACTGACTCGAGTGTTTCTTGTGTTTACGCTATTTCTGTGTGACCTTTGGGAAATCAACGTTTATCGAACTTGGCGTAGCCTACACCATGCTTACGCTATGCTAGTTACAGCGCTCTTAGGGAACATTGTTCAAGTGCAGTTTATAGTATTACTAAATTTGGTTCAGAGGAGAATGCGTCTTTTAATAGTAAAATTGAATCAGTTTGCACTTTCAGACGGTTTTATAAAAACGAACAAGTTTCGAACTCTTCTATCGACGCATAGCTCTCTTGTTACAGTTTGTGAAAACATTAATGATCTTTATTAACTTCAAATCCTTATCATTTTGTCATCAATCTTTGTTTTGTCCACTTCTTATCTTTATAATGTAATCCTAAAAACAATTGAATTGATAACTCTTCGCAGTTTTAGCCAAATGGATATATTTTTGATGATTTGTTATAGCATTGTCGTAAGAGCTTATGAAGTGTGGACAATGGTGACATCATGCGTCTGTATGCAAGACCAGGTATGTTTCAAAAATTTATTTCAACGATTATTTTCATACAAATATTAAATAAACGATCTCTTTAAAAAAAGTGAAAAATAACTGACGTGTTCTAAATGTAAAGAAAAAAAAGTCAATATTGTGTCAAGAGGTAATTTTACGTTGATAGATCACTAATTCGGCTTGATTTTTTGGGCGATTTGTAAACTGCATCGTTCGTATTTAGATCAAATTTATTTTAATCCACTTTTTCTTAAAATTTATTTTCTAATCCAACGTATACACTACCTTGCTCGAGGTCGCAGGTTCGAATCCCGGCTTATGACCTCCGCGTGCGAAATCCCTATACTTCCATGAAGCCATTTCCTCAACTCCTGTTATCAAATCAAAATGGCTAATGGTTCATAAACTTTCCCTTTGTGATCCTTCCAGATCCCCGTCCTTTTCAATATTCCCTGATGATCTAAACTATTTTATATCTGTTGCTAATACCTCTCCTTCATCCTCCTCTTCCGGTTTTTCTGTAGAGATACCATTTAACGACAATAATTTTTATTTTTACGAAATTTCCCCCACAGACCTTTTAACCGCTGTAATGAAATCCCACACCAATTCCATAGGAGCAGATGGCATTCCTGTCAAATTAATAAAATTATGTCTCCCTGAAATCCTCCCAGTTCTCCTTTTCATCTACAATTTCTCCCTACAGAATTCAGTATTTCCTACATCTTGGAAAAAATCCATTGTTCTTCCTTTGAATAAAAATTCTAATCCAACCTCACCCGAAGATTTCCGCCAAATCTCAATCTTTCCAACCTCTCAAAACCCCTAGAAAGATTGGTGCAATCCCAAGTCTCCAACTTCCTTCAAAAGTCCAACCAACTTGATCCTCTCCAATCTGGTTTCCGTCCCAGCTACTCCACAATCCGCCTTCATTAAAATCACCAGCGACATTAAAACTGCCATTGACGATAAAAAGTTAACTATCCTTAACCTTGTTGTAAAACTTTAATAGTTTTACATAGTTGCAGTAGATTTACATAGTTACTTTAGATATATAATTGTTTGGAAATAATTTGCAGCGTTTTTCTTATTTAAAAAAAAAAAAAAATCGATTGATATAAAATACCCTAAAAAAATTCAGGTAAAATTAATAACATAAATTTTGTTTGAGATTATATAAAATATTTTCCAAATTTTATCCTTGATATCTGAAACGTAAAGCGTGAGTGTAAATTTTCGATTCTGAGCACAAGATTTGTTTTAAGCTCCCTCATGAATACAAAGCTTCCCTACTTTCGGTAGCGAGGAAACAAAATTTGGATGAAATCGATGACCCACTGGCAGTAGTATCCCCTTGCCAGTCATATTGCACCTGTTATGAGAGAATGAACTTACAGTCTGTGGATCAGACCCCCTACAGTGCACCCCTCCTCCACATCCCTATAAATTGCATATCGTTGTGTTCCTTGTAACTATTTATTGAAAAAAAGCCAATGTTCCCAAAAAAGTGAACGCACTACCCCAAAATGGCGTAAAAAGATGGCGAACTGACGACTTTGACTTTAGTTAGTTTTTTGGTCACTGACAATCAAAATTTGGCTCAATTTCGTCATAATTGGCATTTCATCAGAGCTGAATAGTCAGAGAATAATAACCCATGAAATAATATTAAACAATAATTAGCTTAGGCAATAAAAAAAAAGCAGTGAAGTCAACATTTTCTAAAACATTTTTTTGAAAAAGTTGAAAATCAATCCTCGTTTGTAATTAAACGGCCAACTATAACTGACAACGTTTTGAAATAAAATAGCTGGAGAATATATTTCTCTTTCTAAAGCACTGATAACATTTCAAAATATTTGAAGTAGTTTTATAGAAAATGCACTTAATCGGCGCAAAGGTGCCTACAGGCCTGTGCCACACCATTCAGTACCCAGTTATAGTGATATAATAACGTTTATGACACATTATATTGATTGTATTAACGAAGAAATATATCAATGCATTAATTTAACTGTTTAGAAAAAATAAACAATTTCTTTATTTGTTTTCTTATTGCTTCCTTTATTGAATACTGAAGTCATTTAAGAAGGCCTCTATTGAAAAAATGATATAATTATAATAATGTAACTTAATTCAAAAATACTTCGCTAAATATCTTGAATGTTTATTTAACATTTGCAATTAAACACTTTGTTTTGTATATTTACTGATTCTTAGGGGTAAGTTAAATTGTATATACTTTCCCGGAAATGAGTCATATTAATACCTGTTTCATAAACTAAAACATATACTTAATCTAAACTAAATATATCTTCATAAAAATAGATGAAATATATCTTCACATTTGTTACCTATGCACACGGAGCATTTAGGGTTATTTCGTCGAAATCTAATGACTTACCAATTGATTCGAAGAAATCTTTCTTGTTGATTATATGGCCTTCACCATAATAAAGCTGCATCGTCCCCTTAATATTATCCAAACTGCCCCAGCATTTGACCCCCTCTCAGCAGCTCCTTGAAGTATTCTTTTCATCTGTCTACTATATATTCGTTTAGCTATATAATGGATACTGATCCTTGTCTTCTTTTCTGAGATTTTAACAATTCCTTCCTCGTTCGCTTAATGTATTTTCCAATTTTTTGGTTCAATTTCCCGTTTTCCTCCTTTTTGATACCAAATACTAACAATTAGTCTCGGTTACCAAGAAGAACATAGAGCTTCGCCCTTTCCATCTTTCTTTGTGCTCAGTGAATAAAGCATTCAATATGAAAAATTCCTATTTTTTTTTTTTTTTTTTTTATGATATGACCCAATCTTCGAATAAAATAAAGGAAATAAAACATGGAATTAATTTTTGGTTTACTATTTCCAATAATTAACCATTGTGATTGACCAAAAAATTCAAAAACTTAACACCCTCTCAAAATTTGAGGTTTCACGTTTCAGGATGCGTAGAATTCGAAAAACGAATAAATTTTTTTTTGTCCTTCCACCGTCCGCCGTCCGCGCATTTTCTCCGAAACTACTGGACAGATTTTTTTCAAATTTTGATATAAGATCAGAGGTCACCCGAGGATGATACTCCTTCATCGACATTACTATCCGCTTTTTACTTTCAAAATGGCGGCCGAAAAACCTGCGTTGCTATAGACTGTAGCTCCTAAACGAATGTACAGATTTCAATGAAACTTCGCTAAAGTCATTTTCTCGACGCCCTTTAAATTTATCTATATAACATACTTCAACGGAAGGAAGCTGGAAAAAAAGTTACGAGGGATGGTAAAATTAAATTCCGAATAACTCGAAAAGTTTATACTTTTTTGTTGATATCGTATAAGATGTTTCAAAAATATTTAAATTTCCTAAAAAAAAATCGTTAAAATCGGACAATTAGGAGCAAAGATATGGTCTCCGTTTTTTTTATATGTTCTACTCCAAATGTTATATCCTTGGATTGGTTTTTAAATTGTGAATGTGTTACTGAAGTAATGCTATTTTTTTTTAGCATATTACTTACTAATGATTAAAAAAAAAAGTTTAGTCCAATAATTGGAATCACCTTTTGTTTATTTTTCTTTGTAACTCGGAAAGTAATGTTACTTTAGATGTATAATTGTTTGGAAATAATAAACCATTGTGAAATAATTTGCAGCGTTTTTTTATTAGTGATACATGAGTTTTATCAAACAGCTTGGCAACTATTCACTAAATGTAGTTTAGATTAAGTATATGTTTTTGTTTATAAAACAGGTATTAATATGACTCATTTCCAGGAAAGTATATTCAATTTAGTTTTCTCCTAAGAATCAGTAGATATAAAACACAAAGTATTAAATTGCAAACGTTAAATAAAAAATCTGGAGCGCATAACACACAACTTTCACTTACCGCTCTACTTTGAATAGAAATTATTTTTTGGCAATGTTGGGCTATATAAAATTTATGGACTGCATTTTAAACGGAGCTAAAGCTTAAAGCTTACAGATAACAAATAATTAAGAACATTAATTTTACAAAAAGTCTATTTATTATATCGACCGTAGGCAATAAAAATGTAGTTACTCCATCTGCTTCTATAAACCACATAACTTCATTCTCTGAGCTTTTCAGTTGTCAGAATGACTTATTCCAATTTCAACATTTTTGTGTAATCACATTTTAGTGATATTTCTAGTTGCAAAAGATATATCTATACAGACAGTGAGTCAGTCAGTAGATCAAGTAACTAGTGAAGAGTAGGTGATTGCAGTCTTGAAATATTGAACTCTGAATAAAGGTATACATTTTTCCGCTAGAAATATCACTAATATTAATAATGAAGGATATTGAAATTGGAGTTAACCATTCTGTCAACTGAAAAACTAATATATGCCTAGAGAGATCTGAAAGTACATCTGAATATTTAACATATAAATGATTATGAATTGTAAGAATATTAGTTATTAAACTGTTATTAAAAAGTTGACTAAAATGAAATTACGTGATTTTCATTGCCTGTTGTGGATAGATCAAAACTTGTCACACTAATTGTAAGTGTTGAGATTTCACAAAGGGAAAATTAATCAAATTATTCACTAATTTAATTTTCTAAAAGGTGCACTAGATGATTTTTCGGAATAAACGGCCGTTAGATACCTAATTATTTAAATATAATATCTGATTTAGAGTTATTAAACTACAGTAAATGTATTTAAAGTTATGATCATATCCATGAAATATTTTGACATTTCACTTCTTCTTTCATACAAGTAGTATGAAATAGTATTTTAAACAATTCCATTGCCTTGATTCGATGGATTTTAAATTTTTTTTTCAAATGTAAAAAAAATAAAGTTTAAATTTAATAAGAAAATTTCGTTTAATTTCCTTGGAAACGTGATTTACGTTAAATAATGTTAGTTTTCAGAAATTATTATTTATATTTTATTCGTTACTCTCCGTTAGCTTCTACAACTTTATTTGTTCGATATACTTTTTTTCTGAAACTCTCCGCTTTCTAACGATATATTATATGTATACATTCTCTTACTGTTATTTCCAGAGATTCATTTTCGACCTGGATAGGCATTTTTCTCCAATTTCCAATTATCATATTCTTTCAAACTTCATATTTAGTCATTTTTCATAGTTACAGCCAATAAAAGAGAAAAAGACGCATATGAACATTGGGCATTTAACTCCTGTAAAGTGACATCAAAGGGACCTAAATGATATTAAGGACCTCTTAATTATACAATGATACACCGAGTTAATCAAAATCGTTGGAGACGTTTTTGATTAAACTTATCATTTTTAAAATAGAGGTCTTCTTAAACGACCTCAATATACAACAAAGGAAGCAATATTAAATAAATAAATAAATGATAAAAAATTGTTTAATTTTTTTGGCCAATTAAATTATTGCATTAATATTTCTTCGTTAATAAAATAAATATAATGTACTATAAACGTTATTATAGCACTATAACTATGCCTTTTATGGGTACTGAATGATGTGGCAGAGGCCTGCACGTATCTACGCCAGTACCGCTTTTGCGCCGATTAAGTTCATTTTCTATAAAACGGCTTCCAATATTTTAAAAAGTTATCAGTGCTTTAGAAAGATAAATATATTCTCCTGATGTTTTATTTAAGAAGATGTTCCGTTATTTCTGGCCCTTTAATTACAAACGACGCTTGATTTTAAACTTGAAATTTTTTTTTTTATTAAATGCTGACTTTACTTGTGTTTTTTTGTAACCTAAACCTATTATTTTTTAATATTGTTTCATGTTTTATTGTTCTCTGGCTATCCAGCTTTAATTAACAAAATTAAGCCTACTGCTGATTCTCAGTGACCAAAAAATTAACTCAAGTCAAAGTCGTCATTCCGCCATTTTTGTATTATACCATTTTGGAGCAGTTGGTTCACTTTTTTTTTGTGGGAACATTAGATATTTTTAAATAAATAGTTACGAGGAACACAACGATATGCAATTTATGGGGATGTCAGGGAGGAGGAGGGAGTACACGGTAGGGAGGTCTGGCCCGCCGTGTATTAGCATTATCTTATTTAGCTATTTCATCCCCCTCTCCCATATATTTATTTATTTGTACTTAATTAGAAGCTATTGTTTTTTTTTTTTTTTTTTTATGCCAATTTTATAAGTGAATAATAATGATTCGTTTTTAGATAGATTCGTTTTTAGATAGATTCGTTTTCAGTGTCCTTTGAAATCCTTAAATATAAATTTTTATTGAAAAAAAAACATTGTAAAATTTAATACTTGATTTTTTTCCTGGCCAATAACTAAAGCATCCATAAATTCTCAGGATTTTATCCGAATTCAACGTTCGTGAAATCGCTGAAAAGCTGAATTTCTCTTTGGACCCACATCGAAAACTTTTAGTTTTCATCCCTTTTTAAATTAGATATTAAGAAAATGTTTCTTATCATTTTTATATTATTTCTTTGGTTTTAATTTGTTTACGGAGATCGGTTTTTGTACCATTTCTTGTGGTATATAAAATCCTTAATACTTAATACGTTTTGTGTGAATCGGTGGAACCGTAATGAAATTATCACAATTCTTGTGGTTGTTGACAAAATTTTGAAGGATCCAGCCTAGGCCAAAATTTAGAGGAGGAAAATTAAATTTTCCGATTGCTAAAAAAAATTCGTATTAAAGGGTTTTTGTAGAGGCGAAAAACGTGTATCAATTTTTTGTCTTAAAAAAAATTTACTCCCACCTTGCAACTTCGCGATGTAATCAACTCAAATAATAACTATCCTAATTATAACCACCCCTAACCACAAAAATTATTATAACTTTATAACTACTCCACCGATTCACACAAAAATGATTAGGCATTTATGGCTCCATATGCTACACGAAATGGGATAAAACTGACCTCCGTAAATAAATAAGAACCAAATATATAAAATAAAAATTATTGGGAAGTTTTTCTTAATTTCTGATGTTAAAAGGAATAATTCTAAATTTTTCGATGTGGGTTGGAGGAGTTTTAGCTTTTTATTTTCTTGGGTACATTGGAACGAACGCCGGGGCATGTGCCCAATGTTTTGAGTATACAAAAAAAAAGATTAGTAAAAAATTGGTTAAAATTTGGGACCCACTTGTAGCCTCCCATTGTAAATATATTGAACAACTTGCATTTACCTAAAAACGTATTTTCCTGTCGTAAAAATATTAAATTATGACAAAATGTTACTCAAGGATTAAAATGAAAAATAGATGAATATTGGAAACAATTTTGTTTATTCATAATGGATAAATGGATGGATGAATGTTTATACATATTATTGGTACTGTAGCTGTTTATACATTGGCGGCGATTCTTAATTATTATATTCTGTTGTAATATTTTGTTTCGATTAAATATTGGATGAGAATGACGACATCTTCCTCCTTGTCTCGCAAAATAACCTTCAATGTCGTGGACAACTTTAATTTTTGCCTTTTTTAAAATTATTTTATTATTGGGTTTTTTAGTATTTAAGCTAATTGTATGTACGTCGATGAAAACAAAAAATGAGTAAATTGTAAATTACCGGATGAGATAGTTTCTTCATAAAAAAAAAATATAAATCAGTGTCATTATAATTTATTGATGTACCGTATCAATTTTATAGTTTTGTGTTATATTTTTGCCATCTCAGGGGTTATTTGGCCCATACATGACTTTATATAAAAAAAAAAAAAAAAAAAAAAAAAAAAAAAAAAACTTTCCAATCGTCTATATATACTCCAAATAAAAAAAAGATAATTATATGGCACAAAAAAATGTTCTTTCTGAAACAAAAAATTAAAATTAAATCTAAGGCCAACAAGTAAAATAAAATAAATCTATATGTAAATACATGTGTTTTAAGGAATGAAAAAAAAAATACAAAAATATAACTGCTGCTCTATTAAGTGGTGCTGTCGACTTAACTGTAACTTGAACTGCAGAATTGCCTCAAAAACCTCAAATACTGCCAAAATACACGATCCCTAAGAGATGGTCCCTGCACCTCTTTTTCCTAATTTTTCCAGATAATTTTAATATCGACAATAAGATCACCTTTTACTTTCCCATACCTCCATTTATACAAAAAAAAATCTGGTGCGCGCAACACACAACTATCACTTACTCTTTGAACTTTGCTCAACTTTGAATAGAAATTATTTTCTGTCCATGTTGGGCTATTATAAAATTTTTGAATTGCATTTTTAACTGAGCTAGAGCTAAAAGATTGCAGCTAACAAATCATAAATAAATAACATAAGTCCTACACCGGTTGATTATGGATAGTTCGATCCGTTGTTTATGGATTGTACGACTATTAGTTATTAAACTGTTATTTTCCATTGTAAAGTTTATTAAAACAGAATTAAGAGATTTGCATTGTCTGACATAGATGAATTTAACGTCCAATCTCAATCCTTACCGTCCAAACACAATCCTTACTAACCTTGCAAAACCTCTAGAACGAATAGTCCAATCCCAAGTTTCCAACTTCCTAGAACAGTCCAATCAACTTGACGCTTACCAGTCTGGTTTTCGACCAGGCTACTCCACACAATCCGCCCTAATCAAAATCGTTAGTGATGTTCAGTCAGCCATAGATGATAAAAAACTAACGGTCCTTATCCTCCTGGACTTTTCCAAAGCCTTTGATACCATTAACCATTCCATCCTTTTCTCTAAATTGAAATCGTTATCCTTTTCCAACAGCTCTATCCTTTGGTTTCAATCATTCCTCTCTCAACGTACCCAAGCAGTCTCTATGCCGAACCAACCTTTATCATCCTATCTAACTCTGTCCTCAGGAGTGGCACAGGGCTCCAGCATATCTCCTCTTCTTTTTAGTTCATATATTAACGACCTTCATAAATCAATCCTTCACTGTTCACATCACCTTTATGCCGATGATTCCCAGATTTAGCTCTCCTTCGCTCCCTCTGAATGGCATGATGCGTTTGCCAAAATACAAGAAGACCTAAATCGGATTTGTGCCTGGGCAAGTGAAAATGGATTAAGGTTAAACGCTGCTAAAACCCAAGCCATTGTCCTCGGTTCCAAACCCCTTCTCAGAACAAATACCAACATTCCTCTCCTGTACCTGAATGACCAACCCATCACCTTCAACACTTCAGTTAAAAACTTAGGTGTTATCATAGATTAAACCCTCTCCTGGAATCACCATATTTCCCTCATATCCCGACGTTCAATTTCCATCCTGAAACTCTTCCATCGCTTCCGCCATCTCCTACCCATATCCACACGTAGACTCCTAGTATCCGCCCTCATCTTCCCCCACATTGACTACGGCTGCGTAGTGTACGGTGGCCTCTCATCGGAACTTGGAGTCAGACTGAAAAGAATAATGAATGGCTTAGTAAGATTTGTCAATGGGACCCCGAGACGTTCTCATATTTCCCACTACTACGCCGAGTCAGGGTGGCTCTTCCCCTCCTTCAGAAGACAATACTTCCTAGGTACATTCCTTTACCAAATAATCTATAATCATCGTCCGGCCTACGCATTCAATCTCCTTCAATTCAAGTCATCTATCCACTCCCTCTCCACAAGATCTCGTCCTTCCGACCTTTATACCCCTTTCCACAAATCGGCCTCATTTCAACACTCCTTTATTGTCCGATCCACCACATTTTGGAATTCCATCCCACTTAAAATCCGCCATGCACCATCCTTATCCACATTTAAAACCCTCCTTTTCCAATTCCTCCTTACAATTCAATCAGACGCTGGGTAGCCTATATTGTATTATTATACTATTGTTGTATTGTATATATGTATATGTGTATGTATGTATATAGATAGATAGAAAGTAAACTTTATTCTGGGACAAGGTCCCTTATGAATAACAGATATGAACAAAAAAATTAAAACTACATCTGGCCAAAAATTACATTAATCAATATTAAAGAATATATACAGTATCTTCAGTGAAATTAAATTAAAACAAGTAAAAATAAAATAAAATTTTGAGAAAAAAACGAAATAAAAAAAAACAACATTATTTAAATGAAGATAAAAATAAAATAAAATAAGCATGGGTTGATTTTTAAAATTAAGACAATAAATTTTATCAATCATTCACCTCAGTCAAAATCTGTTTCACAATATTTATTTTATTGTATAACGTCATTTTGGGATGTGAGAAGGAATTGGTAAAGATGATATTTAAATGAGGACAAGGAAGAGGCATGACGGATTCTCTTGGAATATCGCAATGGGAAAATTTATCAAATTATTCACTAATTTAATTTTCTAAGGTTACATGATGATTTTTCGGAATAAACGGACGATAGATACCTAAGTATTTAAATATAATATCATATCTAGAGTTATTAAACTACAATAAATATATTTAAGGTTATAAACGTATCTATGAAATATTTTTATATTTCACTTCTTCTTTCTCACAAGTACAATGAAATAGTAGTGGGTACTGTTGGAATATCACAAAGGGAAGATCCATCAAATTATTCACGAATTTAATTTTCTAAAAAGTTACATGACAATTTTTCGTAATAAACGTTGATACCTAATTATTTAAATATAATATCATATCTAGAGTTATTAAACTACAAAAAATCACTAAACTACAGTAAATGTATTTTAAGTTATAAGCATATGCTTTATACATCCATGAAATTATTTTATATTTTACTTCTTCTTTCACACAACTACAATGAAATAGTTTTATTAACAATGCCATTGCCTTGATCAGGTGGATTTTAAATACATTCTACAAACATAAAAATATTTTTTAAAGTTTAAATTTGATTAGTAAATTTTATTTAATTTCCTTGAAAACATGCGGTTTACGTTAAATATTATCAGTTTTCAAAAATTATTATTAATAACTTTTTTGCTGCTATCCGTTACCTTCTACAACTTTCTATATTAGATATTGTTTTTTTTTTTTTTTTTATAAAATTCTCCGCTTTCCAATGATATATTATAAGTATATCTTCTGACTTGTATTTCCGGAGATTAATTTTCGACCTGGATTGGCATTTTTCTTTAGTTTCCAATTGTCATATTCTTTCAAACTTCATATTTAGTCATTTTTTATAGTTACAGTCAATAAAAGTACAATAGTTACTATATAAAGAGAGACGCAGCAGACAAGTTAAGAGAAAAAGACGCATATGAACATTGGGCATTTAATTAATGACCACTTAATTATACAATGATGCACTGAGTTTAATCAAAATCGTTAGAGCCATTTTTGAAAAAAATGTGAAAATGTGTTTCAGTGTTGATATAAAGTGGCACTTCCGATTAGCCGATTTTAAGGAAAAAGTTGCTTTCACATCTAAGGCATATACCTATCTTAAATACGTAATATCAGTTTCGTAGGACTTTTCGTTTTCGAGCTAGAGTGTTCACATACACATAGACACACAGATCATTTTTCGGGACTTGGTTATTTGGACTCAAGGTATCAAAAAACGTGTATTGCCGTTGAAAACTCAGATTTAAAAATTTTCTCTATCGCAATACTTACCCTTACTATATATTACATATATACGTAAGTGAAAGTAGTATGAAGACAATCTTTGTCCTTAGAGTATAAAATTTCAACTCGTAAGGAAGTCATTGAAGCAGTAATTAAGCTTAAACACAACAAGTCTCTGGGTGATAACAGAATTCCAGCATAGCTTCTGAAAGAGGGAAGTGAAAAACTGCATAATGCCATTTACGATATAATTTTGTCAATCTAGACTGGAGACGGAATACCCGATGATCGGAGAGTGGGTATAATATGTCCAATTCACAAGAAGGGCGATGTCTTGAAATGCAACAATTATTGTAGCATTACACTCCTACAAAGAGCATATAAAGTGCTTTCATGATCCCCTTTTATTCGCTGAGCGAGAAATTGGCAGATATCAGTCAGGATTTAGAAAGGGTATATCTACGGTGGATCAGATATTCGGGCTGCATATGATTTTGAAAATAAGTATGAAGAATAAGATGATCACACACCATCTTTTTATAGATTTCGGAAGCGCTTATGACAGCATTAAGAGGTCTAAGCTTTATGAAGCCTTGCGCGAATTCGGGATACTATCTAATCCAAATTACGATGAACGTTGTAAAGTGTACAGTCCGGGGGCAACTGGATTTATTCCCCGAATCCATCACAAAGGGAGGACTGAGACAGAGTGATGCCTTTGCTTGCGTATTATTTAATCTTGCCTTAGAGAATGTAATAAGAAAGGCTGGAATTGATTGTACACTTGTACACTTGACGTGGACTCTGATTAGTTCAGAAGAGATAGAACTTCTTATCTTTGAAAGAAAGATTTTGCGCCGTATTTTTGGATTCACTAATGAAGGGAACCAGTGGAGGAGGCGCTATAATAAGAAGGTTCGTTTTATAAAGTGTGATGGACTGAGATGAGTAGGCCACATAGCAAGGATGGGCGAGGAATAAATACCGAAAAAACTGCTATTGGGAAAATTGGACCGGTCGAGAGAAAGATGAAGGGTAAGGCTAAAATGGGAAGACGCGGTCATTAATGATGCTCAGGCCCTTTTGGGATTACGGAATTGGAGAACGAATGCACAGAATCGAGCCACCTGGCGAAGGCTCATTGAGGAGGTCTGGGTCCACATCGGACTGTGGTGCCATTTGAATGAATAAATTGGAAAGCATGTCAGAAGTTAAAATATAAGACTTCAAGCAGATAACATGAAGAAAGAGGAAGTTATATTAGCAGTCCAATTGTAACATATCTCTATATATATGAAATCGTTTTTAGTGACTTTCATTTTATTTTTGTATTAGGAGAGTAGGAGGATTACAGGACCTCTCCTATTAGCGCTGTAATTAGCACTAATTATACAACAGCTTGTTTAATTGAATATGTTTTGAGATCCTGTAACCTCATTTTTCCTAACACAAAATAAATATTTACACCTTGGTGTCTTCATTACGGCAATGAGCTGCTGTAACCTCATACTCTCCTAATATAAAATAAAGATCATATACTAAAAATTTCTATGAAAAATGGTATTAATTTGAAGGTGGTAGTTTGGCTTTATCTAGGTGTCAACAGTTATTTTTCTAATCTACATATTTTCTCCTTGAATACAATATATTATATATAATCTTATTTATATTATATTCTGATATAATCATAATTATTATGAAATAGAAAAGCAAGCATAATATAACGTACAATGAAAATATTAGAAATAAAAGGCTCAAATTGATGTTGGGCTTATATGAAGGTGGACAAGTTGAATATATATTATGGGTACAAATTGGCATAAATTATTTATAACTATATAACAATATAAATTGGCAATAAGGCGTGATGTATAATATCGATTTTTAAAGAAATCGTCGAAAATTTGTCCGAGTAGTGGTTTCGTTCATTTTATTTTATGTTGAACAAAAAATAATACTGTCTTAACTACAGAATACATGTGAATTACAGTTTTACAATTTGAGCAACGAGTGGTACAATTAAATGAAGTTGTATAATTTGTAAAATGGAGGTTGGTCCACCGTTATGCGGACAGGGGGTACCCTCCTAGTTCATTTATATTTAACATTTGACGGAAAACCAATTTATAACAGTAGGCAACCGATCTTCACTGCAGGTGTTCTGAGTAAATTCAAGTCATAGTTAAATGAATGCCTTGGAAATCAAGTGACCAAACTGTATGAATCAACGTAAAGTTGAAATATGTTTTTTAATAACGTTTGCTCAAAAACCGTTAGATGCCTGTTAGCGATTACCTAAACACAGTACTCTTGTGTACTTGATTATTTAAGTATTTGTCTCATCATTCATAGAAACAATTCTGGTCCAATGAAAACAAAAAAAAGATTTTTCTATTTTGAAGGAGAGCTTCAGCCCACGGGCAGAACTACGGAGGGGATGGGTGGAATGGGGGAGGAGGGTATTCCAAAATGAAAAAATATAACCATATTTATGAAAAAAAATATCTTTATATTAGTTATTAAAGTATTATTGTTCGCGTAATCAGATTTTAATAGAACTTTAAGAATTACTTAAAGAGTAGATATTACTTATAGTAGTTACTTTCTGTCTTTTCCTTCCAAAGTAATTGCCAATATATATATATATATATATATATATATATATATATATATATATATATATATATATATATACATAATTATTTTATATTCAAATGATTTTATTAATTTATCAAATTTTAAACTCATTATTTTTCAAATATAGATAATTATGTACACAACACTTGGCGACTTTCTCCCCTCCCCCCAACTCTATATGACATTATTAATATATACTATATCCTTTTAATATAAACGTGCTTGCCAATTAATATACTCGTATAAATAAGCTTATAGATTACAGGATGATTTTATATTGGTAACATTATAGTTGTGTATACTTGTGCTCACTGTCTATTTAAGACGTTTATTAACGATTTTTTAATCTTGTCCCTAATATGAAAATATTTTCATGGGTGGTATATAAAATGAAGTATGATCTTTTTTTTTTTTTAGATATTAAGTTTAATTATAAGATAGAAAATTTATTTATTTTAATTATAAAAGAGAAAATATTGGCTTACATGCTTTCTTAAATAAATTGAAAATGGAGTAGAAGATTTTTAAAAATACAACTAGGTATTTATGATCAGATACTTGAAAATAATGCTTTGTCTATGTTCATTTTTTTCATACTTTGAAAATGGATACTTGATAAATAATGGTAAATAATGAGATGATGAAATGTACGCCAATCCTTTTATATGTTATCAATGAAATAACTACTTTGTCAAATGCCTTTTACCTTTCTTTTTTTACTATTAGTGTCAATGTTAATCATCAATGTGTGTGTGTGTGTGTGTTTATTTGATTTCCTTTATGTAGGAAGCTTCAATGGAGGTAATATGATGGTCTCCACAAAGAATAAAGTTAATGTTTTACATCAAGAGATTTTTCTAGTTGAACTTTCTGGAAACATGTCCACTAAACAAAAATTCATAAATATCAAGTAATCTATATCTTTTGGTATTGTTGAGAAATTTGAAGAGATCGAAACGGGATAAATAAATACATTTCCACGATTCTGAAGACCTGGGAAATCATGGAAATATGGTAACGCACAATTCCTTTTTAAGAAAGGGATAGCGGTTTTGCTTCCTCAATTTGAGGAGGAGAATATAGCCCTGGAGCCATTGTCCAAAAATCGACCTGATCGGAGGCGAAGGTTTGATTGTAAATTACAAAAATGTATGTTATTCTGAGTAAAAAGAACCTTGTCTGCCGTTCCCAACCCGCTGATTTAAAGAATATTAGGCTAATAATTTGAGGATCGAAATGGGAAATTAATTGCGAAAAATGTGAGAAAAGTTTCTATTTTTTTAACCTGTATGTATGTATGGGTTTGACATGTAAAAAACAAAATTGCTAACGCAGGCCAACTGAACTTGGTGGAAAACTTCTTAAAGCCAAAAAGGTCAGATTTTTTCGATATTGTTTTGTTTTTTCATCTATAACTCCTAAACGATGCATCAAAGCGAAAAATGTACACATTAATAAATTAAAGAACGTTAAAATTTGCGTCAAACGAGTACATAAATTTGGTTACGCGGTAAGGTCTAAAACCTCGTTCAACCAACGCTGATATTTACCAAATTTGTCAAAAACTGAGACAAATTACTATAAATGGCCCTGTAACATGGAAATGAGTTCCCTTAGAGGAAAAACCCACAGCATCAAAGTTGTAGAGTATCAAATTTTGCGTAAATTGAGTGCTAACATTTTTATTGTAAGCCAATTATATATCTCGAATCGGGATTCGTCATTCTTCTTAAAATTCGGTATCTTTCGACACATCGTTTCGATGTTGAGAGGTGGAAAAGAGGCTTATATTGCATGTAACAGACTCGAAACAAAAATAACTCAATAGAATAGACACCCGTACTGTTGAAATATTAAAAATCACGTTTACCTTCATTACCAATTTCTAGCCATCGAGAGATTACCGATTTTGTTCGCAGTGACCTACATTTAATTAGTTGGTACTCAATTTACGCAAAATTTGATGTTCTACAATTTTGGCTCTGTGGGGTTTTCCTCAAAGGAAACTCATTTCCATGTTACAGGGCCATTTATAATAATTATTTTATAAGTCTCAGTTTTTGACGAACTTGGTAAAAATCAGCGTTAGTTGACCGTGGTTTTATACCTTAGCGCGTAACCAAATTATAAAGTTTATGTACTCGTTTGACGCAAAATTTAACATTATTTAATTTATTAAGGGGTACATTTTTCGCTTTGATGTATCTTTTAGGAGTTATAGGTGAAAAAACAATAAAATATCGAAACAATCTGACTCTTTTGGCTGTAAAAAGTTTTCTCTTGGTGGCCTGCGTTAGCAATTTTGTTTTTTACAAGTATAAACCTATATATACAAGTTAAGAAATAAAAACTTTTCTCACATTTTTCGCAATGGATTTCCCATTTCGATCCTCAAATTATTGTCCTCATATTCTTCAAATCAACCGCCATTTTTGAAAACAGTGGCTCTGGAACGGCAGAAAAGGTTTTTTTTACTCAGGATAACATACACTTTCGTAATTTATAATCAAACCTTCGCCTGCGATCAGCTCAATTTTTGATCCCTGGCTCCAGGGCTAATAGGACTTTGGACCCTAGACTATGCTTACCTTAACCACCTGTCCGGCGTAGCCTTAACCACTGATATAACCATATAAATTATTCTTAATCCTTATTGAGTCATAATCCTTAATCATATTTTGTATTACATAATAAAACGATATAACATATACATATATTATAAATAACGAGAAATATAAATATAAATTCTAACGATAAAATATTTACATTCATTGCAAATAACGAGAAATATAAAGTAATAACCAAATATGGATATACATTGTAGCGATGATATGATATGATGATAAAATATATACATATATTATTGCAAACGAACATAAATATAAATTGTAACAAGCCAATATAAATATAAACTGTAACAACATAATATAAATACATATATTATAATATTTTATGTTAGACATATATTGTACTGACGAAATATATACATATATAATTGTAAAGGAATATATGCTTACAGTTAGTAAAAAAAGTCTGGGTACACCACTGCTTTAAATTATTTTACTACATTCAACAATAAAACAGCGCAATAATAAATACTTTATTGGCTGTTTCACAAAATGTTAATAGTGAAGGACATGAATAATGCAGTAACTCAATGATTTTAAATTATTAATACTAAACATTTCAGCTATCAACCACATCACACTTTCAAAATTTAGTTTCTACGATAAGTACGTTTCCTCTAAATAATTTAGTCTTATTTTAATATGCACCTTATCATAGTTCAGTTAATAAAAATAATATTTAAGAATTGTTTCAATTCAAGTTCAATTTCTCATACAACTGTTCATACTTGAGTAAAAACAATAGAATTTTAGAAAGAAAAGACCCTGCTGATTGAACCAATGAAACTCAATTTACACACGAAGAAAATATAAATAGATTTCTAATAGTTTTCAAATCGATTAATGACTGTAATTAAATAATGAAATGTTCATATCAAAGTTTTCTTACCAATTAAATGAGGAAAAAAAAAAAGTGTAAACATTACGGTCACAGGTGATCGCGGCTGAACGGGATGTTTATTACCACATCCCAGTGACAATATGATACTGCAGTGGATGGTGGCTTCTGGCTACAAAATTATATATATCAATCAACTATGTAAAAAAAAAAAATGTAAAAATAACTCTAAAAGTACGATTTTTTAAATATCCTTTTACTGTGACATAGTAATAGTGATAATGCAAACAAAGTACATATAGGGGTCGCAATAAATATTCTGTATTGTTATTTTCTTGGACACTGACTTTTCTTTTCAGCTATGATTTAATATACATTTTATTCAAATTTACTCTCTCAATTACAACAACTTTGAAATTAAATTTCATCATGGGAAACATTTTTAAAATAATCATTCCTTGTACATTCGATGTCACCAGTTATGTGGTTTCAAGAAAATATAAAACTTTTCTAGAAAATAAAATGCTTGAAAACTGGTATTTTGTCTCCGTTTTCAGCGTTTCGTTCCATTGTGCTGCGGTCTGTTCGATGTTTTCCCATTGTCCACTGGTTTGAAACTTTTCATTTCAAAAATTCATAATTTCGTCGAAATGTGCCCCCTCAATAATTCAAAACCCCATCAAAATGTGCCCCCTTAAACATTTTGATGACTCAATTTGCGCCATCAAACCACCCCTCTGAGCACCTCTGGAATTGTCTGAACGCAGCATAAAACTTGAAGAAGTAAGAACTGCCTATCCACCATGGAGTCACTTTGTAACCATTCCGGTTATAATTTGAGAAAATAAATTTTACTATTTATAATATATTTTAAAAAAATGTATATTGTTTATATTATGTATAGGTGTATTCTATATTTGTATAATAAAATCGTTGGAGAGTGGGAAAAAAAAAAATGAATTTCATCATATCGGCTTCTGGTCACATTTAAGCAACATATATTTAATTTGTTATATAAAAGTATAACTTGTGAAAGCCTGGGTTCTGCTGTTCTGTCAATCTTTGAATGTCTGATGTAGTAAATTACTAGTGTATATATCAAATAGATAATTACTACGTAAATTTTAGAATGCAACAATCGTAAATTATTTATTTATTTCTAATTTGTATTTAAAAATATGAAAGATTTTGATAATACCAAGGTGTTATCCAGTAATTCTTGTTTGGGGTCGATTTTTTTTCGTTACGGACACGGAAACTTACTTCATATCTCATACCTACAGAGTATTAGCATCTTTTGAATAAATATTTTTTAATGGAAATAGGTAATATTAGGAATTTTGTTATTGCTTAGTCAACTTTCTTCCGGATGTGAAGAAATCTACATTAATAACTCCTATCTTACAGGTTTATTAGAAATACAATTAATATCAATAGGTGTCCGATTTTATCACCTAAATCGTCTGGTATTAATTTTTTTTTTTTTTTTTGAAAAGTTTAAACTTATAATAGATCAGTTTAAACTGTTGATGAACACGGAGATAAAAAACCGATTAAAATTGACTTTTTTTTTCTTGATGTGGACCGTAAGGGACGTTAAAAAACTGATTAAATAAATATTGGGCTGTTTATTCCTCCTTGAGTCGACCGGGCGTAAAGTTATTTAAAAAGTGGCGGTGGCAGATGGAGCCCCAGGGGGAGGGGGCCCTGGGCCCCAAACCACTAGGGCGGCGCCTCAGCCTCTCGCCTCGTGTCCTATTGATTTTATTATTCCTCGGACTGTTTTAAAAAAATATCCTTCCTTTTACTGTTGTTCAAGAAAAGGATGGATGCGATCTTCCAGTTCCACCAACAGTTCCTTCAAGGCCCTGAAGATGTTAATCTCGACGAAATTTGTAGGTTGTGCAGGACTTCTCGCGGTGTGATGTCTTATATTTACAGTTCTACAGGCGTTGATACAACGATACCACTTTCGACTAAGATAATGAACTTCGCCAATGTTAAGGTAAGTCTTTAATGATATTTTCAGGTTAGGATAGCCTCAGAGGCACACACACACACATGCCCATAATAGACTAGTAAACAGTGGCAAGGTCGGGACCTAAGTGCCATTGTGTTTAGGTTAACCTGCTCGTAAATTACATAATATTTGTTTGTTTGAAACCTCTTCCATTTATTTTTATCCTTAACATGATATGGAATTGGAGTTATTGATTTTTTTTCTTGTTATCAGAATGTTTTTAATGTAATTTAGCGAAAACACACAAAGTTTAGGTTATTTTTAAATACAATGATTTTATTTGTTTTGAAATCAAAAGCCTGGTCATTCCTCAAGTATATCTAAGTTTATTTAATTTTAAGCTTTAATTTTGTTTACATGTCAGTAATAAATTACAAATTCAATAAAGTTTATATTTTTAATCCTTATCCTTCATTTATCTTGATTTATTAGTTGATATTTAATCAACACTTCATATCTAAATTATAAAAAACCTGAGAGAAACTTCTCTGAACTGGTGGAAGTGTTTACATCTTTACTCACAATCCTTATGTGTACTAATTCTAATAATTTGTGACTAAGGAGGTACTATTTCTTGTTAAAGTTTTGACTCAAAATTATGAAAGAGATGGGATAGACTATACTAGTGGAAGTGTGTACTCTCTAACTCGTGATCTTTATGTCTATTAATTTTAATATTATAGCACTAGTTCTTAATCTGTTTCAACTAATAATTATGATAGTGGGGTACACTAAAATATACAAAATAATAGAAATAATTTGTTATTTGTTCTTGTTACTTTATAACAATGAAATTCAAGTTAATTCAACTTAGAATTCTGTAACTCAAGTAAAAAGTCTAGTTTTATTATTAATAGTTTCTCTATATATAGCTACCTTGGAAGAAGAGTCACACAACTTAAAATTTTACTTATAATGTAATTGTACATTTGTAGATATATATATTTATTCATTGTTAGTTTAGAAGAAAGCCATCACAACTGAAAAATGAAGGATTTTTCATCTTTTATTTGCGCCAGTTTTATTCCAAGCTATTTTTAATTTTTTTTTTCGAAGTTACATTTAATCGTTTTATCTGACACATTTATATTGACAATGTTGTTATAAAAAGGTTCCTTTACCTGCAAATATAAGTGTACTATTAAATGTGCTTGAATGCTATCATATCTTATGGATAACTGTAAATAATATATTTAAAAAAAATAAATCTTTTACTATTTTACCGTATTAGGCATTAACTTAGTTTTTATAATGTTGATAGTAATCCTGCTTCAAAACGACTTGTTTCAATACTCTTTTTCAAAAAGTATATAGTTAGAAACTCATATATTTTGTTAATTAAAGTATTCATTTTTTTTAAAGTTTGAAATCTTTCTATTGTTAGTAATTAAACATTATAAATAAATGTTCAGGTTATTTTTAAATTGTATAATTTTATTTAAATATGTAAACATTCTCAGAGAATACGGATTCTGACTGTTGGCCATTCATTGAGGTTATTGTGGAGTTGGAGGTATTTACATTTCTCTATTCTTGGGAACCACTTCCCTTTTATTCAAATGCTGTTGAAGTAAAATTGTCAGCTTAGTATCATATATTTTGTTTTATCCTCATCATGTCTTCAAGCCGATTTGTTCTGCTTCTCTTATCAGAGTCTTAGCGAATCTCTCTATGTGATTGCTTCCAAGGTCAGCTGTATTATCTGCATTTCCAAGGATATAATGGTTCAATTTGATGTGCACCCCTTCGTTTTCATGTCATGCTCTTATCACTCTCTCCAGTTCTTAGTTGAAGAGCATTGACGATAATCCATCTCCCAGCTGCCAACATTTCAAACTTTGAAGGATTCAGATATTTTTCATTGTATTAGGATTCGATTTTTAAGATAATTTGCACACGCCTTCGTCAATCTCAATAACTTGATGGGAACTCCCAGTTCAGTCTTTATTTTCCAAAGACAGTTTCTATTCATGGAATAGGCTGCTTTGAAATTGTCTAATAAGGTATGCAAAATTAGATTGATTTTTATGGGTGAAAAACAAATGGATGTCAACTTACTTAAGTCATTTTTTCTAAAACTAGGTTGGGTGGTGTTGTAATATATATATTTCTAAATAACCAAGTACATTTAATGCGTAACCAAAATATTTGACATGTTAGCATAATAAATAACCTTATTTTTCTAATTATTTCCTATAAAACCTAAGATTACAGATCCACAACTACGATTTTTTCCATAAAGCTTAATTTTGCTGCCCCTTCTTTCATTTCTTGCTACTTCAAATCATCTGTTCGGCTTCATAAAGCATCATTCAACCATATAACAATGTCATCAATTAGTAGATAACATTTCCAGTGCTTTAGAGTAAAAAAAATATTGTCCTTTCATTCTCCGTTACATTAGTCAAGCTTTTGATATGCTATGGCATGAAGGAATTTTCCAAGCCTAAAAGTTTGCTTCCCTCGACTTACTATTTAATATTACTTTCTTACTTGACAGACACTTTTAAATAAAAGTAGGGAACTTTAACTTTAAACTATCAGTGGATAGTTTATAATGATGAAATGTGTTAGGAGAGGAGTTCTTCAAGCGAATGTACTTGGACCATTACTTTACCACATTTTGCTGTGGTACATTATACATACCAAAGTTTATTGGAAATATTTGGTGAAGATACTGCACTACTTACAACTGTCTAAAACTCTGTATCTGCATCCTTTGTCATACAAAACCATCTGGATGATATTTTTAATTGGGCTACTAGGTGGAAGGTAAAAATTAATGAATCCAAAAGTGCATTCATTATTTTTTCACTAAACCATGGAACATGCCCACTGGTATACTATAACAACGTTGGTATTTCCATATCTGAAGAAGTGTGATATTTAGGACTTCACTTTGGCATCAGCTGTTTCATTCAAGACTTTGAAACAGGCCTGCCACTCATCTTCCAGTGATCCTCGTTCATGATGTGTTAATTGTAATGCCTTGTTGAGCTTTGAGGTTCATTACTATTGGCTCTTGAAGCTTCTGGAAATTAACTTTTTATACTTTACTACTTCTGATTTCCAGTTTGGACGTGGATTTCTTGGCAATAAGATGTGCTATTGAAAGGTAGTAGTCAGAATCAACATTAACTCTTCAGAATGTCCCTATATTGAGTAGATTCTATTTATATCGCCATCCTTCATACCAATATGTGATCGATTTGATTTAAAACCAACTCTCAGGAGTGATCCACGTACCTTCATATCCCCATTGTATTATATTGGTCATCACTGTGGGGAATAGAGTACGACCTACAATGAGATCTCTGGATACTGCAAAGTTTACAAGCCGAGCTCCATTATTTTTACTAGCTTTATGATGCTAATTACTATTGTTACAGTGTAGATATGTTCTTTTCCTATCTTCGACTTGAAATTTCCTGCAATTTTCTATATTTCATATCTTGGACTTGCATCAAAGGTCCTTTCAAGGGGATTATAATCATCATTCCTTTACATATTATCTATAATGTTATATAAGATTTGTCTTCGGTACTTCGAGGCAGTCTCATGTGTCTCACCTTTACGACTAGTTAAACTGGATCTTCTCTTCTTTCTGCCAACTTTAATTAGATCTTACCTATTCCAAATGATCAACTCCCGGCACCGTTTCTACTTCTACAGTCTCCTACTGTTCAAACCTGTGGTCTACTCCCAGAAAACAAGATCTAGTGTTTTTGGCCTATATATTCCTTCCCATAGAACTAAAACATTTCAACATCCCTTTCTTACCTGCTCCACGGCCTTCTGGAATTCCTGCCATCTGATATCTGCCATATCTTCCATTTCCTCATCCAAATATCTTCTTTTCCAATTCCTTCTCACTCCCAAACAGATGCTCTACAATCATGAAATAAATTTTATGAATCAAATTTTGGTTGAAATGAATGGTCTTCAAAATTGTTTAAGTTTTAATTTTAAAAATCAACTCATAATGTTTATAATGTTTTGTTTTTATTTTTCTAATCTATGATTTTCTTTTTCATTTCAATTATGTTTTTTCTCAAAATGTTTTTACTTTCTATTGTTTATTTATTGTCACTGAAGATATTATATAATTTTTATTAATATAGTGTTTGGCTAGATATGGTATTTGTTTTTTGTTCATAGTTATTATTCTTAATGGACATTGTGTATTGTATGATATCTAACATTTTATCTATAAGTTTATTTTCTACATACCTATCTATCTATCTATCAATCTAATATTATTCTTATTCGCCTAAAATCAAAAATAATTTTGATCATTTGATTAATTTACATGCTGTATTTTTGTAATATAAAACTATTTAAAAATCAAAATTTTTCAATAGTTTTATACTTACTAAATGTGATTATACTACTCCAATTAGGGTGAACTCACCAATGATGGACAGGTTGGACTTTAAATGTAAATAACAAATTTTCTTGTTGATTTAAAGGTTTCAGTTTTTTCTAGGTTGAAGAACAAAGCCCTCTATTGATAACTGTATGAACAAAGTTCCCAGAACAATTGAATTTTGGGGTGTACATCACTAGTGCAAAAAGGTCTTTTTTTTTAAATGGAGATTATATATGCATAACTGAATATTTTTTCAATTTTAATGTGTTCTATAGAAAATGAAGACCCTAGAGATTCTAAATGTCTGACAGAGAAATTAATAACAATAATAATTATGGCGACATAAGCAAAAAAAGGACAAAAATTTCCTTAGCTATGTCAGTCACTGGAGCGCTTATTCTAATGTAATTTGTTTATTTTTTCCTGTTTTATGTATTTATATTATTATGATATTATTGTTTTATCGTAGATGAGTGAAGGTGATGGACTGCCTTCATTAATATGTCATCGGTGCCTGTATCATATAGAAAAAGCAAATGAATTTAAAGTACTGTGTGAACAATCTGATGCCCTGCTCCGTCAGTATTTGGCACTGCAGGTATTTCATTTGTTATAATCATTTGTAAACATAACATTAGCTGAGAATTCATTGTGATTGATATTTTTTCAGAGGCATTTCATATCTTCATTTTAAAAACCAGATGATTTAATATATATATATATATAGAATAGAATAGAATAGAAAAATAATTTTACTCTGGGACGAAGTCCCTTCAGAATAACAAAAAAGTACAGAAATTAAAATTTTATATCTGGCCAGATAAAAACAAACATAAAAAGTTAAGATAAAGATAAATCAGTAAAAAAAAAAAAATATTAGTTATACATACTATATACAAAATAAAATAAAAAAATCTATATACAAAACTCTTGAAACCATACAAAGATACTTAAAACTATGTACAATGTTAAAATATAAATAAACCCTTTTAGAAAAAATAAAAATACAGAAAAAATAAATGTAAATTCTTTTTAACAGTAAAATCTGTGTTTCTGTTGAAAAAAAGAAAAAAGAAAGTCGAATCTATAATAAGTATTTAGGTTATGAGCTATATATGAATATGTTATTATAAATAATATGTAATTTTACATAGAAGGTTAGCTGGTATCTGACCTAGTTTTTGGGACAGGAATTGGAATAGGAGGGTTTTGAATGTAGATAAGGATGAAGAATGTCGAATTTTGATAGGAAGGGAATTCCAGAAACTAACAGAACGAGCAATAAAGGAGTTTTGGAACGAGGCAGATTTGTGAGAAGGAATATAAAGGTCGGAAGGTCGAGATCTTGTGGAGAGGGAGTGGACTGAGGACTTGAATTGGAGAAGGTTGTAGGCGTAGGAAGGACGATGATTGTTGATGATATGATAGAGGAATGTTCCTAGGAAATATTTCTTCGAATGGAGGGGAAGAGCCTTTCTAACTCAGTGTAGTGGTGAGAGACATGGTAGTATCTCGGGGCACCAATTACAAATCTCACGCAACTGTTCATTAATCTTTTCAGTCTGTCACGGAGCTCCACCGAGAGTCCATCATACACCACACAACTGTAGTCAAAGTGGGGGAAGATGAGAGAGAGGAAACGAGGAGTCTGCGCGTATGTTGAGGTAGGAGATGGTGGAAGCGATGGAATAGTTTGAGAGTAGAAACTGTCCGTCGGGAGATGTGAGAAATATGGTGACTCCAGGAGAGGGTTTGATCAATAAATAGTCCTAAATTTTTTACAGAGGAATAGAAGGAGATTGGCTGGTCACCAAGGTTTAGTATGGGAAAGTCGGTATAGGATCTAAGGAGGGGCTTGGAACCAATGACAATGGCCTGAGTTTTTGAAGCATTTAACCTTAATCCGTTTAAGTTTGCCCAGGCACAGATTCGATCTAGGTCTGCTTGGATCTTAGTAAATGCTACCAATAGCTCAGGGGGAGAAAACGATAGGTATATTTGAGAATCGTCTGCATAAAGGTGGTGGGAACAATGGAGAATTGAGTCATGGAGGTCATTAATATAGGAATTAAAAAGGAGAGGAGATATGCTAGATCCTTGGGCAACTCCAGAGGATAAAGGCAGGCAGGCAGATAGTGGTTGATTAGGAATGGAGACTGCTTGGGTGTGTTGGGAGAGAAAAGATTGGAACCAAGAGATGGAGCTATTGGAGAAGGAAAGTGATTTTAGTTTGTTGAAAAGGATGGGATGGTTAACGGAATCGAAGGCTTTAGAGAAGTCAAGAAGTATAAGGACAGTTAATTGATATATATATCAATATATATATATATATATATATATATATATATATATATATATATATATATTTCCTCTTGTTGGCCCAAAACTTCCATTGAAGTCCTATACTGTGATGATAATATCTCACTTACTATTAACATCCATACCTGTACTGAAATGCTACATTTTCTATTTATTCCAACAAATGCATGATGTAATGTACACCTTTTGTGAATTTAGTTATCTCAGAATTGTATTTAACTTCACTAACACTAAAGGTATTATTTCTCTGGTACTGCCCATGCTGGTGATATCAATATAGATGGTAATATGTTTGAACAGGTAGGGAAGTTTAGGTATCTAGAGTCTATGGTAACTAGAAAAAACAAAATTGAAGAAGAGATTAAGGTTAGACTGAAGGCGGGAATGATTGTTATTTTTCTGTGACATAATTACTTAGCTCTTGTCCCAGAACTTAAAAATTAGAATCTATAAAACCATTATCTTACCTTCAATTCTTTATGGATTCGAAACGTGGCCGCTTACATTAAGAGATGAGCAACGTCTTAAGGTTTTTGAAAATAAAGTATTGCGTAGAATATTCGGACCGAAGAAGGATGAATTAAGTGGAGAGTTTAGACGGTTACACAATGCCGAATTGTATGAACTGCTTCTTGGTAATATAATTGAGGTGATTTCATTCCGCTGAACCAAATGGACTTGTAAAATTGTTGGGCTTAGTAACGACAGAATTCCTAAAAGGTTAATAATATTTGCTGTACAAATGGTAAACGTCCGAGGGGTAGACCGAAGTGAAGGTGGGTGGATTGCATTAAAGCCGATCTGAAGGGATTAGATTTAGACGGCAATGGTGGAGGGATGTGTGTAATAAGCGATTGGTGGTGTCGGCATCAAACCTTTGGGTTCGCTAAGCCTTTTATTATTATTACTGCCCATGCTAGCGTCTACCATTCCATACTGCCAACGGTAATGGAAAGGTAATAGTTTAAGGTAATGGATGAGTATTTTGTTGAAACTGCTCACTTAGCATCCTAGTTTGAAATAATTTTAAATACAAATTATTAGGACACCAATACATATGATGGTGGAGATTTGACCATATTTAATTAATGATATGATATTTTTTTTTGTATTTAAAGTTGAATGATGATGTTAGATTATGTCTATATTATAAAATGTATTAACATTTTATGGTAAAATTTAATGATTACATTATCTACATTTAATGCCCATCTTCTCTCCAGAGTGGTGGTTTCTTTTAATATTTTGAATAGAAAATATTGGCCTCATGATAGAAAAAATATGATAAAATACTGTTTAAGGATTGATAGTGTATTTCTGATTTTAAATTTATCAATTATTATTAGTGCGATCATTTCAATTATAAATATCATATGTTTGTTATGAAATCCTAACAGATAATGTTTTATCATTAGGTTTTATCATTAGTTAATCAGCACTTTAATTAAAAAAGACAAAATGATTTTCAATGTTTGGATTTGGGTATTTAGTTGAGATTAAATTTTTTCTCATAATTTATTTTATTTAATGTTAATTGAATTTAGGTATATTTGGTATACAATTTAAATAAAAATTTTCATTTAATTTTTGTTGGACTTAATGGAAAAAAAAAAGAAATGAAATGTAGCAACATTACTGTTATCATGAAAACTCTCCTCCAATATGATGAACATAAGTTACGAACCATCTTAATGCTTCTGGAGCTGTTAGAAAGAAGCATGACAGCATGCCTAGACTATTGAGTAATGCCAACCAAATATACTCACATTAATAAACATAATACAGACTTAATTTAATTATCATTCATTATTTTTATTTATTTATATGTCCTTGCTTTTAATATATTTTATATTTGTATTATTCAATAATTTTATGATTTTTTACTCATTGTTTTGTGCCAGAAAAATGATACTTCAGTAGTACATCTATGTTATTCTAAAAAAAATTGATTAAATACATTTTTTATATCTTAAAAAAATTATGATTTAATTATTCTTCATCTAAAGTGGTATTAAAAATGTGTTTTTACTAAGATCTCCATTACAGGAATTGATCCGTATTCATAAGTAACGAAATAAATCTTTCTAGTCCTAAAATCTGCATTTAAAATAAAGAAACCTGCTGATTGCCTGAATAATTTGATGGATATGTAAATACTAGGATCAGGAACATTTAGTTTGTCACTTATGAATAAGGATAAATTCCTATAATAGAGATTTTAGTAAAAAACACATTTTGTTTGTTTGTATTTTTCGATGTTTATGCACAAAAAATCCAGGTCATCAGCACCTGATCAACTAATTTATACTACTTTCATACTGTTTAGGTTTTTGATACAAAAAAAAGGGATAAAAATAAAAAAAAATAATAGAAAAAAATATATAAATAAAGATAATAATAGATACTTATAGATAATAAGATAAAATAGATAAATAAATAAACATTAAAAAAAAGCAATAAATGAATTGAAATTAATAAATAAATGAACTTTTAAAATAAAATAAAAAAGTAATAAATCTGCAAAGGATCATTAGTTATAAACTTGTCATATATGTTTTTTAAGTCTTTCATTGTCAAAGAACTTCATAACTTTGGTAATAATTTCTTCTTGATTTCCCAGGGATACTGATATATTCTGGGATATTCCGAGATCTTTTAACCTTGTGGTGTGAAAAGAGCACTTTTCCAAAACATGTTTTATAGTTAATGACTGGTCACACTTTTGACATCTGGGGATAACATCTTTTGTTATGAGGTGGAGGTATGTCAGCCTAGTATGTCTGATCCTCAACCGCCTGAGGAATACTTCTTCTCTACGACTGCTGCGTTTGGAGCTGGTTGCACCTCTTTCTTTGTTGTCTTTAATTGGCTGGGTGTGCTGTTGTCCCACTGTCTTTGCCATTCTTGGGATATGGCTTTTCTTAGAGGTCATGCAAGTTCAGATGATGTCAAAAAAGCTTTACTGCGGCCTGGAAGGTTATAGCTTCTTTTGCTGCTCTATCAGCCATTTCGTTTGCTTTAACGCCTGTATGGCCAAGGGACCAGATAAAATTTGCCATTGTTCCAACTCTATGAAGCATTTTTATTAGATTTAGAATGCAGTGTACCCCTGGATGGTCTGGATACAAGTTAATTCATGCCTTTTAGAGTACTTAGAGAATCCAATACCACTACCACATTTGCAACTGGCTTTTTCATGATGTATCGGAGACTCATTGCGATGCCGTTAAGCTCTGCTGTGTAAACACCCCAAAGATGATATCATTTATATTTTTATTTAGTGCCTGGGATGACAAAGGCTAATGCAGTAAATGTACCTGATTTAGATCCGTTGGTGAATATTAGAACATGTTCAGGTAATGTGATGATTATTTTGAAAAAACTTTTCTTTATAATCTCCACTTACTATCTTTGTTGAATTTGGCGAATTGGAGATTTAATTTTGGTTGGATATAGGTCCAAGGAGATATTTCTTTTTCTATTTCATTTAATCTTATTTGTTTTAATTTATTTATAATAAGAGACATTCTTTCTGCCAATGGTAATGTGGTATTCCTCTTTTCTTTAAATCTTTTTGAAAATTTAGGTTGAAAAACATATTTATAGGAGAGGTGTATAGTTTGCGGGTATAACTTAGTAATATAGTTGATTGCTAGTTTCTGTCTTCTAAAGTACAGTGGCTTTAGGCCAAACTCGACACAGGTGCTCTTGGTTGGGCTTGTTCTAAAGTCTCCAGTTGCAAGGCGTATTCCAGTGTGGTGCACAGAGTCGAGCTTGGCTTGAGCATTTTTTTCGGGCAGAACCTTAGACAAAACTACCATAATCTATTTTTGCACTGATCAGAGCTTGTCATTGTGTGTTTTCATCAAATATCAAATACCCTTTAATCATGGTAGTTCTGTCTGCTCCCCAGTTGATTCCGCTAAGTACTCTCAATAGCTGGAGTTTTCTATCACATGCATCTTTAGAGTGATTTTATGTGGTGTTCCTAGGATAGACGTTTATCAAATAATAATCTCAAGAATTTGCATATGTTGACATATGGTAAGGTGGCATCACCTTAAAGGAGTTCTGGTGATTGTGGAGTATTTCGTTTTCTGCTGTAGTGAATACATTTGATTTTTCAGAAGATAATGGAGTCCTGATGATTTCGACCAGTTTTCAATATGATTCAGTGCTTCTTGGAGCTTATCTTTTATAGAGAGGACGTCTTTTGCTTTGTATAGAATAGCAAGATCATCGACAAAAAAAAACCATTTTTATTAATACTTTAGATGACGAATAATCAAAACATCATTATTTTTAACATTTGTTAGAAATAAATATGTGTTTAAGCAATTATGTTTATCATAATTAGAGACTGAATCTTTGTGCAGTAAACATAAAAAAAATGTGCAGCAAAAAACTAAAAATGCCCAAAATTGTGCAGTAAAAACTCAAAATATGTAAAGTTGTCTAATTTACACCTAAAACATGTAGAAATCATATATTTTGTTTAATTTATAATATTGATATATTAAAATCTTATCAAACTTTTTGTTAAGCTTCTGAATTAAAATATTTTGTAAAAAAAAAAAAAAAAAATTAAAATCCATATTACAATAAGCTAATGACAACAATACATAATCTAATACAATAATAAATTATGATTAACCTAAATCTTTAAGAAAGAGAAATTTAAAAAAACATAAGGACTGACATCTAACATAAATAGAAAATTTGGATACAATAACAATAATAGTAAATTTAAAGATAATTAACAAAACAACTCCAGAAAGGTCTCAGTAATTAACTATAATTAACAAGTAATTAAATATATTTGTTTAAATTTCCCTTAAACTGGTTAATTGACTAGCACATACAAGGATTGAAGTAATGTGGAGGAACTTCAAAATAGTAAAGATATGAAAGATAAGTATATATTATATATACCAGACCAATTGATTTCAGATCTTTAATTTTAATTAAAAATAATATATGTACATGCATAATTATAAATTATCCACATTATTATGAAAACTTCATTTTTTAATCGAGTTGAAATTTACTATGTTATACATTTTGAAATTAGTTTCTGAAACATTGTTTCTCCTATCACTCAATACGTCTTTTTATTGAGAAAAGGAGTATGAACTGATGTAAGAAAACTCATTTTGTAACAAACAATCACTGCTGGTTCTTTGTCAACATTAACATTTTCACCATTGATGCAGTCGTTATATTTTTTTATAAGAGTGTAACCTGTATTTGTTTCTATTGCGGAGTAAAATTTTTGAGCTATAATTTTTCCTATTTCATTATTGATTTTTTTGAGATTTTCTCCTATAGTTTCTATAATTTCAATTTGTTTATTAAGTGACAAAATTAGTTAAGATTTGTGCAAAATTTGAGAAATATGATTTTATGAATGTCAAATCGTTATTATTATCAATAATAGGATATTATTGATGGTGAATTCATAACAGTCTATGAATAATCACCCAGGAAGGGATGCTGAAGGATTTAAAAAAGAGTGAGAATTCAAGTCAAAACAAGGAATTCAGTTTTTTTTTATTGAATTGCTTCAGGCAAGTTCTATTCCATAAATAGTCTGTTTGCACTTGTGTTTACTTCGCCCCTTAGTAACGTTAAATTTGAATCTTTGCCAGTCACAGAATCATTTACCTTCCTCATATTTTTCTTTCTTAAATTATAAATTTAATATGGACAAGGTAGTGAAGTGAAAAAATTAAATATTTACACACACATTTATATTTATAAACCATTTAATCCGGCACAAAATGTATAAAATTGTGTAATTTAAGCCAAAATAGGTAAAACATGCAATATAAAATTTAAATATGTTAATCTATCTGATCCTGAAACGGATTGATATTCGAGTCCGGGGTTTTCACAAGCAAGCGAATAAAATGTGCAATAACATGAAAATCCGTTCTCTAATCATAATACATCCTAATTCATAGATCTACTATCACTCCTATAAATATTTCTCTCTACTTATGGACCACCCTGTATATGGGGGGTGGGGTATCTCAGTGGTAGGGAGCTCACTTTCAATGCTTAAGATCCTTGGTTCAAATCCTGGTTGATGGAAGATAATTTTTTTTATTCAATTTCCTCAAAAATGGATTGGCCGTGGGGTTGGGAGACCCTCCTGAGGCATACCCAGCCTCTATAAAGCTGGAAACCTTAATTAAGGTGAAAAACTGGCTGTTCAGTGTGATCACGGTCAAATCTTGTATAACTCAAGACCAAGAAATAGCACTTCCTTACAAAATACTGAACCCAAAAACCCTTCATGGGTTGTCATGATTACAGATTTTTTATGTAATCTATATATTTAATATATATTATATATTTTATTATTATATTATTATTTCTATTATTATTTTATAGACTGAAGCAGAAATAGCATCTTCGAATAATTTTGATTTGGCATCCAGAGTTCATTATAATGGACATACAGACTGTTTTTATTCTGATATTGATAACATGAAAAAGGATGAATGTGAAAGTAATGAAGTTAAAACTGAAGGAAGTGATGATCATGATCCTCAATGGTAATGATTGAATATCAAATTATGTTAGTGTGGTATATAATTTTTTAGGAATATTTTTGTTAATGTAGGTTAGATTCATTTATGTTACTCATGTTTTTGTTTATTTTATTACGGATTAGTACTGTAGACTGTCTTTCTGCTTATTTGAATGTTTGAAAGAATAAAAAAAAAAATTGGCCTGATGAATCATTGGTTTGAATTAGGGATGTTGGAAAAGCATAGATTTATTTTTTAAAATATTTATTATAGCTCGATATTTTTTGTACCTATATATTGATGTATCAATATTAAAATTTGACTATCAAAACCTGAAATTTTTTCTACAGTAAAAAAAAAATTTCTAGAGTAGAAGCCATTTCACTGGTGAGCACATAATAACTGAAATTATTTTTTAACACAATTTCTGAGCGATTTTTATTTAATTTTCTTTTTATCCTTCTAATATCCTTTTCTTTTTAGTTTTTAATAAAGTACAAATTATTTCTTTAAATTTCAGTTAGTTTGTTTATTTTTGATTTTCTTCGTTTTTTAATGTGTAGCAATTTAATTAATTTTTTCTCTAGTTCTTATTAATAAGTATTTTTAACATGAATGATAGTTACTATTATGCATTAATTTAATATTGTCGGAAGTTCCATTCCATCAGGAATTAACCTGGAATTCTCAGTAAATTCTTGTGTATTTTTTAAAGGAATTCTTAACATTAATTTTCAACTCCACCCTCAGATTAACTTTCTGAATGCATACTTCTCGCTTTCAGGACTATAAACAACATGAACTTTCAGGAGACTTTGAAAGGTTGGTCACTTGTTCAGAATAGAGGATGGTGACATCCCTAAGAAAACGCTAACTGATTGCTTAGGCAAATAATAAATGGGTTGCCGTAGACTTTCTTTGCGCCATTTACGATGTTGAGTTTATGCAGTTATATATTGGGTTGAGGAAAAAGTAATTTTATTTTATTCCAATAGGTGAATTTAAAGTCTCTTATCTCTTGTAATCATTATTAAATTAAGTCATTCTATAGTGTGTTTGAATGATTACAGCCCATAAAAAATTCTATAAATAAAAATAGCGTCATTCATTTACTGAAAGTACACATCTACATTTACTGTATCGATATTCACTGCATTACTGCATTTACTCAATCCATAGATATTGCACTTGAATGGAAATTGGAGGTTCACTTTATCATTCAGAAGGTCATTTCATCATATCAGTCCAGTAAATGAATGATTATAGAAGGAAATAGTGGGTACATAATTTTTGACTTTGTCACATTGTTTGGACTAGTAACGAGGCAAACATACTAAAAGTCCCCATTCCTAGGTGGTAAGCCAGATGGGAGGGGGGGGGAGTGAGTCCGTAATCATTTAAACAGATGATTATGGGCTATGAAAAGTGTATCATGTACGACAATAATGTGCATAAAAGGTGGTGGTCAAAGCCCAGAGGTGTCATCAAGAGAAGATTGTGAAAATCACTTGGTTCAGTTTTTAGCCCAGAAATCTCAAAACTTCAATAATTTATATAATCCTGAGAAATTTATATAAATGAATTTGCTTTGAAAATTATGAAAAAAAAACAACTAATTTTGAATGTAGTGTATACCAGTAATATTGGCATAAAATTTCTCTTTATGTTTAACTTGTTGAGCTAGAGTACAGTCTGATTATTGTATAAAAATTTATTATGTAAAGTACTTTTCTTCTTCTGTTTTAGTGATTCAGAAGATAATGAACTGAATTGCCCAACTTGTAATAAACATTTTGAATTTTTCGAACAGTTAGATAGGCATATTTTAATACATTCTCAGGTGATTTATATATTTTTTTTTACTTGTTATTTTCTTTTAGTATGTAAAACTAATTTCTAGATTTTTATAGGAAGGACCATTTCCCTGTGACTTCTGTGATGTTATTGAAAAAGACAAAGCATCACTTAAATCCCATTGGAGGGAACATGCTCCACCAAACACTCAAACGTGCCTGACTTGTGGCGATTTCTTCCCAAGCAAGGATGTACTTCTTCAACACAATTTATTACACGATAAAACGAAACCTTTTCATTGCACAGTTTGTCAAAAAGCTTTTTCGTATAAATCAGATCTTCGAAAACATTCTGTTGTTCACTCTGGTAATTATGTTTTTTTTATTTATCAACCAAGCATTTTAGTGTATATATACAGAGTGTTCTATGTAAAAACTAGGAAACTTCAGAAACCGAATTCACACCTCAATTGTGAAAAAAGTCTGAGCTAACCGTCATCTAATCTTTAATGATTTCTTTACCTAGAACCTAATTTTTTTTTTTATTATAAAATTTTTAGCATTTAAATCAAAATATAGACACAAAGATATTCGACATATGAGTAAATAATGATGCTGTTAAACAAGATAAGCTGTTAAAAGTTAAGCTGACTAAAGATGTTTTTTAGTGAAGAAGGTATATCTCTGTAAATCTAGCCAAAAACTATCAATTTCTATTATTCATACAATTCTTCATATTTGTAAGCCTTAAGTTTCCAGCCAAACAATTTCTGATGATGTTAGCTGGTAAGAATTTATTCATCCCTTCCACTGGTATCATTAGATTTTGTGTGATTATTTTTTAAAGAAATAAAAGGATTTTAATATAAAAAAGTCTAAAATTAAAAAAAAAATCAATGTTTAATTACCCACCAAATTGATAAAACCCGAAAGATGTTTAATAGGTAGGGATATTTATTAATAGGGTAGGGATATTTATACTATATTTGAGGTTTAGGTTCTCTGGTGTTTCCTTGGTTTTATCCAGAAAACCTTATAGATATATTTATATTGCTTATATTTTCATTTTAGGTCTTCGGCCTTACGTTTGTTCAGTTTGCTTCAAGTCATTCACTCGAAGTACAAACTTGAACAAGCACAGTCGATTGCATACCGGAAGAAGACCATTCTCTTGTCCTGGTTGTGATAAAATGTTTGCTTCTAGAGGTGATCTTCTGAGACATTCGGTTATACACACTGGGGAAAAGCCGTTTTCTTGTTCTATTTGTTCTATATCTTTCAACAGGTAATCAGTTAAAATACTAATTATAAGTTCATCTAATTTTTCTTCAATAAGATGTATTAAGATCAATGATTGAAGTTAATGTTTAAAGATATGAGCATGCTCATAAATTAGTAGTAGAGTAGTTCTATTTGATTTTTAGTTCTATGAAGCGTTAAATTAACCCATTCAATATGGCGTCCATATTGTCCAACTCTCATAACATAATGCAATATTAATGAAAATATTTCTTTTTGTTAAATACATGGTGTCTATTAAATCTTTTTTTTTTAATTTACGCCCTACCTTACCATTTTTGGCTTATTGATAGGTTTTTCTAGAGATACGACCAAATCTATTCTAACCACATTGGGAAAGCAATGATTCATTCCATATGTCCGCCTCAAAATAAATTTTAACCTGCCCTGGCCTGACCTGATTTCAGGAAATTGTCTTTTTATGTGAATGATTTATGTAAAAAATCCCAATTTTTCAGTAAAGTTGAAAAAACAAACAAATTAATCAGTATGTATTAACATGTGATATTCAAAAGATTAACAATTGAGTCTTGTTTGAAATTTTGTAAAAACAAAGTTCTCCAAAATGAAAATGTTTATAGTAAATGTATTATAGGTGGTTTCACACTGAGACTTGCAATATCATTTAATTATAATTTGTTTTTGTGATTTTGTTCTTTTGTTTAGATAGATTGGAAAAATAATTTTTTTTATTCATCAGCGAGATGTTTTAACATACAATTTTTGTAACTGCGTTTCTCAGGTTAAGATTTAATATAGTTAAACCTGTATGTAATTATAAAATATTTTATGATACATACATGATGGTATTTTTTCTGCAAGTGTATGTTTTATTGAATTTTTAAAGATTTTTTAAAAATCTAATCCCACAAAAAAATATTTTATCTAATAATATAGCTCATGAGTTTTATATTAATCATTTCTTGCGTTTTAGGAAAGACAAGTTAACTAGACATGAAAAACTTCATATCGGTGGAAGAGCACACACCTGTTCAGAGTGTCCTACCTCATTTGCACGGAAAGAGGAACTCACAAAACACATACAATTTCATCATTTCTCACCAGATCTTGTGAGTTATATTATTTTTAATTGTTATTCATTAATTAATTGTACTAATGCACTTAGGCCAAGAAATATATAATGGTACTTTCTTCTTCAATTTAGATGTTAATATTTATGTCTTACACAGTTCAATTTTACACTTATTTTGCAATTGCACAATTACACTCAATAAATTGGTCATACCTCAATCTCTCCTGTTGAAAGTTACTCTAGATCTTTGTTTATCTATTAATTAATAAAAAGTGACCTCATCTGTATTTATTTATTTCTTAAAACACTTTGATTCTGATGCCTTAAAGGTTGTATTTCTAAACTCTTCCTATCCTTTTTACTTTCACGTATCTCTATATGAAATATATAGTTAGGGAAAGAATTGCAATCGTGAACATTTTTGAATTCGTGTTTTCAAAGAAAATACACGTTTTGAGGTCCCCTAAGTCCAAATAATATATTCTCGCAAAGTGGTCTGTGTTTGTGTGTATGTGGTCAATCAAGCTCAAAAACGAAAAGTCATACGAAACTGAAATTGCTTATTTAAGATTTGTACATTGTTTGGAAGTTACATTAACGTTTTCATCAAAATCAGCTAACCACAAGTGTCACTTTATTTCATTTACTAGACTGAAACGACAAGAAACCGCTCGACGTTTCCGATTACTTCAGCACTTACTAGACAAACGCTCTAAACTTCCCATTAATTACAAAAGACTCATATACTTGACTATAATAAGACCTATTTGGACTAACGCAGTTGAGCTATGGGGCTCCACTAAACCATCGAATTCCTCTCGCATCCAATCCTTACAATCCAAAATCCTTCGTAAAATCCTCAATGCTCCTTACTTTGTCACTAATAAAATTATCCATAAAGATCTTAATGTTCCTTATGTTTCAGATCTGGCCCAATCCAGATACCTATCCTTCCATAATAAACTTCAGAATCATCCCAACCCTCTCGTTTCTAACCTTGCTTCCTCTTCAATTCCTGATAACCCTCCGAGGCGTCTGAAAAGAAGATGGCCCCGTGATCTCCTAATGTAGTCATATCATTAGAGTGCTACCATTGGGTAGTTACTCAGCAAGTGTATTCATGTCATTATATCAATTATGTCCAAATTTACTTGATGTATTTATGTAATACAGTTGTAAATGTCATAAAGAAATAAAAAAAAAAAATTTCATTGATTTTACATATTTTTACAATTTTCTTGAAAATGGCTCATGATTCTCATTAAATTCATTATATTTGTGTAAATTTAAGTGGTTTTTAGTATATTATTATTCTTATTGATGTTCTCTGATAGTATTTAAATGTATAATTTTCAAAATTTCTACCGCTAAAGTATCTTTAATTTTTTTTATTTGAAATAATTAACCATTTCACATTCAGAACTGATATAAAAGATTATTAAATATAATGAATGAAGAAAATTGAAGGTGAAATAATGGTTGGAAGCTATACTGTTGAAATTTATAACTGTATTAAATGATAAATACAACAAGTAAATATAAAACAAGTAATATGATATGTGCAACATGTAGAGAAAATACCCATTGGTAGCACTCCTACATAATATTTAGTTTTCAATTTATTGATTTAAAGCCAACTTACACCAATTTTTAATTTGGTCAACTTAATGATTACAAAATCTTATTACGACGTTTTGGCTCATCGAGCCATTTTCAAGTTCATCATGTACCTGTCCATTATACTTCATATGTGAATTACATATGTCTTCTCATAATAACTAGTATCACGATCGTCATGTCTACCTTTAACTAAATAAGCGAATAAATAAGTGACTAAATAGTCACTCAATAGAAATGAAGCCGACAACATGTGGGTTAACTCATAATAAGTTAAAAATAGACATGACGATTGTGATAATAGTTATTATGAGAAGACACATATAATTCACATTAGAAGTATAATGGACAGGTACATGGTGGACTTGAAAATGGCTCAATGAGCCGAAACGTCGTAATAAGATTTTGTTGTCATTAAGTTAACCAAATTAAAAAATTGGTGTAAGTTGGCTTTAAATGAATAAATTGAAAACAAAATGAAATGTTTCGCATCAATTAGTAAGTTATTTAGTAGCCATACTTTCACTTGAGTATTGAGAATATATGTATGTATGTGAAAACATTTCAATTTTCATTTTATATTATCAAAGTTATTTTACATTGAAATGAAAATTAATCAATTAATTAAAGCTAATTCAAAATTACACTTTCAGGCATATTTCAATGAGGCATCAGAACCTCAGGATCTCACCTTGTCCTGTGGTAAAAGACTGAAAGTATGTTAAAGCAATATTAATTTATTTTTCTTATTATTTAATTCTTTTTTCTATTAGTTCTATAATTAGTCATGGATAATATTTATTTATTTTCAAGTGCTGCAAGTGACTTGATGAATTGTTTATTTGGTAGTTTAAATTATTAGCTTACTTTCATAAGGGCAAATATGTAATTTGAGAATATTTTAGAGATGGGTAATTAGTCAACTGATCAATTATAAGGATGAAAAAAAATTGTCAGGAATATCATTCGATATTTTTATTGGGTTAGCCAATGTTTCGATCCAAACATGAGGGTCATCCTCAGAGCTATCATTTGGAAGTTGAGACAAGAACTCCACTTTTAGAAAATTTTCATTAAGGTGAAGATTGAATGAACGTACTAGTGAATTAATTATCTTTCCTTGGATTGAAACAATAGGATTCACTAATATGGAGATATTATTGAAAAGGAAAGGAAAATCTTGCAAAATATATATGGATTGAAGAAAATAGTGGGAGGGTTACAGAATGAGGAATAATCGGTTTCTTGAGGATCTCAAGAATATAAAGTGCTATTTGGAACAGATTAATAATGAAATAGCATTATTGGGGATAAGAAGCGAGGATTGTTGGGGTAGGGTTGAATTTAGGAAACAAGTTATCCAATATGTGGCATTGTGGTCCTGAGTTGGTTTATTTTGTGAATAGAAAAAAAAAGTGTATATATACTTATACATGCTTACGTTTTTCAGGAAGTATTGACAAATAACTACAACAGTTTATTAATTATTGTCACAAATAATTGACAATTTAAATTATATTTTTAAATTGAGAAGGAGTTGATCGGGGGGTGCGGTCAAATTAATATTAAATTAAATAAGAAAATTATTTAATTTTTGCCGACGTTTCGACCCTCTTCGTTTTCATCAGGGCGTAGGATGTAGCACTGCGGGAGGCAGTTGAAACACTGAAGAGGGGAGGATATAAATTAGTAGAGGATATAAATTGCCTTTGCTAGATTGTCAGTGTTTCAACTGCCTCCCGCAGTGTTATTTGACCGCATTGGCCCTACAATTTGACCGCACCCCCCGATCAACTCCTTCTCATATTATATCAATGGTCAACCATCTCTACATCATAATTTTAAATTGCATCCTTACTGGAGACTTTGTTGTTGTAGAAATATAATTACATTTGATAACTTCACAATATACATGCAATAATAAATGTGCAGTCTGCACACACTATAAACTTAACATTTATAGCCCTTTACAGTGAATTTATGAGGAAAGTATTTTTATTGGATTAAAATTTCAATGTGCCCTTTTGAACAGATTTACACTTCAGAGCTCTACGAGTCGAAAAAACATATTTGAAGCCATTGGTTTGTCTTTGCTATATTGTCTCTCAAATGGTTGGACTGATTTTGTTTCTTTATTTTTTGTTTTGTATGTTTGATCCCTTGATGCCTGTAAGCTAAATAGAGTTTTCCTGTGCATAAAATATGAAAAACATATTCTTAGTCCATACATGTGTCCAATTCAGAACTCTAAAAACTGTTCTTTTTTTCTACCAAACAAAAATTACCACTTTACTGAGTGAATTTGGTTTTATATTTGTTTGTTTATTTCTTACATAATCATTGGTCAAGAAATGATATTTAGTTATTGAATCCAAATACTATTTTGTTCTTGTGGGTTGTAGTAGAGGTTTATTTTTAAAAATTTTCTGAACTATTTCCTTTTTAAAAGTAGCAGTTGGTTAACATTCATTTATCTAAAGACATCTTAGTTTAATAATGAATTTATTCTAATATAGATATTTATTAAACCAATTTAATTTATTGTAATGTTCTAGACAGAAAATAGTGATACAATCGATTCTGATGAACCACAAGAATCTGAAGCAATGGTGATAAGTGTCGACCCTACAAACTGGAGTGATGAAAATGGATTGGAGATTAAAAAAGTAGAAAATACTGTAAGACCAATCAATCTAAGCAAGACTAAAGATAAAAAAGTCGTTGATGCCTCTTCTAACACAGTTTCATCTTTACTTGACTCTGCCGAGGTAACTTCTAATGATGAACAATATTCTTGATCATTCAAAGGATTCAAAGTATTAATATAAAAATATGTTTTAGGATGATTGAGATATAGAATTACAAAATGAGCCAACCTCATTTTCCAATTTTTAAAACTTTTTTTTTTCTTCAACCTATTTTGTATTTGATAATGAAGGTTTAAAGTATTTCTTGCTAAATTGGTTAAATCAAATATGAATTAATGCATTTTAGAAAAAAATTACTTAATTCTTTTTTTGTAAATTAAAGCTTTATGAATTTATGTTTATGTTTAAGAAATAATATTTCAGGAACCAGAAAGAAACACACAAGGCTATTTCTATCATTCATAAAAAAAATTACAGGAATATTACTATCAGACATGTCTGGTGGCCATTATTTTTACAAGAAAGAAAAAATAAATTTTATTCTGGGACTACTGTCCCCTAAGAATAATAACAGAGTTACAAATTTATGGGTCTTAGTCTGACATAATCAAAATACACACTAATTTACTGTTAATTGTTATTTCAATTGTGCAATAGATTGAAATTAAACATTGTACAGATGCAAGTAACTTTACATGTTAGGGGAAGTTTGAATGTGGAGTAGGTGTTGGAACAGGAGTTGTTTGAAGGAATTTGTGGAAGAGGATTGACGCATGGAGTTAGGAAGTGAGTTCCATAAGGAAGCAACACGAATGACGAAGGATTTGCTGAAGGAGGAAGTTTTATGGGAGGGAATATATAAGTCTATAGGTTGAGACCTAGTATTGAGAGAGTGGATAGATGAGCGTAGAGTAAGGAGTTCCAGGATGTAGGGAGGGTTTTTGGTTCTGAAGATTTGGAAAAGGAAAACACTTAGGAGGAATTTTCGTCAGGAAGTAGGATAAAGCCACTTCAACTCGGTGTACCAGAGTGAAACATGTGAACACCTGGGGATCCTGAAAATGTATCTTATGAAACAATTCATGAAGTCTCTTTAATCTCATTTCCAGCCAGGCAGATAGCCGTCCATACACCAAACAGCCGTAGTCGAAGTGGGGGAATACAAAGGAGATTACAAGGAGCTGTCTGGGTTTTAGAGGAATACAATCACGGAATCTTAGGAGTTGTTTAAGGGTAGTTATGGATTTTCGGGTAATCTGGGAGATAAGATTATTCCAGGAGACGTTCTGGTCAAAGGTTACTGGTCCTAGGTTTTTGGCAGTAGGGAAAAAATGGATGGGACGGTTATTGAGGTTAAATAGAGGAAAGTAAGGAAGGGAGCTAATGAGATGTATGGACCTTATGATAATAGCGTTGGTTTTATCTGCATTCAGCTTTAATTCATACAAGTGGGTTGTTACGTTTGTGTAATTTGTCATAAAATCTTGTGTCCATATACATATACATTCACTGATAGATGGCATGAGTAAGTCTATATTTACAGTTGTTTTAGAAATCAAGCAAGGAGCTTGTGTGCTAAATTACTGTAGTTTTCATTCGAATATTAAAGTCTTTGTATATTCATTTCTTATGGAGCCTTGAAAATTTTTCAGGAGTTTAGGTATAAGTCTAAACTGTGTTTAGTAACAATGAGTATATAACAGGTTTCTGCCTTAATTTTGGTTTTGATTATTGTCTGAGTAATTTGCATAACAGTTTATATCTTTATTTTAATCACTGGTATTAGTTCTTTATCAGTATCCTGTAAAATATTATCATCCAGTCCTAGGTGGTTTACTCTGACAGTATTAATGAATGATATAATAATATGGATAATTTTCAGGAAAATTTTAATTGTCGGGTAGCTAGAGTTTTGGCAGTTGAAAGAGTGGAAGAGACATCTTGTAAGAGAGTTTAACTGAACAAAAACAGATATATTTGTACAGGTTATCTTAGTATAGCCCAGCGTTATTTTTTTGTTTCTTTTTTTTATGTCAGTGTTCATTATATTTATATTGCTGTTGTCATATCTTTAAAATATATTTAATTTGCCTCTCTCAAAAATGTCTTTCGATTTCATTCTTGTCCTTTTCAGGCTCTTTTTTTGGCATCGGGCATACCTGTTGGCCATTCTTTCTACAAATGTTGTTTGGTTGTGTAATTTGTCATAAAATCTATTGTAGTTACTCTATATAAATTCACTAATAGTTAAAACGTGTAAGGCTATATTTACATTTTTTTTAGAAATCCACTAACGAGCTTGTGATAAATATTAATATTATTAATTTGAATGGTTGAAGTCTTTGTCTACAGGCTTTATGTTTATAAATCTTATATTGTTTTATGAAAATATCCATTCACATCTTTTCTCCATGACTTCGGGTCCAATTATTTTCTGATGTGGCACCAAATGGATCATCTTAAGATGAAATGGTCACCTTAAGATGTTCCTCAGAACTTGACATTACCATCTGCCATTGTGTTTCCAGTTATAATATGGAAGCATAAATGGAACGATGCCTGGGACCTTGTGTGGCTTGGAGCTTCTCCCTAGCCCACCTAATGACGCCATTAATGATGATGGACTCTGACATCCAATTTTCTTTACTGGTATAAGTCTCTATACCAGAGTCTATGTTTTGAGGGTTGCCTAAATTAATTGTCTTACAACCTGAGAAACGTGAGGGCGGGGTGGCCGAATGGGCTAAAGCGTGTGCACAGCACCGCGAGTTGCCCGGCAACCAAATATATGATGTTTTGAGAGATAAAAATAAGTACGAGTTCGCGTCCCGGTGCTGGAGGGGATTTTAAATTCCCGCCCTCACCCTCCGTCCCGGGGAAATCCTGTATAGCCTAAACGGTAGAGAAGAACAAAAAAACACCTGAGAAACGTAGTGGGCGGGGTGGCCGAATGGGCTAACGCGTGTGCACTGCACCGCCGTTGCCCGGCAACCTGATACATAACACTTTGATAAAAAAATTGTCACGAGTTCGCGTCCCGGTGCCCGGAAGAGTTTTTAAATCCCCGCCCACACTCCCAGGCCCGGGAAAATCCCTGTATAGCCTTAGAGGCAAGGAAGGGGAGGAAAAAAAAAAAAAAAAAACCTGAGAAACGTGGAATATGGAACTATGTCCTTAGAGCTGGAGGTCCATGTACCATTTGATTTCTTTAAGGCACCTTGTGGTCCACCCCATTTGTGCCTTCTAAATTGTCTTTTTTATATATTAGAATTAATATCTATTTCTAATATCTATGGGTTAGTATCTCAGTATGAATTCTAGCATGTCTCTAGCTTAGTTATATATGGTTTATTATAGGCTTAAGGAGGTAGTAAATGATTAGTCTGTGTTAAAGAACTTTTATTTGGCTATGTTTTGAAGATTTTGCAATTTTCAAGTAGATGATAATTAAATTTAGATAGTGGTTAATAATGAGCTATTTATAGCTTTTTTCAGTGAAATTTTTTCAACCAATTTCATAATCTTTTCAACTAACTTCATAATTTTTTCAACCAATTTAATAAACTTAATTTAATGAGGTATCATTATCGAGAATTCATGTTGAATGCAAAGGTGATTAGATTGAGAGAATTAGAGAATTACCTCTGTTTACTTATTAAGTTTTCTATGCAGAACATCACAGTCTCAGTTATTTGCCTGTCTTGTTACGGCACACCTTAGTTGTCAAACATGAGTGGTAGTAGTTCATCTTCGCAGGAATCTGTGAACAGAGGAAGACATAGATTCCGGAATTTGGTTGTGAGTGTAAGTGAGCCTTGATCTGCATGTTCATAAGATTCAAGCAAGAAAGAAGAACTAAATATTCTGTTAATTCACTATCACAAAAATAGTTATTCATCAGATTAATTGAATGAGAAGATCTCACAGTCAAGGATGCTGCAGTACAATCTGTCTAGAAAGCTCAAAAGCATACTCTGTTTATAAAAAATACAAATGAAATGACTGTAGAGTTGTGTATAAAAAAAAAGAGGTGGTACCCAGCTTACAAGCTTGACATCCGAAACGCTTGCTGCAATTGAGGAGCTGATTAAATAAAACAGCTTATATCTTTCAAGAAATAACTGAGACTGAATTAAGTGCATTAAATTGGTTTAAAAAAAATATGAATTTGATAAAATTATGAAATCAGATGAGAAAATTATGAGTTCAGTTGAAAAAATTGAAACAATTAAAAATTTTTGTGAAAAAATGAAATTGGTTGAAAAAATTATGAATTTTACTGATGAAATCCTATAGATAATTGTGAAGCCCAAAACTGATTATTTCTCCTTTTTTTATAGTTTTATGTAATCCTTTTGTACATTATTAAAGGTCTAATTAACATTTTTCATTTTAGGGAAGGTCGTTTATTTGTGAGGTATGCCATAAAGGTTTTCGGCAAAGGCGAGAATTAATGAGGCATTCCGCGATTCATACTGGATTAAGGCCTCACCAATGTACAACATGTGGAAAGTCGTTTGCCAGATCTGACAAACTGAAACGGCACATGCGCACTCATATAACTAAATCAAAGTGTGACCAACCTGTACTTGTGTCTCAACCTCAATGTGACATATGCTTCAAAACTTTGTCTTCAAAGCATGAACTGCGTAGACATCTCATGACACATTCCCTTTTCAAGCCTTACCAGTGCAGTCTCTGTGCTTCTTCCTATTGCAGGAAAGATAAGCTGATTAAGCATATTAAGAAGTGCCATTCGGATGGTCAATCGATAAACTTGAAGGGCCATTTGATACAGGATCTTTGTAAAGAGTCGTGACATATTGTTATTTCTTAAAACAACAAATGCCTTATAGTATGAGCTTTGTTTCTTCTTTTTTGTAATGAAGAATTACGTTTTTGTACCTATTTATATATTATGAAAGAAATAGATTTGTTGTATAGATTGAAAATTATGGAATAGATTTGTATTAGAGTGAGTTTAATAAGACTTTAAATGTTCTATGTGAATCGTGGTGTTTATATATCTTATATTTAATTTCAGAATGTAAATTTTGTGTTATCTATTAACCATTTATATAATAATGATGGCATAGCATTGTTTTTATGAAAATTCATAAACATTTTTTTTTCTTTCTTTTGCACCTCTATCCTCAAGGGTCATTGATGTTTTACTACGATTTATTCTTTTATAATACTTTATTAACTTTAAAAATTCATACAAATTATTGATTCTTTCTTCATTATCTTGAAGGATTTCTCTTAATGTTTTGGCTAAGTCTGTTCTTTGTCTGTAATTTTCAAATTGAGGACGTTCTTCCAGTAAGTGTTTCACTATTTGTGGAACATTATTACATTTTTCACACGTGGACGCTTCGAATCCTCTCATAAGGTAGCCATGTGTAAACTGGCAGTGTCCTATCCTTGGTCGGCAAACCATAACTTCTTCTCTCCTTGAACTCCTGTAGCTTGCGAGCCATTTGTCGGATTAGGTTTTACTTCTATCATTTTGCATTCTTTCCTTTCATATTGTTTTTGCCATTCTGTTAGAAGTTTTTTTTTTTTGCGTGGGGTAGCCAGTTTTCTAAGGTAACTAACTATCTTTAATCTTATCTCCGCCGATTGTTCTTCACTTCTTGCTAAATGGGCTGCTTGGTCAGCTTTTTCATTTCCGGCAATGCCGCAGCGGGCTGGTACCCAAACAAATACTATTCATGCCTTTGTTTTTTATTTCCCACCTTACATTTATTATTTCTTTAATAATAGAATTACTTGGAGATGGGTTGTCGATGGCGGCTAAGACACTCCATGAATCAGTTACAACAACCCAGCACGTTTTTCTAGAATCTCTTATAAAATAAAAACTGTTCATGATGGCAGTCGCCTCTCCTGTAAAAATGGAGCATTCGCCTAGCAGTTTAAATTGTAGTTGATTCTTCTTATTTGTTACAGCATATCCTATATTGTTTCTTTCCTTGGATACGTTTGTGTATATGAATTCGAAATTTGTATAATTTTCAGTCAGTTTTAAAAATGATTAATATTTAATGTATAAAAATGATTTTAATTCATAAATTATACTTACATTGTTCACGATTTCCAATCTTCAAATATATTGCCATCATTTTTGTGAACTTATTATTAATGTTTTTGAGTCCAAGAGTCATATAAATACTTTTAATAAAATGTGTTTCTGCCATCATTGTCATTATCATTATTTTCTGTGTTTATAAACCAGCTGTTTTAAACCACTGAACCATTCATAATGTAACTTCATTGCTATGTAGCAGTTAAAGTACAAGCAATTCTGTAATGGTATCCTGATTTTTAAAAGATTGATCTTGAATTTCTGAATATTTTTTATCATAGATAAATGGTATACTTTGTTTGTTTGTTTTTGTTTTTCTTGTCTTCTCACTGGTTAATTTTTTCCAAAACAGGATATTTTTTTACTTTTTTGGGTGTGATTGATTTTTTCTTCAATCCTATTGAACTGAATTTGATACAAATATAATGAGTTTGATATAATAGAGATATTGGAATCATAAAAGATTTTTTATAAATTTATAAGAAAAATACATTAAAATTTTAACTTTAAATTTATTTCTTAAACCTTAGGAATGTTATTCACTTGACTTAAATATAAAAAAATTGACAACAGGAGCAAATTAATATGAGAGATAAATTAATTCAGTTCAGGTACGATAAAAAAAAAATATATATTTAGAAAAGATGTCAAAAGGGCATAAGCCTAACTGATTTTTGTAATTCTTCATAAAATTTAATTATTTCTTCATTTCTTTTGCTCAAATATAGATGAAGGAAATTTTTCCAAACAATAATGCCCAGATCAGTCTACATAAATTATTTTTGTCTCTAATTATTTGTTTGTATTTATTTAATGAATTAGTGAAGGAAGTTAGTCGACTGTTCTACATATTATGTGTGATAAATATTCAGGACGCAGTCATTATAAAGTTTTTATAATTTACTGACAAGCACTGATTCAGTGCTTGAATTCCTTCAGTGCTCGAACCACGCCCTGTAGATGAACCACATGTTTGGGTTGAAACGGCATAAATAAAAACTTTATAATGACTGCGTCCTGAATATTTATTTGAAATTTTCAAATATTCATATTCTTTTCTTCTCTTTTATGAGCATTCAGCATTGAGAAATTTAATCATTGTTTTAGATGCAAACATAATGCATACTTCTAAAATATGGTTAATAAGTCTTCTTGGTTGTTTGTAAAAGTAAATATTTATGTTTTCAAGTATATTATTAAAAGTTTGTTTTGTTTTAAATTTATTTCTACTGATGAATTCTGTATATTGTCGATTTATTACAAACAGTCATTGAGTAAAAATAGAATCACTAAATACTTAGATGAATTTTTCCTTTGTGAAAACCTTCACATAATCTAATTATTTTTGAAATACAGTAGAATGCGTGTTATTTTGACGCACTTAATGAGTTTTTGCATTAATAAATATGATCGTAATTCACAAATATGTACTTGAAAGTTTAGCTTCATCAGAAGTGTACTTTGTGACTTTTTTTTTAAAATAAACCCATAATATATTTTTTCCTGACTATATTTCAAATATTATAAATGTGTATATAAAAAATGTCTGTGATAATTGAAACTGATTTATTTATTTAATTAATAAATTGGTTTATTTAAACTTCTTATAGCATTATTTATCCCATACATAATTACCTTTTATTTATGGTTTTAATTATAATTTTTTACAATAAATATTCTTGATTATTAACTGTAACTAATTGTTAGTGGACTGGCACCAGTTTACATTTCTTCGGAACATTTCGTTACTTATACATTATAAATTTTAAATGAATTATAGTAAACAGTTTTAAAACTTTTATTCATGTTTTGATTTTGTCGCCCTATTTTTAAGGACTGCTATTATTATAGCATAAAAATACTGATCTTTAGTTGGTATACAAACTTTGATTCTATCATATGTATGCCTAAACAAAGGTTGAATGTTTAAAGAAGCAGAAAATAGAAAAACAAAATATTTTTAAAGAAAAAAGTTCTACGTTCGGTGGAAAGGGATGTAGAAAACTGATCTATCATTTTATCATGTATAAATGGTAACAGAGTAGGATGGCATAGCATGATTTCTTTAAAAAAAGAAACATCAGTTTTAATAATGGAAAATACAAATCTTCATCTTTATTTTATAACAGATCATTGATTTAATTGTATTAAAATATTTATCCCCGAGGTTTCATAATACAACCTGGGATTGCTGATGGACATTAAATTAACAGGGCGTCCTGCGACCGAGAAAATTGGTAATTGTCTGAGAATTTCAAGAACCGGGAATCATACGAGAGTTTAAAAAAAAAAGAGGAACTTTTAATTTTTTTTTTATGCCGCTTTTGTTACAAAATAAATGATCTTGTATTTACAAATATAATAAAGAATATTGTCATATTCAGATAATCTTAAGAAATAATATTTTTATTAATTCTTAAACAGACTTTGAACAGTCAAATTTTGGGGGTATTTTATATTTGAAGTCGTTGACGTTACGTGGCTTTTCCATCATGAAAATACCACCTATCTCTTCTGGAGCCCAGTCCGGGAACCAGGTATAGGATGCCTACGAAGACCTCACTAACGTCCTCAAGCTTTGTCTAGCATGTGATGCTAAAATAGTTCTAAGAGACTTGAACGCCCAAATAGGTACGGAAAGAATACACCTACCATCAATTGGAACCTTCAGTCTTCATCAGAACACAAATGCTAATGGCCGAAGAGTGATTGACTTTGCGAATACTCACGGCCTGGTGGTCGGAAGTACCATGTTCCCAGGCATATTTTTGAAAACTAATAATATTTAACGTAAATCACATGTTTTTAAGGAAATTAAATAAAATTTACTAACTAAATGTAACCTTTTAAAATTTTTTTTAGTTTGAAAAAGATATTTAAAATCTACCTAATCAAGGCAATGACATTGTTTCAAAAACTAGTTCATTGTACTTGTGTGAAAGAAGAAGTAAAATATAAAATCATTTCATGGATGTATAAAGCATATGTTTATAACCTTAAATACATTTATTGTAGTTTTATAATTCTAGAGCTGATATTATATTTAAATAATTAGGTATCAACGTCCGTTTATTCCGAAATATTGTCATGTAACCTTTTAGAAAATTAAATTAGTGAATAATTAGATGGATCTTCCGTCCATATGAACGTCGGGATATGAGGGAAATATGGTGATTCCAGGAGAGGGTTTGATCTATGATAACACCTAAGTTTTTAACTGAAGTGTTGAAAGTGATGGGTTGGTCATTCAGGTACAGGAGAGGAATGTTGGTATTTGATCTGAGAAGGGGTTTGGAACCGAGGACAATGGCTTGGGTTTTAGCAGCGTTTAACCTTAATCCATTTTCACTTGCCCAGGCACAAATCCGATTTAGGTCTTCTTGTATTTTGGCAAACGCATCATGCCATTCAGAGGGAGCAAAGGAGAGGTAAATTTGGGAATCATCGGCATAAAGGTGATGTGAACAGTGAAGGATTGATTTATGAAGGTCGTTAATATATGAACTAAAAAGGAGAGGAGATATGCTGGAGCCCTGTGCCACTCCTGAGGACAGAGTTAGATAGGATGATAAAGGTTGGTTCGGGATAGAGACTGCTTGGATACGTTGAGAGAGGAATGATTGAAACCAAAGGATAGAGCTGTTGGAAAAGGATAACGATTTCAATTTGGAGAAAAGGATGGAATGGTTAATGGTATCAAAGGCTTTGGAAAAGTCCAGGAGGATAAGGACCGTTAGTTTTTTATCATCTATGGCTGACTGAACATCACTAACGATTTTGATTAGGGCGAATTGTGTAGAGTAGCCTGGTCGAAAACCAGACTGGTAAGGGTCAAGATGATTGGACTGTTCTAGGAAGTTGGAAATTTGGGATTGGACTATTCGTTCTAGAGGTTTTGCAAGGTTAGACAGGATTGAGATTGGACGGTAATCTTCAGGGAAAGAAGGGTTAGGATTTTTAAGTAAAGGACGGACTCTTATTTAAACATTGAGGTATCTATCGTCCGTTTATTCCGAAAAATCATCATGCAACCTTTTAGAAAATTAAATTAGTGAATAGTTTGATGTAATTTCCTTTTATGATATTCTAACAGTATCCACTTACAATTAGTGTGACAATGTTTGACCTGTCTATGACATACATTACAGATCTCTTAATTCCGTTTTAGTAAACTTTGCAATGGAAAATAACAGTTTAATAACTAATAGTGATACAATCCATAATCAAGGTATCGTGCAGTCCATAATCAAAGGATCATACAATATATAATCAACCGATGAAATAATAAATATAAGTTTTATTTTAATGGTGTTTGTGATTTATTAGCTGCATTTTTTAGATTTAGCTCAGTTAAAAATGCAATCCAAAAATTTTATACTAGCCCAAGATGGCCAGAAAATAATTTCTATTCAAAGTTGAGTGGTAAGTGAAAGTTGTGTGTTGTGCGCATCAGATTTTTTTTTTATTACGGTAATTGCTCTTAAATAAAAAGAAAAAACTACCTATATAAAATGATGTTAAGTTATTCTAGAAGGCAAAAAAAAAAAAAAGAATCGTAAATGCGGGTACAGTAAAGTCTTTTAGAGATTAATTTCTTTATATTTGTTTCTTGATACATGCTCAAAGTTAGTAGCTGTGGGCTTTATAATTTAAAAAGATAATAAATTGTTTTTGTTTAAGTATTTAGCTTGGATCACAAGTATGAACCAATATAGACTAATGATTGCAATGATTATTTTTCCATTTTGGGGGAGGGGAGGGAGGAGGGGCTTCAGGATTCAGTATTCAGTATTCAGCCTGGAGGGGGTTCAAGTTTTCTTTTTCATCATCCTCATTCATTGTATTAGAAACTCTGTTCATACAGTTTCAATCCTGACTACTCTTTTTTAAGGAAGAACATTTTAATCCTATTCTCTAGTAGTGACATCTTGTACTACTGCAATCTGTAGCACATCTGCAGAATATTCAATCCAATGTTAAATTAGTAAAGAATATACGCATTTAAGAAAATAACTATGTTCAACAATTTTCTTTCTGAATATTTTCTTGACAACAAAAAACTGTGGTATAAGAATGACGCGTTTGACCAAAAACGTGTGGCGAAAAAATGTTTTCAAAAATTGTAAATTTAATTTAGTGAATATGTCAAACAGTATAACAGCTACGAAAAGAATGAATATGAAAGGAATCGTCTGTGACCTCTAGATTTCAAGATATGTGAGAAAATCTGGAAAAAGTGACATATGGCTTCTCCCCACCACGAAGCGGAAGCAGTAGAGGCAGTAGAGGCAATAAAACTTTAATTGTATTTATCTCCGTCAAAGTCAAATACTTGTCCATCCTTCATGCACTCCATAAGCACCATTTATTGATTGGACTATTACCACCGTTTCTGAAGGCATGCTCTGTCATTCCATGGTTGAAGCCCTCCCAAAATGGAAAAATAATCACTAGGCTATATTTCTTTTTACAAGTGGTCTTGGATAAATACTTAAACAATAAAAATTTATTATATTGGTTTATTTTTTTCAATAATGAACCATTGTGATCGACCAAACAATTAAAAAATTTAATCCCTTCTCAAATTTTGAGGTTTTACGTTTCAGGATACGTAGAATTCAAAAAACGAATAAATATTTTTTTGTTCGCACGCCGTACGCCGTCCGTCGTCCGTGAAACTACTGGACCGATTTTTTTTTTTCAAATTTGGATTTAAAATCAGAGGTCACCTAAGGATGATCCTCCTTCATCGACATTATTATCCTCCTTTTTCTTTAAAAATTCTCAAAATTGCTCTCATTTTTATCTGAGAAAACTATTGAAGATTAAAAATTATATGCCAAAATTGTAATAAATAGTTACTAAAAAAAAAGTAAGCAAAATATAAATAAAGTCAATGATATTGTGAACTTTATCATCCATTGGTTTTTCTAACTTCGAATATGACCAACGTTTCTATGTGTTACCTCATCCATTTTTAAGCCCTGCTAGTTGGTTAATATTTGATAAGCACCACGAGCTCCTAGAATCTAGTGACTCTCCCAACTCTCACATTTTCTTTTCAGTTTCATTTCATACTACAATTAGGCATTGTGATCCAAGTACGAAACTTCCATTCACCCAGCAACTAAGTTATCTGACATAGTTAACTTCAATGGAACCTTTGTTAAAGCAGTTGAAGACAATCCTGCAATGATACTACAAGTAAAATAGGAATGAACAAGAGAAATCATGGAAGATTCTGGTACAAAAATTCGAATCTACAGGTATAGAACTATGTACTTATAGTTTATTGGGGTCAGCGAAAAAAATATACTTATTTCATACTTACTTAGTTATTTATACTTACTATTAAAAAAATACATAAAATTAAAATTATAATTTTGTCGTCCGAAGAATCGGATGATTGATTATTCATATATCAAACTCACGTACTAAACTTACAGCAATAATGGATGTAAACAGAAGATGCAAGAGGTATGTGCATACTTCGTGTGAAAACTCTTTTATCAAGATGCAAGATGCATCTTGCATCCAGGACGCATGCATCTTGCGTCTTGCATCTACAGTGTGAAACGGGCCTAATAGTCAGTAGTTAGGTTTATCCAATTGATCTTCTCGAAATGTCGATCTATCAGTCACGCCAAGTCAAATAAATATGGCCATATATATTTTTTTTTTATTAAATATATGGAATGGCTGCTTAAGAAAAAAAGTTTCATCCTATGTGTTACATTTATAGAAAACGTAAATACTTCATAATACTCTTACCAGGAAAAATCCGTCATCCTCCCACACTTGAGCGCCCAAGTCACGCTGTTTCGCTTAGTCGCCTTCATTCACAGTCGGATCTACGGAGGGAGAGGATTTCGGGCTGTACCCCCTCTCCCCCAAAATGACAAAATTAAACCATGTTTTATAGAAAAAAATATTAAAAACTATCTCTTAAACTATTATTGTTCGTTTGATTACACTTAATAGGATTTCAAGAGTCACTAAGACACCATGTCATATGGGTAGTTAGTTTCTTTCTTTTTTTCAAATTAATTATCGTTACATATATGAAAAAAAATCCTTCAGGCTGAAACCCCTCTCAAAATTAAATCCTGGGTCCGTTATTGCCTTCATCTAGGTTACTACCTGTTTCACAGAAATAATACATGGCCAAAATTTCGACAAAAATTGTTCACTCATCAGCTCTACTATCATATTCTTTGTCAATCAAGGAAGTAAAAATCTATTTCACATATAGATTTTCAATTTTCAATAAATATTTTACTTAGTTTTTAAACCTTAAATTAAATTGATTAATAAATAACTGTTGACATTCAAATAATTTATAATAGACATAAACAAAATCTAAATACATAAAAGAATTCATTTTTTTAAATTGTCTGATTGCAATTTGCAAGGTATTTGAAAATACGGATGAGATATTAATTAAGTTTTTATGCTCCAGTAAAATTTGAATGAATGAAAAGAAATGATTGACGGTTTTAATTCGTTTAATCTATAGTTTACAATTTATTCCAAGTTAATTGAAATTAACTTGGAATCAACTGGGAACAATTGAATTTAGAAACAAATTTTATTCTATTGAAGTTATTTCGATGTTGTGAAAAGACCGAAGCAACAGAACACTTTTTTTATATCCGGTCTGTCTCACCCCACTCCGTTAACCCCCCATCCTCCTTTCGTCTGTTGTCCCTCTATCATTCTCAGTATATTAACGATTAAACTGTAAGGAACTAATCCTTGATAAAAACCGAGAATATTTAGAACTTGTGGATTTGAATAGGCTTCGATTATCTATATTGACTTGAATTACTGATTTAATTAATAATAATAATTATTGATTCTGGGACGAGTCCCTTTAGAATATATAAGATATAGAGAGATATAAATAAAAATACAGAGTAATTAAACAGTCATAGTAAACAAATAAAAAATTATAAGTTACTTTATAATTTTAATCAGTTAATAATAGAAAATAAAGAAATTGGAAAAAAAGGATGAAGTAAAAATAAGGAAGAACGAACTAATAATTTATATACATATTTACATTAGGATCTATTTACAATTTCATGGGAACTGGGTGGATAAGAAATGATTGAACAGGCGGTATTTAAAGGTAGGAAGGGTACTAGATTGACGACTGTGAGAAGAGATGGAGTTCCAAAGGGATGAGGACCGGATAATGAAACATCTGTCGAAAGCAGCGGTTCAATGGGCTCTTATGTATAAATCAGAAGACCGAGAACGACTATTGTGGGAACGAACAGAGGATTTGAATTGAAGGAGCTCGGAAATGTATGAAGGACGGTGGGACTGGATGACTTGAAAGAGGAATGATTCCAGGAAATATTTACGACGGTAGGAAGGATAAAGTCACTTCAACTCTGCTTATCAAGCGTTTTAGTTTCGCCTCAAGATCCCCAGGGACGCCCCCATAGTCAGAATACTAATAGTCAGAGTGGAGAAAAATTAAGGATTTGACTAGGAGCCTACGGGTTTCAAATGGAAGTAGGTGACAAGAATAATTTAGACGGTTTTAGAGTGGAAATGGTACAGCATGAAATATTGGATACATACTTTTTCCAGGAAGGCGTTTGATCGTAGGTTATTCCAATGTTTTTGATGGTGTGGTAAAGTTTTCTGTTATTATCATGCAGGAACAAAGTTGGAATATTAGGAACAGTTTTAAGTAGGCGATTGGAGCCTATTAAGATTGCATTCGTCTTTTCCGCATCCAACTTCAACTTGTTAGCTCTCACCCAGTCAAAAATTCTATCCAAGTCTTCTTGAAGTTTTCTGTGGCTGAGAATAGGTTGGAGGGTGGGAAGGACAGGTATATTTGGAAATCATCTGTATAGATATGGTATTGGGAGATGAGGGGAAGGTCATTAATGTAAATAGCAAACAGAGTAGGAGATAGAGAGAAACCTTGAGGGACATCACAGGAGAGGGGAAGGGTCTTACATGAAGATTGACTACTACATACTGGGACCAATTTGAAAGGAAGGATTGGAACCAACGCAGTGCACTGTATGATAGAGGACAATTGTGCAATTTAGTAAGGAGAATGTTATGGTCAATTGTGTCAAACACTTTGGGAAAATCCAGAAGGATGATGATAGTAAGATTTTGGTGTTCAATGTAGTTTTGGAGGTCATGGGTTATTTTAAGGAAAGCGGATTGCGTTGAGTAGCCAGGTCGAAAGCCAGATTGGAGTGGGTTAATAAGGGAAAGTTCCACTAGGAAGTTGGAGAGTTGATTTTGGACAAGGCATTCAACGACTTTGAAAGGTTGGATAGGAGAGGAATAGGACGGAAGTCGTGCAATGCGGTAGGGTTGGAAATTTTATTCAAAGGGCGGACTAGGGCAGTTTTTCAGGAGGATGGCAATATGGAGTTTTGCAATGAAAAGTTGTAGATATGATAAAGAACAGGAATAAGGACAGGCAAACTGCATTTTATTAGTTTTACTGGAATATTATCAAGACGAATATAAACATTCGTGTGGGATTTTAGGATAGTGGAAAGTAATGTGTTGTAGAACACACAGGAGAAAAAGGAGTATTCAGGATTGGAGTTGTGATGTTTAACACCGAAAGTAGGAGAAAACTTGTGAGTAAAGGATAAGAAATGGTTTCTGAGAACATCTGGAGAAAGAGAGAAGAAAGTAAGATTATTGGATTCTGGTAGGAATAGCTTACGGAGTATTTTCCAATTAGATTTGGAGTCGGGAGCATTGGACACGGCGATTGGACACGGAGCATTGGCATTGGACACGGAGCATCGGACATTGCGAAGCTTCTTGAAAGCCGCATAATCCTCTGGCAAACGGGTTCGACGGTATTTGAGCCTTGCTGCATCACTTCCCCTCATCATTTTCTTTATCTCATTGGTAAGCCAAGGAACAGTGGTACGGCGTAAGGTTTTGGTTTTCAGAGGAGCATGTATGTCTAATATAGTTTGTAAGTTTGAGGTAAGTGTGGATACCATAGGAAAAATGGAGCTATAAGAATATAAGGAGTCCCATTGGAGAGAATTAAGGTCTGGTTGAAGGGATTTATAGGGGGAAAGGTTTAAATTGCAGTATGACACTGGTGGGACTGAAGGATTTCACAGATAGGTCGTATGTAATTTGGATCAGATCATGTGATGAAGAAATGGAACTGGATGTTGAGAAGAGGAAAGGATTTTGATGGGACAGTAAGGGATATAGAGGTCTAACCAAGTATCGGAAAATTGCGTGTGATGGATAGGAGAATAAATAACAAGATGACGGTTAAGGGAAAACAGTAGGTCGGTAAGGAAGTATTTTTATAAAAGGTTTTTGCCAGGTTTCAGATACTGCTATAATGTCTCAAAAATTGTCAAAAATTGTCTGGAATTCATCGAAGTGTGCAATAAGGAATTGTGCATTGATTTGACAGGAATTCAGAATATTATTCATAGCAGTAGATTTGGGAAGTAAAATTTTAGGGAAAAGGATCGAGGATACTGGATAGGATATAAACAAATATTCCGTTTAAAAATCTTAAACAAAAAAAAAAGTCTGCCAAGGAAGGGCAGTATAGCTTCCTCACCGTTTGAATTGGCTAAAAAATATCTATATTGCAAGGTCTAAAATTTTTCGTATGAGAAGAAAATATCTGGGAGTAGCCTTTTTCGGAAATTCAGTAATCCCCCAACACATACGCCTTTGATATCCACGAGTTTTGTTCATCAGCGAATATTAAAATGCGAAAAAGTTCCGCATATGTAAATTGCATATTTGCTGATTCGGGATTAAACAAAAAAAATCCAGTGCACACAGAACATGAACATTACTACTGTTGGTGCAAAACGTTGAGCGTTTTACAAGAATTCATAAAAACTAAATGTTTCTTTATGATTTATTAGTATAATTTCATAATTTATTGCCCTCTGCTATTTTTCTCCCATTATATCAGTTGCAGAATACAAAATGTCACTTTTAGCACAAACAGGAATAAAAGTTGAAAATATTTACATATTTTTACATTTGCACTAACAGCAGTAATCTGTACTTAATCGGCACCTTCCACTCCAAAAATGGATGTAATAAAACAACCACAAGAAAAACTAAACTTCTTACTTTTTCAGAGTTAACAAGACCAATACTTTTCTTCAGTCAGAATAAAACTATTTAACCTGGAATTTAAAATATATGTAAAAATTACATAGGAACTCGATACCACGACGAGCTGTTTGAACTTCAACAGAAATAAACGCAATCACATATAAGATTATCCACTTTTACAAACTCAGAGATTAAAAGTAATTTAAATTTATTGAAAATCACACTAAATCTATGTAACGGCAGTAAGTATCATGCCAGTAATGTTTGGAATCGACGAAACAATACAGTATTAATTAACTCTTTCAATAAAACCTTAAATTGTATAACCCCATAAAAATATCGTCTTAACTTAACTCCCACTCCATATGATCGGTGCCTTTCACATTTTACTGCCATTATATTGTTAACAATTATTGATATTAATTTTAATTATTAAATAGCATTCAATGAAATTTATACTAGACAATTTCTATACTATTCTCCAAAATTCCTCCAAATTTGGGTCAAATTGAACACGTAGTTTTCAAATTATAGGCTTATCAAAGAATATGGTTACTGATCCGAAAGCAAAAGTATTTTTTTAGGGGTAGTGGATAGAATTTGATAAAAATCATACCTAATTGATTATCTGTTTATCAATCTCTAAATTCCCTCCAAATTTCAGCTAAATCTTACATGCGGTTTTAGAGATATTGACGTATCAAGGAAAACACGTTTGCGCACATATAAGAGATATTAGTGGACAGAATTCAATAAAATTGGCATTACATTATTTTTTCACCATTACATTTTTACATTTTATCCAACTTTGAGTCAAATCGAACGAGCCCTTTATGTAATATTGGTATATTTAAAAAAGTACGTTTACACGTGTGTAAGTGGAAGTGCTGAATAGAATTTGATAAAATTGAAATGGGACCATCTAGGCACCAATCCGCACAATCCCTGAACATTTCATGAAAATCGGATGAACGGTAGTAGGTGATATGCCCGTCACATCGATTTGACTACAGGCAGACAGGCAGACACCGAACCAATTTGATCCTTGATGTCTGAAACGTAAAACGCGAGTGGAAATTTTCGGTTTTGAGCACAAATTTCTTATTAACTTCTCGCACGAACCCAATGCTTCCCTACCTTCGGTAGTGAGGAAGCAATAAATAAATGATTAAAAGATTGCAAACATAAAATAAAATCAATGGATTTCCAGTATTTCGAGTATGAATTTCCAGTATTCGAAATAAATATTCAGTTAAGTTTAGTTTTATAGCATAAAAAAATATAAATATATAAATATACAAGGGAAATATAAATATTCCGTTGTTTTAAATACATTAATAAAGTTTGGCAAATAACCAAATAAAAGTCTAAATCATTTGTACAAAAATAAAAAGATTTACTGTATAATTTATTGAAATTGTATTTGGTATGGTAATTATCAAAAACTAGGAATTCGACCCGGCTTCGTATATTGAATTATTTGGATAACGATTTGATACCAATATCCTTGGGTTCAGTTTTTATTTTTTCTCTACAGTTTGCTTGGAATTTGACCCGGCTTCGTATTTTGATAATGAATTATTGGAATAACATTTGGTACGAATTTTTGAAATTAAATTTGGATTCCCCCCCCCCCTTCATAATACAAAATCCATCTCAAAAAAATATTCTCAAATTTTAACTATACACCCTTCAAGGACGGGTACATAATCTAGTAAATAATAAAGCAAAATAATTTAGTAACTCTTTTAATTACAAAAATAATAAATTTAATTTTGATAAAAATAATAAACAGAAAGTGTCTTATTGAATGAATACAATGAAAATAATACATAAAATAATAAACACAGAAATATAATAAACACAGTAAGATAATAAACACTACAATATTAGCATAAAATTACACACGAGTACAGTTTTTAACACAAAAGTCATTCCAGTCTCTATAACCTTCTTAGTTGTTTTATCATCACATCAGGTGATAATTATATTATTATGTCGATTGTAATACTATTTATTTATTTTAACAAATGCACCTAACCATACTGGAGGATCATTAGCATACAACATTGCTTAATATTATTATTTCTGCTATTAACTTGAAACCAAAGGGAGGGCCACTTTTAGGCAGTAAGCTTATGCCAGTACGGTTATGCCGCTACATCTACATACATTTCTTTAAAATTACAAATTGAACTTTCTTTTTTTGTTAGTAAAAACTTAGTACTTATTTATTAAAATAATTTAATTTATTTTTCCTCATTTTTCTAAGAAGTGAATTTGTATACTGTTTTACCAATATCAATGGATTTCGTATATAATTTTAAGTGTTTTGTTCACAGTTTTAAGTTTTTTTGTACATAATTGAGAAGGAGTTGGTCGGGAGGTACGGCCAAATGAATAATATATATGAATATAGTAATTTATTGTTTATGTCGACATTTCGACCCACTTTGTAGGTCTTCATCAGGGCGTGGGATTGGGGCAATGCAGGAAGCAGTTGGTTGACTCAAATTATTCTATTTTTTGTAAGTTTTTAAGTATAAGTTTCTATTTTTTGTACATAGTTTTGTTTGTTTTGTATATAACTAGTTTACTTAATGTTTTCTGTATTTTATTTATTCTATTTAATGTATCAAGTCTTTTAGCTAGAAGTAATATTTTCTTTTTTGTACGATTTTGTTATTATTAAGGGACTTCGTCCAAGAATAAAGTTATTTTTCTATTTCTATTTTCTAATTCAACAGTGGAGTAGGATTACTTGAGTTGTAGAAAAAAAATATTATGGTCAGTAGCAAAGGTGTATTTACGATTTCAAGTTTAATAAATGAACCATGCTAAGTCCCAATTTGGAAGGAGGATGAATGAATAGAGAAGGTGGACTTGCAAGTAAGAGCAAAAAGTCAAGGAGATCAGGGATGAAATCAGAACCACTCCTAACAACTGACAAGATCTTATAGCATTTAGCCTCTATTTCATTTTTTTATATGAAGTATATTCTTTAGATAGGCAATAGAACGGTTGTATTTCAACTATGGACGATCATGTAACCTTGATAGAAACAGGAAAAATAGACCATTATGGAAATTACTTGAAGAATATTGATAATATCAAAGAAGTGCCCTTTTAGTTATAGTTTAAAAAAAATTAATAAATAAAATTACACCCTGTTTGTCTAAGTAAAATGGATTGTTAGAAATTTAAAATGTAGATTTACTAGTCTGTACTGACTGAAAGGTCGCCGTATTGGGATGGGGTGCATTTTATATCCCTTTTTGGGTGCTCTAGAACACCAGTTTGTGGATTTTGGCATCTTCAGCGGCTTCGTTTGTGTCAAAGAGCTGAAACTCGGTAAGTACAACGGTTTTATAGGTAGAATAATACCATTATAGTTTAGATAATGTCCAAGCGGTTTATCGTAGTTTTAAAAAGTATATCGCTCATCCTCATTTTGTCCAATTAGTATTGGAGTTGAAGTTTAGTTTGTAACTAAAGAAATGTGGCTGTTGGCGCTCTTTCTTCACGCATCCTTCATTTGTACGCAGTTTTTCCTCACTTCATAGTTTCGCGCAACTTTACATCCACTCAAAAGTAAGTTACAGGATTGAAAATTTGTATATATTATTAATGATTGTAGTATGAATTAAGTTTCCTTAATATAGTAATATATTATATTGATCAATTATTTAGAAAAAATAAAGATGCCTTATATTATATATAATATAAACAAAAATATTAATTTTGTATCAGATATTTTTTATTGACAGACAGTATAAATTACAGTGGTTAGTATAAATAATTTAAAACAAATAATAAAACAATCACGTCTAAGATTATAATAAAATAAATAAAAAATGATTGAAGGAAGTTAGTCGACTATTTTACACATCATGAGTGATAACTATTCAGGACGCAGTCATTATAAAGATTTTATTGGTGCCGACGTTTCAACCCAGACAAGTGGGTCATCATCACGGCGTGTTTCGAGGGATGGACTCGATTAGGGTTCCAGCATATTTAATGAGGCATCAAAGAGGTTGAATTGGGTCCCGGGTGTTCTCCCACCCCCTTCTTCCCGTCCAAAGGCAAGAGTTGGTAGGTAGGGAAGTAGCAGGTAGTTTGATTCTCTAGAGACAACCTTTTCACCCAAATAGTTTCCTGTATTAAATTCAATGCGATTTGTACTCTATATAATTTATGCTGCTTAATCAAATGGTGAATTACGTTTAGTGGTGCGAGTGACGTGAAAAAATCTTGTTTTTTTTTTTCTTCTGATCCTCCATAATTTTATTTTTAATTAATATATGTATATTATAGTATAGATACTCACAGAAACACACACACAGATATATGAATTATTTTTCTTACCTGCATAAGAAAATGTATTAGTTAGTTTTTGATAGAGTATTAAAAACATTATATCTTTTTATATACGTATATTATATATAAAACAAGAAATCCGAATAAGATTTTTATTTTAAAGATTACGTTTTTTTAAATATCGTTCATTAATTAATTTTATTTATTATTATTATTTTTAAGTTTATTTATTTTATTATTACTATTTTTAATTCAGAGGTCGGCAATAAAAACTACCACAAATGCAAACAAATGTTGTATTTGCTACATTTTAATTATAGTTGACATTTCGAAAACTTTCTCCCATCATCAGAACTAGAACCATCCTCGCCATTCATTTATGTCAATTTCTAATATAAAAGTATTATTTTAAAATGAATATTGTTACAAGTTTATTATTTAAAAGTTGATAGTGATTTTTTTGATACAATATTTACTCATGTGTGCTCCTTTTTCTTATATTTTTGATAAAATATATAAAATAAGACAAAGGAGCACACATAGGTAAATATTATAGCCACAGATCATTAACAACTTTTAAATAACAAACTTGCAACAGCAATCCCTTTATAATAATGCTTTTATTTTAGAAATCGATATAAATGAATGGCGAGGATAGTTTCGAGGGTGGGAAAAATCTTCCATAACTTAAACTATGATTACGATGTAGCAACATTTTTTTGCATTTATGAAAGTTTTTAATGACAACCTCTGAATTAATTCAACATCTTCCCAACAAAAGAAGAAAATAAGTTATTTAATTAATTTTATTTATTTATTTTATTCCATTTTATTTTATTTGTTTACCCTTCCATATAAATAGTTTTATTTAATTGTTCGATCGCTGATGACCTAGATATTTTGCGCCCAAAAATCAAAACAACTAACCAACAAATGGAATAAGATTTTCGGGAATTTCTTTTTTTTTTAATAGCTTGATATAATTTTTGTCCTCATAAGTCTTTATGTGAGTTAGATTTTTCCGATTGTTAAATTTATGAAAATGTATCAAATAGAGTTTGTCATTGGTAAAACCATTTAAAGGGGATTTTTGAAAAGCTAAATGAAGTTCTGAAAAATCATAAATTATTCCCAATTTTTTTTATCTTCCAACTATACTACAGATACCCAAATTTTAGAAAAAATCCCTCGTTAAATAATCTTTAAATCAACATATATTAAGCAGAGGTTTATTAGGAAAAACTTAAAATTACCCGAAAATTGTGTATAAAAATGAAGGGATTTTATATCTTGTACAATAAAAGTACCCACCCATGTTTTCAGCACAACTACAATAAAGTGTTGAACATCTTTAATTTATTTTATTTTTTATAACCTGAGATGTATAATAATAAATAAAAACACTATCTAGATCTAATCTAAAATGTTTAAAATAATGATTTTTCGAATACATATTATTTAAAGTGGTAATAAAAAGTCTTTTTTTTTTACGAAGATTTCTATTGTAGTAATTAATTCGTATTTATAACTGACGAAATAAATGTTCCGATGTCTAAAATTTACGTTAAAAAAACAATAGACCTGGGCACTCTTGAAATAAATCATATGATTATTTCATGAATGAATTATTTCTGAAATAATATTTCAAATTGCCAATGAGATAATCTCGATGAAATAACTACAAAATTTATTTCTGAAATAATTATTACAATATTTTAACATTCAATCAAATAAAGTAATTTCAGAAACAATTATTCCAGATTTTCTTATTTTATAAATAAGTTATTACAAAAAACATGGAATAATTATTTTCGAAATAACTCTGTACTGAAATAAAATAAAAAATCCACCAATAGTAACAAGTATATAATATTTAAATACATATTATTGCCCCACCCCATCAACCTCTAATCCGCCGGTGAAAATGAATATAGGGTGTATATTTCGCCCAATACCTACAGGTATCCATCTCAAATGGGCTGAGTGTATCCGATCACCTTAGTATTATATTTACTCAATATATTTTCTTTTGTTTGAGACACTTTATCCTTTGTAGATCTGAGTGTGCCCGACAGCTATTTCATGCCCCTTTTCGTTTTTTACAATTAGACGGACTTGAGGCATTATATTTACTCCTCTCTAAGACACTTTAATCTTTGTAGAGGCTGAGTGTTCCCGAGAGAAATTTCATTTTTTCTTATGCCCCTTTTCGTTTTTTACAATTAGACGGACTTATGAATTATATTTACTGCTGTTTGAGACACAATAATCTTTTTTGAGGCTGAGTGTGCCCGATTACTGATTCGTTTTTTCTTATGCCATCTTTAGATTTTTTTTTGTAGTTAGACGGATTTCAGCCTTGAGATGAGTAGGGGGGGGGAATATCGGGCACACTCAGCCCCTACAAAGATTAAAATGTCTCAAACAGCAGTGAATATAATGTGATGCATTATATAAGATTGAGAAGGGATTGAGGATCCCGTCTAATTGTAGAAAAAATAAGAAAAAATGAAATTGCAGATGGGCACACTCAGGCTCTGTCGAGACTAAAATCAATTCGTCTAATAAAAGGGAACATAAGAGAAAACGAAATTTCCGTTGGGCACACTCAGCCTCTATAGTGGCGAAAGTGTCTCAAACAGCAGTGAATAATGCCTCAAGTTTCTGTAATCGGAGGAAATAAAAAGGAAACATAAGAAAAAATGAAATCTCTGTCGGACACACTCAGCCTCTATAGACACTAAAGTGTCTCAAACATCAGCAAATATAATGCCATAAGTCCTAATTGCATAAAACAAAACAGGGGCATACACGAAAACTAAATGTAGAGTGAACAATAGAATTTTTATTATGATTATTTCAATCCCTTTTGCATACATCTATCAGAATGATTATTTCAAAATATTATTTCTGAAATAATCAGTTCAGAAATAATTATGTCATTAATCCTGCAATAACTATTTCGGAAATAATGCTCAAGTTATTTCATGAAATAAATTATTTCTGAAATAACTGAAGAACGTTATTTAGCGTTTTATTTCGGAACTTTATTTCAAATAAATTCTGATCAGGTCTAAAAAACAAAACTGCTGGTTACTTCAATTGTTTTTATTAAAAATATGAAGTAGACCATGAAATTTTACTCGAAAATATTTACCCTAGATACCAGACAAAAAATGTTTTTTTGTATATGGGCACAATTTGGACCAATCGACGTAACAATCTAAAATCACTTTGTAGTTAAAATAGTTTTTATCATAAAACAATTTTGACCCTTCGAAATTTTGTCCACAACCACAAAAATTGTGATAACTTCAGAACGGTTCCTGACTTATAACTTCATCCACACAAAATTTATTAGGAATTTAGGGCTGTGTATGCTACATGAACCGGTAAAAAACCGACCTCAATAAAAATTAGCTTAAAATTTTCAAGTTCAAAAAAGTTCCATAACCTTGAAAACCTGTATCTCAAACATGATTAAACTTTCCGAACTTTTTTTGTTCTTAAATTGTAGCATATTTAATCTAGTTTAATAATGTAACAGATATTGTTTGTCTAATACGTGCTCCTCGTGGTCAAAATGGAGAATACCCGAAAAAAGTGGGAAAATAAAGCAGTTTTGGGGATATTCAAAACTGATGAGGGCGGTGACGAGGTCGAAAACTTGGATTATGCATCTCAGTTACATCCCATACATGAAAAAAAAGAAACCTACCTCCATTCGATGCAACTTAGATCTCCCTTTTCTTGACAAGGTTACTGGTCTAAGAGGGTAGATGGGGTGATATCTCACACCGCGGTCTAGGGCCCATGCGACGGCTCTGATTAAAAATAAGTTCGGAATGTGTTCATTTTATTAGCAAATATTCAGATACCAATTGATATTATTCACGATCGATGATCCTACTGTTATATCAAAAGCAGCGGTGTTAGGTCCAGCAACCTAACCTCGACCTGTCGTCGTCCTTCGCTAGAGCGCCGCCTGCGTTCAACTTATGTTACAGGTTTCTCTTAGTCGGAACATAAGATTATATCATTAATAATATTATCTCTGGTCTAATATCTAACCTTGTTTCTCTTTAAAATAAATTTATTTTAGTTGAAAATTCTACATTTACCAATTCTTATTAAATCATTCATAGCCAGTCAGAAATATGTTTGACTTTGGAAAATGTCCACGGTCCTGTAGAACATTGAGATAAAAAACATAAGTTACGATTTGAGAGTGTGATAAACTAACAAGGAGATAAGCGATTATTATAGTGATACACTAAAACTTTTAACGTAATTGTTGCATTAAAAAATTGTCTAATAGAGACAATAATTGAAGGAAGGAAAATTATTTAATATTTTTTAGGAGGGAGATGGTCCGGGCTGGCGGTTACAAAAAACACTAAAATGTAGTGAAAAAGCTATGTTATTTCAAGACAACGTTTCGATCCGACTTTGTACTACTTCTGGGGCGTGTATGCAGGGAGAAGGGGTGGCCGATTGAGCTAGTGAGTGTGCAAAGCAGTGTTGCTGTGCGCTCTGTGACAAATCCTCGTTCTTCAAACCTCGTACGCTTACTCATTGAAAATTCGTACTATTGTAGGCTCAATGTTACTGTTTTTTTTTTTTAATTAAATTAGATCAGAGCTTTCCTTATTACCTCTATTTAAATATTTAAAGCCTTTTTTACATTGTTTTTGTTTATATTAATATGTCAAGAAGTAAAAGGAGTTTAATTTAAAGCATCAAATTAAATATTTAAAAAAGTGCATACATTTTTTGAAACTATTGGAAAACTTTCTATAAAAATTAAAGGCTGCAGTATTCCTAACATTATTATAAATAATTGGAAAACACATTATTATGACCATCTATTATGACATATAATTGAAATTAATAAATATTAATTTTTTATTAATGCATTTTTATCTTTATTTTGCTTACTTAGAACTATTTAAATGAATTATGTAAAATTGTAGTTTTAGGAAGGAAATAATGGATACACTTTCTTATATTTTGTTTTATACTCGATAAAAATCTAAAATATTTTTTTTAAATGTATTTATGTATGTATGGTATTTTTTTTTTAAATTTCGTATTCAAGAAAAAAAAAACCATTTACATACAATTATGGTTTTATGAAGGAAATAATAATCATACTGTAAATAAAGAAGATATAATTGCAATTTATTTGTCTATAAAGCAACAGAAGTTCAGTATTTCATATTAATATAGATAATAAAGCAGTAAAAAAATTGTAAAACCAAACTAAACTTCATTCATAAACATATAGCATTGCATTCATCAGCGAAAATTATGGACGAGGTACGAGGCTGGTCGATCTTCGTACCTCGTACATTACGTCATAATCTCGTACAAATAAGAGGATCCTCGTACAATCGGCACAGCACCGCGTGTTGTCCGGCAATCTGATGACCAAAGTTACAGATGGAAAATAATGAAGTTATTAAAATAATTGAGTTCAAATCCCGGTGCTCGGTGGGACTTTAAACTCGGAATAATTTTCCGTCCTATCCGCCGGCCAGAGAAAAGCCAAAATTATCATTCAATTATCAGCTTATAGCTGTATACACGCCCCTGCAGAAGACCTGAAAAATTGTAGCTTAGCTATCAGAATGTCTATGTTACCTATATTATTTACTTTGCTCGAACTGTGAGCCTCCAAGGACAGTAGACAGCTGAATATCAAGGAAGTCCTGGCAACAACATAAATCATGCCAGCCGACTTCTTCTTATTTATTAAAACTGACAATATCAACAAATAACCTCCAGAATGATGATTGATCGCAAGTAAGTGACAGACGTTTTATATTGGACAAAGATGGGAAAGATTGTAGTCACTAGATCTGTCCAATGTTTTTAGTATATTCTTTCTGAAAAAAAAATTAAACAAATAACAGTAAATACTTAATGTACGAATTTCAGAAATCCAGAAAACAAAAGCTGATTTATTAGTTTTCTTCTCTTAATGAGGTTTCAGACATTATAAACCTTCTAATTTTCACCAAATTGATTTGTACATCATATAAATACACAATCTTAGAAAAGTTACAGTAAAACAAAATAGCGGCCGGGCTTGACCTCTTAGAGAGAAGTGTGGATGTGACAGTCACAGGGTAGAAAAGGGGACCTCATGACGTCATAGAAGGCGAAACCCTCGTAAGTACCTGCAAAGAAGACGGAGTTCGGGCACACTCAGCCTCTTAGAGTGAGAGTTGGGGGGTAAATGTGAGGGTCACACGATGGAAAAGGGATGGCACTAGTGGCCAAAAATTGCTATTGTGAATTTTATGTAGAAGTGATGTTAAACATCAATTTTTAAAATTGTCTAACGGTTCGATTGCTACCGATGTGCCATATTAATTAATATTTCTACTAATCGAAAATTTGTCCCCTAAAAGTAAAAATATATTTGAAAGTTTCTAGATCTATATTATGAGAACTATGTAAGGCCTAATCTACAGTTGCTAGATTTTTATAGTGATAATTAAGAACAACCACGTTTGATTGAATATTTTCTCTTCTTTGACATCTTTGAATAATAATTTAAAGAAAGAAAAAGAATGAGAAGGCTTGGCCCACCATCACCTTGGATTTCGTGTTCTTTTTTGGTTTACCCTTGAAGGATACCTTACCTCTATGGCGAGTCAGCTGATTCATTGCATATTGCATTTTTATCCAGAAGAACAAAAAGGTTCTACTTAACGCAAGATTAACAAAGAGGAGGTGAATTATTAATAGGTGGTGATAAAAAAAAATTACTTATGTATTGAGGGCCACTTTTATCTAAATTGAACACTGTTAATCAAAATGCCGAGGGTATATATATGTGTTTTTGAGTTTGTATTATTTAATTTTTTTAACTTAAGTTTTGCATAACTTTCTTAAACTTTTTAATGCTGTTTTCGGAATATTTTTTTTATATTTTAATAATAATTTTATAGTTTCCTTTTTGTTTCTTATTACTGCTATTTAAATGTTTAACTATCTGTAAAATTGTAATGTTGTATATTGTGGAATTACGCAGGATAGACTGGAAAAGAGAGTAAAAAATGTATGAAATCTATGGTATGTAGTGCCAGTTTCGGTGACCTTATTTTATTGAAAAATTGCTGTACACAAAAATGAACAACATAAGGAAAATATCCCAAACATATAACAATCTTATATACCCACGTAATTTTAGTTTCCGAGCTAGACAGTTCGCATACATAGTATTACATACACACTCAGACAGACATGCGCACAGGGGTGCTCGTCCCCCCCCCCCTAGGTCGATAGCGTAGGGACCTATACCTTTCCCTTTTCTCAAAATATTTTATTTGTCACATTTCTTAAAAACAAAGCAAGCGATGGTAGCATTAGAAAAACCTTGATCATATAAATTGCACTTGCTGCATTCTATTCCATCTTATACCCTTGTCCCGTAATCCGAAAATTCATAATCCCGTCGAAATTCGTCTCCCTCAAAAATGAAAAACACCGTCAAAATATGTTCCCTCAAATATTTTAATGGTGCAAATTTCGTCATCAAACCCCCTTCTGCCCTCCCCTCCTGCATGCACAGGCCTGCTTAATTGGACTTCATGACTTGAATCATGTATTTATGTTGAATAGGTGGATTCGAAATTTTTCCCAATTTCAATACTTTCTTTATATTTCATATATAAGAAAGTGAACTTCGAGTCTAGTGGTACAGCACAATGGGTTAAACTCTGATATAGCGTCGGATATAGTGTTGCCCAAATGCCAGACCGAGACGAGTCTTGGTCTTGCAAACTCAGTCTTGGCCTTGCGCAAGACTCTAGCAATGGTCTTGCAGTTACATATTAGCTTATTACTATAGATATATTACTATAATTTTTTAGATAGGAGAAACCTAACTAAGCCCGAATGAAAAATTAGAGGAGTTTAATTCAAAAGTATATTGGTTTTACCAATCATTAACATAAAATAACTAAGATTGTCAAGTATTAGTAACTATTTTGCCTCAATTTTTATTAAAATAATCGATTTTTTTAACCAGTCCTGGTCTTGGTCTTGCAACAGTTAGGCGCCCTTGGTCTTGGCCTTGCGAAATGCAAGACCAAGACTGATTTTGGGCAATACTAGTCGGATACATAACTATTATTATAATATACTATACATAACAACACTGGCGGATCTACGAGGCTGAAGATTCTCTTCTCTCCCTCTCCTCCCCCCAAAAGGTAAAATGTAACCATGTTTTATGGCAAAAATATAGAAAAATTATTTCTTAAAATATTGTGGGTGTTGTAGCCGAGCAGGCTAACGTGTGTGCACAGCACCGCCGCCGTTGTCCGGCAACCTGATATATGATACAATGATAAAATATAGCCACGATTTCGCGTCCCGGTGCCGAGGGCGTCTTTTTAATCCCCGCCACCCTCCCTGGCTCGGGAAAAACCCGTATAGCCTTGTTATACAATAGCCTTAAAGGGGAGAAAGGCAAGGAGGGGGAGGATCAAAAAAAAAAAAATCTCTCAAAGTATTATTGTTAGTGTAACTTAAATAAAACTTTAAGGACTAATAATCCCAATTAGTTTGTATTTTTCTTTTGTCCAGTTAACAAGGAGTGGGCTGATAAGAAAACCGAATAGCTTTGATCGGCTTACACAAAATTGGAAAATGTAGGTCAGAGATTTTCAACACTTTGAACCCTTTGGGTATCAGCCGTATGTTCGTGTACCGCTCTATAAATAGATATATAATGAAACCCTATCTGTATGTGACAGACCGTGACCCGTGACATTCCCGCACTGTGAGAACGGCAAATGCAGTGAAAGAAGTGGCTGATCGAATCAGAAGAAATCCCATTCGAAAACAACAAATCATGTCTCGGGAAAAGGGAATCTCTGTCAAATCAATGTCTTGCATAATAAAAGGTGAACTTAGGACGGGTACATTTCGAAGAATGATAGGACAAAGGCTAAACACTTCCTTAAAAAAAATATAGAGTAGATAGATGCAAAGTGCTCCTTGGCCGTTACACCAATGGTCTTCATCGAACAAAGCGTTTGCGTTCACCTTCAGAGTAAATTTTTTTCGTGTTTTGAGATCTTTAGTTCATTTTTGCAGTTCGATCAATTAACCTTAAAATACCCTGTATATTTATAACATTTTAAAACAATTATGTATGTTTTATATGTTCATTAATTACTTATAAATTACTATATTCCAAAACAATAGTAAATAGAGAGCTTAAATAAAAAACAACACAATTAGAAAAACTAAATATAGAGAGGGAATGCTTTGTCAGAATGACGAATGGATCGAACCGATTTAGTTTTCTTTTGGCAAAAGCAAGTTGAGGAGGCAGTTCATGGCCGCCTGAAACCTCGTCAATAGTTTCATCTCATCGTAATCTACAACTATTTTATTTACAAAAACTCTTGGAATTGGGACAGTTTACGATGAGATGAAACCATTTACGAAGTTTCAGGAGGATGTTAATAATTCGATAAAAAAGGGTCCGTACCGCGGACTATCTTGGTAAAATGCTCTTTATTAAACATAAAAAATAAAACGTCTTATATTGTTTTTCTTCTGTGAGAAAGCTTCCATCAGTTACCAGATGATGACAAAATATCTGGTGATAAGATCGTGGTTGTAAACGATTATCAGAGCCTTATCCGTTTTAACATTCTTGTTAGTTTATCGGATGACCGATCTAGGATCACAAAACGCACTGTCCATAATTTTCGACTGAAAATCATGTATTTGTCACAAATAAATATAGATAAGACTTTTATGGTTTAAATTTATTTAATATAATATTAATTTATGGTAAACATACATAAAAAAATCCAGAATTTTTTTCATATATATGATGACCATAATTTTCGATTGGAAACCATTTATTCGTCATAAGTATATTAAAAAAAGACTTTTAAGGTTAAAATTACTTAGTAAAAACTTAATCTATGGTAAAAATACATACTTTAAACTTTGAACTTTAAAAAAAAAAAAAACTATTTTTTAAAATTTCTTTATGACATTTACAACTGTATTACATAAATACATCAAGTAAATTTGGACATAATTGATATAATGACATGAATACACTTGCTGAGTAACTACCCAATGGTAGCACTGTAATGATATCACTATATTAGGAGATCACGGGGCCATCTTATTTTCAGACGCCTCGGAGGGTTATCAGGAATTGAAGAGGAAGCAAGGTTAGAAACGAGATGGTTGGGATGATTCTGAAGTTTATTATGGAAGGATAGGTATCTGGATTGGGCCAGATCTGAAACATAAGGAACATTAAGATCTTTATGGATAATTTTATTAGTGACAAAGTAAGGAGCATTGAGGATTTTACGAAGGATTTTGGATTGTAAGGATTGGATACAAGAGGAATTCGATGGTTTAGTGGAGCCCCATAGCTCAACTACGTAAGTCCAAATAGGTCTTATTATAGTCAAGTATATGAGTCTTTTGTAATTAATGGGAAGTTTAGAGCGTTTGTCTAGTAAGTGCTGAAGTAATCGGAAACGTCGAGCGGTTTCTTGTCGTTTCAGTCTAGTATGAGGATTCCAAGTTAGTCGTTTGTCCAGGTGGAGTCCTAGGTATCGGATTTGGTCAACAGGGATAAGTGGAGTATTGTTAAAGCAAACTGTAGGACAGGAAGTCGTTGCTTTATTACGAAGGGTAAATGTAATTTGGTGGGATTTATTGGAGTTTATTTTAATTCTCCAGTTTTGACACCATTCTTCTAGATTTATGATGTGTGATTGAAGCATTTCGGATGCAATTGCTGGGTCATTGTTTACTGATAGGATACATGTGTCATCGGCATATGTGGTGATGACAGTGTTGGGATAGGTAGGGATGTCAGCTGTATAAACTGTATAGAGGATAGGGCCTAGGATACTACCTTGAGGAACACCAGCGGACTGGGAAAAAAGGGATGAATAGGCGTTATTGTGATTTCCTTTAAAGTATCTATCAGTAAGGTAGGAACGGATAATGAGGGAGTATGTAGGTGGTAGGAGTTTTCGGAGTTTGTACAGCAGTCCCGGGTGCCAAACTCTATCAAACGCCTGTTCAACGTCGAGAAAGACTCCCGTACAGTACATTCCGCGTTCCAATGCAGAGGAGACTACGTCTACCACAAGATGACATTGCTGTATAGTGGAATGGGAAGTTCGGAAACCAAATTGGTGATCTGGGATTATGTAATACAATTGAAATGAGTTGAATTAAGGATATCGGGATGTGGGTTAAAAGTTTGGAAGAGATGTTGACCAAATAGTTGGGCTTTTTCTTCGTCGGATTTGGACCAGGTTTGGGAATCAGTAAGTAGTGGGTGATTAAAGTCTTGAAACTTAAGAAGTTTTTTGGTGGTCATCCATAATGATTTGTCAGTGGTTGTAAGTTTTTCAGTAAAATTTAGTAAATTTTGTATTTTCTAATTTCTGATTTCAGTTTGTTAGTCAGTTGAGTGTAATGCGATTTATCTATTGGGTATATAGTCCTATGCCACTTCGATCTTGCTCTGCGTTTTTCCTGTAATAAGATACGAATATGCTGTGGCAAGTTAGTATTTTTTGGAAGTTAATCTTATTGATAAAGGTGTTATTATTTATACTGTCTGTTATTGATGATGTCAGTTTTTCTATGGCACCATTGATGTGTTCTTTTGTCTTTAGCGGGATTTTGAGGTCTAGTTTGTTTTCCAAATCATCACGAAATTTGTCCCAGTTTACTCGCCCAGTGATCAGTTTAGGAAGTGATGGTTTAGGAGCAAAGTCAGAATGTAGTGAAAGTTGAACTGGACTATGGTCTGAAGAAAGGTCATCCAGGGATTTGATTATAGTTTGGGAGGAGGAAATCTGGGAGGTGATAAATATGTCCAGGATATCGGGACGTTTTTTGAGGGATGTTGGAAAATAAGTAGGATTCATGGGCGAGAGGATGGAATAATTGTTGGAAGAAGAAACTTGTGAAAGGGTATTACCACGGGAGTTGGATGATCGACAACCCCATCGTTGGTGTTTAGCATTGTAGTCTCCTCCAGCAATAAAGCGCGATCCAAGGGATTGTAATAAGGATTCAAGTAGGCTGTACGAGAGGGAATTGCCAGGAGGACAGTATACAGCTGAAAGTGTTAGATGGAAAGGACGAGTTGAGAGGATTACAGAAGTTGACTGAATGGCATCTGTTGGAATTGAAGGAATAAGCAAATGGGGTAAAGATTTGTGGATAAGGATGCAAGAACCGGCGTGGGCAGTGTTGTCTGGGTGGCCAGATCTATAGGTGATGTAGTCACGTATGTAGAAATGTGTCCGTTGAGTGAAGTGAGTTTCTGTTAGGAGGGCAATGTCAATATAATTGTCATGAAGAAATATGTCTAGTTCGTCACGGTGGTTTTGCAGTCCATTAGCGTTCCATAAGAGAATGGCTAGGGACTTTGTGTTCATCGAGGGAAGCTAAGCGGGATTTCGGAAAGGAGTCTGGTTAGAAGGGTTATGAGCGGTTTGATAGTCTGTTGAAGATCTATCAGGAATGACGATAAGATAGTGTTGATGTCGGATGGTGTTTGGCTGGGAAGTGGGTTTGGATCAGGAGGTTGTGATGGGTAGGTTATGGGACAAGGAATGTTGGGTGGGGGATGGGCCCGTCGTGGGGTAAGAAGAGGAGGATCTAAATTCTGTTGGACTTGTGGAGGGGGTTCATCCTGGGATTAGGAACGAATGAAGCTGGATGTGGATGCTCTGGCGGGAGTTTGACTCTTAAGGGTAAATGATGAGGAGGGATTTGCTGGCGAGGAGGTTGAGGCTGAGGATTAAGGATTTTGGGCTTGGATTGGAAGGCCTGAGGCGCCTGACGTTGAGGTTGCTTCTTACTGATGGAAGACTGGGAGTGAGAATTTCTGAGATTTTGGTGAGGTGAGTCCTTAGCTGTAGAGATGGATGGTTGTTGTTAGATTACGAGGGAAGGTGAAGTTTTCTGAGCAGATCCAAGATTTTTCACCGCTGAGTTTCGTGATCTTTGTTTGTAAAGATTTTTATACACTTCACATCCTCTGTAGCTCGCAGGATGGGCTTCGCCACAGGAGGATCGCAGGCTCATCTCTTGGCTTCAGGAAAGTGTCTGAAGCGGGTAGGCCGGCACATTTAACGCATCTGACTTCGTGATAACAATAGGCCTTTGTATGGCCCAAGTTTTGACACTTAGTGCATTGTACAATTAGAGGCTTCTGTTTCGGTTCCTCAAAACGGACAATTGAGTAAACCAATCGTTGAACCTGGAATATTTCAACATTGGTTTTTGCTGGTTCCAAGTCTATAAAAAATAATGGTGGCGGATATCTTTCTCTAGGATGTAGTACAGATGCTATATGCCTGACATTATGACCGATTTCTTCGAGGCCCGATTTGATAGCAGATATGGGTGTGGTTGAATGTAGTCCTCTCAGGACCACTCGATACGCCTTTTCTTGTTTTAATTGGTAACAGTGGAAGTCGTAGTTATTGGTTGTTAAAAACTTCATCAGTTTTTTATAATTGTGTCTAGAATTAGTATTGATTTTGATGTCGTTCACTCTCGAGCAACATCGAAAATTTGGCTGTCCGATCAAATCTGCAATTTGTTGACCAAACGACATAAAGTTCTTAATTTTTGAAACAAATATTGGCGGTGGCTCAGGATCCGAAAAATCTTGAAGCTGCGCAGTCTTGTGAGATAAATTGTTTTCTTGAATTGAGTTTTTGCTTTCTGATGTTTTTGGTTCGGTTGGCTCTGATTGAGTGGCATTAGATTTGCTCCTAGTTCTCGGTGAAGATTTATCTTGTTCTGGTTGCTTATTTGATTTATTATTTTTTTTTTATTAGGTGAGTTTTATCCCGATCCGGGAACTGAGTTTCGGAGACGCTTTTGGAGTGTACGCCTTTTCAAATATTGCGAGTCGGTCTCGCTGATTTCCGAAAAGGGTGTCTCATCTTCCGTGTCTTCACATGATGTGTTCGTATCCAGATCCATCATAAGTGTTAGAGAAAATTTAAAAAAAAAAAAAAAAAAAAATGTATATATATATAAACCTAAATATTAAAATTAAAATTTATGAGATAACTTCTTAAAAACTAACCTATAAAAAAAAAAATTAAAATGAATTATATATAATAACCATAATTTTCGATTGGAAATCATGTATTCGTCACAGATAAATAAAAAATAAGACTTTTATGGTTTAATCTACTTAATAATAGAATAATGTATGGTAAAACATATATATATTTCCAGAAAACTTCCGGAGAAAAAAGAAATAAAAATAACATAAATAAAAGAATAATATTGCGTACAAATTAATTTAATTGATTTCCTCATCCTCAGCATCGACATCCGTAGGAAAGATATTCTTTGATTGAAGTCCCTCGTAATCGCTTCCTGCGATTAAAATTTCACGTTAATTTCCTTGGATTTTTTTCTTTCCTTGTCTATACCGCCTGAAAATATTCGAACTAAAAAATCCACAACCCCGTAAAAATGTGCTCCCTCAAAATTTTGCTGATGCAACTTGCAAACCCTTTCTGGGCACCGCTGCTATATTATATCCTTCACTTTCCATTCATTAGTTTTTCGAAGCAACGAAAATATATTATTAGGTCTCTCTGTTACCTCGGAACCTCGAGAAGAATGGTAGCTGTTATCAGAAATTATTTTCCGTTAATTTTTCCAAAGCTCATTTATTTTTAATAATATATTTTTTATTATAGGGCAACATTTTCTTTCAACCCTGTATACATTTTATTATATAATTCATAACGTCTTTCAGCCTTTCAGTTGACAGAATGACTAACTCCAATTTCAACCTTCTTTATTATTAATTTTAGTGATGTTTCTAGTTGAAAACGTCATCCATATAGACAGTGAATAAGTTGATTCCGGAGGAGATGATTGCAGTGCTGCAATATAAAACTGAATAAAGGTTTATATTTTGCTATTAGAAACATCACTAAAATTAATAATAAAGAATGTTGAAATTAAAGTCAGTCATTCTGTTAACCGAAAGGCTCATATATGCCTACAGAGGTTTGAAAGTATATCTGAATATTTAACCTATAAATGATTATGGATCGTAGAACTATTAGTAGTGTTGCCCGAAATCGGTTCTTGTTCTTGCAACAGATAGGCGGTGTTGGTCTTGGTCTTGCACTTTGCAATTTCGTCTTACACTTGGTCTTGCAACACCGCCTATCTGTTGCAAGAACAAAACCACGACTGGTAAAAAAATTGACTTTTTGAATAAATATTGAGGAAAATAGTTACTACTAATACTTGACAATTTGTAAAGAATTGGTGTAAACAATATACTTTTGCATTTAACTCTTCTAATTTTTCATTCAGATTCAGTTAGGTTTCTCATTTCTAAAAAAATACAGTAATATCTCTTTAGTAATAATAGGTAACTGCAAGACTGTTACAAGAGTCTTGCGCAAGACCAAGACCTAGACCAAGACTGAGTTTGTAAGACCTAGACTGGTCTCGGTCTCGCATTTGGACAACACTAACTATTAGTTATTAAGCTGTTATTTTCTGTTGTAAAGTTTACTAAAACAAAATGACTAGGTTTTCATTGCCATGGATAGGTCAAAAGTTGTTTCAGTAATTGTAAGTGGATAATGTTGGGATTTCACAAAGGAAAAAGTAATCAAATTATTCACTAATTTAATTTTCTAAAAGGTTACTTGATGATTTTTTGGAATAAACAGCCGATAGGTATCTAATTATTAATAATTATTTAAATAATAATAATAATATCAGATCTAGAGTCAATACTTTACAGTAAATATATTTGAGGTTATAAACATATCCATGAAATATTTTTATATTTCACTTCATCTTTCACACAAGTACAATGACATTTTATTTTAAACAATGGTATTGGCTTGATTTGGTAGATTTTAAATACTTTTTTTTTAATCTTAGAAAAACATTTAAAAGCTTACATATAATAAGAAAATTTCATTTTATTTCCTTAGAAACATGTGATTTACGTTAAATAATGTTAGTTTTGTGACATTATTATTTATAATGTTTTCACCACCCTCCTTTACCTTCTATAACTTCCTATATTAGATTTTGTTTTTTCTAAAATTCTTCGCTTTCCAACGATATATTATACGTATACCTTCAGACTGGTACTTCCGGTCCGGTACTTATTTTCGACCTGGATAAGTATTTTCTATTTTTTCTCCTTTATTCAATTATCAAATTCTTTCAAAAGTTATATTTAGCATTTTTTTGTAACTCTGAATAACTTGAGATGATTAATTTCTTAAAATAAACAATATCAAAGGTACTTTAGAAGAAGACGTTTATGAATATTGGACATTTAAGCCCTGTAAAGTGACAATGGATATAAGACCTAATTGATATTAAAGACCACTTAATTATACGCTGTCACTCCGAGTTTAATCAAAATCGTTTGAGCCGTTTTTGAGAAAATAGTAAAAATGTGTTTCAGCGTTAATATAGAGTGGCACTTCCGGTTAGCCGATTTTATGGAAAATGTTGTCACATCTAAGGCATATACTTATCTTAACTGCGTAGTATCAGTTTGTTAGGACTTTTTTTTTTTTTTGAGCTAGACTGCTAACGTACACACACACAGACCATTTTCCGGGACTTGGTTATTTGGACTCATGGTAACCCAAAACGCGTATTTCCGTTGAAAATTCAGTTTTAAAAATGTTTGAAATACTTACCCTTACTATATATTACTTATGTTATTAATTTACTTATCTTTAGGTTATTTTGTTTTGTATTGTAAATAGTTGTTTGATTATTATTTTACTTTTGTTTATTTTATGTTTTCTGATTATTTAATAATTATTGTCCACGTGACAGATATTTCTAAGTAAATAAAATTAATTTAAAAAAATGATACTCTAAACGTTGGCTAAAAAGTCTGGTATCATCCTATGTCGCTGTCTCGAGTTATTTAAGTTTTGTGCCCTCAGTTCAAATATTAAGTCCCACAATATATTAAAAAAAAAAAACAGTTCTTTTTTCCTTTAGTATGCTTTTTTTGTATAAATATATCCTGATTATCTCCCCAACGGTTTAGATAAACCACATATAGGTGTCTATAGGAAAATAATCTTTTTTTATTAAGTCAACTCCAACATACTTATGACTTTGTCCCTTCTCTTTATTTTCCTGATAGACGGGGCATGTAGTGCAATAATGCAAACTATCAGGAAGCATCAAAAACAATGAATGCTTCAACAGTAGGCAAGGGACCTACCTCCCTGCCTTTATATCATGAGATTCATCATTAAATGTCTATATCGAATGAGATAGGTTCAATAAAATCAATAAAACTAACGAAAATCCCTGCAGAACGAGGTGGGATGCGGAAATACCATACCTGGTAGTAATTGTGATTTTTAATCAGATTTTGGGAAGGTTGATAACAGGTAAAATACAAAATAGTTCTATTATTAGTTAAGTTACATATATGTGTAATATACAGTAGGGAAAACTATTTCGATCTTGAAACTTTTTTTCTTAATATACAAAGGGTAACAAAAATGGTAAGAATATATAACCTAACAAAGTTATATTGTAAATTAATGATTCTATTGTATATTTCCAAAGGCTGGTCATTATAACAATGATTTTTCTATCCTTCTCCCATTAAAATTTCATTTTAAAATGAGTTGTACTTTTGGTCTTGGAACTCGTGGCAAAAATGGTGTCATATTTCATACTAAGGTTTGTCCTTATAAATCGACCATATCCACAGGCGTAATGAGAAAAATACACGTTTGCCAGCATATAGCCGTGGATTACAAAATGGCGGCCATGTGAAGATAGAAGATACCCTAGCGTGTTAGCGAATATATAGAGAGAGCTCATAGATATATAAAGCTACCAATACTTTTAATTTATAGTGTTTACAGTCTTAAAACATGAAATAATAGTCATTTACCTCATATTCGTAGATGTCAACTCGAAAAATTGAATTTACGATTCAAAAACTTTACTTTTTTCGATTTTTCGCTTATATCAGTGAAATTATGCGTTCTATCTATGATAATGTGATATCAAAAATTAAAGCTGACAAAATTTGCAATAGAAATGGTTGGATTAGTTTTTGTAAAAATTTGCATCGCATTTTTTATCATTATTTGATTCACTAGCTTTTTATCATTTCATTTAACGAACAATTTTTAGTATTAAATTTTCTTTAAGAACATATATTACTTTACTATCTTATCTTCAACCATTCAAAGGCTAGAGCAATTATAATTTAAGGGTTAAACTCAGAAATTTCACAGAAAAACTTAATTGAAGTAGATAAGTGGCAAAGGAAACAAAATCAGCCGTCTATCGCTCGATTTTCTCACTTTTTAAGCACAAATCTCTCTCCCTGGATCATTTTTGAAAATCCCTAAAACTACTACATGTTTGCACTTTTTCCCCATTTCGACGATGAAGCAGCACGTATCGAAAAAAAATATTCAATACATTTTTAAACTAGATTAAACATGTTACAATTTATTACTAAAACTGGTTCCGTAAGTTTAAATTATTTTTGTCTGCCAAGTTTTGGAAATTTTTCAAACTTGAAAGTTTTAAGCTATTTTTCATGTTTGATCATATGCAATCGTGTTTATATCTTCAATAATCTGCTTTATATGATTCAGTGAAATACATTTTTATTCATTTTAACATATTAAAGGAGGGGTGAGAGAAGAGGGGAGGTTTCAGTGGGAGAAGGGAGGTAAAATTTCACAAACAGAAGACTGAAATAGAAATAAAAAGTTTATTTAACTAATATTTACATCAAGCGCACACGAAAATTGTAAATTAAGTGAATGAAAATCTCGAAAATTGAAAATGATAAGCTAATTTTCATATTACCTGCCGTATAAGAGTAAAGTAAACATTTATTAAATTTATTATTTTGAAGGAGGAGGATTCATGGACATAGGAATGGCTATAAATAATAAGAGATAGAAACTCTATGTTGATTTATTTGGATCTATTATTATAAGCTAATTAATAAAATAAGTGAGCTAGAATGACCTGAGTCATTTATTGCGTTCGATCCTTTTCCTAATAAACCAGTGTGCATGCAAAAAAAAAGCTTTCCACACCTTTCAAAACCCTGCTCGACTAAGAAATTTATTTTCAGAGAGCAGTGTTAGATATGGAGACAAATCATAGTAAAAGATACAAATATATAAAAAGCGAAGAAGAAAAAATCGCTAGAAAAAAGAAATTCTGCGATCATTGTTGAGAAGATCCAAAACGTTTAAATATAACAAGGAACTGATGGAAACATAATTTGGTGGAAGAAATATGTAGTAGATAGATGAAGAGAGTAGAACAATAACTATGCCATTTATGAGAACCGAATGAGGTGGCAGAGAACTGCAGGATCCTACGCCAGTACCGCTTTTTCATTGATTTTCAAAAGAACCATTTAATATATGTTAAAAATTATTGAGTGATTTAGAAAGATGAATGTACTCTCTAAATGTTTTAATTTAAGATATGTTTCGTTATTGTAGACCCTTTCGTTTACCCGTTATTTTAATTACAAATGACCCTTGATTTTCAACTTCAGTTTGAACGACTTGAAAATATTGACCTTATTGGTATGTTTTACTGCCATAGGCTTTTTTTTTGTTTAATGTTTTATTATTCTCTGACAATCCAGATTTAATAAAAGACCAATTATGATGAAATTAAGCCAACTGCTGAATCTCAGTGACCGAAAAACTAACTCAAGTGAAAGTCGCCCATCCGCCGAGTTTGGACGTCATTTTAGTGCAGTGCAGCTAGTTTGTGGGAGCATTGGCTACTTTTAATATATAGTTACGAGAACAGGATTTTTTTTCTTGTTCTTCCCTACCTCATCTTTTAGCCTATACGAGATTTTAACCGGTCGGAGGGTGAGAACGGGGAATTTAAAATTCTTTCCGTCACCGGGACACAAATCCATACTTTTTAATCTCAGGAATTCGGTTATCTGGTTAGCGAGCAACTCGCGGTGACTATTTGATTTACTTGAGGGGTGATCATCTCTGTGCAGATAAAATTTCCTAAGTAAAATCCGTAGCTGAACGCCAAGCACTTATTACATAGTCCGGTAGCCCGTGGCAAAAAAGGTATCATAATTCATACTAAGCTTTGTCCTTATAAATTTATCATATCCACAGGTCTGATGAGAAAAATCACAAAATAATTTCACATCTAAATTTGCCTGTAACTTTTCCTTACCGTCAGCCATTAGCATAATGTCGTCAATAAATGCAAACGATGAACAGTTGATTGGTTGCAATTTCAAATATCCAAGTGGGACACCTTGGTTTTCCTCTTAGATTCATTAATAACGTCTTATAGAATTATTTAATTCTCTGTATAAGAGCCTCTGACACTTGTTTATTCTGGAGTGAAGCCCATAAATCATTCGAAGGTATTCTATCGAATGCCTTCTCTTAGTCTATAAAGCACAGGTAAACCTCTTTATCGAACTCGATGAATTTCTCACATATTTGGCGTAGCGCAAAGATGTGATCTTGAGTACTGCCTGGCATTCCTTAAAGAAAATGTCCTTACATTTCAACAAAACATATGACTAATAATAAAAGAACCTTGGTACACGGCTAACCACACCAATGCTCAACTCCATATGTCCAAATGGGCCTAATGATAGTAGTATATTTGATTTGTTTGTAAAATATTGGATGTTTAGAGCGTTTATTGTCCAGTTAGTGTTGTAGTAGTCGGAATTTGTTAGCATTTTCTTTTCTCTTATAACTCTTGTAGACTCGGCTCGGTCTCGCATTTGGGCAGCACTAGTGAGAAGGGCAATCTTATCAATTTTTTTTTCAATCTAATTACATGACACTGTAGTACATGCAGTTTGTTAAGGAATGCTTATTATTAGGTGGAGCGATGGTTAATCTACAGCAGTTTGTCGAGTTTTTTTAGTCACATACACAGCTATTTTTAAATTATTTATTAGGAGGTTGTATGTCCTTATGCACTCTAGCTAGGGCCTAACTAGGACGAATTAGTCGTTGATTAATGTGGATAATTGTCAATACAATTTATAACTGCTATAGTTTTTTTAAATGACGTATGATATATAAAATATGTTAAATCAATGATATAAAGTATCACTTCCGGATTGCCGATTTTGACGTAATAGTTGCTGTAACATCCCTGGTATCAAATTCCCAATTTCACTTTTTTACGACTTTTAGTTTTTGAGTTGTTCACATACATACTCATACACACACACATACAGACACAGACACAAACACAGAGACCACTTTGTGGGGCTTGGTTATTTGGACTCATGGGACCTCAAAACGTATATTTCCGTTTTGAATATTTCTGAGAAAACTCAGATTCAAAATTTTTCAGGAACGCAATACTTGTTTTATAGATTACATGTATAGGTAAGTGGAAATAAAAAGCTCTTCGATTAGTAAACATAGTTAGGTTTCAGATTTTTTTTTATCAATCACTAACTTTAACCTTCCTGGACCGTACCATGTTCGGATATTGCTTTAGTTGATCAGTCAGTGTAATACTACTTTATTATTAAACCTACGATAGTTCCAATACAATAAAGATGACAAAATATTACAAAAAAACTTGTACCACTACAACCCATGAAGGGTCTTGGGTTCAGTACTATTTAGAAAAAGCACTGTTTCTTGATCTACAGTTGTGCAAGGAGGTAATTTGACCGAGATCACGCTCAACCGTCTGGTTTTTCCCCTTAATTAATTATTATAATTAAGGGTACCCACTTTATAGAGGATGGGTGTGCCCCAGGAGGTTCTACCTACCCAGGGTCGCCCCACGGCCAATGAAACAGAATAAATAATTTTTCTGTCGTGAGCCGGGATTGGAACCTGGGACCTTTAGCATGGGAATCTCAGTACCCTACCACTGAGCTACCCCACTCCTCTGTTAAAATATTACAACAGGGTCGAAACCCTTTGTTCCTTCCAACAAATTTTGAGATCCATTTTGCAGATAGACAGAATCCACTCTTGAATTAGAGTATAGAACATTTTTTTATTTTTTTTTATTTAGACATATAATATTCTGTCACGGGGATAATAATTATATTGATAAATGAACACAATCACACCGTATATACAAAAAAAAATTAACAAAAGTAAAATAATAACTAAATAATAATAAATAAAAACTATATACAATAAAAGAATAAAATAACCTAAATATAAGTAAATTAAAAACATAAAACGTCAGCCAAGTAAGATCACTATAGCTTCCTCACCGTTTCCGTTGTGTATTACAAGGTATACAATTTTTCGTATGAGAATAAAATCTCTGAGAGAAGCAGAATCGGAATAGCCGATTACAGTTATCCTTTAACATTCAACAAAAGAGAGTCATATTTGAAGATTCCATACTTGATTATGCATAATAAAAAAAAAAAAATGAATTCTGAACATGAATTTCGATACTGTTAGTAAAAGTAAAGGTCTTACCTAAAAATTTATTTATTGTTTTACAAGAGTGCATAAAAACTCATTATTTCTTTATGCTTTATTAGAATAATTTCATATTTTATTTTCATCTGCTATTTTCCATAGTAGCAGACTACAAGATGTCACCATTAATATCCATAGAATTAAAGTTGAAAATTTTTACATTCGAACTTTTGCTCTGATAATAGTGATATAAACTACCGGATCCAGATTTAATTTTGGGGGAGGGGCTTCAGCCCGAAATATTTTATATGTATATATATATATATATATAACGGTAATTAATTTTTAAAAAATCCACTGCAAATGGAAAAGTGGTGGACAGAATTCAATAAAATTGACACTACGTTATTTTTTCACCAAAGCCTACCTTTTATCTAACTTTGAGCCAAATCGAACGAGCCCTTTCTGAAATATTGGCATATCTAAAAATATACGTTTGCGCGTACGTAAGCGGAAGTGCTGGATAGAATTTGATAAAATTGTTATGGGACCATCTAGGCACCAATCAGCATAATCCCTGAAGATTTCATGAAGATAGGATGAACGGTACTATGTGATATGCCCGTCACATCGATTTGACTACAGACAGACAGACAGACAGACGGACAGACAGACACAAAACCAAATTTGATCCTTGATGTCTGAAACGTAAAACGCGAGTGAAAATTTTCGATTCTGAGCAAAAATTTTTTTTTAATCTCTCGCACGAACACAATGCTTCCCTACCTTCAGTAGTGAGGAAGCAAAATACAGTCATAGCTATATACAATATATACAAGGAGAATATATACATTAAATTAGCCATGTTAAAAATATTTCTATCTCGGAGGTAGGGGACGACATCCCTTTCATGTCATTTATTTATTAAATAATTTAGTTACTAAGAAACAAATTGAAATAGCTCAAAATTATAGAAAGTTGGCTCGCTGTACAAAGGAAACTACGGTGTTTTTTACTTCCGGTTTACAGGTTTAGTAGCTAAGGAACACATTTTATTAGCACAAAGTTTTAGAAAATTGGGTCTCCTGAACAGATACGAAAATCCATATGGAGTTTTTTTAGCTCCGGAGTACAGAGTTTTAACAGATTATAATTTTTATTTTAATTGTGAAATTAGGAGTGACCGACTATGCTGATGTTATATTCACGTAAAACTCAAGGTGAACTTAATCAGCTTTCGCCTTTTGGCATTCCCAACGAAATGTTCATAACAGCTGCTTACCAAAGGTTCAGGTGCAACATCTTATACAGAACTCTTGGAGAGATATTTTAATTATTTTATTTTTGTTTTCCTTGTACCATTTATTATTGATCTGGAGACCCAGTGGTACTATTGTGCTAAGCGTCCCCCACCATGGTCCGGTACCAAGGTATATATAGAACCCGGCTTAGGGCAAGTGACATTCAGAAATCATGAAGCGGTTCTCCAGCCAAATCTGTGCCATCGTACTTCTCTGTGGCCTTGGAGCTGAGGTAAACTTTTAATATCGATTACTTAACTATAGTTATAAATATTTATTAATCATTTCGTGGAATTTAGCATAAATAACACTCTAAATAATTGAATAAGAATAATATATGCTTGCTTTTAAAACGAAGTTTATTTTTTAAAAGTACGTTCTTCTCAATTTGTATTCTGTTTTGTTCTTAAATGGTTATTTCAAATGATAAGTACGCGACCACAGCATCTCATTAACTTTTAACATCTGAAATTTAAATCATCAAAAAAAAAAAAAATAAATAAAAGGAAGTAAGAAAGAAAGAAAACAGAAACAGACCTTATATAAACAAAATAGTTCTTTTCTCCTACGATATAGTATATCCTTTATATTCTGTATAAGTATATCCTGATTTTCTGAACGATTTACATAAGATAACAAAAATAGTTGTCCGTGGAAAATAAAATCTTATGTTAATTATTGTATTTAATCTATATATTATTATGTATTTATCAAAACCCCTTTTTAATCTTACAGCATTTTATTTTACATTAAAAACATTTTTATAAACATTTAAAAATTATTATTTAAAATTGGTTCCAAGAACTATTTTCAAAATTTTCCCTTTTAAAAACATTAGTTCTATAAAAAAATTATTTCTAATTTAAAAAATAAATGTATTGAATATATAATACTACTTAATAGTAGTAATTGTTTTATTAAACACAGAATATTCTATTTTATTTCCTTTTCCTCCAAAACTTCACAAATATTCGTTTCTTCGCCCCATTTTATCAAAACATTCATCCTTCAAATTAACTACTTATTTGTAATGTAATATTTTAAAATAAACTTTTACAAATCCAAAACACGATTTCATTTAACAATCTTTTGACATTTAACAACAGACTGTCAAGGTATTGTGCAGAGGATGCAGTTATGAGAATGCCTCGACAGAGAGTTGTTAAATTTAGGGGTAAGATGACTCAGTGTTGGTGGAAGATGAGTAGAAGGATGACCTTAATATAAGTGTCGGGCGGATCAGTACCCAAATCACTCTCGGTCTGCGGCGTACAGGATCAATCTTAACAATCCGCAGGGATGGTAACCACAAACGGAGGGATCAATCTGCAGACTTTGTGGGAGGATGTGATACTGACGGAGGGATCAATCTCCTGATTATGCATTCAGGAAAACAAGCGGACGGATCAGCATACAGACTTGTATGGAGAGAGAGAATAGGATAAAAGGTTTTTGGACATAGTGAAATATAAAGAAATATAAATTGATGAGAACAAAAAGATATGCTGTTCGTCGACGTTCTACCCCCCGAAGGGCGGAGACCCGTGGCTCTGCCAGGGAGTGAGCTCTTTGTCCCTTGTAGCAAGTGGCGGCCGAGAATCTGCCGCCACAAGACCTCAAAGCAAAAAACGTTTTCCTTATAGTCCATGATATAAATCCATATTTATCAAATTATTAACATTCGTCTGAAACTTCGTAAATAGCTTCATCACATCGTAGTCTGAACATATTTTATTTAATTCTCGGAATTGGAGTGTTTGCAATCTAGAGGCCAACAAACAAAAAGTTGGACCACAAAAATATTGGCTCGTATGGTCTATATAACCTCGTTATTTTGACTATTTGGGGTTATAGGTCACGCCAAATGGCTTAATATTTTTGAAGCCCATCTTTTTTCTCGATATTGTGATAAAATTATGTTAAGATCCAAGTGGAAAGCAAATGGATATTTACTAGTTTCTAGTACCTAATTAAATAGACAAAGGTTGCCGATTTCCAGATCGAAAACGGTCCAATTCCGAGAATTTTAGTAAATATAATATTTTTAGATTACGATGAGATGAAGCTATTTACGAATTTCCAGGCGGATGTTAATACTTTGATAAGAAGGGGTCTGTATCATGGACTTTTAATTTATTTCCTTTTTAATCACCTCCATATTGTATTCACTGAGCTGTAGTTTAGACTGATTTACTAACAATACTATGGCATCCTCTATTTTGCTTTATTTTTTTTCGGAGATTCAGGAATTCATTTTATCTATTTAACTTTTATAAAAGTTCTTCATAATTTGGCTAATGCATTTGCTAAATTTTCCGTAATAGTTATTGCCTCCAGAATTTTTCTTTTCAAATTATATATATTATAAATTCATTCAACTGCAATATGCTTATAAGTTGTTCCTTTTATTTCTTTTCCTGACAGCAAACGAAACCTTAGCGGAAAATGTTTTTCTTCTAAACCTAAATGGCAAATCAGTGGGATCATTTACAATGTGAAATATCAGTAGTATTAGTCCAACTGGTGATGATACAGTCATAATTATGGCTATTGCTGAATAATTTCAAAGAAATGTTACTTATAAAATTATGCAAGTAATGCTAGGGAGGTAGTTAGCCTGAGTTATAGAATTTAGGCAGAGGAAAAGTTGAAAAGAAAATTTTTTTTTACTTACGAAAATATTTATTTCTGTTTGTAAATATTTATTTTTTTTGTTTCTTTTCGATTGTTTTGACCTTATTCAGTCATTAAAATGAGTTGATGTTACGAGATGATAATATGTAGAGAGAAACACTTTATTTTCATAAAATATAAAGGATTGCTGCCCAATTATATCGGGTTGCTATATACACAGCATACTCTTCTACCCTTAGGACAATATATGAACTTATAGATAAATATACAGAAGTATTAGTTAATATTAGTTAAATATATATATATATATATATATATATATATATATTAAAATATTGACATAAGACTGTTGATTTATATAGGGAGAGGAGAAGATGTTAAAAAGACAACGTGCAGTATTGTTTTTCTTAATTACGGTACTAATAAAAAAAAACCTGTTTTGAATTTTAAAATGAAAATTTTGGCAAAAAAAATTACGATACGCAAATTTTCTTAAAATTAAAGGATCGAAAGCATAATACTTATAGATTAATAGACAATTATTACTTCCTCAAACGATGAAAAACATCTTATGGTGATTTGAAGGAATCTGAGTAACAACATAAAGTATGCAGAGTTGAAAAATCTTGTATTTTCGTTTTGACCTGTATTTTGGTCATAGAAAAGAAGAGGTGTCTATTTCTCTAAGGTCGATGGTGCTCCCAAATATGGTGAAACTAATACTTAAAACAATTTTAAAATAATGTTAATCCACTTTTTGCAGTTTTTAACTCACCGTTCCAATCCCTCAGTATTAACTCAAACTAAAATGGAAGCTCTGGTATCCACGATTTTTTTTTGTAATGTGCACTTTTAGTAGTGTAGCTCAAATGCAAGACCAAGACGAGTCTTAGCACTCAGTCTCGGTCAAGGTCTTGATCACGCGCAAGAGTTTCCCAACAGTCTTGCAGGCATCTATTATCTTACTTATTAAACATGTTATTTTAGATCTTAGAAAAACGCTACAGAATAGGCACATTTAGACGTTTTATTGGCATAAACATAGTAAAGTGCAACCAAATTAATTCGATAGTACATTAAAGGCATTGTCAAGAAATATAGTGATTGTCCCACACCTAGGAACAGAAGAGTTATACAATACCACCGATCTGTGGTACTCACATGACTTTCCGACCAATTTTAAATATGGTCATTAAAGTGACCCAATTGAATTAGACTAATTTTCTTGATCCAGTCTTGCAACAATCAGGTGGTCTTGGTCTTGCAAAGTGAAATTGTGCAATATTGGGTAACACTATGTACTTTTATGTATCCTGTGAACGTACAAAGGAAATCATTTACCAGATTAAAATTTATCATACATTTTTTTCTAAAAGGTTTTTTAAATATTGTTATTGTTTTATGTAAGCTAATACAGCATAGTAATTTATAATTGATTGATTTGCAATACGTTCTTATCCAATACAATGAAATTTTCTTCTTAATTAATATAATACAATAATAATATATAAATGTAAGATAAATATTTTATACTTCAGCACAAAAAAAACTCAATACCATATTGAAATAAAATACATGAGGCTGTTGCAGTCGTTTGGTCACTTGTACCTAAATCCACAATATTTTACTACAATTATCTGCTTTAGTTATAACGGGGTTTAAAAAGTAGGGGCGTGACTAAAAGAAGGTATATATATTATTCAATATACATATATACTATATTATCCTGCGTGTGAATTTTTAAATGTAGGAAATATTTAGGTCTGAATGTATTCTGTCATTTATTTGTGATATGGATAATTATTGACAACTGTCCAATAGGAGTTTTTTAAACTTGTAATTTTTTTATGTAACACGAGTTAGTGAAACTCCAAGTGTTATTAAATTAAGGAAAATTTAAGATAGGTCTTCGAAATGACTTTTTGTGTGTTTTTGTTGGAATTGTTATTTATATTTTTTTAAATCGTTGATTTGGATTTAAATGATTAAAATCTCGGAATATAAAAGTTGTATTTTCCTGAGCTTTAAACGGAAAAAAAATTCGTTTTAAAATTTTTTTCAGTATCATTGGAATTTTTACTGTCGGCAGTTTTTCAGTTCTTTTGGATTTAGAAATGTTTTCCTTGCGGCTTTTCCAGTAAAGGTTTTAAAGAACTTTTGTATCTAAAAAGCTTTTATTTAAATGTTTTGTCGATTTCGCTAAAAAGTCCAAAAAAAAAAAACTTTTATTCATAGCTACTAAAACAAACGACATTAGAATCATGTGTAATTCAGATAAGTCAATTATAACTCTAATCTAAGCCCAATTACAGTTAATTTTTAATTTTTTAAGCACTTGAATAAATAAAAGTTAAACTTTTACCATATATCTGGAACATTATTACAAAAAAGTTTCTTAGAACTTTTATTTTAAGAACGTTTTTTCCGAAACATTTCACAGAAGCTATTTAAATTAAATTTTTTTCCTAAAACGTTTCACAGAAAATGTTCAAATGGAACTTTTTAACAAAAAACATTTCAACCCCTTGTATTTTCCCCATTAAGTGGATTATTGAAGACATCAAAGTGGAATGTGGGTGCATTTAATAACCGTTTCGGAAGCTCTCGAAATCAATTATGGGGACTTCAGAGGTCTAATTTAATATAATATTTTTTCCTCTCCCTTTAGGTTAAAAGGGGGTTTCTCGGGTCAGGGGGTGAGGACGAGTGAGTAATTGCTCCCCTTAGCAACCGGATACGAACTCAGTATTATTTTATTACACTATCTTATATACGGCTTACCAGGCAACGCCATTAGCCCGCTCGGCCAACCCATCCCTAAAAAGAAAATATTGTGAATTCTAGAGTTTTGAACCGAAGATCTCTAATTTATGAGGTTAGTACTCTTTCCAATTCACTATCACTGGACTTTATTTAATAATCTAATTTTGGGGACGTCCATGGGTATCCTTTTGGTCAAATAAGTTAAAATTTGGTCTTTAGTGTTATCTTCCAGACAAAACAATGCCACGATAGTTTACGTAAATCACAGTATGTCCAAGAGTTGTTCTCCTCGTTTTTGAGGGAAGGCGTTCTGCGCAGATTTCAAAGATTTAATCATCTGTACAACTCCTACAAATTAAGTCAGAGGTTTGAAAATTTGTGTATAAATTGATTTGATTTTAGAGAAGTGAATCTTGAGGATCACGACTTTTTTTTCCTACCCTCGTCACATGATAAATTAACTAGGAAACTTATTATAAAGTATCCAAAAACAAAACAAGAGAGCGAAATTCAATACTTGATTAATAAAATCTATTTAATATTCTAATTGTGGGTTGTTGGTTGACTGTAGTGAATAATTGAAGAGAAGAATGGTTGGAGTGATAAAAAAAAAAAAATAATAATAATAAAAATAAATATCCTTATATATTTTTACTATTTTTCTTTTCTGATCACACTGCCTTATAAAATTACAGGGATTTGATTTTTCAAAAATAGCTGAATTCAGGGAATGTTCGTGGGTAGTTTATAACAAAATAGATTAATTAATGTTTGATTACGTTTCAAATGCCAGGAAATAAAAAACTTTTTTTAGAATATATATAAGGAGATCAAATGTCTGACCTTGCTTTTTTTATAATGTCACGGAAAAAGCGGCGATGTCCAGAAAATATCTAAAACTGGTTTTTCGATCAATATTTTTAAAATATAGAATAATTAGATACAGGGATGGACATACACATCTAGGTATATATTTATTGGATTTCTCCTTGACATGTATAGGTGCATTTTTTTTTTTTTTGTAATTATTCAATTTAATTTTTACATAATTTTATTTGTATGACAATCATGCATAAGGCTGGAATTTTACCCCAATTTATTTCACTAAAATCGAAGCATTTGAAGTAACATTGTATATAATGATTTTCCACCTTTTTATATAATTGAAACGGCTTTTATAATTTTAATTCATTAAGAAATAAACTATTAATTAACATTTATTTATTTATTTATTTATTTTAAATGATATTTACAACTGTATACAAAAAAAAAAATACATCTAGTAAATTTGCACATTGGTATAAAGACATGGAACACATGTTGAGAAACTACCCATTGGTAGCACTCTAAATTAATTAAAATTAAAGTCTTACCGTCAGAGAAATAATCTGTCAGGACTTAATTGCCGAAAACTTTAAAAATGGCCTCCTTTAAAGTACCTATCTCCCATTGTTAACAGGAATAAAAAATGGACAAATATAAATTATGAAAGAATTTGTAATTAATAAAGATTGAAAAACAGGTCGTTTTGTTTATTCGCTTTATTTTACGTCGGAAAAGTTTGCTAGTTTTGTACGGCCCTCCACACGAGGTTATGTTACAGCTTATAAAAAACTCATAATTTTTGGACTTTTTCAGTTTCCAAAACTGTGCATTTCAGTGAAAACGTATTTATTTCAAGATCGAAATGAGATTAAATTCTGCATCGAATACATACATTGTAAATTCGGGATCAGAAATATGGTCGAAATCAGACGGTCAAAAGCGACTATTTTTAGCAACTTTGTCAAGATATCTAATATGGTCCGTTACAAACCTATGTATCATGGAAACTGTTATTATAAACTGTAAATATTTCAAACCAAATTATAAAGAATTGGATTTAATATTTAGGAAGTATTTTATATATTGAGTCCTAATAAGAGGTAACATTTGTACGATTCACTCATATCAAGCCACTCAGATTATCTCCCTAGCATTCTTATCATTAAAATTTTAGCCTGCATACTAGTTGAGCTAAAAATTTGAAAATTCGTAAACTAATAGATTTTAGCCTGCAACCGAAGGAAAAAGTGAACATTTCTTTCCTTTTTAAATTTCTTTATTGAGTATTATAACAATCTGTCTGTTGGACATTGGTTATAGTGAGGTAGGATGACATTCACACCATATGTACAAAAAAATAAAATAAATAGAACAAAATAATAATCAAAAGTATATACAATAGACAATAAAATAAAATAACCTAAAAAATAAGAAAATTAAAACTAAGAAAAAAAAAACAAAAAAAAAACACATGCATACCTATATACAATCAGCGAGGGAACTCCAGGAGAACCCTGCGCTACTCTCCCAACCGCGTCACTGGTACTAAAGCCAGCGGAGATTGGTCGAGAGCACTTTAGCCACATACACACATGTCTTGAGTGAAGAATCTGGCCATTGCCAGAACTCCAATTTATACAATCTACAAAAGGTCGCGAGGCCACTGCCGTTTCAACCTTCTTGGAGGATTATAGGGATGGGAGATACTTGATAGGGATTGTGCAAGAGGATTTGGGTGGTAAGTAAGGTTCTGGTGAAATTTGGAGAATTTTTCATTCATTTTGGAGAATACATGATGTAGGGTTTTGTTGGATACATAGAAAGGAGCATCGACTATTGTTCGAAGGACTTTAGACTGGAAGGATTGGATGCGCTTGATGTTAGAAAATTTTGCTGATCCCCACAGTTCTAGTCCGTAAGTCCAAATAGGTTTCAGTATTGTCTTGTAGATCAGTAGCTTGTTTTCAATGGAAAGTTTAGATTTTCTGCTCAGTAGTCGGTATAGTTGGCCGTATCGTCGGTTGAGTTCTTGTCTTTTGAGTCTAGTATGCGGGTTCCAAGTTAGTCTTCGGTCTAAATGAAAGCCAAGATACCGGACTGTGTCTGATAAGGAAGCTGGATGGAATTAAAGAGTACTGGTGGACAGGAATTGCGTCGGAGTGTAAAGGTAATATGTTGGCATTTAGATTCATTAACTTTAATGCGCCAGTTATTACACCAGTGCTCAATCAAGGTGAGGTGACTTTGGAGATTTAAGGATGCTATTTCGGGATCAGAGTTGGATGATAAGATTGCGGTGTCGTCAGCGAATGTTGCAAGAAAATTATCGGGATGAACAGGGATGTCAGCAGTAAAGAGGATGTAAAGCACGGGACCCAAGACGCTGCCTTGGGGAACACCGGCTTTAACGGAGTAGATATTGGAAAATTCTGTTCCACAGCGAACTCGAAAGGAGCGGTCAGAGAGGTAGGATCGGAGGACTAGGTACAAGGACTGAGGTAAATGGATTTTAAGCTTGGAGAGCAGTCCGGAGTGCCATACCCGGTCAAATGCCTGTGCAATGTCCAGAAAGGCACCCGAACAGTATTCCTTGTTTTCTAGGGCTGAGGAAATATGATCAACAACTAGATTTCTTTCCTAAAAAAAAAAATAAATAAATAAAAATCAAATTGGCCGTTTCAACATAAAAATTGGTAAGAACTATATATTTTCCATGTTTAGTCGTATCCTCTAGCTGTTATAAATTACGTGGAGCTAGACTTTTAGATCCTGAGAAATTATTCTTTGTAGATTCAAAAAGATGTTTCTTAGAAAAAAACTTTATTCTTTTAGCAATTGAATTCTGCGTAGAATCAGTAATTAATTGGCTCTAAAATATGGTCGGTACACAATTTTTAAAAATATTCTTACACCCATAAGTATGAATATGTAGCATGGAGACGGTTTTAAATTTTTTTAAAAAACATATAGAATAGAAGTTGTTAAGCATATAAGTTTATATTCAGGGAGTACCAAATATTTCGAGTTTGGCCAAAAATACATATAGATGTTCGACATTTATATTTTTAATTATAAACAAATAGATTACCTACAATTGTACATCTATTGTTGACTTCAACATTGAAGAAATAAATATTTTTATTACTTAATAAAAAAAAATTCTATTAATTAGACTATAAAAGGAAACTTATTGTTAAAGACTGATCTTCTTTTGACTTGATTTCCGCTTCTATTTCAAATTATTGTGAAAAGATTTTAATATTTTTATACAAATCTAATTAATTATACTAGAATTATTTAAAAACAATTCTAATAAAATGTTTTTAAAATTTACAATAGGAATGATCTATGAAATATAATTGTTTAAATAATATATATAATCAAAAATAATTAATGCTTTTTTACTATGCCATTGGGAATTTTTAAAAACATTTATATACTTGGATACTCAAATTAAGAATATAATAATACTGAAAGTAAGAATATAATATTTTCACTATTCATATGACAACCAGATAAAAATAAAATTGAAAAAAATTAACATTATAAATTTTAAATAAACATATAAAAACTTATTTCAAAATTATAATCTTAACGAATAATTTGTTAGAATCATTATCCTATTAAACATATATTTCTATTCATCATAGTCAATCTTTAATTACTAATAACGTTATTTATGTATCCGGTTTATAACGTTACATATATCTATAATTTTGGGGTAGTCTTTATTTCACACCACTTATGATTGGTTGCGATAATTATCGCTGACTAACCGAAGTATACACCAATGTGTTTTTCCTTCCTAATTTCGAATATTCTTCGAATGGTCGAAGGAGAAAGGATCAGTTGCCATTGTCACATTCATCCTTCTTTTATTTCCTTTTGTTTTTCCTTGAAAATCTTATCGCTTTGGCCTAAACTGATCAAGGTCAACCTTAATTAATGGACTGGCTTCTGTCATATTAATTACCGGTATTTCAAGTTGTTTCTGTCTTATTTTAGGCATACCTACAAGTTTTTAAATATTTATTTCTACTTAATTATAATAATTAAAAATATGCATTATCTGCCCAGACGGTGTGGTATGTGGCGTCGTTGTTGCAATTTTATTTTATTTATTTTTTGGTGGAGGATAGGAGACTGAACATATCATTTTTCAACAATATCAATAGTTGAAACATACTCATTCAACCACTGTTGGACGAAACAAATAACCAGAATATTAATTTAACAAAGTTTAATGTAGTTATCTGCTTACAAATATTTTAATTTTCCCAACTTTATTTCACTTTCACTTAGGTATATAAGTAATATTACTATATATATATTACGTATATAAGTAATATAGTAAGTATTGCGATCGAGAAAATTTTTGAATTTAAGTTTTCAACGGAAATAGAACTTTTGGAGTACCCTGAGTCCAAATAACCAAGTCTCGAAAAATGGTCTGTGTGTCTGAATGTGAGCAGTCTAGCTCAAAAATGATAAGTCGTGCGAAATTGATATTACGTATTTAAGATAGGTATGTGCCTTAGATGTGACAGTAACTTTCCCCTTAAAATCGGCTTACCGGAAGTTCCACTTTATATAAAAGCTGAAACACATTTTTACAATTTTCTCAAAAATGGCTCAAAGGATTTTGATTAAACTCGGAGCGTCAGCGTATAATTAAATGGTCTTTAATATCAATCAGGTCTTATCTCCATTATCACTTTACAGGGCTTAAATGTCCAATGGTCATATGCGTCTTCCTCTAAAGTACCTTTAATATGGTTTATTTTAAATAATTAACTATCTCTCATTATTAAGAGTTACGAAAAAATGGTAAATATAACTTTTGAAAATCCACCTAATCAAGATAATGACATTGTTTAAAAACTATTTCATTGTACTTGTATAAAAGAAGAAGTAAAATATAAAATTATTTCACGGATATATAAAGTATATGTTTTTAACCTTAAATACAGTTATTGCATTTAAGCCCCTCTGTAATTCTCCATATAATTATTAATTATATTAATGTTTCCATATAAAACCTATTCAGATTTCCAAGCTATTTAGAATTCTATTTTTGTATTTTATAATCCTCGATTAGGTCCACTTTTATGACTTTCGTGGTGACTGAAATGTGTGAATGACAAAAATGATAATTACATATTCTATTTATATATTCCATATTAATATAAATAGAATTAACATAATTTTTTTAACAGTTTCTGAATTAATCATATTCTTAGGCAAACCGTTCAACCATGATTGTGAAAATACACTCCAAACATTTGCTCCATAACATAAAATAGGCCTAATAATTGTATAATAACGATTGTGTAATAAAAGTTAATGAACTTAGTTCTTAGAATATAAAATTTACCAATTATACCAATAACAAAATTCACAAATCAGAAACTAGTGACGTGAAAATTTTAACACTTTAAAGCGATTAGCATTTCAGCAGATTGTTTTTTATATATCATTAATTACATTTTGTTTTAGTTGGTGTTCGCCCTCACAGAAGATGAATGCACAGTGACCCCAGATCAAGTGGTAACTATAAATAAATCTATTTTCCAAATAAACTTCCTAAGCTATGACCTATGTTTCTGTATGTCGGAGGTAAACATCCTAAGGGAAATATAGAAAGTTAACAGAACAGTTAAACATTTTTCAAGATTATTTGGGATTTAAGTATAATCGAATGAAAATGTTAAGGAAGATAGATGCTTCCATCAACATGTTTTCTCATTTTTCCCGTCACGCAGTGCAACATTTAAGGGACAGGTTGTTTTTATTATCATAAATCACTATTGCTATAAATTTATTATGTTCTTCAATTTAAAATAAATTACATATTAGTTTAAATTATATCAATACAAACTTAACAAATGAGTTTTGATATTTATTTCAGCCAGTTTGCTGTAAGGAGCCAAAAGCGAAAGAAGAAGTCAAGGAAGATAAGACCCGTGAAGAGTTGGGAAAGAAATGTGTAGAGAACAATGCCAAGGGAAAAAAAGGTTAGTTGTTAATTTTTGTGGTAAAATAAATTAACTTTCCAAACAATCAACGTTCTTCTTCGGTCTTCCCTCAAATGGTTAGTTCTGATTAAAACAGATTAAGACTTTGAACTAGATGTTCTTCCTGAGATCCCCCACACATACGTTGGAGATGATCATTATGTCGGTGGGGTTTGGCAAGATCTGCTTCCTGGTGTTCTCCAATTCAACGCATGTAGAAGAATGTGTTCTGTGTTTTGGTCTTCTAATCTACATAGAGGGCTTTCTCCGATGTTTATTTTCTCATAAAAGTGTGTTCTCATCCTGTTATGACCCGGCCTGAGTCTAAACGATTTATTCTGAATAAATTTGGTTTTATTTTCTTTATTACAAGAGCCAATGAAAATTCGCCAAATCTAACTCTTCTCTTTTACTTTCCTACCATTATTAGGTATAGGATGTATTAGAATTGGCTAAAATTTTAATTGCGGTTTTCAACAGATCTTTACGTTTCAGAGACACCATGATCCGAAAAACCCATTCCCATCCACTGATCTATTTGTCTATATATGTGTGTGTGTCTCTCCCACGATTATATCTGGAACGGGTGAACTGATTTTGTTTCTTATATTTTTTTTTTTAGTGTTTCAGTCACCAATGCCCGAGACCCAAATCGGGTGTTCCCAGCGCTATTGGAGGAAAACGTTTTTCCATAGACTTTTTTGTAGCCGAATAGCTCGAACAATATCGTTGAAACTTGTCTGTGGTCTAATATTTCCTAATATACAAGGACAACCACACTAGTGTAAAAGGGCTTAATAAAAATAAAATAAAATAAATAATAATACAATCTGCCATAGAAACCGGCTGAAAATATTACACTTGAATACCAAAAATGCTTTGTGGGAAAAAGGCTGCAATCATTTGTTTGCTATTCGGTCAAATTTCTTAATTGGGTCATGCAGAGAGGGCTGAATTTATGAAAGTTATAAATTTACCGGAAATAAATAGCCCAAATACTTTGACTCAAGTAGACCATTGAACGGGTCGTATGTTTCAAGTTCTGAAAATACTGAGACTAAATGCCTGTCTCTGACTTTTGTGAACTGTCCGAAGCTTTTCTTCGCACAAAAGAGGTCATTGAATTCTTATATCTTGGTCTTCTAAATTTTTAGATATTTTCAAAACCTTTCTTTTTTCTACAGAGGTCAGAGTGGAACCTATATTTTATTTAACAGTAAAATTGTTGAGAGGATCATACATTTTTCTAACGCTGCCATTTCGAAAGTCCAAATGCAGTTTAAAAGTTAAAATCGGAATTGATTTTAGATTATTTTTTGTTTGCACACCATACGTACCATTGGCTAAAACATCTTTCACGTTTATGTTACTACTAATCGTTTACTTTTTTACTATTTCCATTATTAATTCTTTTGTTAACCCGTTTAGTTCTATGATTTTTTTTTTTTCGTCTGTAGCCAAAATTTGAATCTTTAATTTGTTACATCCAGTATGCTGTCTTCAGCTTTCGAATAAAATGGCGTTTGAGGATATATTTAACCTAATTTTTATTGAATTCTTCTATGTTTTAATTTTCGACAAAACGACTAAGCACAGTAATGTTAGTCGCGCCGGTCAATCGAACGATTTCAGTATTTAATATTCGTAAAGCGTTTTTTTCATTATTTGCAACGCTACACGTGGTATTTAATTTTACTTACAAAAGTAATTAAATTTTATAATAGATAAATTTATACTGGTTTAAATTGGTCTTAAATTGGGTAAAAAGTCGTGCGAGAGAACACACATATTTTTTTAATTGTCCTTAATTAGTCTAATTTTCATTTCTTTTCTTCTTTTACATGTAATTTTAAAAGAAGTTTATCTGAATTTTAAAAAGATTTTCATAAAAAAATTAATAAAACAATATCACTATGCCTTAAGACGGTATTTTATTAAATGAGGAGCATATTGGAATAATAAATGAAGTTTATTTTACATATATAAATTGATATAGTAAGACTTTCACCTGCGTTTTGTTACAGCTAATACTGATGAAGAAGAATTTCAAATTGCTGAGTGTGTTGATGAATGCATCTTTAGGGACGTTTTCGGCTATGTGGTAAGAATATTCGAACCAATAACACTTAAAAATTAAAATGCAAGTAAAGATTACAATTAAAAATACCTAGCTTCCCTACCTTCGGTAGTGAGGAAGGAAAAAAAAATGGAGTTGAAATAGTTTGTTATAATTTCTAGAACAAGAAAACAAACAAGCTCGACGAAACTGCCATTGTGAACACTTTTACCAAGCGTTTCGACGGTAACAGCAAATGGAAGGAAGCCACACAGAAAGTAGCCAAATCCTGCCTTGGAGAGAGCGGTAAGTCCTTAATTGAGTTACAGAAATTCTATTTACTTATATTATTTCTTTAATTTTAATCATTATAAATTTTATGGCAGGTAAAGATATAAAAGCCTCATCCAAGTGCAAGAGCGGTGCTCTTCAGTTCCTCAGATGTTACACAAGAGGAGTCTTTTTGGTCAGTATTTATTTTTAAGAAATCTATCTATATTAACAAAAACTACTCATAACTCCTTTTCTTTAAATAGCCTTAAATATTTTCATAGAGGCCGTGATGGCTGATTGTTATGTTAAAGTTATCCCTTAAAACAGTGCTGTGCCACGACATAGACTCGGAAGTATTATCATTGTGTATATTAAAATCTTAAGACGAATCGAAAGGTTTGCGGAAGATAAAAGATGATTTCTGTCTTGCAGTTTTAATTTTTTTTTAAAAAGTGTTTTGGAAATCTTCATTGTCTACGGAAAGTAACTCCTACATGACAATTATGTTGAGTCAGTTCATTTTCGGAGTTTTTAATTATAACTTCAATGGTAGTTTCTTCTTTCTTTTTTGGAACGAAAAAACAATGATATTTTGTCAGAATTAACCACAACGTTTAATTTACTCAGTCATCGATTATTTTATGGGCTTCATGTAATTGCTTCATAGCCTTCCTAATGTTTAAACTGCAATTTGTGACAACTATATTATCAGAAAAAGCTATTACTCGGTGCTTAGTCCAAAAAAGTTTTCCTGTATTTATATGTAAACAGTACTGGTGATAGTGACGCACCTTGCGGGACTCCGCTGTGAGATTTTTGGGACAATAAATCGGCAACTTTTACTAATACAATCGGCCGCACAAAAAATATGGAATTATCGCTTGTAATTGTTCAGGACACCTAAGGTTGGTAAGTTATTGGCATAGAAGTACATTAACACGGAGTCAAATGTTTTGGAATAGTCTAGAGCTATCGTAAAAGTGGTCTTGTTTCTGTTGAATCGGATATCTATTTCTAGTGCCTAAGCCAGTACTTTCTAGTGCCTAAGCCAGTTTGTTGTGGTGATATTATTTCATTTTATTTAAGAAACTTTCCTAGGCAATTAACGATTAGCTACTATTTTTATGGAATCTTTCTTTTATATACATATAGTACAAAGAGATTAGTAACTACTAAGAAATCAATTATTCGGGTTTAAACTATATTAATTATCCACAAATTTATGGAAGATAAATATAAAAATAATTTGTCAATTTAAATATCTGAAGGAGAGAATCGAAGATAGAGGAGTACTGACCCATTCCTCTTTGTTTGAATATTAGGTGCTTTTTTGGGCATATTCGAGTGTACAAATCAATAACTAATATATAAATACTTTTACATCAAGCTGAAAGTTGCTATTTATTCCTATTCCTCCGCCAGAGGCATTAACAAAATATTGGAAGGGTGTTGAAGGTTAGAACGCCCATTCATATAGTAGCAGCCCAGTAATAACTTTCAGAGTTATTTTTAAGTAAAAATTGTGAAAAATTATAAAGCCCCAGAAACTCTTTTTATATCACTCGATTAATTATTTTTGAGCACTTTTTAATGATTTTATTACAATGTCGTCTAATTTTGCCTACTTTTTTTTCAGAACTGCCCTGCTGAATCATGGGAAAACAGTAAGTTAAATAAAATATTTAGATCTTCAAAAAATAATTCACTCTATTCACTATAAACAATCTGATATAAATGTTTTTTTCAATTTACAGCTGATGCCTGCAACAAACTCAAAGTTCTGGTTCAAAAATGCCCTAATGTCTACACCATTCTGCAAAACTGAAGAGACTTGTCTAATTATTTCAAATTGCAATAAAATAAATTAGTATTACATTAAAGTATTTCTGAATAAAAAAATCCTACAGTCAAAATGTAATAAACAGTTACAAAAAAAAAAAAAAAAGATATATATATATATATGTATATATATATATATATATATATATATATATATATATATATATATTATATATATATATATATATATATATATATATTGGGTTTATGGTTGACTATAGTGAATAGCTGAAGAGAAGGATGGTTGGGTTCAATTTGACGACTATTTTATCACCAAACGTTTTACAAGGGGATGATGTGGTCAACGATCATCATGTAGTTCTCTCTCCGAAAAATTGACATGAAGTTCATATGTAAGGTATCAGTCACACACTGGAACTCTTGTTGGTATCCTTCTGAACTGCCTGTTATAACTGGAAGTTCTAAATGAAGTTCCTAGCTGAACATACCTCCCTGAAGAAGACCTGCAAAGTCGGGTCGAAATGTTGGCTTTTAATAAAATAGTTTTGCCACTAGTCAGTCAAAATATAAAAATATTTCATTGATATGTTTATAACCTCGAATATATTTACTATAGAGTATTAACTCTAAATAAGAAATTATATTTAAATAATTAGGTATCTATCAGCCGGTTATTTCAAAAAATCATCAAATAACCTTTTAGAAAATTAAATTAGTGTATAATTTGATGAATTTTTCCTTTGTAAAATCCCAACATTATCTACTTACAATTAATGTGACAACTTTTGACCTATCCATTGGCAAGGCAATGAAAATCTCGTAATTTTGTTTTAGTAAATTTTACAATGGAAAATAACAGTTTTTTTTTTGGGTCCTTCCCTTCCTCGCATTTAAGGCTATACGGGATTTTCCCGGGCCAGGGAATGTGGGCCGGGGATTTAAAAGACTCCTCCGGCACCGGGACCCGAACTCGTGACTGTTTATATATCTTTGATTCATATGTCAGGTTGCCGGGCAACGGCGGTGCAGTGCACACGCTTTAGCCCATTCGGCCACCCCGCCCACTCCAAAAATAATAGATTAATAACTCAAAGTCCTATGATCCATAATCATTTATAGGTTAAATATTCAGATATACTTTCAAACCTCTTTAGGCATATATGAGCCTTTCGGTTTACAGAATGGCTAACCCCAATTTCAATATTCTTTATTATGAATTTTAGTGATGTTTCTAGTGGCCAAATGTATACCTTTATTCACAGTTCTATATTTTAACACTGCAATCACCTACTCTGGAATCAACTTACTCACTGTCTGTATAGATAACTTTTTCAACTAGAAATATCATTAAAATGGCATTACTAAAAAATGTTGAAATTGGAGTGAGTCATTCTGTCAACTGAATGGCTCAGAGACTGAAGTTGTGTGGTTTATAAAAGTAGATGGAGTGGCTAGATTTTTATTGCAGACCGTCGATACTATAAATAGATTTTTATAATTATAATGGCCGTATTTATGGATTTTTTATATGTAAGCTTTAAGCCTTAACTCCAAACATTTTATAATAGCCCAGCATTGCCAGAAAATAATTTCTATTCCAAGTAAAGCGGTAGGTGAAAGTTGTGTGTTGCGCGCACCGGATTTTTTAATTTCTAACAAAGGGTGAGGTCCCTGAAGATCGACGGCACCCCAACAGGCGCCCCGGGACAAATGCGCCGATTGCCCCGCCGCAAGGCCCACATTCATTATGTAAATACTTTCTATTTAAAAAGAAAATACTTATCATTACTTAGCATTTCGTAAGGTTTTAATATCTTAGGATGTTTGTCAATCTTGAAATTCCCTAGAATTGCATTTATTTACATCTTAAGACTTGGTTCAATTGTTAATAAAATCCCCTATGAATAACATAAATGTACATAACAAAACTATGTATACCTAATACTCAAAAAGATAATAAAAGAGGACTTTAAATAAATAGAAAATAAGATTCTAAAATAAATTTTTAAAAGTAATAGGAATTGTTTTCTGAGATACTGTAAACTAGTCCGTGGTACAGACCACTATTTATCAAATTATTAACATATGGTTGAAACTTCGTAAATAGCTTCTTCTCATCGTGACCTACAAATATTTTATTTACGAAAATTTTCAGAGCCTAAAAAAATATTGTGGCTTTGGTCTGTATAACCTCGTTATTTTAACAATTTGGGAGCCAAACGGCTCAATATTTTTGAAGGCCACTTTTCCCCATAAATGAATGGGCACCACTGTATAAGGCATCATAGAAATAATGGTACATTTCAGATGATGTATTGAAAAAAATGTCATTTTTGATTTTATTCTAATTAATATTTAACTTGATTATATATTATATAATAATGCACTTTAATTCGCCACACTACTATTTTTTTTTTTAATTCTTAATAATAATAAGCGTGGAATGAAAAGCACTTGTAGATGCTCTTTGCTCCAACAGTAGTCAATGGTGATAATAATAACAGAAAAAAATACAGGCAATTTAGAGAAAAGTTAAATTAATTTAAGGCATTGGGTAAACTGAAAATTTCAAGCTTATTATTTAGCAGTGAACTTGTTACTAAAAGTTCTATAAATTATTATTTTTCTTTCATTAAGGGATGGTCATGCTTTTTTATTCTCTTACGGAAAAGATTTTCTACCTTGTTCCCATGAAAAATTGTTGGAATAATGAAAAAAATAAATAAATTCATTCAATAAAACAAATAATTCTGGCCTGCCCCCCCTCCAAATGGTAAAAAATAACCATATTTTATGAAAAAAAATTATCTCTAAAAGTATTATTGTTTGTTCTAATTACATTTAATAGGACTTAATGAATCACTTAAACACCATTTCATTTAGGTACTTAGTTTCTATCTTTCTTCTGAAGTAATTATCTTAATAAATACATAAAAAAAAAATCTTTTGGGCTCAAGCTCCCCCCAAAATTAAATGATAAAAAACTGGTATGGTGCGCACATCACACAACTTTCACTTACCAACAAATTCAATGTGAAAACGATGGTATAACTTTATTCAAAACAATTGATTACCATGTTTTTCCCGCCCATCGAATCTGTTAAATTTAAAGGCTTGCTTAAATTTCCATTTCCTTATAAAACTGTGTATAGTATCAAACAATTATAAAGATTGTGGAGAAAAATGGATTTTTGGCAAAATTCTGAGTTCTATTGGAAACATATATTATGTAACTCGTTAAAAAAATAACTTAATGTTTGTAAATATTGTATATTATTAAGTTTATATTGGTAGGTCCTCAACATTTTGAGTGAAAACCTTTTTAAAAAACTCTAGATAAGTGATATATAAAAGTTAAATTAACAATATAAAAGCCCTGGACAGAGGGGTATTGGGTATCTGTAAAGGGAGAGGATAGGCAAAAGTTGGGCACTCTCAGCTATTTCCGTCTAGCTTCCAACCCTTATTTCTTCTTTAGTTTCCAATAAATTTTCTTCATATATTATAGTTAACCATTTTTTATATCAGTTGGTAATGGAAAATGGTTAATTATTTCACACAAATAAATTAAAGGAACTTAGAGAAAGAAATTTTGAAAATTAGTTTAGAGAATATCAATAAGAATCAGAACTACATTATATTAAAAACTGCTTAAATTTACACTAATATCATCAATTTAACGAAAATCATTAAAGCATTTTTTGAGAAAATTCTATAGACCATTTTGTGGGACTTAGTTATTTGGACTCAGGGGACCTCTAAACATGTATTTCCGTTGAAAACTCAAATTAGAAAATTTTTAAAATTGCAGTACTTTCCCTTACTACATATCACAATTATTGGTAAGTGAAAGTCATTTTTAATATCAGAGAAGTATAATAATGATGAAATTGTAAGGCTTACACAAAAAGTTGTGTTGCTGTATGCATGACCTATAAAATATTTCAATTAAAATTCCTACATCACTCTTTCCTATCCTTTAAACTGCAATTTTAAGTATATTAATATAATAAAAATAATAAAACAATCTTTTGAACATTAACAACAGTGGGGGTGTATGGACAAGATATATAGGAACTTCAGTATGTGGGAGGCAACTGAGGAAATAAACTATCAGAGATTACTAATAGAGGTGTTTAGAGCATATAAGATTGATTAATAGAAACATATTTACATATTTTAATGTATATCTTGTAAACAAATCAATATTTGTTACATAAATATTACAAAATAAAATAATTTAGTATACAAATATTAGAAAAAAAAAAACCATTTCAACTTAAAGAATGTTTGAAATTCTTGTTTCTTCTTCCAGAAAAGTTAAAATTAAATTAAAAATAAAATATATCATTTATCTTGTTCTGTCATCTTCTGAGTTTAACATCACTTCTTTTTTAAGTTTTATATATTCTTTTTCCATGAGTTCTCTTGTCCTTTCTGTCAAGTCATTTATATCTGTTTCATTTAGGCCCACTGTGTCTATAGGTTCCAACAATGAAATTATAATTTTTCCTAAAATGAAATTAGATTAATTTATTAGCAGTTATGAAGTTCATGATACTAGGAATATAGTTTTATGTTCTAGATGAATATAAAAATGAAATAGAATGCAAAAATATGAGGTAAATCTGTTATTTTCATAAAAAAAAAAAAAAAAATGAAATGTAGAATTCCGTAAGTAATCAAATGCTATTTTAATTTTTTTTTATTTAATTAAAAATAAATTGTTGGTACTAGGTTAAAATAATTTCTTTCAGGTAAAATTAACCTTTTTTTAATTAGATTTTTTTTAAATAATGATAATCTAGAAATAACTTTAGCTAATGATAAACTCTAGATAATCTCTGGCAAACCTTGCCGTTAATTATGAAAAGAAATAAAGTTGACTGGTTTTAGAAATTCATGTTTTGGAGATTGGAATTTTTTACAGCATGTAATATCATGAGAGACAAAATAAGTTAAAAAAAATCATAGACGACTCTCATTAGGTAGCAATATTTTTCGCATTAGAACTTACAGAACCGCATAAGTCTCTATTACTGAATCCATGTCCTAGGTATCTATCATAAATATGTTTAAATATTATCAGTTTCATAACTTTTCACATAGTCTCTTTTGTGATATTCAATTTCATTTGTATAGGGATATTTGTATTTCTCCGAAACATGGTTAAATGAAAGGAAGTGGAGCTGGGAGGCCCCAAAGTGACAATGCTTCATTATCCTGTACGTGTCCTATCCGTGTGGCATACATTGACATGAGTAGGCTGTCAAGGTGTCAAGAGAATCCACTGTTTAATAACTAAGAAAACCTGCTTATATCTGCGAACACCAATAAGATTGGCCACCTAAATAAAAAATGGCAACCGTGTGGAAAGAAATATATTATTTTTTAATGAGAATTCATCAACAAAGTGACCAGTGCAACTTAACTACTTGAAATGGATTGACACAGCTACTAAATATACTTCTCCAGAGTTGATTGCTCTGATTAAATTGTATATTCTACTATTTTGAAAATTTTTAAATCAAAGGAATTATCCTTGCCAGAATACAAGCACCATTATATAAGATTAGAAGAGAGAGACTTAAAAATACATACCTCCAGTAAATTTTCCTGGTTTTATGAAGTAATATGGTGATATGACAACTGGTATTATTGGTCTCTTAAATTCTACAGCAATTCTAAAAGCTCCTTTCTTAAATGGTAAGAATGGTTCACCATAGTGATTACGAGTTCCTTCAGGGTATATTATTAGATTTTTTTCCTATGGAAATGTGTTTTGTTAAAATAATACAAATTATAACATTGTTAAAATTAATTGATAACTCACTTTGTCCATAAATTTTTCTTTTAGTAAAGCCTTAGCTAAGTGTGGGTTATTTTTTCTGTCAATAAATGCCACATTGAACAACTTCATAGTTTGTCCAAGTGGAAAAACATATTGAATTTCTTTTTTCACAGCTGGAATATATTTGATTATAGGTCTAAATACCATTATAGATCCTAAAACAGAATTCACTTATATATGTTGGTATTGATGAATAGATATTATTCCTTATAAATATATAATAATTACCACGTTAACATCCCTTGATATTTATTTTGAGGCTATATCTTATCTTCAGGACCTTCAGTTATCATTTAATTGATGTATTATAAAAGCATTCAAACATATGTAAATATGATGATTTTCTCGTTATTTATAAATAAAACTATTGTATAAAAAAGTAAAAATATGTATAGACTGTTTTTGGAATGCAAAAATAGAGTAGAATAGAAAACATTTATTCTGTGACTAAGTCCCTCAAGAACCAAAATCATCTGTAGAAATAAATAATAAACATAAAATATAATCGGTCCGAAACTACATGATTTTTATTGTATTCATTTACCGATATTTACAACTTAAAAAATAAAATACAAGTAATCTGTTATAAGAATATAAAACATGATAGTAGCTAGTGAAGGAACTACCCATTGATAATACTTCAATGATTAGATTAATCTAGGAAGTCCCATGGCCATCTTCTTATCAGACGTCTGGGATGGTTGTCAGGAATTGGTTAGCATAAAAGGTTATGAACTAGAGAACTAGGCTAACCAAGGAGTTCAGAATTATATGAAAAATATTTATTTAAGGCAAAATATGGAAAAAAATTAAGGCCTTATGATTAATTTTATTTGTGTAATAATTAGAAGTATTGATAATTCTAGAGAGGATTTTGGATTGTAAGGATTGGGAATGGAGAGAATTTAATGAATTTGTTGAGCCCCAAAGCACATTCCATATGTCCAAATGGACTTAATAATGGTGGTGAATTTGAGTTTTTTTTTGTTTTTTTGTTGTAAAATAATGAAAATTTAGAGTGTTGGCTAGTAAATGTTGTAGTAATTGGAATCTATGAGCAATTTCTTGTCCTTTCAGTTTCCAAGTAAGACACTTGTCAAGATGGAGTCATAGGAAGCAGAATTTTGGAATAGGAATAACTGGAACATTATTAAAGGATACTGTAGGACTGGATGTATTGGGTTGGCAAATAAGTCCTTTAGGTTTTTCTGTTTATTTTTGTGTAACTATGATACACTTCTTATCTGATGAATTAATCCTTAAGGTGGATTGTTTATCCTGTTTGTAATATGTCAACAAGTATATCTGTTAACTCTAGCTTAGTATTATGTTTGCTATTGCACTGTGAATATGGAAGAAAATATCATTCATTATCGGCATATTTTGTTGCATTATTTTAAAAAAGGATAGTTTGCTGCAAAAGCTCATAAAAAAATTTACAGTGTTTACGGGGATGATGCCTTAACCAAACGTACCTGTCGAAATTGGTTTGCCAAATTTGATATCAATGATGCTCAATGGTCTGGTCAAAAACATGAAATTGAAACGAGCAATGTTAGGGCCATTGTTGGTCAAAATTCCACCCAATCAATGCAAGAGATTTATATGGTCCTAAATGTGTCGCACAAAAACATAGAAAACCATTTGCATAAGCTTGACTATGTTTCCAGGCTTAATGTTTGGGCCCCTCACTTTCGAACTGAAGTCAACTTGACAATATGCATTTCTGTTTGTGATTCACTACAGAAACGGCAACAAAACGACCCATTTTTGAAAAGGTTGGTAACAGGAGATGAAAAGTGGATATTTTATGATAATGTGGTCCATAGAAAATCTTGGAGACCTAGAAATGAGGCTCCTAGAAGAATGTCGAAACCCGGATTGTATCCAAAGAGGATAATGCTTTCCCTATGGTGGGATTTCAAGGGTGTTATTTTCTATGAGCTATTGTCACCAGGAAAAACAATTAATTCAACTATATACGGCTCACAATTAATAAAATTGGATCAATCAATTAAAAATAAACGCCATGAACTGGAAAATTGGAAGGGTCTTATGTTCCACAAGACAACGCTAGGCCCCACATCTCATTGGTCATTCGCAATAAATTATTGAGCCTTGGATGGAACCGTTTGCACCACTCTCTCTATTCATCAGGTCTAGCTTCAAGTGACTACCACTTATTCTAGTCTCTACAGAACTCCATGAATGAAAAGAAATTCCAAAAGGAAGAGGACATCAAAAACCACTTGGATCAGTTTTTTTAACAATTAACTCCAGACACTCTATGAACATGGAGTTAGTAGAAAGATGGGAAAAAGTCATTAAATAATGGTCAATATATTGTAGATTAAAATAAATTTTATATCTATAATACATTGAGTTTTATTTCACCCTGAAATACCGAAAGGATTTACTTGCTAATCCAATAGTAGGTTTTCAATAAATCGTAAATCGTAAATGTGATTTTCTGGGATTTAATTTTATTCTCAAATTTGAGACAATCTTGAATGGCTCCGATGTGTGATTAAAGTAATTATTAATCCAGTAAAGGGGAAGAAGGACCGAAAAATGATATTTTTTAATTTAATTTTTTTTTTATGAATATTTCAAAAACTATGAATTTTTTTTGCAAAGATTGTCCAGTATAATAATTAAGTACTTTAAAATCTCTATAAAAATGACCCTATACATTTTTTTATTATTATTTATTTTTTTGCCATGTGGGCTAAGGCGCTTGCAATAGGAAATCAAAAGCAATGCAGAGCATAGTTAGCACTTGGATGGGTGACCGCCCACACCAAGCAAAGCCACGCTACCCGAGATTCCTCCCCCCCTCCCAGGTATTTGCGGCATGTCAGCCTACTGAAGGCAACTCACACTGACCGGGCACAGGATTGATGAACCTATCCCGTACTTTAAATCGGGAATCGGGATGTGGCCTAGGAGACCACATCCCACGGTGAAAGATCGTCATGGTCTGTAGCACAAACAAAAAAAAAAAAAATGATTGTTTATCCGTTTTAAGCAAAAGTTGCTTCAAACCACAAAATTGATTTTGTTCAAATTTAGATTGACAAACTGGTAAAAAGTCCCAAAGAATCCCACGTCGGGTTTTTGATAAGGAGAGGGAAGGAAGAACAGAAAAATTATCTTTTTATAGTTTTTTGAGAATATCTCAAGAACTATTAGGTTTTTGTTGCAAAGATTGCTCAGTATAATATTAAAGTACTTTAAAATCTCTATAAAAATGATCCTATGCGTTTTTTAAATTTTATTTTTATAAAATCAATGGTTAAGGAGATATTTATGAGATCATATTTATTGTATAGAGGGGACTGGGGTAGCCATACTCTGACGTGCGATCAAAGTAATTATTCATCCAGTAAAGGGGAAGAAGGAGAATTTTTTTTTTTATTTTTGAGAATATCTCAAGAACTATGAGGTTTTTGTTGCAAAGATTGTTCAGTACAATATTAAAGTACTTTAAAATCTCTATAAAAATGAACCTATACACTTTTTTGATAAAATCAATGGTTACGGAGATATTTATGAGATTATATTCATTGTATTTCCACTTTAAGCAAAATTGCTTCAAACCACAAAATTGATGTTGTTATTAGTAGACGACACCTTTTTGAATTAATTTTTTAACATTATCGATTCTTCAAATTTTATTCAGTCTCTTTTTTTTTTTATTGATTCTAAAAAGTCATTGACAACAGAATTATATTCGATATCAGTCGATAGGGAATTTCGTGATAACGATATGAAGTTTGGATTGACATTAATTTTATGTAAATGATAATATGTGATAGAAGACCTATAAGTTTTAAAGGAACTTATAAAAATTTACCATAAACCATTGTCTAATTACATACAGAGAACCAGAAAATTTAAATTTTGAAATTTTTAAGCCAACCACGTTTTATATTGAATAAAAAGCAATGACTAAAAAAATGTTTAATTTAGGTTATAACAAATTCCTTTATAGTAAACTAGATTAAATTTACACCAAATACAAGTAAATCTTGTCTATTTTAAAACCATTTAAAGGGAACTTTTTAGCAGTTAAACTACAGTAAGTTTATAAAATCAAGGATTCTTCCTTTTTTTTACAAGGAAAAACTTCCTTGTTTGATGAGCTTTAAATCTATATTAATTATGTCATGGTTTGTTGCAGAGTAAGTTGAGATTCATCCCTAATTGTGTTAAAAGATGTAAATATATTGGGATCAATCCCTAATTTTACAGTACTAATAATATTTTTACTTAGAGAAAATGTAAAATCAACTTAATTAAAATAGATTTAAATATCAGTAAACAAGGAAGTTTTGCTGAATGTGTGGTATCTTCAGTCCAGTTGAGAGTTTATAACAAAAATCACGAACCATGATTTTATGTAAAACAGAACTTCCCATAGTTTAACTGCTTAAAAGTCCACTTTAAATAGTTTTAAAGAAGACAAGGTTAACTTGTATTTATTTTAGATTTAATCTAGTTTACTTTGAAGTCATTGGTTGTAACCTACATTAAACCTTTTTTTAGTTATTGTTTTTTATTCAACATAAAACCTAGTTGGCTTAAAAATGACAAAATTTAAGTTTTCTAATTCTCTGTATGTAATCAGACCATGGTTTATGGTAAATTTCAATAAGTTTTGATATTTTCTCCTTCTTCTTGGTTCTTCCCTCCAGATGGCTATGTTGGGAGGTAAAAATATAAAATTTGTGGTCCTCCAGACTTCCGAAAAGCTTGGTCCCAAGGTGTGTGGGTTGGAGCCATATCTGCCTCGGCATGTCCTCCAACAGCTGGCAGTTCTGCAGAATGTGCTCTGTGGTTTGCTCATTTTAGCCATATTCACACAGGAGACTGGGTCATATCTTGAGCTTCCTGAAGATGTGTGATTTCAAACAGTTATGTCCAGTTCTGAGGCAAAAAATGATGATCTGTTCTCTTCTGTTTAGCTTGAAATAACCTCATGGGGATTGTGATTTGGGTGACTTGCTTTCCATCTTTGCTTGTGGCTGCTTTGTTAATAGTTTTGTACTCCTCCAACCTAGGTAGGATGCTAATTTGGGAGAGCAATGTTCCTTCCTTGGCCAATCGGTCTGCGATTTCATTCCTCGCAAGCCCACAGTTCCCTGGAATCCATGGTGGAAACACTTCTTGTAACTGACTCTTAGATCTTACAGCTCCTCAGCCAATGTGCCCTTAATATATGATGTATTCTATCATATATTATTATTTATATAAAATTAATGTCAATCTAAACTTGACCAACATCAATTTTTTGGTTTGAAGCAATTTTAGCTTAAAGTGGATATACAATAAATATAATCTCATAAATATCTCCGAAATCATTGATTTTATAAAAAAAAAAAAAAAAAATGTATAGGATCATTTTTATAGAGATTTTAAAGGACTTTAATATTATACTGAACAATCTTTGCAAAAAACCTCATAGTTTTTGAGATATTCATAAAAAACTATAAAAATAATTTTTAGGTCTTTCTTCCACTTACCCCCATCAAATTCTTTGGGACTTTTTACCAGTTATTATGGGGAGGGTAACAAATAATTTCTGACAAATTTCATCTTTATCTTTATAAAGTTGGAGCGAATCCCTAATTTTACTAGACTATATCTTCCTGTATTGGGAGTGGGGTAGCTCAGTGGTAGGGCACTAAGCTTCCAATACTCAAGGTCCCAGATTTTAATCCCGGCTCATGGCAGAAAAATTATTTATTCTGTTTCATTGGCCGTGGGGTGACCCTGGGATAGGGAGATCCTCCTGGCGCATACCCAGCCTCTATAAAGTGGGTAACCTTAATTAAATAATTGTTTAAGGGGGAAAACCTGGTGGTTGAGCCTGATTCTGGTCCGATTCCCTCCCTGAACAACCACTGGCCTTGAAACAGTACATTCCCTAAATATTACTGAACCAAAGTACCCTTCATGGGTTGTAGTGTTTTTTTTTTTAAATCCTCCTGTATGCCAAAAATAGAAATAGAAATAAAAAAATGAAGGAATTGGATTAATAGGAAAAATGTAGGAGAGAGGAATTGATGCAACATGCATAACAGTCCATATATCATGATATGAAAGCAAGGAGGTGAAACATGTAGCTCATAAAAATCCATCAGGAATCCTCTACAAAACAATGGATGCCTTCATAGTTGTTAGGAGACTATGTGACTTGCCAAAAACCGGGTGGACAGATTGAAATAACAAAGATGTTGGAGGGATGAAAGCACAAAACTGGAAAGTAATAGCCACAGGCAGAGTTGGAGAAGCCTGTTATAGGCTACCAAAGATCTATAACGTCTGTTAAAAAATTAAAAAATATTTTTTGATATTACAATAATATTGTTGAAATTATATTTGGTTAATAGTATTGTAGAATCTCTCTTATATTTGACAAATAATAATAATATAATCTCCGAAGATCACTTTATACTGTTGAATACATCCAAATAAATAAAAGGTTATTAAATAATAAACAAAATTATTTGAGTATAAATACAGTATAAATTTAAATTTATAGTTGTTTTGTAATTCCAAACAACTAGCCTCCCTGTCAAACATAACTTCCAATATGATAATTTTATTACTGGGTTTTATCCACTGGAGCCAGGATTCCTTCTCCCATCATCTCTTCGTCCAAGCTAAACACCAACTGCTGGCCAAAACAAAATCTTTTGTCACATCCCCTCTTAGGGATTTTCCTTTTTGGGGAAACTACAGAGCAGTTATTATCTTTTCCCTGAACTATTAGAACTAGATTAGCTTGCCTTTTAACTGTTACTTTAATTTATCAAACTATTTTTAACAACTTTCAATTAAAGTGTACATTACATTTAATTATTAAAATTTCATATGGCACTAATTTTTAGTTGGATATATTTTTTCATTTTTCTTAATTATATTCCAATTAATTTAAAATCAAGTAATTCATGTAGGTGCGAGACTTTTTATAAAAAAATAAATTTTAAAAGGCTTGCTTCCCTTAAAATATGTAATATTTAATTAAGAGAATATAGTGGAAAATTGAATACATGAAACAAATTGTAAACTAATGAAAAAGAAAAAGGATCATAAAAAGCGTAGCTTTATTTTTATTGTATTGAGAGGAATAGACAGAAAGGCATGGGAAGCTCTAATTGAAGTTGAGTGAGGCCTTCAACAAAATACAGTCCAAATACAGACCGAAGGCAGAGGGGACACATGCATTTGAAGTTTAGAATTTGTTTAAAATAGAAATTTAAGTGATAAATTTGTTAATAATCTATTTCTGTTATGGTCTTATAGGTGAGGCAAGCCTCATAAGCCTCAAAAGGTAGAGCAAGGAATACTAATTTGTTAACAATGACATAATAATAAGAAATAATGTTTATTCACCTGCTATAAGGCTTATTTATTAATAGAATTTTATTTCAGAAATTAAATATTCTACAAATTAATTACCTAAAAAATCGAACATGGATTGATGGTTAATTACAATTACTGTATTTTTGTATTTTTCCAGAATACTTTGGTTTCTTATCTCCCATTCTATACCCAATACTTTAGAAAATAGTTCTGCCACAGTTTCTGGAATTCTAAAACAAGAAAATATTTTTATTGATAGTTGTAACTGTTATGTTCTATAACAATTTCAGGAAATTATGAAATTTAATCTGTCATTTTTCATTGTTTCCAACATTATTCAAAGCTCATTTATTTCAAACAGATATGAAATAACTAAAGATCATAAAAAATATATATTTAAACATAACATAGAATGAAAGAATAATAGACATTACCTATAAGCTTTGGAAGGTAGTAGAATTTGTAGTGGATAAAGAATAAGACAAGTTGTCAATGTTACAGTTACATAACTAGTATAACAAGAATAAAACCTTAATCGGCTGTGTCTAGGAAGAATTATTGGTAGAAAATACATAATGAAACATAGCAAAGCAATTGTAGTCAAATCCATCTCTGAAACAAACATCAAGTATAAAATTAAAATAACATACTCAAAGCTAAAATTACAAATACTTAGAAATGGGCTTAAAATATTCTTATAAAATAACTTTAAATTAGGGAAAAGAGAATGGAAAATAGAAAAATGTCTATTTTTTTTTATTTATATGTATATGTAGGTGGTCTTCCTGGACCAATAAAACTGGTGGAAGAATAAGAATCTTATGATAAACGTATAGACTAACGTAGCATATGAGTTACTGTCAAAGTAGGAAGAAAATTAAATTTAAAAAAAATCTAAAAATGATAATCTAAACTTCGGATCTCTATGTCACATAATTTTGTAGAAAATGTGGATAACTTGAACAATATAACTGACAAATAATGACAATAAAATATTTAGTTTCCTTTATTCTTTGTAGAACAGGAATAGAGTGTTATTTTTATAAAGAATGTAGAATATATAGAAGGAAACAGTTACAAAGTTTAATCTAGAATTAATTAATTAATGGATTGAGGAAGACCTCATAGCAGTTTATAAAATGAGGTAGGGAAGGATTTAATAAATGGGTTCAGTACTCTGTAAGGAAGTAATGTTTCATTACCAATGGTTGTGCTGGAAGGTTATCAGACCAGGATCACACTCAACTACCACATCTTACTAGATTACCCACTCTTATAGAGGCTAGATGTGCTCCAAAAGTGTCTCCCAATCAACTTCTGAAGGTGGTAAATAAAGATGAATTGGCCCCAACGCAGGAGGTGTCAATCTTGGACTAGATCAGGGGTCTCCAAACTTTTTGGCCAGCAGGACACATTGAGGCTTCCACTAAGTTCCACGATCCACAGCTTTTTCAATTAATGGTGCTTTAGGTATGAAATAAGTTTTCTATGAGAAACATCTAATCCAATTAATGTTGTAGTAATTTCATACTTGTTACATTTGCTAAATTTCATATTTTTAAAAAAACCTTCGTGGATCATATTGGAGGTGCTTGAGGGCCAGATTACCTCGCAGGCTGTAGTTTGGAGACCCCTGAACTAGATCATGGACAGGACACCAAACTATGGAGGAGTGAAGGACCTACTGGACCTCAAAACATATGCAGTGTTGATAGGGACCATGTTGAAGATGGTGATGTATGGCAAAGTGAAGTCAAAATGGAAACTGGAAGCTGAATCTGATGGTTTAAACCAGACGGAGACTTGTATCCTTGCACAGATGGTGACACTTCAACCTTCATTGTGAATGAGGTCAAAGGTTGCATCAGGAGGAGGAGGAGAAGCAACTCAGAAGAAGACAGTGGAAACTGTCTGTGATGGGGGAACTATACCACTAATGTCAACTGGAGATCTGGCACAAGTTCTTATTGCTCTACAAGAACAGGGCAATGGCCAATCCTGACATATATATCTGAGGGTAAGGAGGATCTAGATATTAATTCAAGAACCTTCCCTACTTGAAGGCAGTGTCATGTGATTGGACATTTTGTATTATGGAATAATTTCTGTTGCCACCAATCCCAAAGGCTGCCTAACATATAGAAAAAATTAAAACTTTTTCCACTTGGACATTTTTATTTTCTTCTTGAGGAGTTTATTATTAATTACAATCTTGAAATCCTTAACAGGGGTAAGAAACCAACCTTCTGTAACAGGATAAGATCAGAAGTCATAGATATCATGCTAGTCTCAATCTATAATGTACATTGAAAACATTATAAATTTATTAGATTTCATCTATCTGAAGCAGTATGTAAGATGAGGAGTATAGAAATCTCAAATTGACAAATTGGGAATCGTTCTACTTGGACTTAAAAGAAGCAATCAGATGCGGTCCAAAGATAGTTCAGAAAACCTGGCATCTGGAATGTCCTAACTCATATCTAACAGATGTTATCAGGAATTCTTACCTGAGTATCAATAGTACACATGTTAAAAGATCCAAAAGGAAAGTTCCATGGTGTAACAAAGATTTAGCTAGGCAAAGCATATTCACTAAAAGATTATTCAATGCTGACAAAAACTCTAGCAATTGAGATACCTATTAGAGAGCTCTTACAGAATATTGTCTATAACATAACAATACTTTCTATCAGAAGTGGCAAAAGACATGCTTGGAGGAAGTTTTGTGTAGAAGTAGATAACAAAAGCATTAAGCTACATAAAGAAAATATTCTTCAAGTAGTCCTTAACTGAGAAACAGATCCTGAGGGTGGTTACCAAAGGGTGACTGTTGCATAATGGAACATGCTTATACAAATCCCACATTACCAAATTGCAAAACTAATGAAGATATGTAGGACAAAGCAAACAGCATCCTGACGTCCAGTAGACTGAGCTGTCAATTATTTAACACAATACAAATCTGCATGGAATGACAGTTACTTTCCACCATTGCTATAAAGAAATCTTTCTGTAATCAAACCCTACCTCTTATAATAACCATGGGGCAGCATAGCAATTTAATACCTGCCCACTAGTTGGAGGGAGTTCAAATTGTGCTATATTATAAAACCAAGGAAGAGGACTAATGATGATTCTAATCCTTCAGAACTATATGCCTTTCATCCTTTCTGATGAAGTCACTGGAAACAATTTTAGATTGGGCGTATAAGAGAACAAATATTGGCTATAAACCCTATACATCCCAATCAACTCGCTTTTTGACCAGGTAAGTCCTGTTAATTAGTTTTATATAACTTGGTTTCTACGTATCATGAAGCGAAAGAAAAGAACTGGGTGGAGAAAAAACAAACAAACCTCTATCCTCAGCTGACTCTTCTTGGTACATCCAGCTTATCTGAATCTAGTTAAAGCTCAGAGGACCACAATCTGAAAGAAGCAAAGTGTATTGGCGATATCCACTTACCAATGCCCTTGAACGCTTATTCTCACAATAATATTTTGAACATCTGGTTCAATATGATGTCTTTCCTTCATTAAACAAAATATTACTAGATTGAAATTGAGAAAAGTATAAAACAACAACTGTTGAGTAAACAAAACAAAAATAACTAAAACAGAAATGAGTATTCTTCATGTTGACAATTGTTTAGTTAATAACACTGGACAACAAAAACCAAATTTTTGAATGTTTCCAGCACTTCATGAGTCAATTCTTACTAATTTTGGGTTGAGAAAAACAAATATGACAATGAGAAATTTTTCTTAGCTCTAATTTCTGTGATTAACACTTGGTGGAAGTATTTCATATTAACGGGTTAAGAGAAAAAAATACATTTTAATTATATATGCTAACAACATTGAAAGTGCATTTGATTTTTCAAAATGGTAGTTACATTCTAAGAGTTCTAAATGCTGGAAGAATACCTCGCAGCTCGTCGTGTCTGAAGAGATAATGTGGTGGCTTCATGAGACCGTCGCTTTTTAGCTTGCCTCTTGTATGGGAGGTCCAGAGCATCCCTACACAAAGACCAACAGTAATCCACAAGCATTGCTTCATTCCAATGGCTCTGATATCTTTGTTCCATTACAGAAATGTCCTGATGGAATCTTTCTTCATGTTCATCGCAAACAGCTCCACAACTAGGAGAGAAAACATCTGGGTGGAAGTGGAGAAAATAGATTTTAAGGGACATGTTGCATCCATAGTTATGGTACTTTAGCAGGAGCAGTCACCAAATGTGTTTAGTTGTCATCTCTTTTGTTGCCTAAAAATCCACGAACAACTCCCTGGAAGGCTTCAAAAGCTTCCTTTTCTTTCACTTCCAAAACTTGTTGAAATGCAGGATCCTTCACAAGTACTCATTTCATGTCATGTTGTCATTATTGCCCAGTGTAATTTATTAAAAATAAAGAATACTTATTATTTACTTTTTATGTGTACTAACAAATAAGAGAATCCCTAATGAACAAAAAAAAAAAGGATATTTTAATTAAAATGAATAAAATAAGGATCAAATAGAAATGTCCCTATTAATTTTTGAGCAGTATACTTCAAAGGGTTGAGGACAGGGTATTTGCTATGCACTCTGAGACTAAAGTCAAAGAATTCCTAGTAACGAGTTATTATGTCAAGTTTGACACTTCGAGGCAACATAAACCAAATAAATGTAGTAATAGCTACACAGATGGCTCACTAATGACTTTATCCTTATGATTCATGAGCCGGTACCTGGAGAAAAGACAGAACTAATTAAGAGATGTTAATTCCCCTCAGGAAATACACAACAGTATTTCAGTCAGAAATGGTAGGAATTTCTCACTGTGCTTCCACATTGATGCTAGGTGGGATGAAACAGAATAGGGTTCCTACTTACACTGATAGTCAGACAGCTATAAAAGCACTCAATAATTACTCAACGAGATAAAAGATTGTTAAAGATTGCAATGCAATCGTACACAGTATACTAGGTTAAAAACGGAGAGGTAAAGATATCGATAAAATAAAAAAATAAAAAAAAAGAAAATATCTGCTAATATCCATCATAAAATCTGAGGCAGCAGCAACACCTGTAATTTTTGGCTTTAAATTCAAATAGGAACAAAATAATGTTTTGATAGAAAGTATATTTAGTTAGACTGCTAAGAAATTAAAATTAACCAATTATATAAACAAATTACTTCATAAATACATATATAAGTTCATATTTCATTATTGTTTACATTATTTTTTTTTGTTTTTAAGAAAACTATTACTCAGAACAAGTGAAATCCTAAAGCAGTATTATTATGAAATCTATTTATTTTTTAACATTCTTTATTAGTAGTTATAAAAGGTTTGTTAGACAAAGTAAACTTTTTTTGGCAGAATAATTAAACAATTTTTAATTGTAATTATATTATGTTAGAAGTACATTTCTAAAAAAATAACCCAGTTTATATCAGCCTAATCAGTATTACTTTTTGATTAAACCTCTTCATCGATTCAATGTATGAAAAAAAATCTTAATCAACCCAATGATTTTCTATACTTTATATTAAATATGCCATGCTTCTCTAACTTAAGATAGTTGTCAACAATAATATAGACTAAACTTGATTGAGTAATTTGTATTTCATCTATGTAGAATTTGAATGGTTTTTTCATAGTTATTACATTTTTAAGAATATATTTTAAAAGATTGTTTTAATGTTTTCCTTATTGCATTACAAATAAGATTACATTTTATAAAAATCAATAAACTAAATAATAAAAGGGTTATTGATTGGTGAGGTAAGTTGATGTGATTCATAGAAGGATGTCCTAGCACTATTGATCTAAAAGACAGGGGAAGTACAATAAAGCTAAACAAATTATCATGTAAGACTTATCAGAGCTCTCATTCAGTGTTGGGACTGCATCATGTTAACATCTTCTGCTTCTCCAGGTCTATTTATTTATTTATTTATAAATTAAAAAAATCTAACAATAATAATAATATGTAATTATTCATCAGTTCAATTAATGATCTGATGTTTAAAAATCAATTAAACAATAGTTTTAAACCATCATTTATTGAATATTTTTTAAATTACATCTGTGATTTAGTTTAAATGAAATAATGACCCAATGAAATGTCACACTTCTTTATTTAATTTGTCGTACTTTTTTTGAGGAGACTACCAATAAATATTGTATTTTTCAGAAATTTTTTAACAGAAAGGTTTTATTAAAAACGATTTTATCAACCTTATTTGAAAAAAAGCTCTTTCGCCTCAACTTTAGATTAAAACTACATTTAAAATTAATACAATATTTCTTATTTTGAATATATTCCGTTGATTAATAATGAAAGTTAAATATGTTGAAATTGAGGATAAGTTACAAAAACCTTTTATGTTTACTGTGGAAGTTGGATGGAATGTGCTGTCATGTAAACTGCATTTCTTAATTAATTTTTCTACCATTTGTTCCAGTCTTCAATACCTTTGTTTGTACAGTTGTTCAATACCTACAATACTTTCTTCATTATTTATATTTTTAAACAATGTAATTCACTAGATAATTCGAATTTGAACATGAGTATAAATAGCTTAAAAATGGAATTGAAATAAGAATAATGAAAATATTTAGGCCAGTTTAATGTTTACCATTTATTTTTACATTGGTAATATTTTTGTTATCATGTCATCCTTAGGCATATTTTTTATATTGTATGTTAGAGCTTTGTGAATATGCATACATTGTTCAAGATGGCATTGTTGCAAGTATAGTATGGTGGAGGTGGGAAATGTATAACAAATATAAATTAAGGATAAAAGATTAAAGTTATAACCAAATAAAAATATTTTTAAAAAATTTACTGCTTAAAATTAAAATACAAAAGAATGGTAAAAAAGTTTATAGGAAACACTTGTTAATTACATTAACTAAAAACAATTTTTTTTGTTATTCCACACACCTCTTCATCAAAAGAAAAAAATGTATATTTCTTAGAAATATGTACTATTTTTTGTAGTGCTCCCTCTCATTTCTATTTATTAAATAATAAAATTATCAACTTGACATTTCTTAATCATTAATATAATAAATTTTCTATCAAATAGGCTCTGGAAATGGACTTCTAAATCAGATTTTTGAAATCTATTGAACATAAAAAAGAAAATTATCCATAATAACAGAAAATAAGTTGGTGAGCCAAATTTTTTATTACTTATGTAAATTTTGTTTTAAAATAGGAAAAAAAATTGTAAACATAATTGTAATTCCAGTATCTTTAAACTTCATGGGTTAGATAGAAGTCTTTGTACTTTAATAACATGCTCGAGTACGCCACTTTACTCAATTAATTACTTTTTATGAAAAAATTACACACTTTGTTTATTTTAAGTATATAAACGTAAAAATCATGGGTATACATTTTTTTGTGCCTTAGTAAAAACTTTAATAAGCTCTTTTCTCACCAAATTAAATGATCTGCTTTATTTCTTATGTATAAATTCATGTTATTCTACATTAATTAATATGACGAATCAGCATTTGTTTTTTATAATAACAATTTAATGATGTTTGTCATTGAATAAATTGCATTAATTTTCATAAATAATTTTATTCATTATGATGAGATATTAGAAGTTCTTTTATCAATATCCAAGGTAACTGATATCTGTAAACAAAGACGCTAAGAGCTATTTCTCTCTCTCATTCAGCTGGAAACAGAAGTAAGTGCACATCTGTTACCTTATGTTTAGTTAATTTTATTATATTTTTATTTTTTATTAATATAAATTTACAATTATTTGTTCAAGGCAGCAATTAAAAATAAATTATTGAATAAAAGTATTTATTTTACTATTATTGTTGATACTAGTAATTATATATATATATATATATATATATTATATATATATATATATATATATATATATATATATATATATATATATATATATAAACATTTTACTGTTAAAATGCCCTTATTATTTTTTCTGTAAAGAAAAGTAATTTTTTGTAAAATTATTTTTTTTTTATTTAGATAAGATTTAAATTTTTTTTCTTTTAAAGAGATAACAAAATAAATTATCTTTTTGGACAAATTAACTTTGTAAAACTGTTAACAAATTACTAACATTGAAAACAAAAGTTCTTATCACAGTTTTACCTTTTATTTTTGTAAAATGGATTAACTTTCTAATTTATGGTTAGTAAAAAAATAATAAAATAAAAAAATGGTAGGCTGTTAATACTTGTTAGTTTACATCCAAAAATGTTCTTTTTAAATATATATTTTAATATTTTAATTATGGGCACACAAAAAAAACAAAACAACATATATAAATAAATAAAATAAATTTAATTGTTCCAACTAATATGATTTGGAAATTTAATAATGAATGTTACTAGTAATTCAAACTTTTTAATCTTTTAATATGTTTTGAACAATTGAATTTCTACACAAGGGTTCTGTGTTAGGTGGACAAAAATGTGATAACAATTTTGTTATTGTTAAGATCGTATTTTCATGTTTATAATAGTGAGGGATGAATTTTTATAGTCACTTAAAACATGAGTTACAAACATTTACTGCTTATGAAAAATTTAAATTGAAGCTGAATTCTTCATAGTAGTGACTTATTGGTATTATGATGCCACAAACATGGGTTTATTGCTAATTGTGAATCAGTGTTTAAGGTTCTAAAGCTTTGTAAATATTGGCTCATGTAAATTTCCTTAATTTTATGCCTTTTGAATTATTTTTGAATTTCTTTATTAAATTAATTTTTTATAATTTATTCTAAGAATGGATGTGATTTAGTATTTTTTAAATATTAGTATTCAAATATTTTAGCTCAACTGATCATGAACAAAAAAAATATATAAGTTCATATTTACAGATATATTATTATTTTTAATTTACTTTTTTTATAGGTATATCATTTATTTATATTTAATAGTACCTTTATCACAATTATCTATTACTCTATAATGTGATATTTGTGAATAAATAAGTTTTAATTAGTTGTATATTATTATTAATCATTCTAATTGGAAATAACCAAGAGACAGTATTTATTTATTTTTTAAAATTTCTATTTCCTTTTATCTGTTTGTTCATATCTGAAATACAAAATTAACTTTGATTATGATTTCCATCAATAAATTACTTGAAATGAGTATAGATTGTCTTTCTCAAGTTCAAATTATAAAAAGCTTTATCTTCATTCTTCTTCTACTAAAAATTTGTGCAATTATGTTTTTTTTCTACCAAGTATAATAGAATGTACCAATCAACATCACATCTGATAATTATTCCAGGATAAGGGACATGTGTGGATATAAAAAAAATGTTTTAAAAAGTATAATAGAAAGAATAATATATCACCAATTTAAAAAAATGAAAAACAAACACATTTATTTGCTATGTTCAATGATTATGGTCAAACTATTTGGAGTACGCACCATTACAGTAATTTATTTTTAGAAACATCTGTCACAGATTTAATAATTTTTTTTCATTTCATATTTTATTATATTAATGAACATTAAAATACTACAGACCAATTATCAATTAAACTCCAAAAATGTACAAAATAATGTAGAGATTCTCTCAGAACTTCACCTGGTTCTCGATGTATCTATTTCCACATTGTTTTTGGAGGATTGATAACATACTAATTTATGAATTATAATATTTGCATCTTTTACTAATTTATAAAATATTAATTGTACTGATCAGTTTTTATTATTATTAGATATTAACAGAATTTCCTTTTAGTAATGGCATTCCTTGAAGACATGATGTGTTGTGGATATATCATACCAATCAGCTTAATTATTATAATTGGCCTACCATTGGTACCAAATAAAAAATTACGATACTACACATGTTATATTTGTTACATCTCAGTTACTTCATTGATATGCACTATGCTGTTACCTATAGTTCTACTCCGGCCACGGGATATTGTCAATTTGAAGTAAGTGTGTAAGTATAATTTGGATTTTATACATAACCTCGTTAAGTTTATTGATTTTAGCATATGTTCAAATCACAATCATATATTTTTACTGAAATAATATATGAAGAATCTCTTTTAACTGGAGTTTGTTTGATAGGTTTTGTTGATTATGATAGGTTTTTTCTCTTTCTCAACTGTATCTGATACTTTTGTCCGTAAATGGGCATAATCATAATAAATCAATATGATTCCAGTAATCATGATTATGTGATTATGATTGCAATGATTTTGATTATGTGATTATACGATTACAATTGTAATCAGGTAATTGTGTAAGATTTTTTGTATATTTATAGTCTTATAGAATCAAGTATAAAGTTGGTGAGGTCATGAAGTTTTATTTTCAGTAGTGATCATGTAATCATTGATTCCAATTTAGCCCATTCCTGCTTTTGTCACATGTACCAATTAATGTTATGTGGATTAGCGTAGCTAGGACAAATTGCACCCCTCTTCTTTTCATTTTTTGTTTTAAAAAAATTAAAACTAATTTATTATTAATGATAAATTTATTTTATCTCCCCTATCCTCCATAATCATTTGCTTTGCACTCTGGTTTTGTATCATGGTAGTATTTTATATGGATTTCTTCTCACTCTCTCAGCTGTATATTAAAGAAATGTGTATTTATAGACAATATTCTGCTCATGATAAATTAATACATACTAACACTTACTTAGTTTTTTAAAATTTGAAGTGATAGGATTATTAAAACTAGGTGTATACATAGGTCGAGTAATAAATAAAAAAAAAAGTGATGTTAATTTTAAAATAAAAACGGTACTACATCAATGATTGAGTTTTATACGGATCAGAAGTTAAAATAATTTAAAGAAAAATGTTAGCCCCACACAGTGGTGGAGTCAACACAGTGGTGGAGTCAGAGATTTCTGGATCTTCCAAGTGTGAGCTGAACCCCCTAAGAAAAAAGAAATCAGAAATCTAACAATGGAAGTAACCCTATCTGTTTACCCATTTTAGTGAGTAAATTGAGCCATCAAACGTAAAGATATTTTGCTTTAAAATTTGCTACATAACTTCAGTCTAAATCCATAATACCTTCATTGTGGATATACATAGTCCAGTAAAAACATCAATTTCGTGAAAAAACAATTTACAAAACTAAATTTGAAGAATTAAATAAAAAAAAAAATGATTAAAAACGTAATTCAAATCGGTATGTTGACAATGACCTAATTGAGTCGATCACATCGAGATTCAATATAAATTCATATTTTTATCAACATTAAGGAGATCAATAAAGGCTTTAAATACTACCTTTAGATATAACAATATTAGATTTTTATCTTTTAGTATTAAAGACATGACCCTTCAAATGTTTCAGTGACAATTAATTTTCAAATGTCATTCGAAATGTTATCTATCAGCAATTGTCGACTAGGTTCATGATTGATTAGCCCTAACGAAAGCAATTTTTTTTTTCCCATCATCCAGGAATTTATTCATTATACAAAATACAGTATATAAATACATATAAAGTATAGATATATATACAAAAATTTCTAACTTTCTATTATTGACCGAAGGAATTTTAAGGTAAGAGGGCAATACAACCTGTAAGGGTACTTTGCATCTTTGGCTTGAGCCATTTTATTATACCACAGCGCAACTTGTAGTGAGGTGCCACAATTCTTTCAGCCAAGAGACCTCGATCAAAGAGTCAAAGAGAAAGGAACCTTGTAGTGATGATATCCCGGGATGGTTTCTACACTTCCATCTGCTTACATTATATAATTATTACTTCCTCATCCATTTGATCGAAAAAAAAAGATGTTATTCATTGCAACTAGCTGATTATTCGTCTTTCATTCAAAATGATAATACTGTGCAAGGGTTACAGGGATCAGTGTAGCCGCGTGCTCTGTGACAAATTATCTTACCTCAAACCTCGTACATCCACGTACGCATGCAAATTCGTACTACTGTAGACACAATGTTATTTATTTATTATTTTTTAAAATGTAAAATTAGATCAGAGCTTTGCTTATTACCTCTATCCATATATTTTAAAGCCTTTTTACATTATTTTTATATAAGTTAGTGGGTCAAGAAGTAAAATGTGTTTAATTTAGAAATTTTCTATTAGAAAGTTTTCTAACAGAAACTATTAGAAAACTTTCTATAAAAATTAAAATGGCAACACTATTAAATTTTTATTTTTATTTTGCTTACTGTATTTCCGAAAATGGCTTCTCTCGAAGATTTTATTCTCCTACGAAAAATTACAGACTTTGAAATATATATATTGTTCATCCAATGAAAACGGCAGACATGGCAGACATTTTTTTTTGTTTATTATCAACGTTAATTTTCGAAAATAATATTTTAAAGACCGAAAACCAACTTAAGTGAAATAACATAATCATGTCTGCCACGGGCGGATCTACGGGGGGGGGGAGCGGCTTTGGGGCTGAAGCTCCCCCAAAATGGTAAAATATAAATATGTTTCATGCAAACAAATATTAAAAAATAATCTCTTAAAGTATTATTGTTCGTGTAATTACATTTAAAATGTCTTTAGGAATCACTTAAACACCATTTCATATAGGTAGATAGTTTCTTTCTTTTTTTCCAAAGTAATTATCGTAATTTTTATGAATAAAAAGCATTCGGGCTGAAGCCCTCCCCAAAATTAAATCCTGGATTCGCTAGTGATGTCTGTCAAACGTTCACAAGACGAAACAGAGGTACCTATACGTTTAAATTACACTATTCGTCTTAGGAAATAGATTCCAACTTCATTAATTCATTTGAATGTTATTTAATACAAAATATAAAAAAAGTACCTTTCCAACATAGTACTGAACCCAAGATCACTTATTGATTGTAATTGTACAGGTTTAATATCAAATATAAAAACAATAAATATTTTAAAAACTTAATTGTTGTTTCTCATAATCCTTTCTTCATTAGAGTATTCAGTGAAAAATAATAAAACTTAATGTTAAATATTTAGAATTTTTCAAGTGTGCAATAATTTCTGAAGGCAAACATCGCTGTTCAAACTAAGAGATTTATTTCTCACCTCTGGTTAACTTATGACGGACAATTGAAACTTGGTGTTTCTATACTTTATAATAGAACTAAAAAAATTAATTATAATAAGTAATCACTGAATGCAGAATTCTATGCTCTACAACTGTTATTTCGACAGTGTGTTAATAAATTAGAAATAATCAAGTTACAAAAAACCTCAAATTGTCTAAGAAACTTTTTCAATTTTTTTTTGTTTTAAAACGAACATATATTTATAAGGTAATTATACTTCGACAAACTGAAAATAACTTTGATTTTTTTTTCTCAATTAATTTGATGTGAAGGTTTATTGTTACTTCCACTCACTTATTATTAACATTGAATATTTATGTCCATCTTTTATTTTTCCACGAGCGATCATCTTTGTTCATAAAAAAAACAAGGTCGATGGCGTAACAACCTACACATGCTGCTGTCTGTTCCATGTTTTCCCATTCCAAATTTTTCATTCCGAAAATTCATGATCCCGTTAAAATATCCATCAAAATATGCCTCCCTCAAAACTTTGCGCCATAAAACCCCCTTCTGGACACCCCTGCAAGTATCTTAAGTAAGGAAGTTTATTCAACATTAAAGAAAACATATTGCATAGATAGAAATGATATTAAAAATAAAACTGTTGAGTTATTGACAAGATAAAAGTCTTATTTAAGATATTTCGAACAATTTTAAATGTATCATACAAGATATCACAATAATCACTTGAGTTTAACAGTTGAGTCGTCAAACAACCCCTCTCATCTTTTCAAGTAGATTCCAACTTTTTTTTTTAAGAGGATAAATTATTTCATCTTCAAAACTTCCTTACGTTCAGAAAGAATTTTAATAGGCCTAAACTTATTACTTTCACTTATCTATGTATGAAAAAAAAGTGAAGAAAAGCATTGCGATCGTGAAAGTTTTCGAATCGGTGTTTTCAACTGAAATACACGTTTTGAGGTCACTTTTCTCGATAACGGTTCTTCCTCTAAAGTATCTTTAAATTGTTTTATTTTAAATAATTAACTGTCTCTCAATATTAGTAGTAATAAAAAGGCCTCAACTATGAAAGAACTTGATAGTTGATCAAATGAGAAAAAAAGGGTAAATGTTTTTGTTAGGCTGAAAATAAATTTTCGGAAATAACAGGCAATGTATACGTACAACATATCGTTGGAAAGCTGAGAATTTTTTGAAAAAAAAAAATTTATCATACAAAGTCATAGAAGATAATTTAAAAATCATAAACAACAATTTAAAAAAATAAAATTATTTAATTAAAATTAAATGTTCTCATGGATACTAAATTAAATTCCCTAACTAAATCTATTTTTTTTTTTTTTAAGTTTGAAATAAAATAATATATATACCACAGATTCGAAACAATGGGATTGTTAAAGAAAACATTTTATTGCACTTGTATTAAAGAAGAAGTTGATGTAAAAATATTACATACATAAATAAAACATACGTTTATTACCTTAAATATAGAGTAGGGTAGGAATTTTAGGACCATAAATTGCAGGATTACATTCAACCTTAGATATATTTACTTAAGTTCAATAATTTTAGATCATATAATATATTTAAATAGTTAGGTATACATCGTCGATTTATTAAAAAAATCATCAAGTAACATAGAAAATTAAACTAGTGAATATTTTGATGAATTACCCCTGTGTGAAATAGCAACACTATACACTTTCAGTTAGTGTGACGACTTTTGATCTGTTGATGCTGTATTTAAAAGCTCGTAACAGTATTTTGGTAAATTTTCTAAAGATAAACAATAACAATTTAAATAAATGTAAAAAGTGATATAGATTTAATTCCTATAATTTTTAATACACAGTACGATCCTTACATATTCATAATTAAATATATAGCTAATGTTAGTGCAAAAGATTGTAAGGAAACCTTTATGGTTCTTTTTTTATTCATACTAAAGGTGACATTTTGTAATCTTCTGCTGCTATAATTAGTCTGCTACTATGGAAAATAGTAGAGTAAAATAAAATATGAAATTATACTAATAAATAGTAAATAAATAATCAGTTTTTAATTATCAATTAAAAATAAATTAGCAAATTAATCAGAGACTGGAGTTATTCTAAAGATGACATTCTATGTTCAGACATTCTATGAACGTGGCATAATGTAGTTAGTGAAAAAATGGGGAAAAGTCATATTAAATAATGGTCAATATATTGTACATTTTTTTATTTTTTTTTATTTATTGATGATATTTACAACTGTATTACAAGTAAAAATACATTCAGTAAATGTGAACAAAAGAATATAAAAGTATGAAATCATTTGTTGAGAAACTACCCACTGGTAGCACTCTAAAAATGTATTTACAAAAGGAGATCTCGAGGCCATCTTCTTTTCAGACGCCTCGGAGGGTTGTCAGGGATCGAAAAGGAAGCAAGGTTAGAAACGAGAGGGTTAGGATGGTTGTGAAGTTTGTTATGGAAGGAAAGGTATCAGGATTGGGCCAGGTCAGAAACATACGGAACATTAAGGTCATTATGGATGATTTTGTTTGTGACGAAGTAAGGAGCTGTGAGGATTTTACGAAGGATTTTGGATTGTAAGGATTGGATACGAGAGGAATTCGATGGCTTAGTGGAGCCCCAGAGCTCAATTCCGTAAGTCCAAATAGGTCTTATTGTAGTCATGTATATGTATATGAGTCTTTTGTAATTGACTGGGAGCTTAGAGCGTTTGTCTAGTAAGTGCTGGAGTAGTCGGAAACGTCGAGCTGTTTCTTGTCGTTTCAGTCTGGTATGAGGATTCCAAGTTAGACGTTAGTCTAAGTGGAGTCCAAGGTATCGAATTTGTTCAACAGGGATAAGTGGGGTATTATTAAAGGATACTGTAGGACAAGAGGACATAGGTTTACGACGAAGGGTAAAGGTGATTATATTGTACATTAAAATAAATTTTATGTCTATAATGCATTGAACTTTATTTCACTCTGAAAAACCGAAACGATTTTTTTTTCGAGCCCAATAGAATGCAACTTCTGGAAACATATCATCAAGAAATCGCTAGCTAGGTTTGACAAGCTGACTTAACGTTAAGGAAAATGAGTTAGAAAATTTAAAATACTTAAACTTTTATCGTTTATTAAAAAACTGTTTAAAGATTTTTCTTCATTACTTTAATTAGATGTATATTAACTTTGGAAATTGGTTTAGTGATAAAAAAAAAACCTGATAAAAAAAGAAAGTGAAAGTAACAATAGAACCCTGTTAAACCAAAAAATATATTTGATTTGAATATCAATAAGGCCAACTGCTTGAAGTATTGATGTGGTAAATATGAATGTGATTGAATATCGTAACCGTTCAGTATTATTAAAAAAACAATTTCCTGTAACAATTCCAATGATTTTTTTTTCTATAATTCAACTTCAATATTCTTTTTGAAATCATCAAATACAGCTAAGGATGATCCTCCAAAACAAAAATTGACTATTTTTCCACTGTCTGAAAATGACAGAAGTCCACCATTGATATGAGGCCACTGAATTGGGTTCAGTCAAATGGAAATTATGAAGGTATATCGGTGGAAAAAGTTTGAGGACAATTTTGAAAATCTGCTGATAAATCGGTTTTTAGGCTACGAATTTCGAATATCTACACTGATATCGAGAGGAATGAAAGACGAATATCGAATAACTTGTTTTACTCCGATAAGTATAAAAATGAAAATAGAAATGTATATATTTTTAAATTCATCTTTTGCTTATTGCTTCAAAATCATGCATTAATTGTTATATTCATAGAATATAGCTAATAATATTATTTTTGTATTAAATCAAATATAGTTAAATGATCAACGATTTTTAGTCTAATGGTTTTTTTGTTCGATCGCTTCTGTTAGAAACGAGCGACAATTGAATTTTTTTAGTATCGTACTCAACGTTAAAATTCCTAATTAACACATCAAAAAAATAAATGAGAAAAAATTATGAGAACTTTTTCTATAACTTTATATCCAAAACTCTTCCTTGTTATCACTGGGATAATAATAAAACATGTGCAGGACAATTCAGCTGCATGTACCTGCGTCTCCTCTTAGGTATTATTTTTTACCTCTCTTAATTCTCTAACTAATCTCAAATAAAACTCTGAAGAGAGCAAGGAAAAACGAAGCTTTCATATTAAGAGGCAAATTTAAAACGAAAATTTAAAGCAGATAAATGATTCAAAACTCTTTAATGTTATATGAGTAGTTTATTATTATTATAATTTATAAATCTTTTTATACGAAAAAGAATGAGTTCATAGAATAAAAATTAATTTTTTTTCGAATTTTCGGCAAATCTTTATATTATGTTTTATTTTTTTTCACATAATTTTGGGGAAGGGCATCCATGCCTTCGCCTGCTTACGCTCATCGAATAAACTATTTATAGAATTTAATTAATTCAATAATTGCTTTAAAAAAAACTGAATAGAAGTCTGGCTTATTCTTATCTGGTCATTGGTTGGTTGAACTAATTTTATTTTTAATGTGTCAAGGAAATGAAAAATGATTAGTCCCACGAACAAGTTTCACCAATCATTCGATTCAGCATGACCAAAGGTAAAAAGAACAATTACGAATTATCTCATATAGTTTGTATTTTACGGAAATTTGTCTCCTTATAAAAAATGTTTTCGTCCGGGGTTGTATTTCTGTTCAATGTAGAAAGGTAAGTGAAAGATGTGTGTTGCGCGCACCTGATTTTTTAAAAATTAGTGGTGCAGTCGGGATGATTATGCGACGGAATTTAATTAAGTATCCTTATAATTACCAAGTGCAATATTTCAGGTTTTTTGCTCTTTGTTACTTGAAAAAAAAACTAATAAAAATGAACTTGGAATAAGCTCATCAGCTCCCACTGAAGCCAGGCAAAAAGTATTCGTACTGCTCAACTAGTTTTAATATAATTTTTAAAATTCAACATTTAACTATTTAATGATCAAAATTAGAAGAAACCTTACGTACTTCCTATTACAGCAGAATGGAGTTTTGGTGTGTTCTTATGAAATGTGAAGTAGAACAAGCATCTTACCTAATTCGGGAGTGATACAGCCCCTGTTTATAGTGATCGTAGGTTCTGGAAACTATAAATGATATTGGAGCTTATTCATCGGGCATTATTATCGGAAACCAGATAAGGATGAATACCAATACTAGTTTTTATCAAATTTCAATATTGGTACTTTTGGTATATTCGCCCTTCCTTTTGTAGCTGTATAAGAGAACTCCGTTCTCTGCATTATAAACTTCATTTTTGGGGTCATAATTATACAGCTCTTGTCATTTTGTAATCGAGTTTTTGAAGTAAAACCTTGTTAGGGCACATTTTGCACTTTTTTGGGGGGAGTGAACGAAAGTATTTCACCGTATTTATAATGAGATATTATTAAAAATTGTATCTTAATACAACGCCGTATTAGAGAGGCGAAAAGAGAAAAAGAGTATCGAAAATCAAAAGATAACGAGTTTTATTGAATATATGGATTCAAATATCTCAGAAACTAAAAACCAGACCTGCATACTGTAAACGAGAGAAATGTTCAGCATTTCATTATCTTGGTACTGAGCTATAAATAAAGATTGTATTTTGACGTGATGCCGAGTCAGAGAGTTGGAAAGGAAAAACGATAGCGTCAAAAATTCAAATAACAACGACTAACATTAGTACATTTGGACTACAATATCCCAAAATATTTCATGGAGAATTCAGAAACTGAATATTGAATATTGTAAAATGCCAAAAAAAAAAAAAAATAAATAAAAAAAATAAAATAAGAAATGAGAACTTATTTGTTTCAAATAGATTTTCTGATTCACTCGATAGATACTCGACAAATTACTGACCCCCGTTACAGGAGTTATTGTATATTTAAAAGAATGACGGAATTTTTGGTAGATATTTAGCAACTACATTTTAATCAAAAGTATTCATCACATATTTTAGTTATCATAAACCTACTGTATCATGCAAATGGCGATCAGTCAGAGTAAAGTTTACTACAGTAATTTATAAGCAATTATAATTTTATAATAATAATAATAATAAGAATAAAAGGCTTAGCGAACCCGAAGGTTCGATGCCGACACCACCAATCGCTTATTACATACCTCTCTCCACCGTTCGCCGTCCAAACCCAGTCCCTTCAGATCGGCTTTAATGCAATCTTCCCACCTTCGCTTCGGTCTACCCCTCAGACGCTTACCAATATTAACCTTTTAGGAATTCTCTCGTTACAAAGCCCAACAACTTTACAAGCCCATATGATTCGCCGCGATAAAATTACCTCAATTATATTACCCGGATACAGTTCACGCAATTCGGCGTTGTGTAACTGTCTGAACTCTCCGGTTAACTCATCCTTCTTCGCTCCGAATATTCTACGCAATACTTTATTTTCAAAAACCTTAAGGCGCTGCTCATCCCTTAATATAAGCGGCCAAGTTTCGCATCCATAAAGAACTGTAGGCAAGATAAATGTTTTATAGATTCTAATTTTTAAGTTTCGGGACAAGAGGCGCGTACTAAGTAGTTATGTCACAGAAAAATACCAAGCATTTCCCGTCTTCAGCCTAACCTTAATCTCTTCTTCAATTTCGTTTTTTCTAGTTATCGTAGAACCTAGATACCTAAATTTCTCTACCTGTTCAAACATATTACCATCTATATCGATATCACCAGTAGTATCGCCATTTTTGCAGCTAACCATATATTTTGTTTTATCCACGTTTATTTCGAGTCCTAGTTCTTTAGCAGAGAGGTCTTCGCCTGTTTTGTAGACCTAAATAAAGCGTTTGACAGGGTGCAGAAGGCAGACATATCAAGAGAATTGGAGGAGTGTGGCGTTCATATAGGATTGAGAAAAGCCATCCTAATTATATATGAAACACAGAGAAATGTAGTTAGGATGTGCAACCATTCATCAAGAGAATTCTCAATAGATCAAGGAATCAAACAAGGATGCAGCCTTAGCCCCCTCTTGTTTATACTAGTGCTGGACTCTGCCCTAAAACAAGCAAAACAGAAAATGAGGCCATACAACCTCGGATATAGGACCCTACAGAGCGTCCAGTATACAGTGCTTGTTTTTGCTGACGATATGGTGGTGTTCGGAAATGACTGCCGTAATCCGCAGTTTAACCTCAAGATCCTTCAAGCTGAGATGAGAAATATAAACATGGAAATTAACATCTCGAAAACAAAATTTATGAGGATTGGGAGAAGAAGGGACCGAGGAGACCGGATCGTTCGGCTGGATGGAATCCGCTTGGAAGAAGTTAAGAATTTTAAATACCTGGGCGCTCACCTTAATGAGTTCGGATGGGTTGATGGAGACATTAAAGAGAGAATTAAGACGGTAGGAAGATGCTTTTACTCCCTCAAATCAGGCATCTTGGACAAAAAGGAAGTCTCAAAGACCACTAAGAAGATTGTCTTTAAGAATACTTTCCTCCCTATATTGATATATGCAAGCGAGTCTTGGACCCTCACTGCCAAGCACAAAAGCCAAATCCAAGCTATGGAAATGCGCTATTTAAGGGAAATAGAGGGGAAAACAAGAAGAAATCGAGTTTGGAATGTGACCATACGAGGTAATTTGGACCTGAGGCCTGCAGAGGAGATAATCCAAGAAAACCAACTTAAGTGGTTTGGACATATCTCACGAATGGCTGAAAACAGAATGCCAGGGCTACCTACGAGGTCAAATTGGAGGGAAGGAGGCCACAGGGAAGACCAAGAAATAGATGGGAAGAAGGAGTTAAAGAAGCCTTTGACAGGAGGGGAATGGACTGGAGTAGGAGAAGACAGCTGGCACAAGATAGAGATTCGTGGATCAGGCTCTATAAGAAGGAACCTCACACTGCTCAGTGGTAACAGGAGACTGGATTAAGTAAGTAAAAGTTCTTTACCGGCTTTTATTAACGTTGTCGTATTTAGTTTTATAGTTTCAAGGTCTTCGCTTAACAGTACTAGATCATCAGTATAGCCCAACACGGATGTTGTCCCACCCAGATCAAAACCTTTCTCGGTACGAATTACCTCCCTAATGGCATGTTCTAATGCCAAATTGAACAGGACAGGCGAAAGTGAATCCTCCTGTTTTAAACCCGACTGACCCTCAAATTTTTCCGACAGATTATTACCGATTCTAACTTTATTGCGTGTCTTCGTCAAGCACATCCTGACTAGATTTACTAATTTTTTTGGAATCCCCTGCTCGATTAGAATATTATACAGTTTCTGACGGTCAATAGAATCGTAAGCCTTTTTAAAATCTATATACAGCTGGTGAACAATACCGTTGTACTTCAATTTTTTCTCTAATATTTGCCATAAAGAAAATATTTGATCAATGGTCGAACGATTCCGTCTAAATCCAATATCTAAATTATAATTTTATGTATTGTAAATATTATTATTATGTTAATATAGAACAAAAAGTAGTTTATACACAACTATAATTATGTAAATTGTAAATTTTATTACTTTGTGAATATTGAACAAAAAAATTTTATATTTCATATTATTAATCTCCTCTTGGGGATGTTTCCACTTCTATCGTGTGGTGTAAAGCAGACAACTTGTTTTTTTTTATTGTTTTTTGACTTTCTACAATTTCTGTTAAACATAATATAAAAAACAGAATATTTCAAGATGCTGCTGAAAGGGGGTCAAATGCAGTTTGGTAGTTTGGCATGATATTAAGTAGACGATGGAGGTTTATTATGGTGAAAACCACTTTATTTTCGATTGCTGCTGAAGGTGCACATTGGGACTATCTTCGCTTTCAAGCTGGTTATAGAGAGGTCTATCGAGAAAGGGAAATAGCTTTTCTTTTGTTTAGTACATTTGCAAAAGATTTTTTAAGGAATCTAAAAGGAAAACGAACTTTTTCTTAAAGACTAGTATATATTAGCACAATCCAAAGTGTGCGGCACTAAGCAGATAGAGAGCTATTTTTCTTTCTTGATGGACTTCTCTATAACCTGCCATAAAACGAACAGAGCCCATATTTTAAACTTCTGTTCCAATGTGAAACTTGTGTATCTCAATCCACATCGCTCCGGCAATCAACAATATTTCTTATTCTAGGTTGAAATATTCTGTTCACCTGTCTACTATATATTCGTTTAGGCGTATAATGGATACTGATCCTTGTTTTCTTTTCCGACATCCGAGGCACTTCCTTTCTCGATCGCTTAATATATTTTTTCCAATTTTTGGGTTCACTTTCGCGTTTTACCACATTTAGAGAACCAATCCAAACAATCAGTTCCAGTTACTAGAAGAACTTATAGTTTTGCCCTTCCATCTTTCTTAGTGCAGAGCAAATAATACATTCAATATCAAAATTTCCTATTTATTCATGATATGGTCCAACTTCCAAATAATTTATTCCGCAATTTCATAACAATAAGTTTTACTAAACAACCAGGCAACTATTCATTAAATGTAGTTCAGATTATGTACATATTATTTTAGTTTATAAAACAGTTATTGATATGACTCATTTTCTGGAGTATATACTATTTAAATTACCTCTTAGAATTAGTAAATATACCAAATTATTATTGCATTAATATTTATTCGTTAATATAACCAATATAATGTACCAAAAACGTTATTATATCACGATAACTAAGCCATTTATGTGTACAGAACGTTGTAGAGACTTGCAGGCACCTACGCCGGCACCGCCTTTCTCTCGCCTAAGTGCTTCAAATATTTTAAAAAGTAATCAGTGTTTTAGAAAGAGAAATATATTCTCCATATGTTTTATTTCAGCACGTTTTGCATTATTGTTGGCCGTTTAATTACAAACGACGGTTTATTTTCAACTTTTTTTGTTACAAAAATTGAATTTATTAGTGTTTTTTGTTGCCTAAGCCAAATACTTTTTAATATTTGTTCATGTCTTATTATACTCTGACTATTCAGCTTTAATAAAAGACCAATTATGTGGAAATTAAGCGAAGTACTGATTCTCAGTGACCAAAAAACTAACTAAAGTCAAAGTCGTCAATACGTCATCTTTGGACGCCATTTTGGGGCAGTGCGTTCACTTTTTTTTGTGGAAACATTGGCTTTTTTTTAATAAATAGTTACAAGGAACACAACGATATGCAATTTATAGGGTTGTGGGGGGGAGGGTGCACGACAGTGGGGTCTGGCTCACCGCGTATAATGGAGTAAATGCGTATTTGTCCACATCCTGTCCCTGCATGTATGCAAAATATAAAACTATTAATGTGTAATATAAAACTCAAAATGTGGAAAATCGCGCAGTAAAAACTCAAACAGTGCAAAATTGTATACATAACATGCAAAAATCATAATTCTTGTTTAATTTATAATATTAATGCTTCTTTACTCTTATGTTAAGGGTTTATAGTCTCTAAATTGAAGTTAGGTATTACGTATAGTAAACGTGAAAAAAATCTAATTATAATTTAATGAACGACGATTAAACTGATTCTGTATATAAGAAAAGCGGATTACAAAAATCGAATCATATATTTTTTAAAAATGGTGCATTTTTCGATTTCATAGCTCTAGATCAATTTCAATTTTTTAAAAAGTAGATTTTGAGCCGAGCTCCTTAGCTTTTATGTAAATGAACACTCCCTCTCGTAATCCGGTGGCGTTTTGTCAAAGAACATTCAGACAAGCGGCATTAAGACGGTTGTTTACAAATACTTTCATACTTGTTTGTTTGAAAACTGGAAAATAAATATACACGTTTTGGATCCGCGAAGAACAGAACTACAAGGATAAGGGACTTTATTACTGACTATATTCAGTTGCATTAAATTAAATTATTAAATATGTTAATTATACTATTATTATTATAATAAAATGTATGTACTTATATGTTAATGTTGCTACCTATACCAAACAATGCCAGTCTAAAATATCTTTTGATCTCAGAAAGTAATTTGAAAATGTAACTTTGACAAAAAAAATTAGAATAAAAATTTAAACTATTTCCAATCTTATAGCGTCCATGGGTTGAACACATCTGTTCTCAACTAAAAACCTAATATCATATATAATAATTAATATTTACACAAATATTAAAATTTACACAAATATTAAAATTTACATAAATGTAAATTAATATTTACATACACGTATATGTTATATAGGAAATTTGGTTCAAGTATTTTACTTTATACCGTTAAAATTGAAATTTAGCCCTTAAATACTAAAATATCAGAAACCAACAAATGCAAAAAAAATTAAACCCAAAAAGGCCAAACATGGGATTTCGTGCAAAACGAAATTTCAGTATGATATTCTACTGATCGTGAAGCGATAAATTGCTGGGTTTCAAGTTTTTACACCTCAGCGAACAAAATGTGCAATAACATGAAAATACGGTCTTTAAAAACGCTAATAGCGCCTAATTGTAGCAAGACCAAGACCCCTGCAAGATTTAAGCAAGAACGAAATTGACCTGCGAGACTCTTGCGTCGCGCAGATAAGTCAAACTGAAAAATGGGCGTTATTGAATATTTGTTTGCTATATCGATATTGACAGACGTTCCTTAATATCAAATAAAATTGGTTGTTACAACACTAAAAGCTATTGCATTGATTATTATATTTGGACGTATAGTACCTGACTTTAACATTTTAACCTTTCATCAAATCTTCTTTCTTCTTGAATCGTGTATTTGAGCCTTAGTTCTCGAAATAATAACCAAAAATTAAACATTTGTCAGAACTATAGAAATGTAAAAAAAAGAAAAAAAAGCGTTTTTTATGAATAAACATTATGGAAAAATAGTTATAGAACAACTATAAAATAATGTCAAATCAATTTGGTTGGACTTGTCTATGTCTATGTCAATATAAGCTCGAAATATACCTACTTTGTTTCATAGTTCAAAGATCTAACGTATTTAATAAATAAAATTATGCTGATCGATAATTGCAAGATGTGCGAGATTCTTGCTGCAAGACCGACACCAATGTTTTCTTGCTGCAAAGTCTTATCTTGGTCTTGCATATAGGCAACTCTAGTCAAATGTAACATAATCGGCAGGGATGTGTGTAAATGTCGGAAGCATTAAATATGGTAGCGAGTTGCTGAGATTTACGAAGAGATTAGTAGACATAAGGAGAACAGTATTATTGAATGGTATGCTTTGTAAAGTAATAATAAAAAACTTGCTATGATCAAGGAAAGGGCATTTCAACTCTGTTTAGTATTAAAGTGGGTATATATCTCGATAACAACTTGAAGAAAACATTTAAATAATCTATTAAATTCTTATATTTTTGTTGTTAGTAGTATTATTAAATATATTGAAAATATACTATTTGTTATACGCCGTGTATGTTTTTTTTTTGTAGAAGTACAACTACTATATAATTTTTATATCTATTATTTCGTACTTCCGTACTACTTACTACGTAGCTCTACAGCCCGAGGTGGGTCTTGGCTTCCCTGGCAATATTGCACCAATCCTCTCTGCACAACGCTCTCTGCACTGAAAAAAACTATTTGAGTTGGCCATCATTTAGTAAAGCCAAGATAACTTTTCTAAAAACATGTGAGTAGGGTGTTTTTCTCAAAATTTAATTTCGATAGTGGCTGCCTTCTCCTCTTAGTTGAAGATTGTTATGTAAAATTTGTTAAACTCCTTCCTTTCCTGAAGGTTCTGCACTAACAGGGCGTTATCTTATTCTTTTTCTTCATTTGTTTTCAGTTTTCAATTGAAACATTTAATATGATTTTATAAGGGGGTTATTGTTTCCAATTTTTATGCTCTTAAACTTTATGGTTATAAACCAACTTCTATGTATTGGAGAAAGTGAGGGGGGATTAGGTGTTTCGGAACCTTTTGTCGATGATTTAGAATGCCAAGATGTTGGAATTCTTGCAAAGAAGTGTATAATTCAATCATAAAATATCCTGGGATACCCACAGGAGTGAGGGGATTACAAATAAAATTGCGCCGTTAAAATATTTAGGCGGTGATTCTTTTACATGTTTTCTTGATATTATTATTATTTTTTAACCAATGGTAAATACAGGATTTATAAGATTTTTTTTACTTGGACTAATCAATGTAACCCTTAAACCGCACAATAAATAATTATCATGACGTTTTTACTAAATCTTCAATTTTAAAACAAAAACATTATCCTCGTAGGAACATCATCTCTGGAATGTACATTCCTTTGACCACAAAAACTAATCACATTCAACAATATTTATCAAGTTTAGTTCAATGAGATCAAAGAGGTCAATGCGTCATTTCTCTTTCTATAAACGCCCATTCAAAAACAAACAATTTTAAAAGAAAATTTGCCTGGCGAAGAATGTTTGAAATAACGAACATTCGAGCGATTTTCACCTTTTTTTACAAAACCAGATTTCCTATCTCAGGTATAAGATTGAGCTCAAACGCTAACTGTAAAATTGTACATTTCATGGCTTTAAAAGGCAATAACTTAGTCTTAAAAATTGTCAGAGTTATCCTTTGATACATAAATATCAGAAATTATTAAAGTAGTTCTCGAAAATCTTACGTGTAAAAACCATAATTAATATTTTATAACACTTCTTTGAAAACAATATTAGAAGCAATAATACATATATTACAATAGCCTGTATCTTTGTAAATAATGGTCCGATTTCTCTGTTTGTTTTTTTTCGTTTTGTAGGGAATTTATTAAATTTTCTAATAATAATAGGTCCAATGTATACTTTAATGTAAAATTATTTTAATGAAAAAATGTACACTTTTTAAGTAATTAGTAAATAAATTTTCTTTTCATTCATGACTTTTTTTCTTGAAATTTCGGGTGGACGTTACTATGATTCGTCACTCCTCCATTAAATACATTTTCGTTTGATACCTCATTCATTGAAATACATCGCTCCTGAGAGCCGGAAAAGGGATCGTTACGGCAAAAAACTGGCGTATTATATTATAAAGATAGTTTGCTTTTAATTTTTAATCAGTGGAAAAAATCGCGCTGAAGCCTCCCAAAATGGTAAAATATAACCATGTTTTATGCAAAAAGTATTTTAAAAAATCTCTTTAAGTATTATTGTTCGTGTAATTACATTTAATATGACTACTTAAAAGAAGTACTTAAACAAAATTTCATATAGGTAGTTAGTCTCTTTCTTTTTTTTCAAAAGTTATTATGGTTGTATATATGAGAAAAAAAAGATTACGGGAAACCTTTCCCAAAATTAAATCCTGGATCCGCTAGTTTTCGTTACGGATTGATACCATTTCAAAACTGTTCCTTTTCTTCATAATAGTGCTCTTTCAGTTTTAAAGGGCGGAAAAAGCAGCAATGGTATACGCGTATAGGGCCCTATTACATGGCTATTCATTATATGAAATTCAGATTAGGTATTTATTTTAGTTTATAAGACTAACAAGAATATGAAGAGAAGAATAGTTGGAGTGATCAGTCAAATAAGAAGGCAAAAAATAAATGATAATATTTATTTTGACATTTGCCAACGTTTCGACCTAAAGTTCAGGCCTTCATCAGGGCTGTCTCCAAAAAGTTGATGGAGAAAAACAAAAAGAAAAGAAGGCCTGAACTTTAGGTCGAAACGTCGGCAAATGTCAAAATAAATATTATCATTTATTTTTTGCCTTCTTATTTGACTGATCACCCCAACTATTCTTCTCTTCATTATTCACGAAAGTCAACCATTTACCCACAATTAACAAGAATATGATTCAATTCCGGAGAGTACATAAAATTTAACTAATTTCTAAGAATCAATAATATACATTTCCAAGTCAATTTCAACCTTTTCCAAGTCAAATTCAACCTTTTCCAAATCAAATTAAACTTTTTCCAAGTCAAATTCAACCTTTTCCATTTCAAATTAAACCTTTTCCATTTCAAATTCAACCTTTTTTTATTTATTTAATTATCTTTAATTTTTCGATGCGTGGGTCTGTTATCGTATGAGTAGTTTTTTAAAATAACCTCCTTTTTAAGATTACGTGACTGCGTTTCGAATTATTTAAGTTTTTTTGACTTATTCGATATAAGGGTGTATTTTTATGTTTCCCGATCAGTAAATTTTTAAAATGACATCTATTTTATGTTTACGCCACTGTGTTTTGATTTATTTAAGTTTTTAGAATTTATCCAATATAAAGGTCTACTTTTTTGTTTCCGGAGCCGTAGATTTTGAAAACGACCTCCATTTTAAGATTAGGCCACCGCGTTTCGACTTATTTGAGTTTTTCGGATATTTTTCATATGAGGGTGTATTTTTATGTATCCGGAGCTGTAGATTTTGAAAATGACCTCCATTTTAAGATTAGGCCACCGCGTTTCGACTTATTTGAGTTTTTCGGATATTTTTCATATGAGGGTGTATTTTTATGTATCCGGAGCTGTAGATTTTGAAAATGACCTCCATTTTAAGATTAGGCCACCGCGTTTCGACTTATTTGAGTTTTTCGGATATTTTTCATATGAGGGTGTATTTTTATGTTTCCGGAGCTGTAGATTTTGAAAATGACCTCCATTTTATGATTACGCCACTGCGTTTTGACTTATTTAAGTTTTTCGAATTTATCCAATATTAAGGTCTACTTTTATGTTTCTTGAGCCGTAGATTTTGAAAATGACATCCATTTAATGATGACGCCATTGCATTTTGACTTATTTAAGTTTTTCGAATTTATCCAATTTAAAGGTCTACTTTTATGTTTTCGGAACCGTAGATTCTGAAAATGACCTCTATTTTATGATTACGCAACTGCGTTTCAACTTATTTAAATTTTTAGAATTTAACAAGTATAAAGGTCTAATTTTATGTTTCTGGAGCAGTAGATTTCCCCCATTTTGTAAATGACCCAATTTAAAGTTTATGCCACTGTTTTGGATTATAAAAGTTTTTTTTTTACTTTTTCGGTATAAGGGTCTACTTATATGTTATCCGAGACGTATTGAAATTTTTCTAATCTTTAATATTTAAATTTATCTAATATTTAAGCTCCATTTTATGATTAAGCCGCTGCATCTTGATTAATTAGGCTTCATTTTGGATTTTTTCAATACAAAGTTTCATCAATATGTTTTCGAGTATGAATAAATAAATAAATATTATGAAGCTAAAGTAAAATTAACCACAGAATACAAACTAAAAAGCCGAAAAGCAACTGGTAATAAATTTAACCTTCCGTATTCAGATTTTTCAGCTAATTGTTCGAAATCTTATAATTTTGTGATAGGAGACCACAACATTAAAAAAGATAACTAAAATTAAATTAAAAATGAGACAATACATATTTTATTTATTTTGATTAGATATTTTTATTTATTTATTGAAAAATAAATTAATCCTTCGTATTATGTTTTTTATTCGAAGGAAAAATCAAAAACACTTAACAAAACCGAAACACAGTGGCCTAATCTTAAAATGTAAGTCGTTTTAAAAACTAAGGCTCCGGCATCATAAAAGTAGACCTTTAAATTGGATAAATTCGAAAAACTTGAATAAGCCGAAACGCAGTGGCGTAATCTTAAAATGGAGGTCATTTTCAAAATCTACGACTCCGGAAACATAAGAATACACTCTTTTATGATAAAAATTCGAAACACTTAAAGAAATCGAAATGCGGTGGCCTAATCTTAAAATGGAGGTCGTTTTCAAAATCTACGGCTCCGGAAACATAAGAATACATCCTCATATGAAAAAAATCCGAAAAACTCAAAGAAATTGAAATGCGGTGGCCTAATCTTAAAATGGAGGTCGTTTTCAAAATCTACGGCTCCGGAAACATAAGAATACATCCTCATATGAAAAAAATCCGAAAAACTCAAATAAGTCGAAACGCGGTGGCCTAATCTTAAAATGGAGGTCATTTTCAAAATCTACAGCTCCGGAAACATAAAAATACACCCTCATATGAAAAATATCCGAAAAACTCAAATAAGTCGAAACGCGGTGGCCTAATCTTAAAATGAAGGTCGTTTTCAAAATCTACGGCTCCGGAAACATAAAAGTAGACCTTTATATTGGATAAATTCTAAAAACTTAAATAAGTCAAAACACAGTGGCGTAAACATAAAATGGATGTCATTTTCAAAATTTACTGATCGGGAAACATAAAAATACACCCACATATCGAATTTGTCAAAAAAACTTAAATGATTCGAAACGCAGTCACGTAATCTTAAAATGGAGGTTATTTTCAAAACTAGGTACAGGACAGCATAATACTAGTCCCTAAGAAATCCGAATAGGTACAATAAATCGATATCCGTAAGTGAAAATTCTACTTAGGAGAGCATAATAATAGACTTTCATATTGGAGGGGGGAGGGGATGGCCATTATTTAAAAAAAAATATAAAATTTACAAAAACTTAAAACATTAATTTGAAATGAAAACGGTTGAATTTGAATTGGAAAAGGTTTAATTTGAAATGGAAATGGTTGAATTGACTTGGAAAAAGTTTAATTTGATTTGGAAAAGGTTGAATTTGACTTGGAAAAGGTTGAATTTGACTTGGAAATAATTGAATATCACATAGAAATATCACACTGAAAAAATCTAAAATGTTAAAATAAATGGATATGCAACTGCGTAATCAATTTTTTTTTGTATTTTTTAAAAGCTATGCCGTCGATAATATAGTAAGTGGCCTTCATTTCGAAAAAAATCGAAAATTGACAAAAATTCTAAAGTTGAATTTGAAATGGAAAAGGTTGAATTTGACTTGGAAAAGGTTGAATTTGAAATGGAAAAGGTTTAATTTGACTTGGAAAAGGTTGAATTTGATTTGGAAAAGGTTGAAATTGACTTGGAAATTATATATAAAAAAGATTTAAATTGCTAAATATTACTGAATTAAGTTTTAGCGTCCACTTTGTTTTATCTAAACATTGGCTTTGTTAAATAAATCATTACAAGGGACACAACTGAATGCAGTTTATTGGGATGTGGAGTGGGGGCCCACGAGGGGTCTGGCCCACCATGTAACATTCCCTTCAAAACACCTCCCGACTACCGTCTACCGTTCCGGTCAATGGTTCATTATCTTCAACGAAAATTTCGAAATTCTCTGGATGAGCCTATTAATGGAGTTACAGAATTCTTCTGCTCAAAAATAAAAACAGTCAAGTGAAAATAATGAAGAAATCGAAGAATTAAAAAAAATTAGAATGTTCAATATTTCGCTTCCTGTTGTGTTGTGTTGTGTTATTAGATAATAGTGGTTAAATAGTTGACTGACATGAATAATGAGAAGAAGTATAGTTCGGGTGATCGGTCAAATAAGAAGGCAAAAATAAATGATAATATTTATTTTGTCATTTGTCGACGTTTCGACCTGAAGTTCAGGCCATCATCAGGGCTAAGAAAAGAACCAGATGATGGCCTGAACTTCAGGTCGAAACGTCGACAAATGACAAAATAAATATTATCATTTATTTTTGCCTTCTTATTTGACTGATCACCCCAACTATTCTTCTTCTCAAAATATTAGATAATTTTAAATTGTTTAAAATTGAAAGTATCCATTTTTTATCTATGTCACTTTAAAAAGGAGATATTTAGCATAAATAAAAAAAAGATCGAAATTTCTTTGATCACTTCAGAGAATCCATAAAGGATTAAAGGGCGGAAATTTCGATTTTTTTTCTATTCCGTACATACCTAAAAATATATAAAGGAAGTTCGAATTGTTCGACCTTTTTGCAAGGTAACCTGTCAAATTTGACTGGGCCACTTCAGTTTGTCATTGACACAGTTTTGTTAATATCATTTGTTGAATGAGTGGAGTTCTATATAATTAAATTGTTCAGAATTTAATAGCTTTTGTTTATTTTGTAAGAAAAATATAGATTATTGATATGATTCGAGCCCGAATTTTTGTTCAATTAAGCTTTTTATTTTTACTGATTTCAGATCGATTAAGAATAATCCATTTTCAAGAATTGAGCCTTCTGATTTATATAAATAAATTTTATTTGATAAGAAATTGCTTGTTTTTTGTTAGTAATTTACAAATTTCCATATTTTGCCAAAATCAATAAAATAATTGCAAGTTAGTTTGAAAATGCAAAGATTGAAACAAAATTACTAAAGAAACTTTTATAAAGTAAGTTAAGAACACATTTTATAAAATCTAATTATCTCAAAAGGTTTAAGTGGGTTTTTTTTTTTTTTTTAACTTGAGAGAAGCCAGCTAATCCTCAACAGTTCCACTCTCTTACATAAGTTTTGCTTCTCATCTACATACTAACTTCAGAATCATTCAAGTTTATTGTTAAGTGTGAACATTATTCTACTTAAAAGAAAATCCATTATGGCAAGACCACGGGCGGCGTGTGGGCTTCCGGGCTGAAGCCCCTCCCCCCCAAAAATGGTAAAATATAACCATGTTTAAAGAAAAAAAATATCTCTAAAAGTATTATTGTTCGTCTAATTACATTTAATAGGACTTAAAGAATCACTTAAATACAATTTCATGTAGGTAGTTAGTTTCTTTCTTTCTTTCGAAGTAATTATCTCAATACATAAATACAAAAAAAATCTATCGGGCTGAAGCCCCCACCTCCCAAAATTTAATCCTGGATCCGTTATTGGGGAAGTCTGTTATCCTGTTATTGTTCCAAAGTAAAAATTTCGAAATTTAATGAGTGCTAACATTAGTTTAGGTAAAATATAATACCACATTTCCAAGTCAATTTCAACATTTTCTTTTTGAAAACGACCTCCATTTTAAGATAATGCCACTGTATTTCGACTTATTTAAGTTTTATGACTTATTCGGTATAAGGATCTACTTACATGTTATCGGAGACGCAGAATATTTGAAAAATAATCTCCATTTCAAGATTAAGCCGCTGCATCTCAATTAATTAAACTTTTTTTTGGATTGTTTCAATACGAAGTTTCATCAATATGTTTTCGAGTATGAACAAATAAATATTATGAAGCCAAGGTTAAATTACCCACTAACACAAAGTAAAAAGCTGAAAAAGCAACTGGTAATAAATTTAACCTAACATTTACAGATTTTCAGCTGATTGTTCTGAATTCGTATCTTATAATTTTGTAAGAGGATAATACTAAAAAAGAAAACTAAAATTAAATTTAAAAATGAAAACATAGATATTTTATTTGTTTCGGCTGAAAAATAAATTAATCCTTCGTATTTTATTGAATTCGAAGGAAAAAAAACATGAACAAACCAAACACAGTGGCGTACTCTTAAAATGGAGGTTATTTTCAAAAACTACATCTCCGATAACATCTAGGTAGACCCTTATATCAAATAACTACAAAAAATTTAAATAAATCTAAACACATTGGCCTAATCTTAAACTGTTGGTCATTTTCAAAAACTACATCTCAGATAACATATTACTAGACCCTTAAATAGAATAAATTCGACAAAATTAAATAAGTCGAAGCGCAGAGGTGTAATCTTAAAATGGAGATAATTTTCAAAATCTACGACTCCGGAAACATAAGAAAACATCCTTATATCGAATAAATACGAAAAACTTAAATAAGTCTAAACACAGTGGCGTAATCTTAAAATGGAGATAACTTTCAAAATATACGGCTCTGGAGACATAAGAATACACCCTTATTACAGTGGCTTAATAATTATTAAGCCACTTTAACCCTTATATCCCCTCTTTCATGCTACAGTACCCTTTCTTTCAACTTTGTAGGATTGAACAGGTCTGTTTATCTTTTTTATCTTGGTTTTCTCCTTTTCTTCATCCTTCCCGTCATACTTTTTTCCATATCCCATCTCTATTTTGTATATATTGATACATTTGCTCATTCATCTTTTTTACATTATTTTAACTTTTTTTTTCTCTTATACGTAGTCAGTATATTTTGATAGATTTTACAATATCACAATTTTCTATTTACATCTATTATTTCCTTATATAACTTCATGTTCTTTTTCTCTGTTTTATTCTAAGTTTTGGCCTTCCAAAAGTATGGTTTATGTATTTTTTTAACTGCATTAAATCCAGGTTCTAGTTATGATCAATTCGATTAGAATAATCTTAATGGTGATTTTATTATTAATTTAAAAAAATATGTTAGATGCAGATAGAATTGCTAGACTTAGTTAGAACTAAAATTTCTTATTTAGGATTGCAGGAAAACTTATCAGATGTTTCACAACAATTTTAGGAATAGAATGGGAACTGAGAGGAGGATATGTATTAAAGAAAGATAGAGGAGCAGTAATTGTAGCCAATCATCAAAGTATTTTAGATGTTATGGGTAAATATAATTTTATTTATTAATATAAATTTACAACTGTATAAATAAAATACAATCAGTAAATATGCTATGAAACATGACAATAGCTTGTGAAAAAACTACCCATGGATCACATAACAATGATTATTTTAATTTATGAGGTCTCTTGACCATCTTCTTTTCCCCTCAGAGTGCTGTCTGGAATTGTTTCAGATGAAAGTACATGAGCTAGATTATTTGACTAGGCAAAGAGTTTACAATTAAAATAGGTGTATTTTGGACTACATATGCTGCAAACAGAATATTAAGATCTCTATGAATAATTTAACTTAAAACATAATAAGAAGCTGAAGAATTCAATGTAGGATTTTTTATTAAAAGGATTGGGTATGGGAAGAATTTTATGGTTTGTGGAACCCCAGAGTTTAATTGTGTTTTTCTGAATGGATCTGATAATTACATTTTTGCAACAACGTTTTGTGATATATTAAAAGTCTCTCAAGAAAATGTTGAAGTAATCGGAATCTATGAGGAGTTTCTTGTCATTTTAATCTTGTGCAAGGGCTCCAAGTAAGTGTTCTAATGTGAAGGATAGATGATCCACCACATAATGACAATGTTAAATAGTGAATTAGATGTTCAAAATAGAAACTGAATATCAGGAGTCCCCGGATTTAGATGTAGGAATGGGTACATGTATCTTACAGTGCTTTAACACAAGTTTTCTAGGATTTTGTACATGTAATAAAGAAATAGGAAAATGGGTATGGGTATAATGTTTATTATTAAAAATTTACAAGGGTCAAGAAAATAGATACAATATCTTGCATACAGGTGAGGAATAAAATAGATTTTTGAGGAAGTTGTTATCAGATTTAGGTTTGTAATAAGATTGATACCAGAAGCTTTTCAGGAAAGTAATTTCTAAATGATATTAACTATTTCTGAAGGATGGGACGCTTAAGGAGGAACAGTATAGTTAGTTCTGCTTCAATATTTTTATGATCTATTGAGTTATTGGTTGAATTTATATTGAGGAATACAAGTTATGAAAAGTTGTTCACCAAATTCCTTTGATTTGTCTAAAGTTTGAATTTTAAGATTTTGTTGTCAGTTTATTGCAACGAGTTTTGTCAGATGTATATCTGATTCTATGCCACTTTGCTCCTACCCAGCTTATTTCTGTTAATAATAAACAAGATGTGAGTTGGTTTCTGAGAAATTTCAATTTTTGGGGTGTGATTTGTTGGTTATTGATGCTGGTTTTAATAAATAATTTAATTTTACTGTAATCTTTTTTTTTCAAAGAATTATTAACCTTTCTTATATTCTTTCTTTATTATTGACCAATGTTTTGAAAACCATCTCTGTCTTAGGACCTATCCTATTTATTTACAGAGCCTAATTATTTATATAAACAATTATATAAATATTCATCACCTTTACACATATTGACCATTTTAAAGTATTATCACAAAAATCTGTTTTCCAAATATTGTTAATTTTAATTATTCATACATGATTATTATAATTAAGAACTTGAGATATTCCCGATATTCTCCTATCTATTTTCCTTAACCACTTTAACTTATACGTAAAATTAAAATTAATAAAACAGTATAAACTAATTTTAATACAATGAAAAAACAAAATAAATTATACAATAAATATATCAATGTATCCAAAAAATGAATAAACTGATTGTTAATTGTAAAATTAAAAGATTAGAAAATATTAATGACTGCTGTTAATCTATTGGCACGTTCCACATAAAACAAAGTAATAGTATTAACAATATTCAAACAAAACTAGATTGGTTTTAGATAACAATAATAATTTATATTAAACAACAGAAAGAATTAAAATTTAAAAAAAAATCACATAATACTACCCAATAATATTGAAAAAATATTATCTTTATATAAAAATTATATTCTTGATAGAAAATTTAGAAAAAAACATATCAGAAAATAGACACGTTAGAAAGTCATATAAATGCCACGAGAAATAATTTATAAAATATCATATATAAATACATTTTAAAAATAAAAAATAAAACATAGATATTTAAATTAAACCATAAAATAAAGAATGACTAAAAATATATTTAAAAAGTAAATATTTATCATAAGGTCAGATGAATTGAAAACAAATAATAATGTAAAAAGATGATTGTATAAAAAAAAGAAATGGAAGAATTTTTTATGACAAAAATACTTATAGAATATTAATAAATAATCCAATTATTGAACTAGCTAAAGTTAATAAATATAAATTTTTATGTATTAAACAATAATTTTTTAAGTTTTTGATTTTAACATTCTTTAAAATGGATACAATGGGACCATAAATTGTTAGGCAACTAGAAAAAAAGAAGGGCAGGAGTAGAGTGAAAAAGGGAACCAGGAACCACCTTTAATTTACAGTGAAAGTATATGCGTTGTATTGCATAAAACAAACTACTGTGATATGATTTTAAAAATAAAATGGGAACTGTATTCGTATAATAACAGGAACAATTATTTGATGATGAGATTCGACACTCATACGAGAAACCGGTTATTTAGCTGTTATACCTGGACTTAAAGTAACAACAATTATAAGAAAAATGTTTTTATCTTTTAATCACTGTGGTTGATCACCACAAACATGATAAACTTTCAAATCAAGTTCTCATGAATACCATTAATGTTAGATTTACAGCTCCTGTATTGACGAATACTGAAATCCGATTGTATACAGAAAAAAAAAACCTGTACCACTACAACCCATGAAGGATCTTGGGTCCAGTAATATTTAAGGAAAGCACTGTTTCTTGGTGTAAGGTTGTGGAAGGAGGTGATTTGACCAAGGACATGATTTGGCCAGGTTTTTTCCCGTAATCAATTATTTTAATTAAAGGTACTCACTTTATAGAGGCTGGGTGTACCCCAGGAGGGTGGGTCTACCTATCCAGGGTCGCTCCATGGCCAATGGAACTGAATAAATAATTTTTCAGCCATGAGCCAGGATTTGAAACTGGGAACTTTAGCATTAGAAGCTCAGTACCCTACCCACTGAGCTATTGTATACAGAAACTTGGAGAAAAGTTCATATTGGTTAACCACAATTGAATAAACTAGCCAGTTTATTCAAGCCGAACCTACTTCCTCTTTTGAGACAAAAAAGTTCACTGAAGCCTCGATTGTAATTTATTGTGGCTGAAATTTTTAGAAGAGTTTCATAATGTAACTAAACTAGTTAAATACCTAATTCATGAAGCTGTTTTTGAAAGATTCAACATCCTTTTTGCCTAGCTATTTCAAAAGAATTGTATTGTGTACCATATATATATAAAATAACTCAAATAATTTAACATAGTCTTATTTTCTTCTATGTATGAAATAAATATTTACAAAATGTAAATATTTACCTCAACCTGAAATTACAGGAAGATTAGAAAAGTTATAGCAAGAGTTTATTCTTCAACTATTCCATTTATATCCTAGTTACTTTATTTTTATTTTTAAGCTATTTGTTCATTTATAGTTATATTACTTGTGAAGTAGCCTTGTACCAACTGGGTTTTGTTGAGTATAGATGTGTACTTTGGAACATTTAATTTGCTATTTATCAATTTCCTTTTTTTATTTAATTAACACATTTTTATCATACTATCCAAGTATATATAAGGTATGTGTATTTTTTTCTCCTTTTATCTTTTCTAATCAGTTGTTTAATAAATCCTTCTTCTTCTTCTTTGTTTATGCAACCCGTTTCCTTCAGTATGTTTGTGGATGTCTTCGTGAGATATCTCTAATAAATTTAGTTTTTTCTTTCTTTCTACATTTATATGATTTTGTTTTTCATTCCTGATGATGTCTGAACAGCTGAAACATTGACGGGTTTTCTTATTCTGTAACAACATTTTGGAGACATCAGGTTGTGTGATTGGAATTTTTCCATTTTGGAAATTAATTACTTTTTATTTTATTACTAATGTTCAGACTCTGTGGAATTATCTCTCTTGATCCCTGAAAGTTCTTATTACTTAAAAAGACATAACAGGCAGGAAATTTGGATCTTAATATAAACTTAACCAGGGATGGCCAAATGCTACTCTGAGTACTGAGTACCAAGTATTTTTCTCAAATACTGACTTTTGGTTATTACCAAAGAATTTAATTAGTAATTCAGTTGATGTCAAATGATCAACTAAAGTAGTGATTGAATTCTTTGGTACTAACCAAAAGTCAGTATTTGAGTAAAATACTTGGTACTCGGTACTCAGAGTAGCATTTGCCCATCTCTGTCCCTAACTACTCTTTTATAATTTATCATCATCAATGGGCATTTTTAACTTGACTGAGTCCATTTAGAGCTATATTCACCATATCCTGATATATTATAATTTAACCATCTCATTAAAATTTCTACTAATCCTTCGGTCAAGGTAAATCTAGGAAAAAAAATTATATAGATTACTTTCTATCCTTAGACTAAGTTAAGTGTGATTCATCTTTTACTGGAGCTTTCCTTGTCCTGAGACAAATTTAGTCTATATTAGATTGTAACCAGGTTAACCTAGTCCAGAATTGCACTGAATTTCTGATATAGCAGCCTACTCTAAATTAATCTTTGTTTGACAGTCTTAAATAGTAACTGATACCTAAATACTATAAATATACTATGTGGAAGATAGTTTAATTTTTTTAAATTGAAAGTGATGATTCCAGGTATGTTCAATATTTGGGATGTGATGGATAAATGCACAGCAGTAGCCAAAAAAGAGCTGCTATATTTTGTACCATTTGGACCAATGGCTTGGCTCGGAGGGTTGGTCTTCATAGACAGGGTAGATCCAAAATCTGCTAACAACAAACTAAAAGCTGCAGCTCACCTCTTGCACAGTAAAAAGGTACAACGATGTGGTCTATATTTATATTTAACCATATCAGGATACAATAGACTGTAATTAGTATGGAAAATCAGTCTTTGTTTGTCGCATTTCTCTAGGTGGCTTTAAACAGGCTTAGTGTTTCATTAATCTCCATCTGGAATTCACCTAGGTTTTCTAATTACAGAATAGGCTGTCTATTTACAAAGTACAGTAGAGTACATGTAACTGATTCAGCCCATTGAATTTATGATCATCTTTATCACCAATATAAATATTCCCTTCAATTTATTGAAACAAATTTTAGGATATCCATTAGTTTACGTTTTTGAGAGTTTTAGAAACCAAGGCAGTTCTAATTTTTATTTTGCAACAGAGCAATATTAAATGGCATTAAATTGTAGCAATGAGGATACTCATTGCCATTGTATTATTTATTTTTATCCCACTATTTGAGTTTTGATTTAGCACAAATTGTGATAACCAAAAAGTTTTTATAAATGTTGGGATCTATACTCCATTAGGAGGCTAAAAAAAAGTCATCAATTATCAATGTTTAATGTTTAATAAAAAACAGAACTTTTAGATCGTTTAGTAGCCTAAATCTTCCTAAAAATGGTTAAAAAAATTATTTGTATTTTCTATACATTTAAGAGGCAAATGCCTTAAAAAAAAAAATTGTTTAAAATGACAAAATATAGGATAATTCATGTTTTCCAGTTGAAATTTTCTTTATGCTACTGTTTTTTTTTATTGACTAAATTAATGAAGTTTTATTCAGAGATTAACTAACTCTAAAAATCTATCATACCATGTAATTATTATGAAATCTCCTACAGTAGGTTTCCACATAAATTCTGATTACACTGGAATAATTTAAAATAATCTCTTAATAACTATGCATGTGACCTCGATTTTACTCAATTTATTCAAAAAATTAAAACTTCATAATAATTGTAATAAGTAATTAAACCTTGGTTCAACCTTGAATGTATTTTGGGTAAGAAGCGTGTGTGAAATTCGAATTAGAATAAAAAGGTGGAAAATAATTATCATAAAAATGTAGATGATAATTATATTGCTGCTAAAAAGAAAATTAATCACTCAATTTATTGGAAGCTGTAGGAATTCGAGTGTCATGCATGATTGGTTAATTTACATGATTCAAAAACATGTTGCAAAGAAATAAATTAATTTAGAAGTATTTACAATCACTAGCGGATCCAGGATTTAATTTTGGGGGGCTTCAGCCCGAAATCTTATTTTTTCATAAAAATAACAATAATTACTTTGGTAAATAAGAAAGAAACTAACTACCTATATGAACTGGTGTTTAAGTGATCCCTAAAGCTCTTTTAAATGTAATTATACCCTAAGAGATCATTTTTTTCGATAAAACATGGTTATATTTTACCATTTTGGGGAGGAGGGGCTTCAACCCGAAAGCCCCTCTCCCCTCCCCCCGTAGATCCGCCCATGGTTCCAATCAACTCTGACCGATTTTAATTCAGTGCCGGTCATAAGGCGAAGCAACGGGTGCAATTGCCCCAGGGACCCTGGGGAACAACATAAAGGGAAGACCGTTGGAAGCGCTGATCATCCATCAGTGGCGCTTGCCACTTGTTAAGAATTAAAAAATATATGTATTATAAAAAACGTATTAAAATTTCAATTTAAGCCAATGAATAAAGCAACTGTATAAAAGAATTGTTGAATGAAACAAAATTCAAACATTACATAATATAAAACAGCTTAAGAAATAAAATATTTTTGTTTGAGGGCAGATGACTTCATTGCCCGGGCGCCCAATGTCTAAGGCCGGCACTGGTTTGCTTATCACTTCTGTTCCCCCCGAGGATGGAAATTCTGTTTTTCAAAAAGCCGAAGCAGTCTTGATAACTTGGTTACCTTAAACAACATAACCATCTTTTCCTCGCCTTATCTGGGATTTTTTCCGGGTCAGGGGAGGGGGCGGGGGATTAAAGTCAAATTTAAAAGCTCTTCCGGCACCGAGACTCAAACTTGTAATTATTTTATGACATAAACTTCGGTTTATAAGGTTACCGAGCAACGCGCATTTTGTATACCCGTTAGCACACTCCGCCCTAATTCAGAAACAGTTGGGATTGATTGCACGTCCTTGAGGAGACTTCAAGATTCTAAAAATGTTCATATGAACTACATATTGTTAGATTTTTCCTCAGAAAAGGAAATTTGAGGTTTGTGCTAGTTTTTTAAAAGTATATCACGTTTCTTATTGAATAGGAAGCGATAACTAAACACCCAGTACGGTGAGTGGGGGCAGGAGATCACACATTTTTATTTACCATCCTAAAATGAGCGGAAACAGGAGAAAATAAAAATTATAGACGATATAATATATTAATTTAAAACTGATTGAAAAGTAGGATGGTTGGGGTGATCGGTCAAAATAAAAAATAGTAAAAGTAAGTAATTATATAAGACCACGTGGTCTTACCACTCTTCTTGGATTGATCAGCTCTGATGAAGGCCTGAACTTCGAACCGAAACGTCGGCAAAAGTAAATTGATACGAAAGTAATTGATACCTAATTATTCAAATACAATATCAGATCTAGAATTATTAGACTACAGTAAATTTATTTAAGGCTATAAACATATGCTTTATACATCCATGAAATGATTTGATATTTCACTTCTTCTTTCACAAAAATACAATGAAATAGTTGTTTAAACAATGGCATTGCCTTGGTTAGGTAGATTTTAAATACATTTTCCAAACTTTTTTTATTAGTTCTTAATGATATTTACAACTGTATTATATAAATACATCTAGTAAATTTGAACTATGGATATAATGACATGAAAACACTTGCTGAGTAACTACCCAATAGTAGCACTCTAATGATATTTCTACATTAGGGGATCAGGCCATCTTCTTTTCAGACGCCTTGGAGAGTTATTAGAAATTGAAGAGGAAGCAAGGTTTTCAAACTTAAAAATAATTTAAAAGTTTACATTTAGTTATATTAGTAAATTTCATTTAATTTCCTTGAGAACATGTGGATTAACGTCAAATAATATTAGTTTTCAAAAATATTATTTATAATTTTTTTACCACTCTCCGTTACCTTCTACAACTTTTATATATTATTTTTTTCTAAAATTCTCCACTTTCTAACGATATGTTATAAATATACCTTCTGACAAGTATTTCCGGAGATTCATTTTCGATCTGGATAAGCATTTTTATTTTGTCTCTTCTCTTTATTCACTTATCAAATTCTTTCAAAAGTTACATTTGATATTTTTTCGTAACTTTTAATAATGTGAGATGATTAATTATCTAAAATAAACCATATCAAACGTATACTAGAGGAAGCCGTATGTGAACATTCACACCATATTTACAAAATCAAAAAATAAATAAGGTAATTTCAAAATAATATACAGTGAAATAAGAGCAAAATAAAATATTATAATGAAGGAAGAAAATATAAATAACAGTAACAATAAAATAAAAATAAATGAATAAAATAGAATTAAAATGTATTTAAAAAAAAAATAAATAACATCTTAGACGCAGGCATATCTATTTATACTATTTACAATCGGCCATGGGAACTCCGAACCAGACTTGTCCCCCCACTTGTGGAGGGAAAAGCGAGGCTTCAGCAGATCCCTGCGGTTCTCTCTCAAGCACTTCACTGTTATTAAAAGCCAGCGGAGGCTGAGTAAGGGCGCTACAACCACAGAAACTCATGACTTGAGTGGAGAATTTGACCATTGCCAGAACTCCAATATATACATGTTACAAAAGGTCACGGGGCCAATGCCGTTTTAACCTGCGAGGAGGATTGTAGGGATGGGTGGTACTAGATAGGGACTGTGCTACGGGATTAGGATGATGAGTAAGGTTCTGAAGAAATTTGGAGAATTTGTTTGGGATAAGATCAAGAATAAATGGAATATTAAGATCATTATGCAGGGTTTTATTGGTGACATAGAAGATAGCATCGACTCTTGTACGGAAGGCTTCAGGCTGGAAGGATTGAATGAGTTTGATGTTAGAAAATGTGGTTGTCCCCCACAGTACTAGTCTGTAGGTCCAGACGGGTTTAATATTGTCTTGTAGATCAGAAGTTTGTTTTCAATAGATAGTTTAAATTTTCAATTAAGTAGTCTATATAGATAGCCCTAACGTCGGTTAGGTTCCTGTCTTTTCAGTCTAGTATGCGGATTTCACGTTAGTTGTCTGTCTAGGAGAAAACCAAGATACCGGACTGTGTCGGAGAAGAGAAGCTGGTTGGAATTAAAGTAAACTGGTGGACAGGAATTAAGACGATGGGTGAAGGTTATATGTTTACATTTGGGTTCATTGACTTTGATGCGCCAGTGTTCAATCAGGGATAGGTGCCGTTGCAGGTTTATGGACGCTGTTTCAGGATCTGAGTCAGAAGATAGGATAGCAGTGTCATCAGCGAAAGTTGCCAGGAGTGTATCGGAGTGGACGGGAATGTCAGCGGTATAGATGATGTAAAAGATGGAACCCAAGACGCTGTCTTGAGGAACTCCAGCCTCAATTGAGTAACAGTCGGGAAATTCTGTACCACAGCGAACTCGAAAGGAGCGGTCGGAGAGATAGAATTGGAGTATTAGATATAAGGACTGTGGTAGGTGGGATTTGAGATTGAAGAGCAGTCCGGCGTGCCATACTCGGTCAAAAGCTTGCACTATGTCTAGAAATTCACTCGAGAAAAACTGCTTGTTTTCTAGGGCTGAGGATGTGTGGTCAATAACTCGGAGTTCTTGTTGGACGGTTGAATGTTGGGAAGGGAATCCGAATTGATGGGTAGGGATTTTTCGGGAATCTATTATTGGTAGGATTCTTTTCAATATGATGATTTCAAAAATTTTTGAAAGAATTGGGAGTAGGCTAATTGGTTTATAGGATGATGTATTATTGGGAGGCTTGCCTGGTTTCTGGAAAAGAATGATGGTGGAACGTTTCCATAAGAGAGGGAAGTGGGTAGTTCGCTAGATACAATTGTATATATTCGTTAGAAACATGATGGCTTTCCATGAATATTAACCAATGATGACAAGAAAATGGCTAATAAGATTTTAAGATAATAAATTTACCATCACTATCACAAACATAAGATTATAATTGAAGAACATAAAAATTATTAACCAAAGAAATCTCTAAGATCAAAATGACGAATATTTTCGTCAGGAGTGAAATAAAATAATACAAACTATAATACTTTGGATGAAAAAATCGGTAAAAAAAAAAAAATTAAAATCGGTTAGAATGATTTTTTTACAATCATAAAGGCCGTTGCAAAGGAACAACAGCTCAAGGTCTTGAAAAATGGAGAACAGTCGATCATCCATCAGTCGTTTATCCATCTGTTTCTTTTAACCGTCAGTGTACTAACAGAAGTGAGTTTGTAAGTTATGCAGTGATTACCTAAAGGAAAAATATTCACAGAAAGCTAAAACAATACATCGTACGATGACGTTCAACAATAAAAAAAAAAAACAATTACAAAATATTCCCACAATTACTTATTACATAAAAATTATTCAAGAAAGTTTTTTTGTTTTTTTTTTACTTGACCCCGTGCGATGTTGTATTGAGATCAGGATTTGGGCGAGGATTAAATATGACCTCTTATGATGTTAATTAATTAATTAACCTCAAAAAAAGTTAATTATTTCATACTAAGTTTGACCATATAAATTGACCATGTCCACAGCCCTCTAAAGACATAATTCATGATTCTATGCAAGGCGACAAAGAACGAGGAAAACTGTTAGAATAATGGATTTATAAGAAATCTTTAAACTAATAAATCATGTGAAATTAGAAGTTTTTTAAAAGTAAAATAAATATAAACCTTTAGTTATTATTTTTTTTTTACCAGAGATGCTTAGTATACAATTACTTAATAAATTTTACTTTTTATTAATTAAAATATCAATAAAAAAGTTGCTGTTTTTCCAAATAATAAATAAATAATAATTATCAATGCACCAATGCTTTTTAAACTAATCTAAATTATGGTAATCGATCCTTATTATTTAAACGCCCAACTAAATGCTTCTATCTCCTAACCATTTCATTGAGTGGTGCTTTTTGATTACTGTCCTGCGCTGCTGCCATCTGGTTGTGGACCCCCAAACTCCTCGCATCCTTAGCCACACAGTCAACCCATCGAAGTCAGGGGCGGCCAACTTTCCTTCGGCCATCGATTATACCCGTCAGTAATCTTTTAGAAGTTTCTTGTTCCTCCATTCTTGGCCACATGTCCAATCCATCTTAGATGATATGGTTTGATAAGACTAACTACGTCAGTCTAGCCAAAGAGGTTGTAAAACTCTTCATTTGTTCTTCGTCTCCACTCTTCATCAACTAACACCGGTCCAAATGTCTTTCGGAGGATCTTTCCTCTCAAAGATATTTGCTCAAATGTGTTCAACTTCTGAAACGTACATTTTGCCATTGCCCATGCCTCCGCTCCATACGTAAGGACTGGGCGAATCAGAGTTTTGTACAGAGAAAACAGTTGGCTTTTTGATAAACAGTTTATTTAACAACAACATGTTCTATTAATTTTAAAATGTTTCGCACTCACATGTAACATTGTAGTATTACTTTTTGACCATAGTAATATATTTATTATATATTATATTTTATCAGTTTGTAAAATTGATTATATTTTGATCAGCTTAAAATCAAATGTATCATTCATCACTGTTTTCATTTTAACTTCTTTTATTTTATCGTTTAATTTATTCTGTTCATATTTATTTCATTTTAATCTCTTAAATAGTTCTGAATCTTAATTTTAATATTTGTGCTGAATTACCTTTATTGAGCCCCGATGAAGACCTGCAAAGTGAATCGAAATGTAGGTAGACAATAAATACGATTTTTTAATTATTGTTTATTATTGCTTTGACTCAACTTATCGTTCCCCAACTGACATTTTAAATTATATCTGTTTTTTTTTTTAATTTTTAGAAATATATTTCTTTAAAGAAAGAATAGAAATATTTTAAAATGATCGGTTCTGTTTCTATAACATTGGATTCATGAAATATGTTTTAGGCGAAGCTGTGGCTTTTCCCTGAAGGGACAAGGAATAAAAAGGGAAAAGTTCTTCTACCATTCAAAAAGGGTGCATTCAGAGTAGCTATTTGTACACAAGCTCCTATCATACCAATTGTATATTCTCCCTATTACTTCATTGATTCAGCAAATAAAACGTTTTCAAAAGGTAAAGTATTAATTAGAATATAATTTTAATATTTATAAAATAAAGCCGTAAGTCGCTCCAATATCATTAATTAACGTATCATTCAACGACTCGACGATTTTAAATATCAAGCTCGAAAATAATGAAATACCTCTTTGATTTTGGTTTGATTCTTCGGCGCACACTTTCCATTCTGGTTGGGGGAGGGGAGGAGTCTTAAAAAAAAATTGTCTCGGAGCTTATATATAAATAAAAATTATGAAGGGTAATTAACATAATAAGCGTAATTATTGAAAAAACGAACAATATAATAATAAATTTATTACGAACCAGTGATAAATAGATCTTTAGCCAAAATAATCAAGAACGTACCCGATCGAAATTCAGAAATCGTTTTTAAAACAGACTGGAAATTATGCGTTATTATAGAAAATATATAATTATAGAAAATTATAATTATAAGTTCGAATTCATATACATATATGCATCCAAAGAAGGAAACAATGTAAGATGTGCTGTAACAATTAAGGAGAATCCACTACTATTTAAACTGTCTGGTGAATGCTCCATTTTTACTGAAGAGGCGATTACCATCATGAACAGTCTTTATTTTATAAGAGATTCTAGAAAAAAGACTGGGTTTTTATAACTGACTTATGGAGTATCTTAGCCATCGACAACTCTTTCCCAAGTAATTCTATTATTAAAAAAATAATAAATGTATGGTAGGAAATAAAAAACAAAGGCATGTCAATAGTAATCGTTTGGTTGCCAGCCCACTGCGGCATTGCGAGAAATGAAAAAGCTGACCAAACAGCACATTTAGCAAGGAGAGAAGAAGAAACGGCGGAGATAAGATTAAAGAAAGTTACCTCAGAACACGGGCGGATCTAAGGGGGGGAGGGGCTTTCGGGCTGAAAGCCTCCCCCCAAAATGGTAAAGTATAACCATGTTTTATCGAAAAAAATATTTAAAAAGTATCTCTTAAAGTATTATTGTTCGTATAATTACATTTAAAAGGGCTTTAGGAATCACTTAAACACCATTTCATACAGGTAGTTAGTTTCTTTCTTTTTTTCTAAAGTAATTATTGTTATTTTTATGAAAAAAAAAAACTTTCGGGCTGAAGCCCTCCCCCAAAAATAAATCCTAGATCCGCTAGTGCCTCAGAAGACTGGCTATACTACGCAAAAAAAAAAAAAAAAAAGAGACTACTAACAGAATGAAAGAAACAATATAAAAGGAAATAATGCAAAATGACAGAAATAAAACTTAATTGCGACAAATGATTCACAAGCCACAGAAGTTCAAGGAGAGAAGAAACTTATGGTTTGCCGACTGAGGATAAGACACTACCAGTTTGCACATGGCTACCTTCTGAGAGGACTCGAAGCGCCCACGTGTAAAAAAATGTAATAACGTTCCACAAACAGTGAAACTTTAAATAAAAACTTATTGGAAGAATGTCCTCAATTTGAAAATTACATACAAAGAACAGGCTTAGCCAAAACATTACGAGAAATCCTTCAAGATACTGAAGAAGAAATCAATACTTTGTTTAAATTTTTAAAATTAATAGAGTATTATAAAATAATATAAATAGTAATTAAACGCTAATGACCCTTGAGGGTAAAGACGCGAAAGGGAGAGAAAAAAAAAATAATAAACATGTTTATATATTAGTATTTTTTTTTTTTATGTACGAATATATTTGTAAATATGTTCACAAAGCAATAGAATATATTAGGTATTTTTATTGAAAGGTTTGAGGCAGTGAGATGAACTCGCGATTCTCCAATACTTCACATTTGCGACGGGAAACGTGATAAAGTCTTTACGTAAAAATGGAAGGGATGACAATAACGAATCATTAAATCCCAGGATATGTTGCTTCATATAATCTTCTTTGAATATAAACTAAAACTTTAATAATAATAACATATGGCGTGGGAAAACACTTGTGTAGCTACTTCTAGACCGTTGCTTAGCCATCTAGTCGATTTTTCCTATTTTCTTAATTGATTTTAGTTTACACATTTTACTCGTTCATGTATATTAATTGCTATTGATTTTGATTATATTTATGTTCTCCAAAATATTGAGATATTCTCGCCCAGATATATTTTCATCACTCTCTTCGCCCCCACTTCTTCCCTCCCTAGAAGTCTGCGCCTATGGTTTGATTGATTAAAGAAGAGGGAAATCATGCTATGAGAAAGATATTTGGTATTATTTAATTTGCTCAAAAATTGATAAGGGTAACCGAATAGAAGGTAATTTGGAACTCGGAGTCAAAAAGAAGCATAATAATTAAGATAATATTAAATAAGGGTAACAAGTAAGAAGTACAAAATATATATAGATAATATATATATATATATATATATATATATATATATATATATATATATATATATATATATATATATATATATTATATATATAATATATATAATAAAAAAAAACTAAAGCAGAGATATTAATGTAGAAATGTACCTCTAGATACGTGCTTATAAGTGTAAGTATAACATTTTACTAATTATTCTCCAATTGCCGTTCGGAATGAGTGCCGATAATCAGGAACATTCCAATTCACCTAGATTTTCTACTCTCTAGTTTTCATGTAACTAAATGATATTAATTAAATATACCATAAGAATATTGAGAGACATTGGTATGAAAAGATAATAAAATTTTCTTAAGAATGATTCATTAGTTTTTTCTCAAATATTCTAACATTTTTTCATTCTATATCACAGGTAAGATGGTGATATCAGTTTTGGAAGCTATTCCCACTGAGGGTCTTACACTCGATGATATTGATTCACTTACAGAGAAGATCCATAAAGTGATGGCAGATGAATATGAAAAGCTTCACAAGGAAATCAACGACCTACAACAGGACGTTCGGAATAAAAATAATATTTAAAACAAATATTGCTCAATTACCGATACTTATTATTTATAATTAACCTTATATAAGTGACTTTCTCACTTAGGAAAGCCTCATGTCCACCCATAATCATTGACAATAACCCAGTGCCTTCAAAAAATTATGTACGGTACCACGAAAACTAGTTATACAAAAGACTTACCTGGAACATGCATACTAAATTAAAAACACAACAACTGACTAGACGATATAACCAACTCTCACATCTTCTTGACTACAGATCCTTACCGAACTTACGAAACAAGCTACTGATCTGCAACACTATACTGAGACCAATTTGGACATACGGAGCAGAACTCTAAGGTTTGGCAAAACAAACACACATAAATAAAATACAAACAACACAATAAATATTCTACGAAAAATTGTCAACGCACCTTGGTACATTTCGAATAACAATATACACAACGACTTAAACATCCTAACAGTGAAATCCTACATCCACAACAAATACAGTTCATTTCATTCTTCAACCCTAAATCACATCAATCCATTAGTCCTTTCTATTTCCTGCTCCCTGTTACATGGTCGATGAAGACTGAAAAGAAAATTGCCAAGGGACCTACTCCTACATTAACGACAAGGGAAAAAAAATAATGAAGCAAATTCGTAGCTAATGGCTAATACATCAGATTTGCTAGATGCGCTGCAGTGCAGGTGCAAATTTCATAAGATGTTAAAAAAAAATCTAGATACAAAAGTATTTCATTTTCATCTAATTTAAAAATTAAATACTTTCTTTTGTGATTCTTGAGTATTTAAAATGTCATTTGAACACTGGGTTTGTTCAAAGATAGATATATTTATAATAATGTGTACCAAGACTTACTATTATATTACCAGGACAATATTGTCCGATTAAATGATTTAATTTTAAGTAAAATGAAAGTTTACTAATTAAAAGTTTATTTTTGTTCATAGTAATTATGAATGAATGGGATTAGTTATATTTATTTGTTTTGTATAGTTTTATCTTAAAGTTTGTTATTTCAATTATTTAGTATTATTAATATTCCTATATATGAGTTATTTTTAGCAAATGTGATATGTATCAAGATAATATGTTTTTATAATATATTTTTAAAAGAAACATTACGTTGAAAATCATTAAGTTTTACCCTTTCTTACTAGAGGATCTTAAAATCCCCACAATATATAATTATATACCCTTCCTTGCCTTTCCGTTACACGGAATTTTGCAGGGATGACATATCACAAACGTGTAGACCATCCCTGCTATTAAACAAAAAAAGTATTTTAACACTTTTATAACACTATTATTTTTTCATAATTTACATTTCACTATAAAACGCTTCATATTTTCCATCAGTCAGACGGCCTTCCATGAGGTCCACTTCTTCCCCCATATCCAGCTTTCCACCCGGGTAGACGGGTAGTTCTGTTCCGTCACTAGTTGAGGAAATTCATTCTCTGTGAATCTCAGTCATATTCAAAGGCGATGCAGTTGACTTTGATGCAGTCTTTTCCAGGGCTATGCAACTTATGCAGGTTTATTGCTGGTTGATGCTGAGGTTTTTCAATTGTTTCTTTTGATGATGTACCTGGCTGGGTTTCATTTTCTTCGGAGCTGACAGGGGTTATTGGAGGTGTTCGACGAAATTGAAACTTTTGTTTGACTTGTGAAGAACGAGTAGTCGAGCCTAACGGTCGAATTCTCTTGATAGACGCTCTACTAGAAATGGCCTGATGTTGATATCGCATAAAATAAATAAAAAGGAAGAAATACAAAAAAAAAAAAATGTAATTTATAACTGTAAACAGTAAATGTCAATTGTTGTTATTTATCCTTGACTTGTTTTGAATTAATAATCTCAAAGATTAGGCTGGAAAACAAGCAAATTCTGAGAGCCGAGGTAGAAACACAACCTTTCGCATCAGCTAATCGAGCAGCTCCATATGATATAAATAAAAAAAACTGAAATAAGTCGAACCACTGTGGGATTCAAAATGGACATAATTTTTAAAATCTACGGCTCCGAAAACAAATAAATAGATCCTGATATGAACGAAATCCGAAAAACTCAAATAAGTCAAAACGCAGTGTCTTAATCTCAAAATGGAGATTGTTTTAGAAAAATCAAGTCTTTAAAAACATTATAAAACTGTATATGAAAATTTTAAATATATTTATATGTGTAACGGGATCTTAGTTCCTATATTATTTTTTTTTTTTAAATTTCTTTATTGAGTATTATAACAATCTGTCTGTTGGACATTGGTTATAGTGAGGTAGGATGACATTCACACCATATGTACAAAAAAATAAAATAAATAGAACAAAATAATAATCAAAAGTATATACAATAGACAATAAAATAAAATAACCTAAAAAAGTAAGAAAATTAAAACTAAGAAAAAAAAACAAAAAAAAAAAACACATGCATACCTATATACAATCAGGCGAGGGAACTCCAGGAGAACCCTGCGCTACTCTCCCAACCGCGTCACTGGTACTAAAGCCAGCATAGATTGATCGAGAGCAGTTTAGCCACATACACACATGTCTTGAGTGAAGAATCTGGCCATTGCCAGAACTCCAATTTATACAATCTACAAAAAGTCGCGAGGCCACTGCCGTTTCAACCTTCTTGGAGGATTATAGGGATGGGAGATGCTTGATAGGGATTGTGCAAGAGGATTTGGGTGGTAAGTAAGGTTCTGGTGAAATTTGGAGAATTTTTCTGGGATAAGGTCTAGGACAAATGGGATGTTAAGGTCATGATGTAGGGTTTTGTTGGATACATAGAAAGGAGCATCGACTATTGTTCGAAGGACTTTAGACTGGAAGGATTGGATGCGCTTGATGTTAGAAAATTTTGCTGATCCCCACAGTTCTAGTCCGTAATTCCAAATAGGTTTCAGTATTTTCTTGTAGATCAGTAGCTTGTTTTCACAATTGAGGGAATTGTCGCGAGAAGAGAGGGAGGATAGATAGGAGTTGAAGGATTGTGATCTGAAGGTGGCTAATTCCAGTTTTAATTGTTTGCAGTAGTAATTATAGGAGCAGCGGTCGGTAGGATGTCGGGTACGTTTCCATAATAATCTGGCACGGCGTTTGGTGCGGATTAGGTTAAGGAGGTGTTGGGGTAGAATGGTCTTTATAGGAATTCTGGAGGAGTCTTTTGGGAAGGAGGCAGACCAGGCGGCTTGTTGGATTGTGGTAGTAAAGGAATTTACGGCACTATCAAGGTCATCGGGAGTTTTGAGGGATATGTTGAGATCAATATTATCGGAGATTATTTGGCGGAAAAGGTCCCAGTTTACTGGGCCCCTAATGAATGACGGTGGAGAAGGTTTGGGAAAAGGTTCAAGTGAAACATTAAGGATTAGAGGACTATGGTCAGAGGAAAGTTCATTTAGACGTGTAATGGAACAATTGAGGGGACTTAAGCCGCTGTGGATAAAGAAATCAAGAAGATCAGGATTACGGTTGGGATCTGTGGGCCAATAGGTAGGAGAGTTGGGGGAAACGAGGTGAAAACGTTGGGAATTGAGTGCAGACAGCAGGGTTCGGCCACGAGAATTCGTGGTTCTGGAACCCCATTGTTGGTGCTTGGCATTTAGGTCTGCACCCAAGATGAAGTGATGTCCTAAGGAGTCGAGGAGAGAACTGAATTGGGCATTGGATATGGATCGGTTAGGAGGGCAATACGCTGATGCAAGAGTAACCGGAAAGGAGAAGGTTTTTATCACGATAGCGGTGGACTGTAGGAAATCATGTATTGGTAATGGGAGTACGTGATGGGAGAGGGATTGGTGTACAATTACAGCAGTACCGGCATGTGCTTTTCCGTCAGGGTGGTCAGTACGATATGTCAGGTATTGTGGTATATTGAAGTGCTGTTTAGTGGTTAGTCGAGTTTCAGTAATTAGTGCCACATCCATGTTCTTGTCAAGTAGTAAAGTAGATAGTTCGTCTGTATGATTTCTAACACCATTCGCATTCCAAAGGAGAATGGATATGGGTTTAGGGATGTGAGTCATTTAAGGATTTTTCAAAAGAGGGATGAGGTGAGATACGAGATTCGTGAGGAGTGATATGAGTGGAGTAACAAGGGATTTGAAATCGGTGAGGAAAGATGCTAACAAACTTGTGAGATCTGTTGCATTTGAAGGAGGAGGAATATGAGGAATTTGTTGTTGGTGGTTAGGTATATTAGGATGAAGAGGATTTTGAGGTTGGGGTTGAGGTTGTTGTTGTGGCAGGGCTTGACATTTATCGGTTAAAGTCTTACCTCTAAGTAGTTGGGAGAATGATACATCATTGTTTACAATTCTGGAAGGCTCTCTCTCTCTTCTTGTTCTTAGTGCTTCATCTTGAATCCGGTTTTTCTGGTGTCTGGTTTTGAGATTCTTGTAAATTTGGCAGCCTTTGTAGTTGGCCGGGTGTCCCTCCAAGCATAGGGCACATACTGCTGGATCTTGTATAGGTTTGGTGCACTCTACAGATTTGTGCTGTTCACCGCACTTCACGCAACGCGGCAGATGGTGGCAATATGTCTTAGTGTGGCCATAGGTCTGACAATTATGGCACTGCACGATGTCTCTCTTGGGTATGGCTTCTCAACTTTCACCATTGTGTAGTATATTCTTGTGATATCATATATTTTTTCGATACCTGGTGATGGCTCCAAGTCCACGAAAAACAATGGTAGTGGGATCCTATTTCGTAATCCTGGCTGCTCCCTGTCCTCCTTCAAAACGTTTGTTACCTGGCGTACATTGAAACCAAGCGTCGTTAGTTCTTCTTTAATAACTTCAGTGGGGGTTGAGGAGTGTAAATTTCTTATCACTACTCGTAAAGCTCTTTCCTTCCTCAGCTGGTAAGTGTGAAAATTCACATTTGTTTCTGATAAGTACTTCACTATTTTTCGGTAGGCTTCTGCAGAATCAGGTGTTATTTTGGTGTCATTGGTCCTGTTAAGGCATGAATAACTGCCAGAGCAGATTTTATTTAGTTGGGTGCAGAACATCTGGAAATTTTTTATATTTTTCACAAATATCGGAGGAGGCTTTGGTTCTCTGGGTATTGCTGCAGACTCCATTACTTCTCTGCCATTTTGAAGCACTTGGTAGGGGTTTGGAGTAAAGAAAGGTGATTCTTCAATCGTTTCTTGTGCAGACGTACCTGGTTGGGGCTGAGGTTCTGGTTCTGAAGTGTTCGTTTTGGTCACTGGAGGTATTTCTCGTAGGCAGCGACGAGTGCTTTGTTTGGCTGGTGAGCTAACTCCGTCTGACCGAGACCTCTTAGGCACCTTACTGGCCATCATACCGCATATCATAAGAGAAAAAAAAATAAATAAAAAAAAAAATTTTTTTTTTTTTTTCTTAAAATAACAAAAAAAAAGATGCCAACAGTAAATATCAACTGCTCTGATATACACTTTAACTGTATCACGTGAATAATCAGAGAGATTCCGCTATAAAATTGGTAAAAACTGAGAGAGGAGTTGAGGAGACAACCTTCGCATCTGCTGATCCACTGCCTTTTTTTCGCCTATATTATTTAAAAAAGAATTCCGAAATTTGTTATTAATAGTGAGTTAAACAATTCAAAGTCTATATTTAACAATGATGTAGAGATGGTTGACCGTGATATAATATGAGAAGGAGTTGATCGGAGGGTGCGGTAAAATAAATACTAAATTATACAAATAGTATTATTTATTTTTTTCCCGACGTTTCGACCCCCTTTGCAGGTCTTCATCAGGGCTACAAAATGTACAAAACAAGTGAAAATAAAATAAATGAATATAAGTAGATATAAAATAAGAAGAAGTTGTCTGATGAAGAAATAAAAAGATGATATCAGAGATATAGTGGGTGACAATGTAGTTAAAATATCAGGTATTATATATACAGAAGATATAAACAAAAATGGAAAAGAAGTATGAAAACAAATAGAAAACAAAGGATAATATAGCATGTAAGTTAAAAGTAAACAGATTGAGATAAAAGATAAGGAATAAGTGTATTACAAACTAATAAAGATTACATTTGATAACTATTACATTTTATTAGTTTGTTATATACTCATTCCACAACTCAACAAAATATATGTTGAATATAATTTATTTTATTTTTTAATTGAAATTAAATATAACAGATGCGTGTGGTATTTGGGGAGCGACTAATAAAGCCAAAAGCCACATTAATTTCTAAAAAAGAACTTTTGTATTATTTTCCATTTGTACCATTATTACTGGCTTGGATGGGTTGTATTCATCGGCAGGACGAATCCAAAGTCAGCAATCAGTAAACTTTAAGTTTAAGTTCAACATTTACATTAATTATACAGCAAATATGCTCTTCTGTAAAAAAGGCAGTTGTTACATACGACCTTTTGCACTAACAGTAGTGAAATGATATTTTCTGATATATGTTTAATATAGTCTCTTAATTTGGTATTTGAACAAATATTTGAATACTTATAGTCCGTGGTACAGTTCCCTTGTGATAAAATTGATTAACATCAGCCTAAACTTCGTATCTCATCGTAACCTACAAATATTTTATTTACGAAAATTCTCTGAATTGGGGCGTTTTCATTCTGGAGATTGGTGAACTTTGCCTATTTAACTAGGTACTGAAAACTCATGAAAACCCGTTTGCTTTCTACTTGGATCAAAGATAATATGATCACAAAGTCATTAAAAACGTGGCCTACAAAAATATTTTTCCGCTTGGGGTGATATCAACTCCCAATATGTCAAAATAACGATGTTATATAGGCCAAATGGGCCAATATTTTTGTAGGCTTCTTTATCTTTTTTTTCGATTTTGTGATCATATTATTTTACGATTCATCTAGAAAGCAAATGAGTGTTCATGTGTTTTTATTAACCTATTAAGTAGGCGAAGTTCACTAATCTCCAGATTTAAAATGCCCCAATACCAAGAATGTTCTTGAGCAAAATATTGGTAAGTTATGATGAGATGAAGCTATTCACGAAGTTTAAGACGTATGTTAATAATTTGATAAAAAGGGGTCTGTACCACGGACTATGAAGAACGGATCAATTTTATCAAATTATATTTTCTACTTTTCAATAATCAACCTTTGTATTCAACAGAGAAAAAAAAGTAATCCTCCTCGAAAATTGTGGTTTTAATTTTCAAGATTAGTATCTTGATTCCGAAAATCGAATAAGAAATACACAGTTTTTTTTTTTTTCGTTCTCCCCTACCTCGCGCCTCTTTAGGCTATACGGGTTTTTTCCCGGGACAGGGGATGTGGGCGGAGAATTTAAACGATCCCAGAGGCACCGGGACGCGAACTCGTAATTTTATTGTCTCCGACTTTTGGTTATCTGGTTGCTAGGCAACATGCGGGGCTAAAAACATATCTATTAAATATATATATATATATATATATATATATATATATATATATATATATATATATATATATATATATATATATACATATCTACTGTTAGTGCAAAAGGTCGTATATACAAATTTTCAATTTTTATATTATCAGTGCTGAACATTTTGTTGTCTGAAACTTACATTAGTTTTGTTCTGACGGATAAAAAATACTGGTAACGTTAACACCGAATTTTTCAACTAATTTTTTGGTCTATTCATTTTATGAGTGAAAACATACATACAATAAACGTAGGAATAGTTACCTATGTAAGATGACGGGGAAAATGAAAAACACAATTTTAATGATTATAAACTATTGTTCTAGGAAGCCTAAAATATTCGAATATGTGTTGCATCTTTTCTTTATCTAGTTGTGGTTTACCGTGTTATTTTTTTCCAAATTAATGAATATAGCTTCAGAAAATAGTCGTTTTTGGTTATTGGGAACTGTGGCAAGTATGGTTGGGTTTTCAAAATCAAATGTGTGGTTGAGGGTTATGACGTGTTCGGCTAGTTTCAAGGCGAGTGGGTTTCGTGTGGAGATGAATGAAAATAATTTTATTATTCTGGGACTAGTGTCCCTTTAGAACAAGTAACAAATACAGAATATATATTAATATTTTGATGTTCCATAAAATACATTTTAATATTTAGTTTGATTATGAATACAATAACGTTATAAATAATAAAAAGATATAAATACGTGTAAATATAAAATATACAGAGAAAGTAATTAAAAAAACGAAATATAGATAAATCACAAAATAATCAGAGTATCTTGATGTACTTCGAGGTTTTTACAGCTTAGGTTTTTAAGTGCATTTCGTGATCAATCGGATTGAGAATTGAGTAGGTGTTTGAAGAGGAGAGATTTGAAATAGGATATTGATTTTGCGTGTCGAATATCTGAAGGTATAGAGTTCCAGAGGGAGACAACTTGTATTACACAGGATTTATCAAACGCAGCAGTTCGGTAACGAGGAGGATAGAGGTCGGACGCACGGAATCTGGTGGGACGGCGTTTTCTAATGGCTTGGTATAGGAAGGTAGCAAGGAAATATTGATGGCGATAGGACCGCTAAAGCCACTTCAACTTGGTGTAGAACTGGGTAATATGCGTATCCCTTGAGATCCCGAAGATAAATCAGATTGAGCAATTCATTAGACGTTTAAGTTTAGCTTTGAATTCTCCCGAGAGTCCACCATACACCATGCAGCCGTAGTCGAAGTGGGGAAAAATAAGAGAGGAGACCAGGAGTTGATGGGTTTTGAATGGAAGAAGATAACGTAGATGGTTAAACTGTTTCAGGGTGGATATAGTACGGCGGGAAATTTGGGAGATGTGTGGTTTCCAAGAGAGGATTTGATCGAGGGTAACGTCTAGGTTTTTAACGGTGGTATGGAAGGAGATAGGTGAGTTGTTCAGAAAAAGATTAGCAAGTGCTGAAAGGGATTTGAGGAGTCAGGAGGATCCGATCAGGATGCGTTTGGTCTTCTCCGTATTTAATGTCAGCTTATTAAGATTTGTACATGCGCATATTCTGTTGATGTCTTGTTGTAGTTTCAGGATGGCATTAGAGAAATCTGTCGGGTTGAAGGAAAGATAAATTTGGACGATAGGAAAGATAAACGGCGTATAGGTGATATTGGCAGTGTATGATAGAGGAAGGGAGATCATTGATATTGATGGAAAAGAGGTTGGGGAATAATGAGGAAGCTTGTGGGACGCCTCTGGACGGAGGTAGAGACATTGATCGAGGGTTATTTGGAACTATAACATACTGGGAGCGATCGGTGAGAACGGATTGGAACCACTCAAGGCCACTAGATGATAAGGAAATATTTTTAAGTTTGGTTAGGAGGATATTATGGTCAACTGAGTCGAATGCTTTAGAGAAATCAAGAAGGATCAGGATGGTGAGTTTCTGTTAATCTATGGCTGTGTGGAGATCTTGGGAGATTTTAATGAGGGCGGAATGAGTGGAGTAGACTGGTCTAAAGTCAGACTGGAAGCAGTCCAAATGTTTATTTTGTTCGAGATATTGGGATAGTTGAGATTGTACTATTCGTTCTAAAGGTTTGGAAAGGTTAGAGAAGAGGGAAATTGGACGGTAATCATTAGGGTTGGTGGAGTTAGAGATTTTGTTCAGAGGAGGAACAAGAGCAGTCTGCCAGGTGCTGGGAAAAGTGGAACTCTGTAGTGAGAAATTATAGATATGATAAAGGACTGGGAAAATGGATGAAAGTGAGGATTTAATTAATTTAACTGGTATATTATCTGGCCCGAAATCTTTGGTTTGGTATTTACAGATGGATTTAAGGAGGTTGTCAGGGGTAATATGTGAAAAGAAAAAATGATTGGGATTAAAGGGAGGATGTAGGAGGAGTGTAGCTGATGCTTGGACAGAGGGATCGGATGAACAGGAGACAAAATGAGTGCTAAGTATGTCAGCTGAAATAGAGGTAGTCTGGGTTTGGGTGGATTTGCCTAAGGATAATTTACGGAGGATTGCCCACATAGCTTTGGTGTTTGGTGTGCTGGATAAGGATTGTTGATAGTAGTGGGATTTTTCACGGCGTATCATGGATTGTGTACTGTTTCGAAGCAGCTTGAAATTCATTTAGTCTTCGGGGAGTCGAGTGTGCTTAAATCTTCGTCTTTCTGCGTCTCTTCGTTTGATGAAATTTTTTATCGCAGGCATCAACCAAGGGGCTGGTGGGTACTTGATTTTCCTGACTTTAAGAGGAGCGTCACGTTCTAGGATAATATGCAGTTGATTTGTTATGGTTTCTACCATAAAATCAACGGAGTTAGAAGAGTATATGGAGTCCCATTGGATTGCGTCAAGATCGGGCATCAATGTTTCGGATGATAGGAGATTAAGTTTTCTGAAAGATACAGATCGAGTACTAAATAGAGGAACAGGAAGGTTATAGGAGATCTGTGTGAGATCCTGAGCAGACAAAAACGGAACCGGGTGCTGTGATGGGGCGAGGAGCTTATCAGGAGAGTCAATAATACAAAGATCGAGCCAAGAGTTTGAGCATTGGGTGTGATGGGTAGGGTTGTACGGAACTATACATAGATTAAGAGAGTAGAGGAGGTTTAATAAATAGGCTCGGTCAGAGGAAGGAAATAATAGGTGATGTTGGTGTTGAAATCTCCGAAAAGAGCAATATTAGAGGAGAAAGGGCTCAGTTCGTAGAGGATGGTCTCGAGTGTTTCATCAAAGGGGATTCTAGGAGGTCGGTAGATGACACCAATGAGCAATGAATGTGATATTTCAGCAAAAAGATATTCGATACGTGGGGAGAAGGAGAGAGGAGGCAAGGCAAGGATTTTGGATTTCAGGCTATCATGGACGAAAATGGCTATTCCATCTCAGATTCTATTTTACTCTTTCGTGACGGAGTAAGGTATAGTTAGGGAGTGAAACTTGAGAGGATGTGACCATGGGTTTTAACCAAGTTTCTGAGAAAGCGATTAGGTGGTAGAAGTTGTGGAGAAAGAAGTCGTGGAATTCATCTATGTGGGCTAAAAGTGACGGTGCGTTGACATGACAGGATAATAAGACATTAGCCATAGGAGATGGTAGATCGGGATAGTGAATCGGTAGGAGGGGTGAGAGATATGGAAATAATTAGGTTGGATTGATCTGAGATACACCATAGATGCTGAAACATAAATAGCAAAACTATTGAAAATTAGAAACTAGAAAGAATAATCTACGTAGTATCCTACAATCAATGAAGATAAGAAACAAAAAAACAGTAGATCCATACAAACAGAAAACAAAAATATACCTTGGCGAAAAATGAGCAATAATAGTAATAAAAATAATAATAACATTGGCTGCAATAAACACATAAACGAAATTGAAAGAAATATTAAACTTATATATTTCTTATATAATAGTTAAGTAAATAGAAGAAAGTTGCTAGATGATGAGATGCTGTATTTGTGTTGATATATTCATTTTTTAAATGGTTTTTGGTTTCTTCTATATAATAATTGCAGCTTAGGCTAGAGCATGTGATATGGTATACAATATTTGATTGTTGTAGGAGCGTTACAGGATCATTGAGTTTGGTGTATAGATTTCTCAATTTACTGTTATTTTTGAAAACTATTTGTAGATGAGGGAATATGGAAGTTAAAGCTTTTTTGAGATAGGTCTGGGATGTATGGAATGGATCTGTATTGGCGAATCGTGGTGGAAGATTGAGAGCAGTTAGTGGGAGACTGGTGAATATAAGGTTTGGATTGATTTTTAATTAGGTTTTTTATAATGTGATGAGGGAAGGCGTTGGATTTCAGGTTCTTATGTAGTTTGGTTAGGATATCGTCATGGAATTGCGGGTCGGTTAATGTTAGACTGCGGTGTATCAGGTTTTTAGCTACATTAATTTTTTTGGTTGTAAGGATGTTGGAAAAAATAATTTAGGAGACGGCCGGAATAGGTAGGTTTGGTGTACCTATTGGTGGATAAGGTACTATCATTATTTCTGGAAATGAAGAGATCAAGAAATGGGAGGGAATTATTTGATTCTATTTCAATGGTAAAACGGAGTCGAGGGTGGTATGAGGTGAATGCAGAAAGTATTTTTGGGATATTGTAGGGGTTGAGGATTAATAAAAGATCGTCAACATATTTTTTAATGAAAAAAATATTATTGGGAAATTTGGGTAGTATCGAATCAATTACGTTGTGTAAGCCGAATTCACACGATGGCCTAAGTGCTATGAACGTTCGCGCTGCAGGGCACTTATAGCATCGTGTGACCGTGTTGGCAATGGCGATTCGTGAATGTGAACTGACGAATGTTCGTGCATTACCCCGGTCACACGATGCCTTTTCCGGTCACACGATGCCTTAAACTTTCAGGGCATGTAGTTCACCTCATGGCGCAATGACGAATATTCGTGCTAACAGCATGTCACACCAAGGAATATGGGACATCCTGTGAACATTTCTGGACATCATAGGAGTTCTAGGAATCAATAACCGTCGAGTATAGCTATGTTTTCTATGGCTGTAATATGAAAAGCTATAATGGGCATTAAAATTTATAATTTTTAATTACTTGTTTATTATTTAATTTCAATGATCGTTTCTCATGGCGTAAAATAATTAATATATTCAATTGTGTTTTAATTTTATTATAATTAATACTGTTTAATTTTGAATAATACTGAAATTCATTTAGTAAAATTTGATTAAATAAATACAGGATTTTATTTAAATTTACAAGTGAATTATAGCTATTTTTGTTTCCCACTGAATACCAATATATTGAATTCATTAATGCAGAAATAAGATACAGTAAACGCAAAATAAGTATTTCCAGGAAATGAATGGTATATTAGTAGACAAAAACCCCTTTCGAAAATTATGAATAAATCATAGACTTGAATAGGCAAATACAATTTTTAAAGATGCGTAAAATAATAAATATTACAAACCTAGAATTCATAGATTAATTAGTCAAAAAAAAAAAAATTAAAACTAATTATAATTTATATAAACAAGCCATCAAATGAGTTATCTTCATTGACTGGTGCTTATGAACTATATAACCTTGGTGTAAAAAATGTAATAGAAGTGAAATAAAATTATAATTGTAATTAAAATAAATCAAATACAAATAAAATTAAAACTAGACAACACTTAAACAAGGATATAATTAGTTTTGATGTACTAACATTTGTACTGATTAGAAATAAACGTAAACGGGAATAAAGTTATGTGCAAAGAATAATTTAAAAAAATTGGATTTATTGGAACTGATAAAGAACAATAACAAATTATTACAAGAATGGTAGGAAGATTATTTGTTGAACTAAGTGGATGATATTTAAAAATAAAATGTTGATTGCAGAACAAATTAAAATGCTGAACCAAAAATCAATAATATAACTTGGTGAATAGAAAAATTTATATATTTAAAATAACCTCCTTTTAGACAAAAGACTAACTTGGAACCCACATACCAGACTTAAAAGACAAGAACTTAACCGACGATTTGGCCAGCTATACAGACTACTTAACAGAAAATCCAATCTCTCAATAGAAAACAAACTATTAATATACAAGACCGTACTCAAACCCATCTGGACCTACGGACTTGAACTGTGGGGGACAACTAAATTTTCGAACATCAAACGCATCCAATCTTTTCAGTCTAAAGTCCTCCGTACAACAGTCAATGCTCCTTATTATGTTACAAACAAAACCCTACATCATGACCTTTACATCCCTTATGTCCTTGACGTTATTCCATCTCGATTCTCAAATTTTTATCTAAACCTAATCCACTATCCTAACTCCTTAGCACAATCCTTATCCAGCTCCAGTCACCCCTACAACCCTCCTCGAAGGTTGAAACGGCAGGTGGCTCGAGAACTTTTGTAAAGACTGTCACTGGAGTTCTGGCAATGGCTAGCCTCTCCACTCACGTCATGAGCGTCTGTTGCTTTAGTGCCCTCTCTCAGTTTCCACTGGACTCCCGCCGGTGACGCAGCTAAGAGAGAAGCGCTGGGATCTCTTAGAGTCTCGCTCTGTCCTTCACACGTGGAGGAAAGGACTGGACTCGGAGCTCCCATGGCTGATTGTAAATAAAGTATGAATGTTTTTCTTTTTTATATATTAAGTATGAATGTTTTTCTTTTTTATATTTCTATTTGTTTTACATATGACATTTAATTTGCTACCAATTTCTGTATTTTTTTTATTATTATTATTATTTTATTTTTTTTTTTTTTAATTTGAATTCAAGTTACATTTCTTTAGTTTTATAGTTTTTACCTTTGTTATACAGATATATATTTTTATTTTTATTATTTTTTTTATTGCATTGTATATATAGTATGAATGGGCCTCACTCAGCTTTAGTACTCAGTGCCCTTAAATGTGGCAAAATGTATTATTTCTCAATAAAAAGATTTAAAGTAATTAAAATAACCAAAAAATAATACTTTTAGCCATTAAATTTCCAATCTTAAAATATTTATAATATGATTAAATTTACAACTAAATCAACCCCACATAAGATTATAAGATGTGAACATCAGTTTCGACTATTTTGATTTTAAATATCTAAAACATCACATAATAAATACATTTGATGTCTTGATTAGTAATGGCTTTAAAGAATGAAACGATGAATGAAATATATTAAAATTAAATAATAAATAAAAATGTTTTATCACAAATTTTGAATTAACATCAACTTTTGTATGTTAACATAATAAATTAGAATTAGTTCATAGAATAACAAAAAAAAAAGTTGAACATACCTAATAACCAGTATTTCCACAATATTTAAAAAAAAAATCATTTTAGTCAGTCAGCTTCTCCTTTTGTTTCCTTCAAAAGGAACGATTAAAAATCACTTACACCCAAATATATACAAAATAATACGTAATATTACATGTCAGTCTCTACTCGTTTTATGACATTTTTAATTATATAAATGTTTTATTTATTTTATTATCATTCGGCTTTAATCTGTTATTTTGCTTATCTTGTATATTACTTTATCTTTATATATATATATATATATATATATATATATATATATTTCTTACTTTGGTTATTTATATTTATTTTCCTTTCTTATGTACATATTGTGGCAGGCTGTATTAATACTCAATAAAAAAAAAATAAATTATATCATTAAAAAATAGATTAAACTGTGCTCATACTTAGAAATTTCCCTGGGAAGGAAACCTTTTCACCAAAGTGGAAACACTATTATATCATAAAATTTTTAAAGTTCAAGAATTATAAATTAAATATTTAAATATAGATTTATTACAATTATTGAAGATGTAAACGAAATTAATAATAAAAGCCGTAGATTTTGAAAACGACCTCCATTTTAAGATTAGGCCACCAGTTTCGACTTATTTGAGTTTTTCGGATATATTTCATATGTGGGTGTGTTTTTATGTATCCGGAGCTGTAGATTTTGAAAATGACCTCCATTTTCTGATTACGCCACTGCGTTTTGACTTATTTAAGTTTTTCGAATTTATCCAATATTAAGGTCTACTTTTATGTTTCTTGAGCCGTAGATTTTGAAAATGACCTCCATTTAATGATGACACCATTACATTTTGACTTATTTAAGTTTTTCGAATTTATCCAATTTAAAGGTCTACTTTTATGTTTTCGGAACCGTAGATTCTGAAAATGACCTCTATTTTATGATTACGCAACTGCGTTTTGACTTATTTAAGTTTTTCGAATTTATCCAATATTAATGTCTACTTTTATGTTTCTTGAGCCGTAGATTTTGAAAATGACCTCCATTTAATGATGACGCCATTACATTTTGACTTATTTAAGTTTTTCGAATTTATCCAATTTAAAGGTCTACTTTTATGTTTTCGGAACCGTAGATTCTGAAAATGACCTCTATTTTATGATTACGCAACTGCGTTTCAACTTATTTAAATTTTTAGAATTTAACAAGTATAAAGGTCTAATTTTATGTTTCTGGACCAGTAGATTTCCCCCATTTTGTAAATGACCCAATTTCAAGTTTATGCCACTGTTTTGGATTATAAAATTTTTTTTTTTTACTTTTTCGGTATAAGGATCTACTTATATGTTATCCGAGACGTATTGAAATTTTTCTAATATTTAAATTTATCTAATATTTAAGCTCCATTTTATGATTAAGCCGCTGCATCTTGATTAATTAGGCTTCATTTTGGATTTTTTCAATACAAAGTTTCATCAATATGTTTTCGAGTATGAATAAATAAATAAATATTATGAAGCTAAAGTTAAATTAACCACAGAATACAACCTAAAAGCCGAAAAGCAACTAGTAATAAATTTAACCTTCCGTATTCAGATTTTTCAGCTAATTGTTCGAAATCTTATAATTTTGTGGTAGGAGACCACAACATTAAAAAAGATAACTAAAATTAAATTAAAAATGAGACTACATATTTTATTTATTTTGATTAGATATTTTTATTTATTTATTGAAAAATAAATTAATCCTTCGTATTTTGTTTTTTATTCGAAGGAAAAATCAAAAACACTTAACAAAACCGAAATACAGTGGCCTAATCTTAAAATGTAAGTCGTTTTAAAAACTAAGGCTCCAGCATCATAAAAGTAGACCTTTAAATTGCATAAATTCGAAAAACGTGAATAAATCGAAACGCAGTGGCGTAATCTTAAAATGGAGGTCATTTTCAAAATCTACGACTCCGGGAACATAAGAATACACTCTTTTATGATAAAAATTCGAAACACTTAAAGAAATCGAAATGCGGTGGCCTAATCTTAAAATGGAGGTCGTTTTCAAAATCTACTGCTCCGGAAACATAAGAATACATCCTCATATGAAAAAAATCCGAAAAACTCAAAGAAATCGAAATGCGGTGGCCTAATCTTAAAATGGAGGTCGTTTTCAAAATCTACGGCTCCGGAAACAAAAAAGTAGACCTTTATATTGGATAAATTATAAAATCTTAAATAAATCAAAACACAGTGGCGTAAACATAAAATGGATGTCATTTTCAAAATTTACTGATCGGGAAACATAAAAATACACCCATATATCGAATAAGTCAAAAAACTTAAATGATTCGAAACGCAGTCACGTAATCTTAAAATGGAGGTTATTTTCAAAACTAGGTACATGACAGCATAATACTAGTTCCTAATAAATCCGAATAGGTACAATAAATTGATATCCGTAAGTTAAAATTCTACTTAGGAGAGCATAATAATAGACTTTCATATTGGAGGGGGGGAGGAGATGGCCATTATTTAAAAAAAAATGTAAAATTTACAAAAACTTAAAACATTAATTTGAAATTAAAACGGTTGAATTTGAATTGGAAAAGGTTTAATTTGAAATGGAAATGGTTGAATTTGACTTGGAAAAAGTTTGATTTGATCTGGAAAAGGTTGAATTTGACTTGGAAAAGGTTGAATTTGACTTGGAAATAATTGAATATCACATAGAAATATCACACTGAAAAAAATCTAAAATGTTAAAATAAATGGATATGCAACCGCGTAATCAATTTTTTTTTTGTATTTTCCAAAAGCTATGCCTTCGATAATATAATAAGTGGCCTTCATTTCGAAAAAAATCGAAAATTGACAAAAATTCGAAAGTTGAATTTGAAATGGAAAAGGTTGAATTTGACTTGGAAAAGGTTGAATTTGATTTGGAAAAGGTTGAAATTGACTTGGAAATGCTATATATGCGAACCATCACTTAACTAAAAAAAAAAAAAAAGGAAGTAATAATAATAAATAGGGTTTGAAATCGATAATTAAGAAAATGAAATCTGATCAAAATTTTATCTGGAATTTTAAAAATCATTTCATTTTTAGCGATTTTTATTTTTGATCAGGAGTGATAAAAATCATATCCTGATCATTATTTTTCAACAAAATTTTTCTATTAGCAATATCAGGCCCTGCCACAAGAACCTCAACCTCGAGTATTCACATCTCAACCTCAAGACCCTTATCCCATCTCTGAACCTAGGCCTAATAACCAGGCATTCATTTCTCCTCCTCCCAATGCCACTGACCTCACAAGCCTATTGACTTCTTATTAATTAAATTTTTGAGGAGTAACATATGTCCATTTGAGAAATTATTTTTAATGGTATTTTCGGAAGTAATAATCTTATGTTTTATTGATTTTATGAGAAAAATATATATACTTATATATATTATAAATACATATACATATACGGACTGGTTTATTTAAAGGAAACCACATCTTTCTAAGGAAATGAAATGACATTTCTTAACTAAATGTATTTTTAAGTTTGAAAAAATGCTATAAAATTCACCGAATCAAGGGAATGACATTGTTAAAAAGATTATTTCATTGTACTTGTATGAAAGAAGAAGTGAAATGTAAAGATATTTCATGGATGAGTAAAACATATGTTTATAACCTTAAACATACCTTTACTGTATTTTAACAACTCTAGATCCAATATTATATTTAAACAATTAGTTTTACATCGTCGATTTATAAAAAAAAAAATTGTCTGTGAAATTATAATATACACTTACAATTTGTGATACGACTTTCGATTTATCTTTTTTTTTCTTTTTTAAGTAACTTTTTTTTTGGTAAATTTTCCAAGGGTAAAACATAAGAATTTAAATACATTTAAAAAGTGTTAGAGACTGAATTCTTATAATTTTTATTGTGCAGTATTACCTTACTTATTCATAATTAAATACATGTACTTTTAAATCTCTTTTTGTCTATAGAGCGCAGAGACTATGTAATTATGTGATTCAAATAGACTGAAGTAGTTAAAAGGTGTTTATTTTGATGGTCTCAATGAGTTTTCGTATTGATGAATATGGACCAAAATATGTTGTTCAAGGTTTAGCTCTTGAAAATGATCTCCAAAAACTTCTTGTAATAGCCCAATTTTGCCATACAAGAATTATTTTTTTGAATCAGACGAGGAAGTGAAATTGGTGTGTTGCGCGCACCAAATTATTCTTTTAGCCATAGCAAAATATCTTCATTTCTCACTTCAATTTTTATATGTTTTTTCGTTTTAGAGGTGGGTACTTTTTTATGTTTCCTGATTGGCAACGGGTTTTATTCCCTTCTTTTCCGTCCTTCTAACGTCCATTATTTTGCTCTAAAAATATGGGATCAATAATTTTCAGAATTGGCGCCTAAATCGAGAGTCATCGAGGATGATTCTCGAAATTGAGCATTAATAATTAATCAAAATTAATAATAATATTACTCTAACATTGTTAATAATAACATTACTCTAAGTTAACAATAATATAAGTTTTATTATACATTCTTAATAGAATATAAAGCCTCTTCAATGGAGACTAAATATTTAACATGGCTACTGAATCAGCGTTTCATGAAGAAGAGCCTTAGGCTCCATCAATGTCACAAGTGGCCGCAGGATGATTCTCGGTACCGACATTAAGATTATTTCAAACTTGCCACCGAACAATTTTTTTTTTAATATAATAATGATTTGAAAATGACATGCCTATTTTTTTTTTATTTCATTTTCTTTTTTTACTATTTTTTTTTTATTATTCGGAAATATTACAATCTGTCACAATTAAGGACATTTATAATAGTGTTCAGAGAGCACATTCACATCCTATTTGCAATAAGGATATACCTAATTAAAATTGTATGATTAACATGCCGAAGAAAGCAGTTATTATATTGGATAAAAGGTTTTCAAATATCGTTTAAACTGCTTTGAGAGGATTGATTTCTTAATTGTAAATAAGTAAACAGAATTTTTTTTCTATGGTATCCTCAAGGAAGAATATATTTACTTTATATTATTACATAGAAAATGTTGTAATGTTAAACGGTGCTAATGTGGGAAATGAAAATAAATTATCTGATTGTTTAATTGTTTTTTCCAACATTGGTGGGTAAGGATTTTTTAAAATTGTTTTTAATGAAAACAAGATTTTTATCGCAGATGTATGTTATTAGAAGTTGGGATCACACATCACGAAACCCTTTCCCATTTACTTGTGGCCGAGGAAGTAACAAACAGTTCTGAGAATTTTCCACTCCGAGGCTGCTACTCAAGTGAGCTATTCTTTTTTAATACTTCTCAGCAGTACCTCTTTACGAACTTAAAACAGCTATAGTATATTTCATTAATCTGTTGGTTTTGTCTTGAAGTTTGGTGTGGTCGCGGAGATGGCGAATTCTGTTATTAGTTGGTGTAAGTCAGTAGATTATTGTTATTTGCCTATCGATAAGCTTCTGTTATTGTTCTTAATATTTCAGATTAAAATTATTATCTCGAAGGACTACAAATGTACACATACATATGGGTTTAATTAGATATATGTAAGTATTTTGTTTTTGTTCAATTTTCACTTTCGAAGATTTTGAAAAGAAATTGAAGTGGTTTGGTCTCAAAGTAGTTCGTTTCAAATTGACATTTAGACCCTAAATCATTCTTTGGTTAAAGGTTAGTTCAATCAATGCAATGTATCCGTCTGCTATCAGTAAATAATTTTTCTCCGGTGAAATCACATCTTGCACTTACTGTGACTAATTATGGCATATCAACAGCAAGTAACGAAATCCTGAATACTCTATTTTACTTGCACAAAATAAGAGTTTTAAAATATGTACCTAGTGATGGAAATTTAGTTTCTACAATTGTTGTTGTATAGTAGAATCGTTACTTAATTACACATCAGATACAGTTGTGTATTTTCAAACCACTATTTATGTTTATAGCTTCAAGATTAGAGTTATGTGCTTTGAATAGACAGATATGGTTTCTAGGTTTTCATTTCCTACCCTCAATATGACAGGATTTGTGTTATTTTTACGGTCAGTGAGTTTTTGTATTGATAACGATGACCGAAAAAAAGGTTTATTAAAAATGCACTTCAAAGAATTTTTCCCATTTTGGCAGAAAATAATTTATAAAGAATGGTGACTGAAAGTTGTGTGAGGGCGACACAAATATTTTACATTAACATTTATGAATGAAATTATCCAATAGCAGTTTTATAACATCTGATCTAACTGCCTTTCACCCCATGGCAATATAGTGCCAAAACAGTAATTTTGAACTTAAGAGCTTCGAATCTTTTTAATATGTTTTGAGCTTAAGAAGCAGTAAACCGTTATGAACTTAGTCTGATTCGATTTAACATAGAAGCATATTTGAAGATGACAGACCATTGGAGTAGTAGGGTTAAAAAAATAATTTTGTCTATTAGAATTACAATTAGCAATTGTCACACGGTCTTGGGATTAGACTCAGTTCATTCAGATTCAATGATAAAGTCGCATGGGAATTGTCGACAAAGGCCATTGTTACATAACGCCTACAGTTTTTAAGAATTTTTGACGCAAATCTACTGTTTCGCCTCCAATTGATTTGTTCACATATAAATCTCAAAGCACCTAATCACAAAACTTTGCGGAATAGAGAAAGTTCGGATTATAAATAGAGGCTCTAACTTACTATCACTATTTTATTTGTGTATTTGAAACAATTGAGGTAAGATATGGTCTCATATTTTTCTATCTCGGTAGTGCTTAGATTAGCGAAATATTTTTTGGATAGCTATGTAATATTAGACTTACATTAATCTTACAATAGTGTATTAAAATAATTACTTATATTATGCATAACCAGTTACGCCAGTTGCGGGCTCAAAAGATGCCTTCACAAAAGGGCTTACATTTACTTAGTTATGAATTTTTTTCGATAATTATATCATACATATATACATATAAATTATAAGTTTGATGGTCCCAATTATTCGATGAGATTCCCTGAATGTTTTGAACGATTTGAGCTTAAAATACTGAACCCGTGATTAAATAACATGTGTTTAATAAATTTCCAAAAAAAAACATGTAACAATTTTTTTAGTGAATGATTGTATCGATTTTTAAGTTCAATATCTTAAATTATTTGGTGAGACCCCGGGGATATTTTGAAACAATTACTATGAAATAGTTTTTTAAACATTGCCTTGATTAAGTTGATTTTAAATACTTTTGTTCGAACTTAAAAAAAGTTTCAAGTGTTTACATTTAGTTAGTAAATTCCATTTAATTTGATTGGAAACGTGTAATTTCCGTTAAATAATATTAGTTTTGACAAATTATTATTTATAATTTTTCGTCACACTCAATTTTTTTTTTCTAAAATTCTCCGCTTTCAACGATATAATATATTCATACCTTATGACTTGTATTTCCGGAAATTCATTTTCGACCTATATAAACATTTTCCCGTTTATCTCCAATTTTTTTATTTTTATTTATTTATTTATTTTTTTAATTATCAAATTCTTCCAAAAGTTATATTTAGTATTTTTTCTCACGCATCCAATCCTTCCAGTCCAAAGTCCTTCGAACAATAGTCAATGCTCCATATTATGTCACGAACAAGACCCTACACCAGTATTATTTATTTACTTCCTATATTTATATTTCTTTCTTTATTATTTGTATATATTGTCTGAATGAGAACTTTTAGCCCTAATGCTTATAGCCCTCTAGCAGTGGCTGATTGTATTATTATTCAATAAACAGATTAAAAAAAAAGAAAAGTATTTTTTTTAACTCTTAATAACGAGAGGTAGTTAATTATTTACAATAAACCAAATTAAAGTTAATAAAAATAGTTAGAGACGTTTGTGAGAAAATTGTAACATGCACACACGCACACGCGTACACGTTCTCGCACACGCGCACGCATGCACGCAAGCTCGTACGCACAAGCACGCTCTCACAAACATACTGATCATTTTTCGGGACATGGTTATTTACACTCAGGGGACTTCAAATTGTGTATTTTATTTGAAAACTCGGATTCAAAAACTTTCACTATCACTCGTGGAAAGGGAGTGAGGACTTCAATAGGAGAAGGTTGTAGGCGTAAGAAGAACGATAATTGTTGATGATTCGATAGAGGAACGTACCTAGGAAAAATAGTCTTCGAATGGATGGAAAGAGCCACTTTAACTCAGTGTAGTGTTGTGAGACATGGGATTATCGCGGGGCACCAATTACAAATCTTACGCAGCTTTTCATAAGTCTTTTCAATCTATCACGGAGCTCCATCATACACCACACAGCTATAGTCAAAGTGGGGGAATATTATGGGTTTTAGTATGGTAAAATCGGTATAGAATCTAAGGAGGGACTTGGAACCAATGTCAATGGCCTGAGTTTTAGCAACGTTTAACCTTAATCCGTTTAAGTTTGCCCAGGCACAGATTCGATCTAGGTCTGCTTGTATCTTAGTAAATGCTACCAATAGCTCAGGGGAGGGGGGAGGATAGATATATTTGAGATTCGTCTGCATAAAGGTGGTGGGAAAAATGGAGAATTGAGTAATGTAGTTCGTTAATATAAAAAGGAGAGGAGATACGCTAGATCCTTGGGCAACTACAGAGGATAAAGAAAGGAAGTTAAGGAAAGTGATTTTAGTTTGTTGAAAAGGATGGGATGGTTAATGGAATCGAAGGCTTTGGAGAAGTCAAGATATATAAGGACAGTTAATTGTTTATTATCTATTACAGTCAGAACATCATTGATAATTTTAATTAAGGAGGGTAGCGTGGAGTAGTCGGGACGGAAACCAGATTGGAGAGGGTCAAGCTGGTTGGACTTTTCAAGGAAATTGAAAGCTTGGGATTGCACTAATCTTTCTAAGAGTTTTGAGAGATTGGAAAGAATTGACATTGGGTGAAAGTCTTCGAAAGAGGATGAATTAAGCTTCTTATTTAAAGGAAGGACAATGGTTTTTTTTTTTTTCAAGAGGTAGGGAATATTGAGTTCTGTAGGGAGAAATTGCAGATGATCAAAATTCATCCTCCCAGGAGAACTGGGAGGATTTCGGGGAGACATAATTTTAACAATTTGACATGAATGCCATCTGGTCCTATGGAATTGGTGTGGGATTTCATTACAGCTGTTAGTAAGTCAGTCAGGGAAATGTCGGAGAAATAAAAGTCATCATCATTGAATGATGACTCAGGAGCAAAGTTGGAAGAGGAGGGTAGAGAAGAGGTAGAGGAGGCAGAAATAAAATGTGAATTTAAATCGTCAGGGGAAACGGGAAAGACTAGTGAGGAAGGGGATCTGGAAGGTTCACAGAGGGAAAGTTTGCGAAGGATTAGAATTTAGATTTAGGATCTGGAGCAGATGAAAGGGCTTCATGGAAGTAGGTAGCTTTAGTTCGCCGAATCGTTGTTTGTGTCAAGTTGCGGAGCACCCTAAACGCTGATAGTCATTTGTAAGCCTGGTACGTCTAAAGCGTCTACGGGCAGCATCACGCCTTCTTCTTCAGATTCTTAATTTCTTGGCACATCCAAGGTGCAGGCAGGCAACGAAAGTTTGAGGTTTTTATGGGGCCATATATTACATGTTATAGTAAAAATTCGATTGCAGAAATTGAGAAATTCTATTCACCCTAAGAGAATGTACTTCCATATTTACTTCAACATCTTGGTAAATTGATATCTACGAATATTTAAACATGATGTAGTTGTCGGGTGCCGACCATTCCCGATCAAAACTCCATAATCGGATGTTTAAATGGACCGATACCGCAACGAAATCTATTTACCTGGAGGCGTGATGTGTAGTAAAGGTCACCCGAAATTAAAGCAAGATTAAAGATACTTATATGTCAATCCACCAAGATATGACAGTCTGCTGGTGTTCCTCAAGGTAGTATCCTAGGTCCTATCCTTTACAAAGTTTATGTTGCTGACATCCCAACCCATTCCAATACTATCATCACCACCTATGCCGATGATACATGTGTCCTATTAGTTAATTACAACCCATCAATTGCATCCCAAACTCTTCAATCACATATCACAGATCATGAAGAATCGTATCAAAACTGGCGATTTAAAATAAATCCCACCAAATTACCTTTACCCTTCGTCGTAAACCTATGATTTCTTGTTGTACAGTATCCATTAATAACACTTCGCTTGTCCCTGTTGAACAAATCCGATACCTAGGGCTCCACCTGTCCTAACGACTCACTTGGAGTCCCCATATAAGACTGAAACGACAAGAAACCGGTCAAAGTTCTTACCAGCACTTAGACAAACCAGACAAAAACTGTAAATTTCTAATTATTTACAAAAGACTCATAAATATGACTATAATAAGGCGTATTTGACTTACGGTATCGAGCTTTGTGGCTCTACTAAACTATCAAAACCCTGTCGTATGCAATCCTTACAATTCAAAATAAAACTTATTTTTTCACACATAAAATCATCCATAATGACCTTAGTGTACCATATGTTTCCGATTTAGCTCAATCCAGTTACCCATCCTTCCATTATAAACTTCTGAACCATCCGAAACCTCTTGTTTCTAGCTTTGCTTCTTTTTCTATCCCTGGATTCCCTCCGAGGCGTCTAAAAAGGAGATGGCCTCGGAACCATCTAATATAGAACTATAATTGGAGTTGTACCAATGGATAGTTTCTCTTCATGTTTTACATACTATGTTACCAATTTTAAATTTACTTGTTGTATTTTTCATGTAATACAGTAGTAAATTTCAATAAATATGTTTTTTAAAAAAAGTAGATATGGAAGTATTTCCTCTTAAGGTGGATAGAATTTCCCAATTTCATTAGTCGAGATTTTTGGTTTATTATTTTGAATAATGAACCATTGTGATCGACCAAAAAATTCAAAAACTTTACCCTCTCTAAAAATTTGAGGTTTCACGTTTCAGGATATGTAGAATTCGAAAAACGAATAAAAAATTGTTTGTCCGTCCGATGTCCGCCGTACGCCGTACGTCGTCCGCCGTCCGAGCATTTTCTCCGAAACTACTAGACCGATTTTATTCAAATTTGGATATAAAATCAGAGGTCACCCGAGGATGATCCTCCTTCATCGACATTACTTTCAAAATGGCGGTCGAGAAACCTGCGTTGATATAGACTGTAGCGCCTAAACGAATGTACCGATTTCAATGAAACTTCCCTAAAGTCAGTTTCTCAACGCCCTTTAAATTTATCTATATAACATACTTCAACGAAAAGAAGCTGGAAAAAAAGTTACGAGGGATGGTTAAATTAAATTGAGAATAATTCAAAAAGTTTTTTAAAAATATACGAAATTTCCTTAAAAAAAAAGATCGTTATAATCGGACAATTAGGAGCAAAGATATGGTCTCTAGTTTTTTTTTTATATGTTCTACTGCAAATGTTATATCCTTTGTTTTGGTTTTTAAGTTTTGAATGTGTTACTGAAGTAATGCTACTTTTTTTAGCATATTACTAATGATTAAAAAAAAAAGTTTAGTCTAATAATTGGAATCACCTTTTATTTATTTTTCTTTGTGACTAGGAAGGTAATTATATCTTGGATGTATAATTGTTTGGAAATAATAAACCATTGTGAAATAATTTCCAGCGTTTTTTTATTTCATATATATATTTTTAATTTAATACTATCATCGTTAATAATTTTGTACATATTACCATTAATTATTATTTTTCAGGTATGATAGGTGTCAATGATGTTATGCGCTTTGAAGTAATTCTGCCAATTACTATAATAATTGTAATTTTATCACCCCTTGTGCCAAATGTGAAACTACGGTACTACACATGTTACCTCTGTTACATATTAATGTTTTCACTGGCATCTATATTATCGTCACCAATCATTCTCATGAGGCCTAGGAATGTTGATAATATAAGGTAAATATAATTACAACCTAAATAAATAGTTGCTTGTAATTTTTAGTAGGTACCTATAGTTTACAAATTTGCGAACTTGAACAAAAAACAAATATTTTATTTAAAAATAGTAGTACATGACTATCTGTATCTGTGTAATTATTAGGATATAAAACAATGGATTAATGTTAACGTTTCTTTATAATGTGAAGTGATTGTGCCCGATTTAATTAATACTATGTACTTTCTGAGACTTGGACTCTTATGAAATTCACAGATAGCCAAACGATCACGTGCCGTATGTCCCATGCAAGATTTATATTATCTGGCATTATAATTTTAGAAAAAAAAAGAAGAATTCAAGGTTTACAGTCAAGAAGGAGATGATTCAGTCGGATACTCTTGAAGCCGTCGAGTTGGAAGTGTAGGTAGAGAGTATGCACAAGCGCCTCTTTGTTATCTCAAATTCCTCACGAATTATTAAATTCTCGCTATTGCGATGGGCAGGCCACAGCGCTAGGATGAACCCAGAGGAAAATCCGCCTTAAGTCCTATCGGAGAAGCTATTTGGAGCAAGGAACGTTGGACGCCCAAGGCTCCGATAGGAAGAATCAATCCAAAGCTGGGATGGCTGGAACAACAATGCCGAACTACCTCCTTGTGGTTGTTATTTACCACATCCTGATGTAGTAATGGCACACCATACACTAACCATAACTTAACCATAAGATTAACCATAACTTGTTTAACTGTCCTAGAAGATTTGGACATACTATCCGCTTTATTGAGCTTGAATACCCTATAATAAGTATAAAAAAAACAAGTTTTTTGTCCTATAAGCATGCATATAGAAAAGTAATAAACTTTTACTCAACGGTAAGGAGGAGTGGCGTAAAAAGATCATAAATAATGCTATTATCAAATCAACCTAGTGTTAAGGACAAAAGGTAACATAAATACAGTTCAGACCATTCGGGGAACGTGATAAAGCTCTAGAGACTGCAATAATGACTGGACGACCGAAAGACAGAACAGAGCTAAAGCGTAAATCAGCTGAGCTAAGGCGAGCTACGAAAAAGTTAAAAAGATGGGCGTATAGACCTTTTTTCGAGAATCTTGATCTCAAAAATCCTGTCATTAAAACACACAGGTTTCAAAATTTAATAATAGTTAAATTTAATAATAATTTAAGGTCAAAATTTAATAATAGTATAATCAAATCAACAGATTCAATAAACCAGTAATTCAGACATATTCAAAGTTGCTTATGAATGAATATATAACATGGAATTTCTGTAAGCATTATTGTGCTATAAGCAATTTAAAATCTTAAATAAAAGATCCATGGAACAGAGTCTTTTACATAGGTAGAAATGGAAGAGTCTTTCCAGAAGGTCTCAGAAGGAAGAAATATTTCCCGAATTCCTAAAAACGTTAGGGACAAAAGCGAACGTTGGCATCTTCTGTTTCCTAAACAAAGTCTGGAATCACCATATACCCATGAATGGAAAAAGCCAGAGAATATATTCATATTAAATAATGACAAGGAACTTAACAAACAAGAAAATTTCGGTGCAATAGCACTGATGAGCAGTTTTTGAAGGTTATTAGAAATGATGGTAGACTACAGACTTACGTTGAAAAAATGAAATACTATCAACATTACGAGCAAAATTTAGAAGAAACAGAAGCACAGTAGAAAAGATAGTTCATTTTTCACAAGAAGTGAAAAATTACTACTATAGAAGACACAGCTATAGGTTTGTTGATTTCAAAACTTCATTTAAAATGTAAAAACTAATTTGAATTGGAATACATGGGTGTTTGATCCTTGATACATCATACAAAGCTTCCTGACATGTATCAACGATTCATTAAGATTTTTTATTTTTTTTTATTTTATTGAGATTTACAACTGTATTACATGGAAAATACAATAAGCAAATGTGGCATTGGTAACATGACATGTACAACATGAGGAGAAACTACACATTGGTAGAACTCAAATTAAAGTTCTATATTAGAAGGTCCATCTTCTTTTCAGACGCCTCGGAGGATTATCAGGGATCGAGGAGAAAGTAAAGTTTGAAACGAGAGGATTCGGATGGTTCTGCAGTTTGTTATGGAAGGATAGGTATCTGGATTGGGCCAAATCTGAAACATATGGAACATTAAGATCTTTATGGATGATTTTATTTGTGACAAAGTAAGGAGCGTTGAGGATTTTACGAAGGATTTTGGATTGCAAGGATTGGATACGAGAGGAATTCGATGGTTTAGTGGAGCCCCAAAGCTCAATTCCGTAAGTCCAAATAGGTCTTATTAATATGAGTCGTTTGTAATTGATTGTGAGCTTAGAGCGTCTGTCTAGTATGTGCTGCAGTAGTCGAAAAGTCGGGCGGTTTCTAGTCGTTTCAGTTTGGTATGGGGGTTCATTAAGATAAATTATGAAAATGGATGTTCGAAATTTGAAGTCAGTGCCACATCCTCCTCTTTTCTGTTTGATGATTGTTGATTTTATTGAGTGTTTAGAAAGTAAATTCCCTGAATCAAAAATGTTGTTTGCAATTAACTTAGTTTCATAGTCAACTCGTACTGGCATAACTTCTCTGGAGGAGTAAGTTTTTGGAGCATTTAAGAATATGGTGTGGAGCTAATGAAATAATACTAAATACATCGAAAACAGAATTTCAGCTGTTTTCCCTAACAAAAAAGCTTCACCAGAGAACCTTAATTGGAGTAATATGGATTAGAGTTACTGCCAACGATTAAAGCAATTACTTTCCTCATTCTAGGAGTAAAATTTGAAAAACAGATTAGGCTGCAGTCTAAATACCGAGAAATTGGCTGGCTCAGAAAAGGAAACAAAGAATAGGTCTAATAATTATGACGGTAACAAAATGTGGAGCGACCTAAGATATACTGTCTTTAGAATAGAATACGTACTTGCGGGCATACTTAGGTTATTAGGGTCAACTTCCGATAACAGCACCTGCAACTGTCAAACGGAAAATTGACAGGTCTGCTGAGATCCCGATGATAGTCAAATTATTTAGTGAGATCTCCGGAGTGTTTTAAAACTATTTGATCTAAAAATACTAACCCGTGATTTAATAAAATGCCTTTAACCAATTTGCAAAAAGCTTTATAACGGTTTTTTAACGGAACAGCAGTATCAATTCTTAAGTTTGATGGCTCGAGTTATTCAGTGAGATCCCATGAGTGTTTTGAAAGAATTCGAGCTAAAAACACTGAACCCTGGTTAAATAAATTGTGTTTAATAAATTTGCAAAAAACTATGTGACGATTTTTCGTGCAAAAGGATGAATTAATTTTCAAGTTTGATGCCCAAAATATTCAGTAGGATACCTTGAGTGTTTTGAAACAGTTTGGGCTAAGAACAATGACCAATGATTGGCTAAAATGCGTTTAATCAATAAGCTAAAAACTATGTAACGATTTTTAAGTTGGATATATTAAATTACTCATTGACATTCCGGTAGGGTTTTGAAACAATTTCAGCTTAAAACACTGACCTATCATAGAATAGAATGTATTTAATAAATTGTCTAAAAGGTATAACACGATTTTTTGAGCGAGCAGCTGGAGAAATTTTTATGTCCGATGGCTCAAATTATTCGGTGATATGCCGTGAGTGTTTTGAAAGAATATAAGCTGAAAATTCTGGCAAATTAGTGTGTAAAGTGTGTTTGATTAATTCGCTAAAAAGCACGTAACGATTTTTTGAGTGAATGTCTTGACCGATTTTTAATTATGACGGCAGTAATTACCCAATGAGATCCTGTGAATGTTTTGAATGAATTTGAGATAAAAATACGGAGACAAATATTATATTACGAAAATAAATTTTTAATGTTTTAAATTCTAAAAATGTTAAATTAAAAAAAAAAATACAAGAAAACACCGAAGAAATTCGGTCAAATAAGTCGGGTGTCTATTAGCCCGAACAAAACTCAAAGCTATCAGATCACGTTTAAATATAAGTAGTTTGCAATTCCCAACATGTTTAAGTAGATGAATATGTATAGATAGATAGGAACTATATTTCTTTAGGGTGAATAGAATTTCTCAACTTCTGTAGTCGTGTTTTTTTAAAATCCCAAGACTGTTTTATTTACAATGAAGTCAAATCAACGATTTTACAAATTAAGAAGAAACTTAACTAGAAGAAATTAAATAATAATAAATAGACATGTAATATTGAAAGATTTAAACATTTTTATGTCGTTTAGGATAATTGGAACTGCATTGAAGCATTTTTCTAAAGTTATAGGCATAAAATGGGAATTAAGAAATGGAAAAGTTTTGAGGAAGAATCAAATAGCAGTTATCATTGCTAATCACCAAAGTATGCTTGACACAATGGGTAAATATAAAGTTAATATTATTTACTAATTTTAATTATTTTAAAATTGATTAATAGATTATTAATTATTTAACATAATTATTACATTATGTACATAATTAAAAATACATTATGTTTAGGTTTTATGACAAATTGTTTAGTAACCCGTGGTTTCTCTCGTAAATATTTCATACCCGCCGTTACAGTTTAATTTTCCCTGGTATAAGTCTTAAATTTATGGCAAGAATTAATATAATGCATATATAACTTGTGTTAAATTTATTAAGATTTTTATTTTATGTTGTAGAGAATTGAATTATTTTTCAAATTGTTAAATATATTTTTCCTGGCATTATATAAGCATAAAACAACTTGTATAATTTATTTACACAGGTTTTCCAGTAAGTAGAGGAAAATATTTATAGAGGTGATAGCAGACCTGAAGAATTACGAAAATGTTCTTATAAGCAATAGGCCTATTTTCGACAGAAAAGTTGAAAATCCAAATTTTGTGTTTTTTTAAGTGTCATGTTTATTATTGAATAGGAATCCATAACTGAAGAAGTATTTAATTTAAGTAATTAACAATTGCTTCACTGTAAACTATATAAAATTTATTTTAAATGGAAATGAAGGTTGTCATTGTTAAAACCATTCAAAGAGACCTTTTGAGCGGTTGAGCCCCAACTTAGCTCATTAGAACTTAAAAGTTATTAAACGCAGAAGTTTTTGTACTGTAGTTGGATAATGATAAAAAAATCGCAAATAATTTATGATTTTTTAAAAACAGAACTTAACTTAGTTTAGCTGCTCAAAAGTCCTCTTTAAACGGTCTTAACAATGAAAAACTCCGTTTCCATTTAAAGTAAATTTTATCTAGTTTACAGTGAAGCAGTTGTTAATCGGTTAAATTAAACATTTTTTTGGTTATCACTTCCTATTCAAAGGAAACCTGTCTTACTAAAAAAAAAGACAAAACTTAAATTTCCTACTTTTTTACTGAAAATTGGCCTGTTGTTTATATGTACTTGTACTTGTAATTGTAGTTCTTGAAGTTTTCTTCAAGTTGAAATTTTCTTTTACTTTTAGGACACCCTATATACAGATAAAGAAACAGATCGATAGAAACAGAATCTGATGAAGTATGTGAATAAAATAAAACATAAACAAAGTTAAATACGCTGCATATTTACATTAATATTATTAACTTTACTGGTCCGATTTAGTTTGCATTTTATTCATGTCATAAAGAATTTAATTATTTTTAAGATTAGTATGAATATTCTTTCAGGATTTATCATTTATTTAATTGAGCTCAGTTATCTAATTGCAAGATTTTATTTTTTATAACTAGTTCAAATTTATCAAATATATATTTATCTTGATTATTCAATAATTTTTAACATAAAGTCATTACCTATTTTATGAACATAAAATATATTTCAGAAAGCAATAGATCAACAAAATTTGATTTATATCCATCCCTAAAAATAATAAAAGATTTTAAATTACTTTCAAGAACTCTGAATCCCTATCATAACGTAAACTTTTCAACTATATTGTATCATTATCCATAAACATGAATTAACTATACAGTCCGTGGTACAGACCCCTTTTTATGAAATTATTAACATCCGCCTGAAACTTCGTAAATAGCTTCATCTCATCGTAACCTACAAATATTTTTTTTACTAAAATTGTCGGAATTGGGGCGTTTTCAATCTGGAGGTCGGCAAACTTTGTCTGTTTAATTAGGTACTAACAATTCATAAATATTCATTTGCTTTCCATTTGGATCATAAGACAATTTGAGTCCAAAGTCGGGAAAAAGGGTGGCCTTTAAAAATATTGAGCCGTTTGGCGTGATCTAAACCCTCAAATTGTCAAAATAAGAAAGAGGAGAGAAATAAATTCAATTTTATTGTGGGACATTTAGTCCCGTCAGAATAATTATAATGAACAAAGAAATGACAATTGTTTGGCGATTGTGAATAATTAAATGACAATTAAAAATAAATTAATTTACAAAGTTTTCTAACTTAATATTAAAATATCCGATACCTACGACTCCACCTTGACAAACGACTCACTTGGAACCCCCATACCAGACTGAAACGACTAGAAACCGCCCGACGTTTCCGACTACTCCAGCACTTACTAGACAAACGCTCTAAACTGCCAACTACTTACAAAAGACTCATATATATTACTATAATAAGGCCTATTTGGACTTACGGGATCGAGCTTTGGGGCTCTACTAAACCATCAAATTCCTCTCGTATCCAATCCCTACAATCCAAAATCCTTCGTAAAATCCTTAATGCTCCCTACTTTGTCACAAATAAAATCATCCATAATGACCTTAATGTACCATATGTTTCCGATTTAGCTCTATCCAGATACCTGTCCTTTCATAATAAACTTCTGAACCATCCGAACCCTCTCGTTTCCAACCTTGCTTCCTCTTCTATTCCTGATAACCCTCCGAGGCGTCTAAAAAGAAGATGGCCTCGGGACCTTCTAATATAGAAATATAATTGGAGTGCTACCAATGGGTAGTTTCTCCTCATGTTGTACATGTCATATTACTTGTTTATATTTACTTGTTGTATTTATTATTAATTACAGTTGAGAAATCAAGAAGGTAAGAAGGTTTTTTTGGTTGTAAAGGTTCGGAAAAGGAATGCACTTAGGAAATATTGCCGTCGGAAAAATGGATATAGCCACTTCAACTTGCCATAGCTACTGGAGATGTGGAAGTGGCTGGGGACTCCAAGTATAAATCTAATGAAACAATTCATTAGCATCTTTAATCTGATCTACGCCTACCAGACAGCCCACTGTATACAAAGCAGCCATAATCGAAGTGAGGAAAAATGAGAGAGGAAATTAGAAACCGACGGATTTTAAGGAGCATAAAGTCACGGAATCTCAGGAACTGTTTGAGGGTAGCAATGGACTTTCGGTTAATTGGGAAATGTGATTTTTCCAGATGTTGATATTAAGGGTGGAAACGTATGAGTATCTCATTGAGGTAGAGTAGAGGATAATAAGAAATGAGGTTAATCAGATACTTGGGTCCAATAAGAATGGCTTTGATCTTCTCACTATTAAATTTTAAATCATTGTTCGCTTTAATTAGTAGGGTTTAGGGGGGAATGGTTTTTTTGGGTGAAGGTGGCAGTGATTATTAAAAGATTTTTGGATAAATCGGAAACTTTGGTGAGAACCGGAACTTTGCTCAGTGGGGGACAAATATTCCAAGGTGACGGGAAACTGGAATTTGGTAAGGAAAAATTGTAAATACGCAATAGGACTGGAAATATGACAGAAAGACATAATTTGATTAACTTCACAGGAATTAGGTCCTGACCATAGTCGTTTGTTCTGGATTTTAGGACAGAGGAAAGTAGGTCTTCTGGCATAATATTTGTAAAATAGAAATTTTCAGGGTCAAAGCAAGCTCTAGGAATACAGTATGAGGAGGAAAGTGGTAATGAATCAGAATTGAAAATGGTAATTCAGTTGGTCTGAACAAACAGAGTAGGTGGGGCAGGTTTTTGATTCTGTGATAAGGAATTATGAAAAAATTGTGCTTTATTGGGTGGGGTATTGGAGTACCGCTGAATAATTATAAGTGAAAAATGATTTTGTAATGTGGTGGAGAGGGTGAATATGTTTTGTATTTTATTTGTTTGTTGTTGGGTATAATCGCTAATATTAGTAGGTTTACTGCGATAGATATTTTTACAAGGGCGGTTTTGTCGTCTCTAGTGACTGCTGATTTACACGATGGACACGGTGCCATTACGAGATGTAAAGTAGAACAGAAAGCTATGGAGTGTTAGTGTGGGGAGTGGAGGAAGCGATAGCAACACTGAGGGAATGAAACACGTTATTCCCCTCAAACTAATGCCTTGCCTCTTGTTTAACTACGACAGTGCACTATACGATATAGTATTATATATAGGTGCTGTAAACACGCCACTGAATTGTTTTTCATAATATTAAAAATATATTACTCACAAAATGAAATTTCAGAGTACAAGAAAAGGTTAAAATAGTAAACTAGACAAAGAAGACGCTCACTGAGTGACGGCAGAAGCCAGAATGACTAGCTCAGAATAGAATAGAATAGAAAATCATCTTTACTCTGGGACTAGGTACTTTAAGAATAAAAATATTGTTCATACTAATTGACAATAAATCTGGCCAGAAGACCTATTAAAATAAAGAATACCTAAAATCAAGTAATAAAATAAGTATATAAATAGCTTTAGAGGGTATATTTAGGAAAGCAGATGGGCACTAGGGTTACAATATTGGTGAAAACAACAAAAACATACAAATAACTAAATACAATTGGAAAGAAACGCTAAATAAGTCTCATAAGCAAACCATTTTCGTGATAAAATATTTAAAAAAAAAAATAACTAGAGTAAATAAAGGATTTACATATATTCCTTAAGAAGTTTAAGTGAAAACACATGAGAAGATATTACGAAAAACAAGACAAGTATTATGATCTACCTATGAAGCGATAGATTACGAGATGAGGGAATCTACTAGGAGCATGGGTAGGAGATGGCGAAAACGATGGAATAGTTTCAAGGTACCAATTGACCGTCAGGAGATGTGAGCAATATGATGACTTCGGAGGGTTTGGAGAGGGTTTGGTCTATGAACATTCCTAGGTTTTTTACTGAACCTAAGATGATGGAATGATCATTTAGATATAGGATAGAAATATTGGTATTGGATCTGAGAAGTAGTTCGGAACCAATGACAATGGCTTGAGTTTTGGAAGCGTTTTATCTTGATCCATTGAAGTTTATATAGGCCAAACTGCCTAATATTTTTGTAGGGCATCTTTTTTATCGATTTTGTGATCAAATTATCTTACGGTCCAAGTGGAAATCAAATGAGTATTTACGGGTTTTTAGTACCTAATTAAATAGACAAACTTTGCTGACCTCTAGATTAAAAACCTCTCATTTCCGAGAATTTTTGCAAATAAGACATTTACAGGTTAAGATGAGATGAAGCTATTTACGAAGTTTAAGGCGGATGTTATTAATTTGATAAAAAAGAGTGTATGCCAGGGACCAATAGCAAACAATTAAGAACCATTCCTTTCTAAAAAAATAATGTATATGACAATGCAAGAAAAAAGCAAAATTATTAATATTAATTAGTGAATTGATAGTTAACTAAGGCAGATATATCTTAGAGATGTTGGTTGGGGTGCTGATTCATTATCAATCGATCAAACATTGCAGGTATGTTTGATATTTTGGACGATATGGGTAAATTCACTGTAATATTGAAAAAGGAATTACTTTATGCTATTCCATTCGGACCGATGGCCTGGCTTACAGGACTGGTCTTCGTTGACAGAAATAATAGGACAGTGGCTAGAAACAATATGAATACTGCAGCCAATGTGATGAAAAAACAAAAGGTAAATTTTCTTTACGTACTACTTCATTTATTTAGTATTTGATCGTGTTTTAATCCTTACTAACACGAATGAAGTCAAGGGTTCACCCAGTATATAAGACTGGCCAAGTTTAACAATTAGCAATATTACTGTTGCTTTATTTAGTTAGTATCATTCCTTATTTAGTTCAAAGAAATAATCAATATCAAAAGACAATTAGTTCCATTAATTGAAACACAGCAATGAATTGAGAGAGAAACTTAACACATTTTCCATGGAAAAGAATAAATATAAATTAACCATTGTTAGCGACAAGGAAATGAATTTTGGAATTTATTTCAGTTTTAAGATTAGTATAGAATTAAAAAAATGTTTACAATGCTTTTGAAATGTTCTTTTGCCAACTAATAATAATGATTTTTTAGTTTAATTTTTATGTGTACGCCATCGATTTTAAACTACGTTATCTGGCATAAATCCGTTCACTATTTTTTTAAAAATAAACTAATGCAATTTTCAACAAACAAATCTCGCAATATAGCCTCCAGGATGTCATGTCCTCCTGACAGACCAATTGTAAAGCCGATCCTATATGGTCAATTGGAATGACATTCTGATAGATCGTGTTAAGTTAAGATTGGTGTAATGACGATCTGTACTGACGGATCCCTAAAAATCCAGAAATCCAAGCTTCAAACACGAAAAGTGGAGAAGAAACTGAGAAAAAAGCAGAAACCTATATGAAATAGTGCTTAAGTGATTCTTGAAGTCCTATTAAATGTAATTACACGAACGATAATACTTACATTTTATCATTTTGTGAAAGACTTAAGAAAAATATTGACAACCTGTTAACAGTAGGTAGAAACTCCCTTTAATTAAATCACGATTTACAACTTCGTCAATCTCTTTACTGGCTTTGTTCATAATGCTTCCTCACTACCGAAGGTAGAGAAGCATTGCATTCGTGCAAGAGGTTAAAAAAACATTTCTGCTCAGAATCGAATATTTCCGCTCGCGTTCTACTTTTCAGACATCAAGGATCAAATTTGGTTTGGTGTCTGTCAAATCAATGTAGCGGACATATCACCTACTAACGTTTATCCGATTTTCATGAAATTTTTAGGGATTGTGAGGGTCGGTGTTTAGATTTCCCCATATCAATTTTATTAAATTCTAACCAGAGCTTCCGCTTGTGCACGCGTTTTTGCAGATATACCAATATTTCAGAAACGGCTATTCCGTTTTAGCTCAAAGTTAGATAAAAGATAGGTTGTACAATATTGGGTGACCCGGTACATGCTGTATGACCGAAAGCTCTGTTCTTGTGGTATAAAAAGGAAAATGTTTGATAGAGGAATACTTGTGAATGATGCTGTCAATTGTTTGTCAATAATCTCTTCATTTTTGTTTTCCAAACAAAGGGCAAGTTGTTTGTGAAAGGGCAACCTGTTCTATTGTGACTTAATCTAATAGTTTGGCAAACAGTTTGATGTCGGGGCCGGTCTCGCGCATTCTCCCTCTCGATTCGCCGCTCGTCCAAAGTTTTGGAGCTGTAGTGGATAGCCGAAGGGCTGTAATTCTTCAAGCCGGCTGAGTAAGCAGGCCGTAAGCCGTCTGGTTCCGTACTTCGTCTTCAAGCATCTGACGACCCTTAGACGTAACGCCGTCTTAGAGAGAGGGTAGGACAGGATGAGACTGGGGGGCCCACGTGTTATTATTTCAAAGCAAACAGTAAATATGTGGTATATAATACCAAATGATATATAATGACGATGAATATGATATTTAATAATAATGATATACAAAAAATATGGATGTAAATCCAACATAAGTATTTGTAAAAAAAATAATGTAGCGTCCCTCATGTATGCGTAAACCTATTTTCCTTGATACGTCTATATCTCTAAAATCACAAGTTCGATTTGGCTCAAACTTGGAGGGACTTTAGGGTTTGGTCAACGTAAAATGAAATAGGCATTAATTTTGTCTAATTTTATCTAATACTCCAACAAAAAAAACTTCCGCTTTCAGATAAGGAAATGTGTTATTTTAAAAGCCTATGTGTTGTTTGAAAACAGCCTATTCTATTTGACCCAAACTTGGAGGAAATTTGGAAAACAGTATAGAAATTACTTAGTATCAATTTCATTGAATTCCATTAAATATAAATAATTGTTAACAATATAATGGCTGTGAAAGGTTGAAGGCACTGATCATATGGAGTGGGAGTTAGGTTATTACAATATTGTTATAGGGTTATAAAGTTTTAGGTTTTATTCAAAAAGTTAATTTATACTGTACTGCGATTCCAAACGTTGCTGGAATGACAGTTATAACCACTACTTAGACTTCGTGTAATTTTCAGTAAATTTAAAATAATTTTTACTTGTAATTGTATCTTTTTACTTGAATTTGTAAAAAGAAAAGTCTTATTTGTGATTGTGTTTATTTCCATTGAAGTTCAACCAGCTCGTCGTGGTGTCGATTTTCATCTTAAATATCAACATTGTGTCAATTTCACTAACATTTTTATATTCCAGCTTAATGAGTTTTGTTCTGAATGAAGAAAAATATTGGTCTCGTTAACTCCGAATAAATAAAAAGTTGAATTTTTCCTATGGATGTTTTGTTCCATCAATTTTACGAGTGAAAACGTACCTATTAAGTATATATAACTACTGTTAGTGCAAAGGTCATCTGTAAAAAAAAATTTATTCTATCTTGAACATGATGTAGTCTGCAATTGATTTCAAATCTAACATTATTTTCATAAAAAGCGCTCCCCAAATACTAATAGTTTTTTTTTTTTTTAATAAACGCCACTGCCGTTGGCTATTAGGCCATTCTGCTTCTGACAGCCAATACAACTCCGGCATGAATCCTTTGTTTAAATTTGTACCGATCCCATCAGAAGTACTACGGACATCTGACAGAGCGGGGCAAACTGAGAGGTGCAGGTCGTACATCTCGTTCTGTTGGCAAAGTGGGCACACAGGACTTTCCATTACTACAATCCTATGTAAATGCCTTTGCAGATGATCGTGTCACTGTTGCCATGCGGAAATTTGCCACCGATTCTTTCCTATTTTTGGTTTGTTTCATCTGCTCCTCTGTTAAACATTCCCATTTTTTCTCCGCTGCCTGTCGCTTTTGCCAACTCTTGTTTTCTTCCTTGTAAAATGATTTTAAAATCCTTTTAACAGATTCGTAGGGCAGCGGAGGATTAGTTTGTGGCATTTCCCAGGCGATCCGTGCGAGCTCATTAGCTTTTTCGTTTCCCACAATGGCTTGGAATCCATTGGAAAGCCACAAATACTGGTATCGATTGAATCGTTAAAAAGTTATAAAAATTCGATGTCCGGGGGCACTATCTCAAATCCGACAGTATATTTTTATAAAAAGGGCCCCCGAAAATATGATGGTTAATCTTATATCGATTAATGGGGGGTTAGGGTTGGTCAGGTCGAATATGGCCGCTATTATTGAAGGAAATAAAAGAAAACATTTATACTCTTTGTAATAATGACGGAGTAGTTGAAAAATAAAAAGTACTCAGAGGAATTTGGCTAAGTACTTTCTGTAATTCGATATAACACCGCGAGTACTTTCTGTTCTTAACTAAATCATGATTAACGCTGCGTGAGTACTCTCAGTACTCGCCGATGTCAGGCCGAATACAGAAAGTACTCGTTACTTTTACCTAATAAAATTACTCAAATCATAAAAGTAATCGAGTACTGCCTATCTCTAGTATAAAGCATGTGTTTATAATCTTAAATATATTTACTGTAGTTTAATAATTCTAGATCTGATATTATATTTAAATAATTAGTTATCAATGTCCGTTTATTCCGAAATATTGTCATGTAAATTTTTAGAAAATTAAATTAGTGAATAATTTCATGAATCTTCACTTTGTGATATCCCAGTAATTGTGTGAAAGAAGAAGTGAAATATAAAAATATTTCATGGATACGTTTACAACCTTAAATATATTCACTGTAATTTAACAACTCTAGATCATATATTATATTTAAATGATTATGTATTTATCGTCCGTTTATTCCGAAAAATCATCATGTAACTTTTTAGAAAGTTAAATTAGTGAATAATTTGATAAATTTTCCCTTTGTGATATTCCAGCAGTATCCACTGCCAATTAGTTTGACAATTTTTGACCTGTCTATGACAGACAATGCAAATCTCTTAATTCCATTTTAGTAAACTTTGTAATTGAAATTAAGAGTTTAATAACTAATAGTCGTACAATCCATAATCAACCGATCGTACAATCCGTAATCAACCAGTAATATAATAAATAGGACTTTTCTTATTTTAATGATATTCATGATTTGTCAGCTGTAAGCTTTTAGTTTTAGCACGGTTAAAAATTCAATTCAAAAATTTTATAATAGCCCAACATGGCCAGAAAATAATTTCTATTCAAAGTTGAGCGGTAAGTGAAAGTTGCGTGTTGCGCGCACCAGATTGTGTTATTCTATAGTTAGAGAAATGTTTTAATATGTTTCAGACTAAGCTATGGATCTACCCCGAGGGTACAAGAAATAAAGAAGCCAAAGACATCCTACCGTTTAAAAGTGGTGGATTCAGAATAGCAATCGAATTAGGAGTTCCTATTATACCTATTGTGTTTTCTCCATACTATTTCATAGATTCAAAAAATAAAATATTTTCAAAAGGTGAGTTAATCTTAGAAAAACCATTTTCTTATATTACCTAGTGGGCTTGATATTAAATATCGTAAGTGAGGGTATTCTAAAACATTATTAGAAATAAATTGACTCTTCACTTATTTTAATATTTAAATTTAAAAAGGACGCTTCGATTTAGTTTCTTTATTATTATTACTTCCATTATTAGTACGATAATTTATAGCCAAATGAATATTTCTCCAATCGTATTTTGCCAAACTATTCTGTTGTTATCTGCCACCTCTTTGCAGACTTTTGTGAGGCCATTTCTTACACTGTCTTACCACAACAATTGTAATATAGTATTTGTCTCGTGATATTAACAATTATAATATTTGTCTTCTGTTTTATGCTAACTTGCATCTTCTGTGTTAGAAAGATGATAAAAAGGATCCAAACAACTATAAAGGAATATCCTTAGTTAATACTCTAGCAAAGTTACCTAATAAACTTAAGTAACCTTACTTAATACACTAGCATTCTGAGGAACAGAATCATGAAATGGGCTGAATTAGAAACATTAATACCGGAGGAACAGGCTGGTTTTAGAACGCACAGAGGATGCATTCATCACATATTCACATTGATGTCAGTTGTCAACATTAATTTGAGGTCAAAGGGCAGCTATGTTTACGCAGTGTTTGTGGACCTGAGGAAGGCCTTCGACTCTATCAAACAAAACTTGTGCTGGGAAAGGCTTTATTCTCTTGTAATGGGGGGAAAACTAATTAGGCTTCTCAAGAAACTATATGATGCTTCATCGATGCGGATAAAGTTAAAACATGAGCTCTCAGAAGAGATTGGTATCAGCCTGGGCCTGCTTCAGGGGGAGAGTCTTAGGTCTGCATTGTTTATCCTGTTTGTGTCGGATATCATGAAGTAGTTATGCTTCTGATAGCGGATAATATTGTCCTCCTCAGTACTTCGTGGCATGGTGCACAAAGAAACAATAATATACTGAGCGAGTACTGTAAGAGCAAATCTTTGACCGTAACCCAGCTAAATCTAAAGTGTTGATGTTCCACAAATCTCCAAAGATGAAGAAACTTAAGACTTTAGCTTGGCGAGAAATAATTTTGGGTATACCAGAAACTAAACATATCTGGGGTGCTCTTTTCTTCTTCTGGAAAATTTGAGATGGCTGCGCGGTATTTCTTACAAAGATCATCTGTTGCAGCGACCAAAGTGATGGCAATCCTAAGAAATTGAAAAAGCTAGTCTAGGGAGACAAACACCAGCCTCTTTGACTCGATGGTCTCGTCAACACTGCTCTAGGCTGCAGAGATCTGGGGGCCAAGATACGTGGAGGTTTTGGAGAGGAAGCAAGTTCGATTTATCAAGTCATTGCTCCATTGGCCAAGAAATACACCGAACTATATGGCTCGCCTTGAAAGTGGGAGATCTCCATTAAGCGTTGAAGTGTTGAAAAAAGTGATCAACTATTGGACAAAGCTAAGCTTAATGAGTGAAGAAAGACTACCTAGACAATGCTTTAATAGGCTTAGAGCTGATTCTATCAGGTGAAATTCATGATGAAGGAAAACTAATTTATAAAAAAAAAAGAACTTTATTTATTCCTACGGACAACGATTATTCGAGCACACGAAAATACGTTTTTTTCTTCCGTACCCAGTTTTTATTCAGTTCCAATAGACCTGAAAGCGATGCAGTATCCAGCAACTATAGTTTCCTTGAAGAATCCATGTAATTTATAAACTGGTCACGATAATAATTTGTATATATCTCATCAGAAAGTTTTTTTCTTTTCTTAAAATAGCTGCTATTGGGGACTTTTTCTGAAGGAAGATACTAATTATTTGGTCTCCGATATGATCGAGATCGAAATCTGAATTAATTCTGAGTTTTTTGTCTTAGAGGACTCATTTCCAAGCTACAGGGCCATTTATTGTAATCTGTCTCAGTATTTGACAAATTTAGTAAAAATTAGCGTTCATTGACCGTAGTTATCAGCCATATTACTTAATCAAATTATTAAGTTTAGGTACTCGTTCGACGTACCTATTTAACGTTTTTTTTATTTCTTAAAGAATTCGTTTTTCGCTCCGATGCCCTGTTTAGTAGCAATAAATTAAAAAAAGATCAGATAAATCTGACTTTTTTGTCTGTAAAAAGATTTCCCTTGCTGACCCGTGTAAGCTATTTTGTTTTTTACATGTCTTAACCCAGATACAGGGTGTCCCGTAAGTAAATGGAAATATTTAAAGGAAGTGATAGCAGAACTCAAAAGCTGCAAAAAAGTTTATATAAACAATGCTTCGATTTTCAGATGAAAGTAGGAAATTAAACTTTTGTGTTTTTTAAACTGTCATGTTTTTTTTTTAAATAGGAAGTGATAACTAAAAAAACTATTTAATTTAAGAAATTAACGATTGCTTCTCTGTAAACAAGACAAATTTTACTTTGAATAAAAATAGAGTTTGTTATTGTTAGAATCATTTAATGTTGACTTTTGTTTTGAGCAGCTAAACTCAGCCAAGGAGTGGGGGGAGATGGGTAGTGGTGGGAGAAATGGTAGGGGTTGGGGAAGCACCTGGAACAGAGCTGCTGCCTCACTTGTTTTCTGAAGTGATTTTCTAATATGAAATAGTAGCATCTCTTGCATGTGGTAAATTAAGGATAATGAGTGCTGAAGAGTTAAAAACTACCATTAATTAACAAAGCCTCATTTGTTTCCTGAAGTGATTTTCTAATATGAAATAGTAGCATCTCTTGCATGTGGTAAATTAAGGATAATGAGTGCTGAAAAATTAAAAACTGCCAATTAGAAAGAACTCAGTGGAGAAATTTCTTTACGACTTTAGCTACTTCGGTAGAAAAGGAAATAGCAGAAAATAATCCCAAGTTAAAAAAGTAATTTAGAAAACTAGAAGCATGAGCTAAACACCTATTAGAGTTTGAAAAAAAGGTAAGAGCTTTGATACTAGCTGATGAAAATATTGATGAAAAAGAACTGGAGGATGAAATTGATACTTCCATAAGTTATCAGGACAAGTTAATAGAAGTAAGAAATAAATTTGACGCTTTGGTTGAGCATTGAAATAAAACTTGGCATGATAATATTTCAGCATCTATCAGTTCTTCAAGAGAGAAATTACAAAAACAAAAGGAAGAAATACTTTCACATAACCTTTTGGGGATGTTGAAACAAAAGTTGAGCACGATGTAAAACTTAAAAATCTAACAGATAAATTTTCTGATGGAGTAAAGTTGGACAAAATAAATATTTACAGTGATATCCCTAGATCAAATGATGAATGCCTAGATATAGTAAAAGGTAAGAATATACAGTGGAGCGATGACGATGGTGGGAGAGATAAGCAGGAAGTAGATTTGATACCTGGAGTAGATGTCATGGGATAAAACCTGACAGGAAGGTTAGAACCAATAACTGAAAATTTGATAGCCACAGAAACTAGGCTAGAATGGACAGTTATTGGCCAAACTAAAACACAGGCCTGTCTACGATGGGGAGTCCTTTACAGCACTTTGACTCTAGTGCAGGTGAGTCTCACCATTCAGGACAAGCTGGAATATCTTTGACCCATTACAATAGTTCACAAAGGGATCTGTTAGATGATGGTACTACCAAGAAGACCGGATCGGTACCAGTTAAAACAATAATTCCACGCATTGTATTACCCTCTGAAGTAAAAACATTTGTCTCACCTGCAGCTCGAAACAGTCTTCCCAGGAGCATCACAAGATATATCAGATCTGTCCTCAACCAATGATCCCCTTCAGAACCAGATCTTATCCAGAAAAGTGCGAGGAGAGGAGTACAAATAACACGTGGTGGTACGAATAATACTTCATTGTCATCTATAGAAATTTTCCAAAATTGGTAGAGAAGAAAAAAGGTAAAAAAAAAAACAGCTAAGAAGAGTAGTGTATCTCGGAATGTTAATAGCCAGTGATCTTGTCAGGACTAAAAAAGGAAGCATAAAACATTTGTTAAAGTAGTTAATTAAGTGTTATTAAATTAATGATTTAACCTGTAAATTTTTGAATTGAATATTTTAAATTTTGTTTTGTTATTTTAAATCAGTTTACAATTCAAAGCATAAAGAAATGATTGAAAAGGTGAGAGTTTGTAGAGTTGATGCTTGTTATCTGACAGCACAGTTTACAGCAGCTTGTTATCTTGCAAAGTGCAAGACCAAGACTAGGACTGGAAAAAAAAAATCGATTTTTTAATACAAATTAAGGCAAAATAGTTACTAATACTTGACAATCTTAGTTACTATATGTTAATAATTGGTATAACCAATAAACTTTTGCATTTAATTCTTCTAATTTTTCATTCGGGCTTAGTTAGGTTTCTCCTATCTAAAAAATTACAGTAATATCTCATAAGTAATAAGCTAATAAGGAACTGTAAGACAATCGCGAGACTCTTGCGCAAGACCAAGGCCATAACCAAGACTTAGCAAGATCAAGATTCATCTCGGTTTCGCATTTGGGCAACACTAGTAGCCATGAAATGGCGAGAGACTACACACTAGTAGTGATTGTTAGTTGTATTCACAGTAAAAATTTGAACATTTGTATTTTATTAAAAATTTTAAACTTTATAATTATTTATTTTTTAAATAATAATTATTAATTTAATATTACTGGTAATATTTGGTATTAATACAATTTTGAATTATAACAATTTCTTCTATCTAGAAAGATGTATTTTGTATTATTTAAGATTTTTGTGGATTTATTCTCTTCACTTAAAAAATTATTTTCTTTATATTAAATTAAATTTTTGAAATACAAACCTTTTCATACGTATCTAAGGATAGTATCTTTCGATGATTTTATCCTCTTCTGCAAGGTTTTCTTTTTTTTTGTTATTTTTTCTCATAAGTGTCATTTACATATGTTCCCTCCTCATTATTCACCATCCATATTTCTATACTTGATGAGGAAACATTGTAATGCTGTATTATTTTAGAAAAGGTTTTGTGATGGTTAAATTATTCAATAGAGCAACTTTTTATCTTTAAATATAGGTATAGTTTTTAAAATTCAGACAAGTTATAAAAAATATGTTTAATATTTAAATAATAAGTATATTATTTGTTTTGTATTTAGATTAAAAGGGTCATTTAGATAAGTTTTCTCCCCCTTATATATCATCCATATTCTTATACTTCTGTATTTAAAAAAGCTACATACTTAGTGAAGAAATGTACTGATGCATTACTTCAGAAAAGATTTTGTGATGGTTACATTATTTAGCAGAGCAACGTTTTCTGTACCCCTACAATCCATGAAGGGTCGAGGGTTCAGGTACTATTTAGGGAAAGCAGTATTTCTAGGTCAATGGTTGTGCAAGGAGATGATTTGATCGAGATCACACTCAACCACCAGATTTCCCCCCTTAATCAATTTTTTAATTAAGGTTAGCCACTTTATAGAGGCTAAGTGTGCCCCACGAGTTCTCCCGACCCAGGGTCCCCCCCACGGTCAATGAATCAGATAAATAAATTTTCTGCCATGAGCCGGGGTTCGAACCTGGGACCTTTAGCATTGGAAGCTCAGTGCTCTACCACTGATCCACCCCCTACAACAATCAGAAAACACTTTAATTTTACAAGACATATACGAAATGGACAAAAAAAAATAAAAATAAATAATATTAAAAAACACTTAAACAACATATGTACATATAAAAGAAACCATATAAACACTATAAAACGACATAAGTACAATTTATTAAAGCCGTTAAAAACGAAATCCTCGATCCCTCTAACCACATTCCTTTCCTTATTGAAACTTTTTTGTTACAAGTGGTAGGAAAGCATCTCCATTTCGCATTCCTGTCTAACTTCATTTGATGACCTTCTTCACACAATTTCACGTTTGCAATTATCCCAGCGTTTTGAAAATATTCAATAGCCTCTTCTTGAGAAGGCGGTGATTCCTAGAATGTAATAAGATCCATAATTTGACGAAAATAACACAAACGGGACAAAAATAAAGAATGTAATAACTGAATTTAATAAGTGAATAACTGAATGTAATAACTGCAAAATAAACAGTGTAATTACTGAAAATTTTGACGAGATAAGAAGAGGAAGGTTATGTGATGTAACAAAGATAACTAGGGAGGTTTCGTCTATGCCTACTATTGGACAAGTACCCAACTCGGATGTTCCCCTTTTTCATAGCTTTTCTTGCTAGATCTATAGGCAATAGGACTACTGCTGCCTGCGTGGCACCGCAAGCCTTTCGAAGTGACTTTAAAGCGGAAATATCAATATTTCAGCACCTTCAATTTGATTTTAAAGAGCTTGTGCTCTTCTTCAGCCATAGTCAGTTCATCAAGGCCTTCAATTCAAAAGCAACAGCAATCTCTCTTGCACGGTACCTCCGCTTTGCCAGCCATTCTTTTGCTATTGCACTTCCTTATTTTTTGAACATTATCGCCTATGTCTTGCAGATCAGGATCCCTTTTTATTGTGCGCAGCATATCCGCGTACGTCGAGCTATCCTTTACTGTGACCATCAAAGCATCTGGGTGAGCAGGTCTTGTTCGTACTTTCAGCATTTTATCCTTGTTTTTCCGTTTCTTCTCCATTTTTATTGAGCTGAAGCCGAGACCGCTTTTTCTTCTTGGTCCTTAGGTCTTAGGTGTCTTTTTCTCCTCGTCGGTCTCCTCTCGTGTGATGATGTTATTACTTTAGACTATTCATGGAGGGTGGGTGGCGAGAGGAGGGAGTCGTAAACTAGACAGCCTGAGTTCCACAAGTGGTTTCGTGTAATAACCGTTCTGAATTATCGTCTGTTTTAGAAAATTGATCGTAAAGCATACAGATTAAAATAACTGTTTTCTAATTTTTTTAAATTTTTTATTATATCTCTATTCAAATAAATATCTCTGATTTGAGATATTTTATGGTATTTATTTTTCTCTTTTTATCGTTTACCACATAATTAGTATTTCCCTAATTAAGAAATTACTTAGTCATTGATTTTTTGTTTTTTGTCTTTGGTCACTAAGATACTCTGGGAGAACTAGCGGATCCAGCCGAGGAACGCGGGAGGCGCCCCCCCTCCCCCCCCAGGAAACCGGAAAAAAAATTTCAAAACCCAGCTATTTAAACAAAAGGGAAATATAGGGAAAATTCATCCTCATAGACGATGAATATCCTAATGAAATATTAAGAAAAAAAAATTAATTTACTTAATGTATTTTATTTATTAATACAGTTGTAAATATCATGAATAAATAAAAAAATATTATGGTGACCAGCGACCAGCACTAGGGAGGCGCGCCCTCCCAAAAAGTGACAAAAATGACAATTCCGAAAAAGTGACAAAAATACCTATTTAAAGAAAAGAGAAATGTAGGAAAAATTCATTTTCATGCACGAATTTTCTAATGTAAGAAAAAAAACAAATCTATATTAAATCGTGACCAGCACTAGCTAATTCTGCCAGGGGGATCGTGCTCCCTTAGCTGGTGGAAAAAAGTGACAAAATACAATAGCAGTCCAGTTTTTTACATGTCTAAACCCATATACAGGGTGTCTCGTAAGTAGAGGGAAATATTTTAAGGAGTGACAGTCATACTCAACAAATACCAAAAAGTGTATATAAACAATGGTTAGATTTTCAGCAGAAAAGTAGGGAATTGAAGTTTTGTGATTTTTCATATAAGCCATATTTTTTGTTGAATAGGAAGTGATAACAAAAAAAACTATTTAATTTAAGTAATTAACGATTGATTCCCTTTAAACTAGAAAGAATTTATTTTAAATAAAAAATAGAATTTGCTTTTGTTAAAACCATTTAAAGAAGACTTTTAAATGGCTAAACTCACTTATGGAGGGGGAGAGATGGGTAGTAGTGGGCAAGTGGATAGAGGTGGGGAAGCACCTGGTATAGAGGTGCTCAACCCCTCCCCCCTCTCCTTGAGAAAATTCCTGGATCTGCCACTGGCTGGGAGTCTGTTGCAGTGACCCAATTGATTCTATTTGGATCTTGCCCTCCAATGAAGAGTATTCTTTTAGGCTGTACCTTTTGTAAAAATTAAGCTTTCCCATGATAACCTAAACAGAATTTGACTTCCTTAATGTATGCAGTAGAGGAATGTCCCTGTATGCGGTTATTAGGGTGTCCCATAAGTTTCTTCCTTTTTCATTATTTATCGTTTAAGGTTGATTTACTGTGTTATATATGAACAACTCTGGTTTATCTCCTTCCTCCATCTCTCAGGAAGGCTCATTATTCTCTATTCCTAAATTATTGAGATTTACTTACAAAATATTCATCGAGATGCATTTTTATTTCACTTACAAATTTGTAAAATTTATCACATTAAGAAAAAAGCAAGATCAGATGGGGCAAGTCGCGTGAGTATGGTGGATGAGGTAGAACATTCCAATCAAACTGTAAGAGTTTCTGTCTTAAGGCGTTGGCCTAAAATATTTCTTCATAATATATTTAACTCTATTATTTCTTATTATGTCAGCAAAAGATTTTTCGGTGTGTATCTCATACACAATTCCAGTGTGGAATTTTCAAATTCAGAATTTGCCTTGTAGTGCTTAGATCCATAATTACTTTAACCAAATTAATTTACATAACTAAATAAAAATTGTGATTATGATATGCAATTGAAATTTTCTGTGGAAGATTTTAGATCATTAGAAGTTTCACAAATTATTTGGAATTAAAAACCTTCATATATCACATTTGATTTTAGTTTTTTTTACTACATACCATCTATATGTAGTAAGAGATAAGATAAATCGATATTGTTTAAAAAATTTAATGTTAAAATCATGTTTTTTTTATAATCAATTTATAATGTGGGTGTGATAAATTAGTGTCAATTTTTTTTCCCTTCCACATTTTAGGAACGGAACGAAGAAGGAATGGAATGAACAGTCTCATTCCAAGCAATAGACGGAATGGGAATGGACCAGAATGAAGAAAGAATGGAATGAAAAGGCTCATTCCAAGCAATAGACAGAATGGGAATGGACCGGAACGAGCAGTCTCCGAATGAGAATGGAACTGAATGATGGTCTTGAATTGTTCCAGGAAACCATTACACCTTTGGAATGGTTCGGAGTGGAACAATTGGTCTCATTCCAAGCTAAGGTCAGTATGAGAATAAGATGGAACAAGCGGCCTTATGTTTTGAGTAAACAATTCCACCCTTTTTTTTGTTTAACAATACTACTAATACTTGTTATTATTTTTAAGATAAATTTGGAAGCTTTAGATTTATTAAAGTGTATGTATAAGTTATTAAGAACTCATTATCTTGTATGAAAATTATTTTATGTTTTTGCTATTTTTTTAGTATATACATATACTATATTCCTTACAAAAGTAACCAAGAGTTCGGGAATTTTCATCCTTACCAAGCATATTTTGTTCTCTGTATTTTCTCTGATTCATGTTTACAGTGGTCATTAGGTTTATTTCCTCCTTATTATATATATATATATATATATATATATATATATATATATATATATATTTAGTATATACATATACTGTATTCCTATATACATATACTGTATATATATTATTATTATACTTATTATTATTATATATACTATATATAGTCCTTCTACTTAGTTTGTATTTTAAAAACTAATTACTTAAAGAGAAATCATGTTCTATTGTTCTATTAAATTATTTGACCATCACAAAACCTTTTCTGAAGTAATGTATTTGTGCAATTTTTCTTCATTAAGTATGTAGTTTTTTTAAATACAGAAGTATAAGGAATATGGATGATAAATAATGAGAAGAAAAATTACCTAAATGACCCTTTTAATCTAAATACAAAAAAATTCAAAACTAATGATATACATATTATTTATTATGCATATTCCTTATAGGTAGCCTTTATATCAAAATCTATACCTATACTTAAAGAGAAAAAGTTGCTCTATTAAATAATTTATCCACCAAAAAAATCTTTTGTAAAATAATAAAGTAGTACAATATTTCCTCATTATGTATTTAATTTTAAAGGACAGAAATAGTATAAGAAATATGGATGGTAAATAATGAGGAGAAAACATTATCTAAATGACACTTATGCGAAAAAATACAAAACAAAAGAAAATCTTGCAGAAGATGATAAAATCCTCGAAAGATACTATCCTTAGATACGTATGAAAAGGATAATTAATTTTATTTTCCTGGTTATTCTTTTTATTTATATTGCTTAATATTTGATTTCATTCTTTGGTATTTCATTATTACGTTAAGATTACTTTATAACTTCTTATATTTTTGTATTTATCAGATATTTTTAGGTAATTATTATAATTTTTCTTTTTTTATTACTTATTGTTAACTAGTGTACTTTATCATATATTATCATATTATTTATTATTCTCTTACGTTTCAGTTTTTTATTATGCACCACACCTCGTAATATCTCATATATATTATTATGTCTCACCTTTATCTTACAAAATGTAATTTTCAATCACATCTTAGTATTTATTTATATATTTTTTTCATTATTTATATGTACATACAAATTTGATTTATCATTACCACTTTCATACTATTGCATATTTTTATTTGCTTTAGTATGCTTTTAAACTTAGGTCAAACTTTAGGGAATTTTTTTGTGTGTACTTCTATTTTTTTCTCATTAATATAAGTATTAATTTATAATTCTAAGCTTATCTTTAAAATATCTAATTAACTCACAACTTATATATTAGCATTTTAAATTGTATTTATTAAACCATATTTAAATATTAAAAAGTATATCAATTATAAATACTAATTTTTTATTTTAGGAAAAATTATAATATCAGTACTGGAACCTATCTCAACAGAAGGATTAACGAGTAATGATATACAAGCTGTTAAGGAACATGTACACAAACTTATATCTGATGAATTTCAGAAACTTAAAAAGGAAACCACTGTCACAGTGCAACAATATAATTTAATTAATGGGGATTGCAAATAATTTATCACAGACAGTAGCATTTAAAAAAAAAAATTATTGATATTTATAACTGTACACACAATACAAGAAAAATTCTCTGTCACATTAATGTGGATTGTGGGTAAACTGCTCAATGGTTGCATCTCAGCTGCAGTTTTACTTTAAAAAATCACAGGGCTGTATTCTTTTCAGGTGGCTGAAAGATTTATTGGAATTAGATTGGGAAGTGTAGTTGGAAACCAGCTTAATTTATTGGTTATGAAGTAAATTATCGGATAAGTATTTTGGAAAAAATCTTCATAACTAATTTTATTAGTGTCACAATTAGCAGCATTGCGGAATTGTGAATGTTGGAAACAAGAGATGGCTTCATAGAGCTCGAACTCTCCTCCAAAAATGTAAAAAATCATCTTGATAAAATATTTTAATAAACAATTCAGATTTTTAACCGAGTAAACAAATATTTAATCAATGAATTTCTTGTAGAGTTATTATTTTCATTTTTTATTTTATTTCAAATATTTGTTAAAATATCATTTAAGCTTTGTTGGTTGTTTTGATGTTTAGGTGCAAAACACCCTAGTCATTAGCACCCAATCAACTAAATAATACTATTTTAAAAGTATTTAGGTGGTAAGTTAAAATATAAAACAAGTAATAATAAAATAAAATAAATTAAAAGAAAATTAATTAAAGAAAAGGTATGCATAAAAAAGATAAAGAAGTCGCAGAGGATCATTAGTTTTCAATTTGTTAAATATACTTTATAAGATTTTCTTTGGACAGGAAATTTATAACTTAGTCATTTAAATTAAATTTCTGCCCAAACTGTGTTATTTAATATTAGTTATTTTACTTTTCAACTTTCTTTTTATATCCAAACGTATTATAGCATGTAACAAAAAGAATGATAAAAAACTTCCAGTTGAAAAGCTTAAAAACTTCTCTATTTCCATTTTTTGATAAATTACTCTATGCAGAAAGGATGATTCTAATTTCTCTATGGCTTACAAAAAAATGTATTCAATTCTTTCTTCTGTGGTAAATATCTTATTACTTATATAATCTGGTGTCAACGTAATAAGTATGTTAGTTCTAAGTTCAACGCAGATAAGTGGTTTTGTATTTTGCTTTTGTAATTGTGAATACCTAAAGTTATATTTGATGAGTCATGATTTTTTAATTTTCTCTGTGAGATTTGGTATACATTGCATTTTGAAAAAAAAAAATCTGATTTATTCTGTAACAATGGGAGAACAATTAGGATGTTGCTAAATAGAACAATTGTAAAAAAAATATTTAAAAACATGACAACATAATGAATTATGGATTTTACTCATATGACTAATTTTTAGGAACAAAAGGTCATTTTTCAAATATAACATCAAATTTAAAATTATAAATTATTATTATGATAATAATAAAATTATATAAATCTTAAGATAGATTATTATAGTAAAATATATGTATGTAATAATGATTGTGTGTTTGGTTGTTGTTTGTGTGTTGGTTGTGTGTTCAGTAAAAAATAAATTACAAACATTAATTTACAACCTGAACACTCCAACCAATCTTTCCTTCAATAATAGAATTAAGCATTAACGCCGAAAACATACTGTTTGATTATGAATGTGGCTTTCGTAGAGGGAGGGGTAAAACTGACCAGATCTTTGAAATGACACAACTCTTTGGGAAATATTGGAAATATAAAATAGGTTTAGTCATACTATTTATTGATCATTGTTAAGCTTTTGACACTGCCAATGGAATAAGTCTGATTAATGCATTACAAGGATTTCACATTCCCAACAAATTAATTGAATCAATTATAATATTTCTGCAAATTAGTAAAGAAAGATAAGATACTCCGAATTAATGAAAAGAAGACAAAATATATGAAGGTTGGAGGGCCAGGGCAAAATACTGATGTACTAACTATAGATGGATGTAAATTTGAAAGGGAGAGCAGTTTCATCTCTCTGTGAGCGTAATTACGTCAGGGAAATGAAATAAGGTGAATAGAAGGATTAAGGAAGGCAATTGAGAATACCATGCAAATATCAAACTTTTCAGATCGTCACTGTTATCACATCAGACAATAATGTGTTTATATAAGACCATTGCAAGAATAGTTCTTTTTATGGTGCTGCAACTTAGACCCTCATCACTTTGATGAATATTAGTCTGAGAAAAGAAGAGTTGGTCGGCAAGGCAGATGATGGATCCAGGACATAGAAGAGGATCTCAAGAAGTTAGGTGCAAGACTGTGGAAAAAGAAGACATAATAAATTATGGAATGGAATTAAATTGTAAGGTAAGGCAAGGCCCTTCCCGGGCTGTAGAGCTGCAGAGTAAGTAAGTATACTTCTGAAGATGGAGAGAGCCCCGAAACTTTGAATATGTTATAAGTAATAAAAAATTTATCCCAAGAGGAAGAAAATTCACACTCTCTTCTCTTAGATTCATTATATTCAACCAATAATATTGATAATTAGATTTTGATAATATTGAAAAATTTTATGTTTTCCTAATAATTAAATTTAGGACTGATAATTAAACGTATCATATTGAGAATAAATTACAATGAATTTTAGAATCCATGTAATCAGCAAAAGTATACAGTTTCATTTATTAGAAATACTTTCCTTATCCAACTATTTTCCTCTACATCAAGTCCAAAATCTCAAAAGACTTATGAATTGCTTCGTAAGATTTGTAACTGGAACCCCGAGACGCTCCCGTGTCTCCCACCACTACACTGAGTTAGGGTGGCTCTTCCCCTCCTTAAGAAGACAATATTTCCTTGGCACTTTCCTTTATCAAATCATTACCGATCATCGTCCTTCTTATGCCTACAACCTTCTCCAATTTAAGTCCTCAATCCATTCACTCACTACAAGATCCCGACCCTCTGACCTAAACATCCCTTCTCATAGATCTGCCTCATTCGAAAATTCCTTTATAGCCCGCTCTGTCAACTTTTGGAATTCCCTCCCGATCAAAATTCGACATGTCCCTTCCCTGTACACATTCAAAAACCTCCTATTCCAATTCCTGTTCCAAAAACAGTCAGATACCAGCTAATTATTAATATTATATATGTATTGTGTAGCAATCATATAATCATAACACTTGGTAAGAGATAGTACATGCATTTCCTACTATCGACGTAGGAATTTCAATACATACATTTTTTTTTATTCAATTATAAGTAATTGTTTATTTATATATATATATATATATATATTCAAGTAAAGTTTTTTTTTTTTTTTTTTTTTTTTTTCTATGAAATGAACTCATTGTATCTCTTTTTCGTTCTTCATTTCTCAAAGTGTATGTTTATGTTGTTCAACCCTTAAATATAATTTTGTTCATAGTTCAAGTGATTCGTTCATAGTTTTAATTGTTTTGTTCATAATTTTAAATGCTCTGTATATAGTTTTATCTGTATTGTATATAGCTTGTGCACCTAAAATTTTCTTTACTTTTTATTTTATTTTATCAATTTTATTTATTGTTTCAACGTTCAGGCCAGTAATATTCTATTATTTTGTACATTATTGTTATTCTGAAGGGACTTAGTCCCAGAATAAATTTTTTTTTCTAAAAAAAAAAAAAAAAAAATTGCTTCAAGAAAAGCATTTTATTAATATGTTGAAAAGTACCACCAAAATATTTGAATTTATATGATAAACTTAACAAAACCAATGCCGGTTACTAAGATGTAACAACAAAATTAAAAGAAATAAAATACTGTTAGTAAGTAAATAAATAAACTCTTCACATTTCCTTGACTGAGTACAAAGCCTTAAGCTATTGCTATGAATGTCACGTAACTATCAATATTTCTGTATTAGCCCTCAGAAAATATAATACTTCATTTTTTAGAATATACATGTTTTATATATTTGGATATGGATTTAATACATCGACCAATTAATTATTCAAATGAAAATTTCATTCACGATTCCTCATATTTTTGAAAATATATTTAGCTATTTATGAAAATTAACTTACTTTTTTATCTTAAAATCTCGTGAAGAAAAGAGAGAGAAAATTCATCATAATACTTAGTGAATTAATTTTATAAAATGTTAATAACTTTTTGAAATAGATTCAAAATATTTTAAAATAAAAATGTACAATTGAATCATTTATTTCAGAGATAAAAAAATTGTCATTATAACAATAAAATTTTCATTTGAATACATCAATCATAGATGCATTTTTTTAGTGCAAAATTAAACATATATTCTATAACAGATTCTTTGAAAAAATTAATTCAAAGCATTTTGAGAGAGAGAAAAAAATTCTTACTCCCCTCAAAATTTTTATGTTCTATGTTTGAAGGTATGTAAGGTATGTTCTAAAAAACTGATAAAATGGTATAAATGAGATAAAAGTTGATTGTTAACTTTATATATTTTCTGTAGATTTTTATCTTTTAATATTTCACTGTTATGCAGTAAATTGTGTTCTCAAAATAATGAAAATGTCTCATGTGTATATCTGAAATAACCGATTCAATTATTTAACTACAGATTCTTTAAAAAAATAATTTATACTTATTTAATAAAGGTATGTGAGATTAATATTCATAAGAAGTATCTAAAAAAAATTTATTTTTTTTTATTTTGGAGCAAGGTTACATCTAACATCTTTTGGGTGTATAAATTTATTATATATCAGAGTAGTGTTCAATCTTATTCAAAAATGTAAAATATGGTATTAATCATAAGCTGGTGGATTTTTTCTTTGTAAAAATTCAAAATTTTGTTAAAATTTTTATAGTAATTTGTTAGGAAGAAAACAAGCTTCACAATTTATTAAATTATTAACTAAAATTTTATTTTTTTATATTGTATGGTTTTTATTATTAGAATTCCTATTTCCTGAAAAAATATGATTTGTGGAAATTCAAAAATATAAGCTCATTCCATAAATAATGAAAACTTTATATCTTACATTTCAAAGTGAATAATAAGTAGTGGAATTCAAAACTAATCTCATCTGGAATTCAAAATATAAATCTCTGATGTGCTTTATTGTCAGCTGTTAATGAAGTCAAATTTAAATTGTTTAAATTTTCAAAGCTTATTATAATTTCTGAAAAGAGTATTTAATAGGAAAAAAAAAATTAATATTACTCTTCATTTGTTTTCTTTTCTTTATATCAAAAATTTTATAATGTATATATTTTAAAATTTAAATATTATATCCATTAATAAAAACTGAATATATTTTAATTTTAATAATAGAAACATTATTTTTTAATATAACGCTATTAAATTGTGGTACATATGAATTGTGATGGTTAATTATTAATTCAATCATGTACTCAATAGTTTGGCAGTCTTCATTACAGTTTGTGTCAATGAGTGCCAAGAAACCTTCAACTTGGGCATATAAACAGGTATCATATCATTGAGTAATTACCATGAAACTTTATAATGAAAAATAATTTTGGTTTTTTATATTTGTATGAACATGTCATATCAATTTTCAATCGAAATAAAGATGTAATAAATATGTCTTCTTATATACACTGATTAAAATAGTATAAACAAATAAAAATAAAAAATACCTTGTGAGGAAAATGAATAATTTCTCATGAGATGCGTACTAGTGCCTGGCCTCCTTAAAGTTTCTTTACTTTGAAAGTGCTAACAGTTTAGGACAACATCAAACCTGTTCTTGCTTAAAACAAACTAATATTCGGGTATGAATAGCTGCCAAACTTTTTCTAATTTTATTTTTTTTTAATAAAATGGTATTATTTCAATACCAAATAATGCAACAATCCATTAACTTAGTTTCTAATTTTTTAATCTGTGTGCTTATAAGCAAAATTATTTATTTTCATAAAAATAAAATTCTTTAAGTATATTTGAAATTACTTTATTTATAGACAGAACTCAAAAAATTACTTCTAGAAGCATTTCAGGTGACCATAAATAAAAATTCAAGATTAATTTTCAAGAAAGAAAACATAAAAAATTCGATAAAATGAAGAATGTATCAAACTGTATGCTATAAAAATCTTATTTACTTGATATTTTTTTTAAAATCTATATATTTCTGTATTGGACTTATTTTTTAAATTTTATAAATTATTGTTTGTGAAAAAATTATATAAAATAACTTGTACTCCAAAATATCTTATCAAATTGTATCCCAAATAAATACATTTATTTATTTTAGGATATATTTGGAAGATCTTAAACACAAAATTTAGAACCTCTAAAATGCAAGCGAACAATTAACTCATCAATATATCTGATCAACAGCCCAAAAATACAAATCAAAAAGTCACCATTTATCACTCCAACATCCAAAACATATGCTTTTTAAACAAAGGTGTATGTGTTTAGGTGCAATGGAGTGATTCACTAACTCTAGTAGATATCTAGTTTTAGTCCTGTTGATGCCTATTCAGGCATGTTAATTGGCTAATTGTTTTCCTACCTATTACGTACATACAACATGAGTTAATTCTGGTACTCAAGGCTATGTGTATGCAATTTTCCGATTAAAGACAGAATACCAATAATGGACTAAGGATCTAAAGTAAAATAATGGATTAAACAATTTTAGATGTGCTAAATGCCATTGCCAACAACTGTAGTATATATAAAAGATATCTATCATGATACACATTTTTTAAATGAACTATCGTAAGGGAAAGTATTGTTTCATGAAAAATTGTAAATCTAGATTTTTAACAGAAATACATGCTTTAAGAGCTTCTATGTCTAATCAACCAAGTCTCATAAAAAGGTTCATGTTTATTTCTTTGTTTATAGGAACATTCTACCTCAAAAACAAAAAGTCATATGAAACTGAAATTACATATTTGATGTAGATATAAGCCTAGGATGTTATGATGACTTCATAAAAATCAAATAACCGGAAATGGTACTTTATTATCATCGATTATACACATTTTTGCAATTTTTCATATTGAGAGTAGGGTAGAGTAAAGGTTTTAGAGTGATAAATTGCAGGATTATTACACCCATTTTTCATATTGATACTTATTTAATCCGCTCCTCATCTACCACCTGGTGCAGTGTGAGGATTCTTTCTGTACTGCTTGATCCATAGTACTCGGTCCTTTCCCAGCTCCCTTCTCCTTTTCCAATCCAGAATCCTGGCCACAAATGCCTCCCTAACACCTTCCTGCCAGATTTTCCTGGAGTATCCTCGGTTCCTTCCATCCACTTTCAAGTCATAGATCAGCCTAGCTATTTTCTTACCTAGCATCCACAAGACATGTCCAAACCATCACAAATTATTCTCCTCCAAGGTTCTGGATAAATCTTATTTCCATGGCATGGAGTTGGCTCAAGTTTCCCGACAAAGGAATTTTGCAGAGCATTAAATAATCTTTATCATTAGAGAGCATTAAACCTTCCTGCTGCAGCCATTCTGTCCCTTATTTCCCAGTCTATGATGCCTCGCTCATGTTGGTGTGCTCCAAATTATTTGAATGTTTTCACTGCCTCCAGCTCTTGCCCTTCTAGCCTGATTATTTGGTCTACAGGGATTTGAGTTTTTCCTATTTTCAGCAGCTTAGACTTTACTGTGCTTATTTTCATGTTAATATGGGCTAGACTGCATGCATGTTTCTATGCAGCATTTTCATTCCTTAGTTTCCCAGTTTCTTGATCATCTCTGGTGTAATGCCATCTTCTGCCATCTTTCCCATCTTTAGTGTGGCTACAGCTTCCAAAATTTCATCTTCATCCAAATAATCATCCTCTTCCAGGGTTTCATCCTCGGTAAATGTTTCAAGGTTACTGTTCTTGATCTGTCCTCTTTATATCCGATTCTAGCAGCTCACTGAAATACTCTTTCCACTTTTCCATGACCTTTTCTAGGTCTAACTGGATTGTATCTTTCTTATCTTTTATAAACTCCAGTATAGGCTCTTTTCCCTTCCTGAGGGAGGGAAGGTCTGATAAAATATCTTTTGGTTGCCCCATAAGTTTTCTTTCATCTCTCCGAATTTCTCCTAGGAGTCTCTTTTGGCTTGGATGACCATTGATTTCACCATTTTCCTCTGCCTCTTGTAGACCTGGTATTCATCCTGTGATTATATTGATACAATATTAAATTTTTTTTTTTTTTATATATCATGTAGGTATTAAACTTCACTGAAATAGTGTGGTAGGACATAAGTGCCAAAGTCTCAAATTTTTCCCCGCTAATATACCTTTAATTTTATTTATTAGGAATAATTTATGGTCCTCTTTCATTGATAGAAATACTAACTGGTTAATTATGAGCTATAAAAGAATTTGAAAATTAATTAAAGGAAAAATGGAAGGTAAAATTTTCACTGATTGAAAACAAATTTCTGGCAACTAAAGTAGTAATAAAGAGGCGTGTTATATGATTGGAAAGCAAAAGATTTTCGAAAAATGAATATCTAACATATAAGGTTGAAGAAGGTAATGGAATGTGATAAAAAACAAATGATTTCCAATCATAGTAATTTCTACTTCTATATTATTGAATTAGAAATAACCATCTCCATATAAATCAAAAGGAATTGTAAAAGAAATTAAATGAAAAACCTAATTTTTTTAGCTTGATAAAACAAAAATATGTAATGCACAGAATTGTCGTAATTCTCATTAATTATTTTAAGTTTATATTTATAAATAAAGCAATATATTTAAAGTCTAATAGATTTAAAAACAATTAAGTTATATTAAAGGTAAGGTGGTTAGTAAAAGTTGTTTGATGCAATATTTCACAAAAATTTACTATTTACTTGTAAGTTAAATCGAACATATTGTCTTCCACCAACCTGTAATAGCAAAAACATTTTATAGGGTTTCTCTTCCGACATTTTTCCTCAGCCTAATAAAATGTTCCTTAATTTAAGATCACGATAGCAATACTGATAAATTTTATATACTTTCTATTCTTAAATTGGCTTCCACACAATTCATATATAGTTCTGTGCTACCTAAAAGCTTACTTATGCAATTGAAAACAGGGAAACAGCTAAGGAGATGATCAATTGTATCACTTCTTTTTTTTTGCACAGTGGATAGTATCTTCTGGCTTGAAGGCAATGACTTTTTTGTCAAAATAAATTTTGGATACATGCCCCTTTTTTTTACACTTATCAGATTGTACATTGCACGCACTTATTTCAGAAATCAGTCTGTTTTATGCTATTGGTGTCTTTATATTTAAATAAGATTCATCATCACCAAAAGAACTTAAATGTCTTTATATGTGACTCAATGAGTTGTTCAAGATGAACTCCTAGGCTTTATACAGCCAATAGGTCTGGGATTTCTCAATAATCCCATTCAAATCTTCCTTTGATAGGATGGACTATTTTTTCACAGGCTTTCCAAAATTCAATAAATCTTCAGTTTTTTGTTGCTCTGTTGCCCAGTTGAAAGTGAGCTTGTAGAGTTTGGCAGCCTTAATGAAGGTGAGGTAACAGTTATTGTGTAAGTCATCATTTGGCATCCTCAGGATTCGTTACCACCAATAGAGTGCTTTAATTTGGATGTGAGGCCGCCCAGTTTCTATTCTCTGTTAAAGCTGTTAACAGAGAATAGAAACTGAGTTTTTTTTCTCGAAATCCGAACTTTTCACTCAAAGATTTACACAAAAAGCACTCCATATTAAAGAATTTAACTTCAAATTAATATTAAGAAGTTAAAAGAACAGCTGATGACTGATTTCACTTTTATTTTAACAAAAGCAACTAAAAAAAGAATATCTAAAAAAATTAATGTGTAAACGATTTAATGTGATCTAAATTAATAGAAGGAAATATAACTACAAAAATATGTAATTTTATATTAAATACTAAGCAGGGAATATATTCTATATTTTTCAATCAAGACTCAAATAACGTAAAATGTTCACAAACTATATATGTTAACGATGTTTTAATCTCCAGTCATAAATAGTCGATATTATAAACAATGTTCTTATAATTCGTTATTAAATGTACGAAACAAAAAAAATTAATAATAATAAAAAGAAAGTATTGAGGTGTATGTTTTTTTTTTTTATCAAACCCTCTTTGGTTTAATGATTCTAAAAAACAATAATAAATTGTAGAAACTCAAAATTAAATCAGTTATTTGACATCAATCACTAAAAAATATTTTTAGAAGTAGTAATGTTAAAATTGCTATTGGCTTTCAATTAATTTGTTGTTTATGAAATTAGTATAAACATTGTATAAATCATCGTTATATTTCGGTGGTGAACTGGAGAATGGGGTAACACAGGAGTAGAAAATTTGTTTATTGTTCTTTAATATCACAAGCTCTAGAATAAAACGTGGAAAGGTATTAATTATCAAATAATGTGCATTTGAAGATGCATATATGAGACTAATTGACAATTAATATCTCTTCTATTTATTTTCTTGAGTCACGATAATTTATTATTGGTTATTAAAATTATTGTAACAAAGAGCATTTGATTAGGATATGTTTTTAAATGCTTGGAAAAGTTAATAAAACAAATTCAACCTTAAATCGGCATCATGTCCATTGGAAATAGCGATTTTATAATGTTTGAAGCAATTTTTACTGGAAGTGTAATTCCACTAATTTTGTCTCTTTAATTTCCGTAACCATTGATTTTATCAAAGAAATGTATCAAACAATTTTTATTGAGATTTTGAAGTACTTAAATTTTGTATAGAATGATACTTGATATGATAATGATATCATAGTTGATGAAATATTTAAAAAAACTGAAAAACAAAATCGGTGATTGTCGTTCTTTCTTTCCCCACATAAAAACTCGATCGGGAATCTGCAGAAATTTTTACTAGTTATTACGTTTTTTTATTTTTTTATTTGATGTTCCCTCTGCTTAGGAAAGTTAATGTAATAAACACGTAGATATATATATTTTTTTCGAAAGCGCCCCAATATTGTTGCAGGCCACTATGAACATTTGTTTGTACTCATCTTTATTAACCTTAATCTGTAAATCAGCGGAATGTTCATAAATTTTCACAAAGTTGTTCTGACGACATGTTGAGATTGTAGATCACGCTAAACGTCCCAATATTGTTGTAGGCCACTATGGTAATTTGATTGTACTCATCTTTATTAACCATTAACGAGAAAATCAGCCGGATGTTCATACATTTTCACAGCGTCGTTATGACGGCATGTTGTGGTTGTAGGTCACGCCAAACTTCCTAATTCCGAGAATTTTCTTAAATAAATTATTTGTAGATTACGACAAAATGAAACCACTCACGAAGTTTTAGGCGCATGTTAATAACTTCATGGAAAGGGGCTGTACCACGGACTATATTCTTATCAATATATAAAACTGAAACAAAGTTGAACAACAAGAAGCCTTCATGGTAAACAAATAATTTAATCTCAAATTACTTTCTTGATTGATGGAAAAAAAATTACATTTACCCCACCTTTTTTATTTATTTTTTTCTATAAAAAAATATCTATTTATAAAGTCTACAAGGATGCCATTACAGTTTTATTATATTTTAAACTAGGTACTATTATAAAAATAAATTTAGAAAACTAGAATCTTGGAAATTAAAAGACCTAAGCATTTCTCGCCTCCTTTTTTTACTAAATAGTTAAAGAAAATACTACCTATATGTCGTCAATATTTCTTGTTTGAATTCTTCTATTAAGCAAATAAATGCAATTTATTTTTATCTATAAATATATTTTCCCGTCAATAGTTTTTTTCATTATTTATTTAATAATGTTTATTAGTGCCTTAACATAAATCTTTAAGGATGGGTCTGGTATAAATGTTAATTATTATAAAGTTTATGCAGCATTTTAAAGTAAATAACTAAAGAATACAGCGAAAATGAATTCTTTTTAAGTCTGTGTCGAGAAGTTACTGAACTATCGATAGTTATGATCGATATTATCGAACTAACGATAGTGGAAAAATATCGACTATTGCCCATCTCTAACCATCCGTTATTGGGTTTTTCAAATCTGCCGCCCGCGTTTTTCTGCGAGTCTTCTGGTTCGATTTGTTTTTAGATTTTCCACACAAGTTAAATTAACATTCGCCATTTCGTCCTTTAAGTAGCAGGCGATTAAATTATTATACGGAAGGCATAAACATAAATAAGTCAACAAAAAGTATCCATATAGACTATTATTAAGAATATATATAAAAATATCCGTAAATAAACCATAATTTATTTTTGCAACGTTTTTTATTTATTGGCAAGAATTCTTATTTAATAAACAAAGCAAACACAAACAAAATCCCACTTAGCGATTACATCTAAATGGGGTCTATTTAATATGTAGACTGAAACCGATGAGGAAGATAGAAAATTTAATTCTGACTTGTATCACAATATAAATCACTAATTTATTTTCCGCATCCATTCTTTAGTTTTCCATTAGTTTCCACATTTTTTCTCTATAAAATTGTCTCTTAAATGAGAATGGCCGATACCGGTTTTGGTTCATGTAAAATGATTGGATAGAAGTAATTAATTATGCGTGCATTACGTAGTAGTGGGTGTGGGTATGTACACATTGTTTCAGTTTTCTTGGGTCTAAATATTCTAGACAATATATTATTTTCATTTTTTGAGTATATAACATGTCTAATTATTAAACAACTATTATTTCATTTATAAATCTATTAAAATCATTTTATAAACACAAATCTATAAATGTCCGACAAAAATCATTTGTCCAGAAGCAAACCTGAGTTAAAAAGCGAAATTTGCTTTCAATGATATGATGGTATTATGGCAATACAATTTCAATGTATTATGGCAATTAAAAGAAATTTGAAGCTATTTAAGGGGGACCTTTTCTCCAATAAATCAAATATTTACCTAAGGATGTTAAGATGCCATCCTAGTGAATTACAGCCAATGACTGCGGTCCGTGCTTCTGTTGCAGGCTATTCCCTGTAGGGCTTGACAATATGAAGTTCTAAATATATATATATATATATATATATATATATATATATATATATATATATATATATATATATATATATATATATATATATATATATATTTTGATAATAATTAGTCCAATGTTTATAGTATTTTCCATGATCTTAGGGTAAATTCCTAAACTCAATACTAATACATAGATGAATTTGCGATGCCCATCAATGATCTCAGGGCAGAGTTAAGAAACTTGCCCACACTCTGCCTAAAAGAGAAAACTTGATGTGTAGCTTTGAATAATAGATAGGAATGGCTAAAATATTTACCTACTGGTTGCTGACTAAATAATCGATTGCATTTCGATCTACACTGGCCATTCAGTTCCTTGTTTTCGGTCTGTGAGTTCTGAGCGACAATGGACTTCCAATATATTCTAATAGTAAGATTGTATCATTCAATTATATTATTTAGAGAAGTAATAATATTTGTTATTGATAAATATATGTTAATAAACAACGATTTGTTTATATATTATTATTAAATTACACAATTCGTAAAAAATGTTTAAAATATTTAAGAGAGCATTGTTTACCTGTAGGTGTTGAAGCACCTCTACCAATAAATTTGATGTTAATAACAATAATTACTTAAATTAAAAAAATAAAAGTGCTTATATGTTTATAATAGTTGATGAGGACGATTTTACGTTAGTGTGGGCAAAACATGGTTTGGAAATAAAGAATTCTTTCTGGGTCTGATATTTGTGTAATATATACGCATTTATTTTATCACTGCATGTCCTCTATTAATTATCAAACATATGAAACGAAATAAGTTTTTTAAATATTATTTTGTAGATAACGTATTGGGATTTTATTAACATTTTGAAGAATAAAATTTTGAATTATTAGTAAATAAAAAAATAATACTCAATCTATATTTTATTGATACTGTCATTAATATTTCTATGACTGTAATATATCAACAACTAAAGAGATCAAAACTACGAAAAAACAATAGAAAAACAAAAACTATTATTATATTATTTTATAAGAATGATTGCAACCAGAAATAAAGTTTGTTTTTATTTATATCAATTATATGCTTGAGTTTTTGTGGAATGACATACCAGTTTTATTTAAAGATATATGAAATATTTAATAACCAATTAAGTAAAGATAAGTATTCGTAAACCTCAAGAGCAACAAATAAAGTTCATTTGGTAAACGGTCAGAAATTAGAAAATTAGGAATTTTTAATTTTATTATTTTAATTAAGTTGAGATCTGTTGCGAAATAAGCTGAGATTCCGCCTATTTAAAGTAAATAATATTCAATCAAAATAATAATTCCGCATATTTAACATAACAAATACATTTATGAATTTACTTAAAACAATAAAATTTAATTTTCCAGATCGATCTTGTTATCATGTATTTTACTCTCAAATCTAACAATTCCTTTTTCCAAGGTTCGGATATGTGATATAGGGTGTGTCTATGTTTCGCAGCCGTGTATCGGAACTGGCTTCATCATAATATTGTAAACCTTAAACTCAGATTCTGGTGATTTTTTTGGGCTTGTTACACTCAGATCTGTTTGACAGACCAGCGTATAAAAGGCGCTCACATAGCTTTCTTCCATCCTTCAAAGCTATAAAATTTCCAAAAAAAAACCTCAAATAAAGTTGTTGGACCATAGATAATTTATGTACGATTTGTTGCTGTTAGACGAAGTTGCAAGAACTTTAGCTTTTCTCGGAGTTTTTGGGAGTCTCTCTATGCCCTCTTGTTTGCTTCTAAGGCCAACTACATTTATATGAATCACCAACATATACTAGAATTTTATAAAACTGAATGTTAAAGTTATCTATATACATAATTAGTTAAACGTAAATATAATTGAAGTGATCAAGAGTATGTACGTATAGATTAATTAATTATACGTGATTAATATACATAACTTTAAAAATGGTCCGTTATAATACTGAAAACGCTCTAATTTTCACGGAATTTTATTGAAGCGCTTGAGATTTCAAATTGTATGTAAATATTTTTCGTTTTACTTGTTTTGTGTTAACATTTTTACGTGTTTAATTAAAAAAATAAAATAACAACGAAGGTGCATCGATATGATTCTTAAACAGATAGCCCAGTAACCTTTAACATCGTAAGTTGCATTGAAAGGGGTAGAAGGTTTCTTTTTATTTTCTTGTATCGGATGTGACTGAGATGCAAAATCCAAGTTTACGACCTCGGCGCCCCCCGTATCACTTTTGAAAATCCCCAAAACTTCTAATTTTTCGCACTTGTTTCTTTTTTTTTCTATTGTAAGCATGGAGGAGCACGTTTTTGACAAAAAACGTACTACACATTTTTAAACTAGATTAAATGTCCTACAATTTAAGACCATAATAGACCCCGTAAACCAAATAGTTTTGAGATACAGATTTTTTATTTATTTTCAAAGTTTAAAATATTTTTCATTTTACAATTGTCTTTTATCTTCCATCACTTGTCTGATATGAGACAGGGAAGTAAACATGTACTCATTTTCGCTTTTGAAGGAGGGATGATGGAGAGGATAAGAAGGTTTGGTGGGCGAGGGTAGTCCGTGAAAAATAGTTTAAAAGTTTGAAGTTCAACAAATTCCCAAAACTTTGAAAACCTATATCTCAAAACTTATTAAACTTAACGAACCTGTTCTGGTCTTAAATTGTTGCATATTTAATCTAGTTTAGAAACGTATACAATGCATTTTTCAAAAACATGCTTCTTCATGCTCAAAATGGGAAAAAAAAGAAAAAGTGCGAAAATATAGCAGTTTTTGTGATTTTCATGGAGGAAGAGGGGGGGGGGAAGGAGATGTCAAAAGCTTGGATTTTGCGTTTCAGGCATATGCAATACAAGAAAAAAAATCTAACCTATTCGATGGAACTTAGACCCTCCTCTTCATGACAAGGTTACTGGGCTAATATATCTCATTACAGCTTACGATGGTCACAAATCATCATCATGTTCACTTAGATACTGTAAAACATGTATTAACTCTAAATCGAATAAAATACGAAAAGTAAAATTTATAACTAAAACGGTAATATTGTTTTGTAGTTGGATTTGATTAAAAGTTCTGCTAGAAAGTAGCTAAATTGTTGTCATAAATTAACTTACCTTACTTTTCCACTTTAACTTACTGGAATCGTGTTTGCCATGAATATTACAGACGATTCTTATAAATAAAGTATCTCATGATGATCATCAATTAATCGAATCATTGGACTGATTTTTATCCAGATATTTCTTCTTAGTTGATTCATTAGGTGCCGTTAAGTTGATTAATTAACTCTATTAATTCTGCAGTCAATTCATCCTTGTTTGGACCAAATATTCTATAAAATCCTTCATTTGAAACAAATAAACCTTAAGAAGTTGTTTTCCTTTATCTCATTTTTAAAGAACAATAGAAAGTTTTTATATATTCTACACAGAATTCTGGATGCTAATTCCGAACCGACAATTGGAGTGCAAGTTGTGTCCGTCAACGGTTTCAGTAAAAATTTTGTGGCTGAATTGAAATTGAACATTAATTTAAATTAACTTTCGTTTTATCCAATTGTTGGATGCTGCGGAAAAAGAAAGTTCGGGATACGGCATCGATATACTAATTTTTTCACCAATACAATTGTTTTTCGAAGTAGAGTTAAGACAACGTACAAACACTAACAAATAATGGCTTTTTGGTCGAATAAATTTCTAATACTGTTTCAATAAATAAGTAAACTACCCTTAAACATTTTCATTTTATTAAGTGGTACTTATCATATTCGTTGTGAGCCTAAGTCTCGATCTACTTTATAGGTTTACATCCGGACTCCTCAGTGATATCAAATGTTGAGAGACAATAATTACTGGTCAATATGTGTAAGAAATAGGTGGTACTTTTTTTTTTTTTTTTTTTGTCTTTAAAAGCAAGTCCTATTTTGCCAGGATTTGGATTCCCCAGTGGCGCAATTGGTTAGCGCACGGTACTTAATAGGTGGTACTTTGTACAACTAGTCTCAAGTTGGCACATAACAAATAAGTCCAACTTTGTGTGCGTTTTCGAGTGTATTGGCTACACCTCCGATCTCCTTTTCAAATTAAATTACGGTCGACAATATTAGAACCGTTAAGAAACTATATTAAAAATATTATAGAAAAAACTACAACAGTTCAGAGAAGGTTGACATATTCGGTATTTCGTCTTCAGTATATTTAAAATTAGCGTACTTAGACTCGTTAGAAAAAGGGGAATTTCTTCTTTCCGTGTATGCAAATTGCTACTGCATAATCAAAGGATGTCTGGTACAATATAATAATTTTTATGAGTGCAAATATATATAAGGCTAATTCATAAATAATTGAAACACTTTTCAATAATATATTCAAGCAATTATTCCTTAACCTTTATATTATAAGATTTTTTAAATAGTTTCTCTTTACAATCAATAACCTTATTATTTGGTTAATAATTAATTAATATTGATATTTTCGCCATTTTTATGAACTATTTGTTAGTATAAATAAAATAAATATTTGTTATGAAATGAATATATTCCAATTTGCACCTATCGTATGCAGTCAAGATGAAAAATGGAACTCATCTATATTTCGCATGTTCATAGCTTTCGAAATGCTTCGAAAAAGTATGGCTGCCATTACTTCTATATAACCATATTTGGTGTGTGAGTTGAGGGCTAAGGTATGAGGCAAGATGGTGACTTCTTCCTATTCTGGCTCCCCCAAATGAGCAGATTGGATCTTGTCTTTGCGAGAGGTGAGCTATCTCACTTCAAAAATATAATACATTCTTTAAGAATACCTTTCTGAAACCGATTTTTTTCGGGAAAAAAGTCGAAGATTTCCGACCAAGGGTGGTAATTTCTTATTTGTTAAAAAGGATGGAAATAACTTTAGTCAGGTTGAATAAATTTATTTTGGCAACTTGAATGGCCTAAGAAAACTAAACAGTAAATAAACTAAACTTAATATGCTTGAGAAGCTAAATAGCTAATTGCTAATAATATGATGAAAAAAAAAAAAAACGCTAAAGTGTGTGGTTTAGACCACACCATAGAAGTGAAAACATCAACAAGGCCAGATTAATAATAGGAAGTATAATTTTTTTTAATTCTATATTCACAAAGTAAAAACATTTAGAATATATATACAATCATAATCGTGTATAAATTACTCTGGTGAACTTTGCTCTGACTGATCGCCATTTATATCATTATCTAAAAATGTTGCAATAGGTATATGATAACTGAGATATATCATGCATACTTTTGATTGAAATCTATTTGCTAAATATCCAACAAAAACTCTGTCATTTTTAAAAATATAACTTCTATAACGGGGGTCAGTAATTTGTCGAAACTCTATCGAGCTCAACAGAAAATCGAACAAAAACGCATAATTTTTTATTTTCATGGATAATTAAAAAACATATCTATATTGACTTCCGCAAATTGGTTTCTGAATAGTTTAAGATATTTAAATTATGAGATATTTTAGACCAAATGTTTAGAACAATCATTATTATTAGTTTTTTTTTTCTCTTTTCCACTTTCCTATTCTCCGATTCACGTCACGTCAAACTACAATTTTGATCTATAGCTCATTACAAAGATGATAAAGTACTTCCAATTACCTTCACTTACAGTATGCAGGGCCGATTTTTATTTTCTGAGATATTTTAATCCAAATGGAAAAATAATTCAATTAGTCGACTAGAGCCGATTTTACCAGAGTGAGCGCTACACATCCGAGCCTGACAGCTCAATCTGATTCACTAGCCACAATTAAAGTGCAAAGCGCTCCTAAAGAAGTTTTTACTTCAATACTATTTATTATGAAAGCATTAATAATTTATCAACGAGTTCATAATTCACATAACAATTTAAATCAGCAGTTTATTTATAAATGTCAAGTATTTTATAAATGAAGTTTCTTAATTTTTACTAAATTTTACAATACCCTAGTGAGATATGAGACTTCCAGTTGATAGAATGGCTAACTCCAATTTAAATATTTTTGGATAAAGTTAATTTATTAATATTTCTAGTTGAAAAAACTGTACAGGCACTGAATAAGTTGATTCCAGAATAGGTGGTTGCAGTGTTGAAATATGGAACAGCGAATAAAGATATAAATTTTCCTACTAGAAATATCACTAATATTATTAATAAAAAATCTTGAAATTGGAGTTGGTCATCCTGTCAACTAAAAGGCTCACATAAGTTATCGTTTTTACTTATTACTTATTTTAAAAATAATTAAACAATTGTACGAATGGTTATTTCGTACCACAGCTTGAAATAATTTAATTTTGCATTTGAAAACGCTATGCTTGCTTTTTTTTTTTCATCCCAAAAGTAGGATAATCTATTTTTTTTTTATGATTCAATATGGTGAATCCCAGTGCGCTGTAAGTGTTTCTCAACAAAATTCATCAATGAAAGTTTGTTGATCAATGAAATGAGTTATGATTAATAAAAGATTTGAAAAAAAATTGGATTGATGCACCACTTGAACCTACATTTTAAAATTTATTTTTAGACATTCCTTCTCATTTATTGCAAATTAAAATTAACAATAATAATTAATAATTAAATTGAATAATTTAAATTTAATGATAATAATTAAATAATTTAATAATAATTAAATTTATCATGGTCAAAATAATAAATTTTAGCATCGAGCTGAAACAGAAGTAATACAGAAATTAAATATTCACTATATTACTATTTGATAATTTATTTGAAAAACGTACAGGTTATAATATACCAATCGATTAATTAGTTTTTTCGTAAAATTTAATTGTAATTTTTAACTTATTTATTGAAAAATATTACAATTTGTCTCAAGGACATTTATAATAGTGTTCGGAGATCACATTTACACTCTATGCACAATAAATATAATAAATTATACAGAAATATAATATATATATACAATAAATAAGAATAAAATAACCTACCTAAAAATATATAAATAAAAAGAACACATACATGGATAAAATAAGAAAAAAATATTAAACATGGTATTTATGAGTTATAATGTATCATTAATTACAAAAACAAGAAGGCGTTTCCAGTAAAGTAGGACGAGTCAATTTTTGTTATGGAAAAGTAAGTTAGATTCGTTTATCGTGTTCTTTCTAGCTCTTAAGTACGAATTTCAATAGCAATTAAAAAATAGCTAATTATAGCACTTGATTTTATGAGCGATTTTTTTTCCCGGCCGTTAACTAAAGCCGTGTTAGCAAACGAATGCTGTTTGGCTCTGGACGAGATGAACATGCCTAAAAAGCTAATAAGGTTCTATTCATAACTCTTTAGGATTTGTTCTGAATTCGACGGAAATAAAACGGTTGGAAAGCTGATGTGTTGCACTTCCAAACCATATCAATAATTGTTCCCATACTGTCGATTATTATATTTTTTCTTAAGTTGCAAGGCATTTGGAGAAAAGATTTTTTTTTTGTGAGAAGGAAGTAAAAAAGTTGATATTCGTTTTTCGTATCTCAAAAACTCTTAAACACGAATCTTTATAGCAATCGAAGAATTAATTTTTTTTGTATGAAATTTTTGCCTACGCTGTACTCTTAAAAATTTCGTTGACAACCCCTAAACTTGTGATAACTTCAAGACGACTACCGATTCACTCGAATGTTATTATGGAATTAGGGCTCTATATGCTACACGAAATGGTACTAACCCGACCATGTAAACAAATCAGAACCAAACAAATATAAAAATAAATAATAAACTAAATATAAAAAAAAAAAAAACGAAAAGATAAAATAAACAATAAAGAAGTTTTGAAATGAAAAGATGCCAAGTGAGTGTGCTATTATATACACGATATAAAAAGGGAGACAAGCTTCAGTGTGCCAATTACAGGGCTATATATCTTCTGAATACAGCATACAAAGTACTGTCAATTGCTTTGTGCCGAAGACTGAGCAAATGGGCCGAAGAAACGATTGGTGAATACCAAAGTGGGTTTAGGCCAGGAAGGTCCACAACCGATCATATCTTCTCGCTTAGGCAACTCATAGAAAATTCGTTCGAATACAATGTGGCACTTCACCAACTATTTATAGACTTTACCCATGCGTATGACAGCACTGGCTGGAAATGAATGCTAATTGTCTCTGGACAAGATGGACATACCCAAAAAAATTACAAGACTTATTAAAATGATGCTGAATGAAACTAAATGCAGAGTGAAAGTCCATTCGCAAATATCTAATGTGTTCAAAGTGGAAAGTGGGCTAAGTCAAGGAGATCCTCTTTCCCCAATACTTTTTAACCTAGCCTTAGGATATGCTATTTGAAAAATTAAAACAAAGCCAGGAGGAAACATTCATAACAGATTAACCCAACATGTGGCCGGCCGATGATGTAGTGATATCGGCATCATTACCGGCACTAGCAGGGGAACTAGAAGAGTTTGAAACAGTTGCTAATGAATCGGGCCTGGTTATAAATGAACGAAAAACGAAATACCTGAAGACCACTAGAGATGGTATTTTCAAGGAAGAAGAGGTTAAGATAGGTGGAATCGTCGTGAGAGAACACGAAACGACAGAGGACATAATGTCCCGAGTTGCTGTTGGGAATAGGTGTCTATATGAAATGCGCTCTGCCCTAAGTTGTAAAAATCTATCAAGAAATGCTAAGGTATTTCTTTATAAGACTATAATTAGGTCCTCAGTAACTTACAGCAGTGAAACTTGGTTTATGACAGCAACTAATGCGAAAAGGCATGGGAGAGAAGAGTTCTAAGAAGGATATTTGGATCTGTGCGAGAGGACTATGGGTTTAGAGCGAGAACGAACTCCGAGCTGAAAGAACTATTCCCAGAAGCGGACATAGTTAATGTCACAAAGAAAAGAAGATTGTGCTGGCTTGGATATGTCGAAAGGATGCCTACGTCGAGATTGCCTAGGCAAACGCTGTACGGTCATCCTGGTGGCTCAAAAAGGAGAGATTAGCCTACGATGTGGACTGGACGACGTGGAAGAGAACCTCCGCCAGCTAAACATCAGGCGACGGCAAACTAATGAGACGGATAAAGTATTATGGAGCAGGATATTGGAGGAGGCTTTGATTCTTAATGGATCATAAGAACATGCAGTAAGTAAGTAAATAAAGTAGTTTTTCTTAATTTTTACCTTACAAAGGAATGCAATATAAAAGTTATTGATATGGTTTGGAAGGGCAATAATTTAGCTTTCCAGGTTTTACTAGCGTTGAATTTGGAGAATATTCTGAGAAGTTTAAAAGATCAACAACTAAAATTAGCAATTTTGAATTTCTATAAAAATTTGTATTTAAGAATTTTAAAGGACGCTAAAAAACGAAGCACACTTCCTTTTTCACAACAAAAATTTACTTGGCCTACTTTATTTGAAGCAACTTTTAGTTGATGTAATTTATGATATATAAATACCATAGTCAATCCTTTTTCTTGTTCTGTACAAAAATAAATCGATCGGTATGTAATAGCCTAAAAAGTCGGGGAAATAAATACAAAAATAAATAACATAAATTTTGTTTGAAGTAATATTTTTTTTTCTTGTTTCTGATGGCCCATTAAAAAAACGCTATGATATGTTTCTAATATCTTTCGATGTATTTAATATCACCGAAAAAAGATTTGTTGACATAAGTGACCCCTGTCTGTACGAGTAAACTACCATTGCGACACTGTATTTAGTTTCTAACATTTTTTCATAGTGAATTTCTTCCATTTCTACATATTTTTTTTCTGTCATGGATCACGTCTGGCTTAATTTTTATTAACGTTACAGGAATATTATATTTCTATTAGATCAAGTATCAGCCGACATCTAAAATAAGACATTTGATCTATTTTATCGCCGAACTCTAGTATTTCGTAACGTAAAGATAAGAAAAGGCCAATGTATACAGCAAATTCTTTCAGCCAGTAATCTTCATCGACAACAGGCTGCAACAATATTCTTATCCGGTTCGTATTCAATGTTAAATGCTATGAATACGTTTATATACATTTTATCGCACTAAGTTTCTTTTCGCATTTTCTATTCTATGAATATTCTTTGTTTAGTTGTTTATTTTGTCTGAAGCTACAATGCAATCCTGATATATTTTTAATTCGTTGAATTTATATTGATAAAGTAAGGCTGTAATCAGCTTCACCAACAATTTTATTTCATTTGATTTCCTTTAATATTACAATGTTTCCTTGGACCATTATAATATATTTGACCTAAACAAAAAATTTCCACTGACTTATTTCGAGCATCAACTACACAAATTCCCAATACAGATCTAAGGGAGGAAGGGGTTAGAAATTTATGTTCTCTAAATCTTAGGCTATAGTATTAAAATCTTATTTTGTTAGTGACGGCCAGTGAGCTTCAAGCTGTTCTTGTCTTATTTTATTAAGGACGTGATATGTTTGTGTATCTTATTAGTTATATGTTGCTGTTATCTTATTTATTCGTGATAAATATCGTTACGTGTCGGTGTAGTCAAATCGTAAAATGTAAGTCATAATGATAGATTGATTATTAAAGTTAATTAATTTCAACTTAATATTCCTTTTTATCGCTTTAACGTTTTATTAATTGAATGAATGAAAATAGTTTTATTATTCTGTGACTAGTAACCCTTTAAAACAAATTATATATACGGAATAAATATTAATATTCTGGTTTGTCCATAACATACAATTAAATATTTACAGAATGATTAGAGATAAAATAAAAGTACAGATAATGAAAAGATATACAAACGTTCATAAATATAAAGTAAACAGAGAAAGTAAAATAAATAAACAAAACATCAATATAGAGGAGAGATTTGAAAGAGGATACTGACTTTCTTGCGTGTTGAACACCAGAGGGGATAGAATTACAGAGTGGAACATCTTTAATTAAAAAGGCTTTATGAAACGCCTCAGTTTGGTGAGGGGGAGGATAGAGGTCGGACGTACGGGATCTAATGGGATGGGATTAAAAGGAGCATTAGAATTGTAGGATCTGTAGAATATAATAGAGCCGCCGATTTCAGATAGCCTGGTATAGGAAGGTAATAAGAAAATACTGACGGTGGTAGGACGGATAAAGCCAATTCAACTCGGTATAAAACTGGGTAATATGCGCATCCCTTGAGATCCCTTGAGCAATTAATTGGAGGAATAGTACGGCGGGAAATTTGGGAGATGTGTGTTTCCAGAAGAGGGTTTGATCAAGGATCAAACGCCAAGGTTTTTAACGGTAGCATGGAAGGAGATAGGTGAATTGTTCAGGAAAAGATTGGGAGGTATTGAAATGGATTTGAGGAGTGAGGGGAATCCGATCAGGATGGCTTTTGTCTTCTCCGTATTTAATGTGATCTTATTAAAATTTGCCCATGCGCATATTCTACTGACTTCTTGTTGCAGTTTCAGGATAACATTAGAGAAATCCGCAGGGTTGAAGGAAAGGTATATTTGGTCTTCGTCGGCATGTAGGTGATTATTGACAATGCATGATAGACGAATGGAGGTCATTGATATAGATGGAAAAAAGGGTGGGGGAAAATGTGGAACCTTGCGGGACGCTTGTGGATAAGGGTAGGAATTCTGATGAAGGGTTATTAGGGACTACAACGTACTGGGAGTGACCGGGAATCAAATGCTTTAGAGAAATCAAGAAGGATCAGGATGGTGAGTTTCTGTTGGTGGAGATCTTGGGAGATTTTAATGAGGGCGGAATGAGTAGAGTAGATCTAAAACCGGACTGGAAGCAGTTTAAAAAGCTATTTTGTTCGAGATAGTGGGATAGTTGGGATTGCATTATTCGTTCTAAAGGTTTGGAAAGCTTTTATAACAGGAAAAATGGACGGAAATCATTAGGGGTTGCGGGAGGTTTTTTCAGTGGACGAACAAGGGCAGTTTTCCAGGAGCTGGGAAAAGTGAATTTTTGTGGTGAAAAGTTGTAGATATGATAAAGGATTGGGGAAATGGATAGAAGTGATGGTTTAATTAATTAAACTGGGATATTGTCTGGTCCTTAGAAATTATTATACAGGAAGAAAAATAACTTTAACACGTCTCCTTCAAATTCAACATAGAAAAAACTTTTCAGACGCATAATTTCTAAGGAAAAATTACCCCTGTAATTTTCATTATATTTATTTAGGTAGTGTTAAAAAAACCTCGGTTAGAGATGATTTTATAAAAAATCTTAAAAATTATAGGAAAAAATGTTATGTGTGCTTCTTTCCTTCATCAGTAGGCATTCATACGTGAGGTTAAAAATTCATATTCTTTATAATAGAAAATTTGTAATTGCGTTTTTGCTTTAGACAGGACATTTTACAATGCTTTAGACATCAAGAAACATTTTTCGTGTCTAAATGTAGTCTAATTCTTGGAATGGGTATATTATCCACAAATGAGGGTTCGCCCCTTATCAATTCCATTAAACTCATACTAATTTCTCTTATTGGAGCATAAATACAAATTCATGCAAGAAAAAGTGAAAAAATCATGCTGCATTAAATTTATCTAATTTCTTTCATTACTTCCCTTTATACGTGCGTAAACCTGTTTTCATGCTAAGGCTATAACTTAAAAATCACACCTTTAATTTGGTCCTGGAGAAAAGTTAGGGATTAATGAACAAATGATCAATATTATCATAGCTGATAAATAGTCAGGATGTAGTCCATTTTAAGGTTTTTATTGTTGCCGACGTTCCAAATCAATCATCTGGGTTATGTGCATCATCATCATGAGCTTGAGCACTGAAACTGTTCAAGTACTCAAGGTGTTTATGAACTGAAGGTGTTCGAGTACTCAAGGATTTCATGAACTGAAGGTGTTCAAGTACTTCAACTATTGAACTACTTAGTTCTCGAAACAATGCCCTGATGATTACCCACATGCTTGGGTTGAAACGACGACAGCAATAAAACCTTAAAAACGATTGCGTCCTGATTATTTATCGCTATGATATGTAGAACAGTTGATTAACTTCCTTCAATGAACAATATTATAAATTCCGTTTCAAGAAATTCTTTCACTAACGGACGTGCAAAACTATTTTCTTTAATATCCAAGGAGAAATAATAAATTCAAGGCCTAAGGTTGTGTAGGATGGTGATTTGTTCAAGATTAACTTCACCGGTCAGATTTTTCTTTTAAATCGATTATTGAATAAACGTTACCCACATTATAGTGCCTGAGTGTACTTTGGCGTCATGGTCAATCCTAGGTTGATGTGACAACAGAAGCAAAGGAGCACAGTGTCTTATTCACGAAGTTATCTCGCTTCCTTTGAGAGCTATTAAATAGGTCTTAAATAAGGGCGAGGTGACCGAGTGGACTAACGCGTGTGCACAGGTAACCGAATTATACATAATAAAACAATTACGAGTTCCTGTCTCGGTGCCGGTGGAGTTTTAACTCTGGTATTAGCCCCCCGCTCTCAACCTCTGGTAGGAAAAAAAAACCATGTAGCCGTAAAGGCGACGTAGGAAAGAATAAAAAAAATTCTCCTAAGTATTAATAAAGGTTCAGTGATCCTAAATAAATTGTAAATTTTGGGTGTTATAAGGAAGTTCCTATCTTAAATATCGTCAGGGATAATATATGTAGCTCTTCAAGTAGTTCTGTTAGTTGCATTGTCGAATTCTGAATCATATCGAAAATGCTATTCAATAACACCAAACAAAATGCTTTTGAATAATTATCAATGTACTCGAAAATATATAATATAATGCAAATACACAATTTTTGTTTCTTTTGGGTGTTTTGGGTCATGTAAATCTTCATCCACCCGCGGTCTTGATACCCAATCAATGTACTCGAAAATATATAATATAATGCAAATACACAATTTTTGTTTCTTTTGGGTGTTTTGGGTCATGTAAATCTTCATCCACCCGCGGTCTTGATACCCAATCAATGTACTCGAAAATATATAATATAATGCAAATACACAATTTTTGTTTCTTTTGGGTGTTTTGGGTCATGTAAATCTTCATCCACCCGCGGTCTTGATACCCAATCAATGTACTCGAAAATATATAATATAATGCAAATACACAATTTTTGTTTCTTTTGGGTGTTTTGGGTCATGTAAATCTTCATCCACCCGCGGTCTTGATACCCAATCAATGTACTCGAAAATATATAATATAATGCAAATACACAATTTTTGTTTCTTTTGGGTGTTTTGGGTCATGTAAATCTTCATCCACCCGCGGTCTTGATACCCAATCAATGTACTCGAAAATATATAATATAATGCAAATACACAATTTTTGTTTCTTTTGGGTGTTTTGGGTCATGTAAATCTTCATCCACCCGCGGTCTTGATACCCAATCAATGTACTCGAAAATATATAATATAATGCAAATACACAATTTTTGTTTCTTTTGGGTGTTTTGGGTCATGTAAATCTTCATCCACCCGCGGTCTTGATACCCAATCAATGTACTCGAAAATATATAATATAATGCAAATACACAATTTTTGTTTCTTTTGGGTGTTTTGGGTCATGTAAATCTTCATCCACCCGCGGTCTTGATACCCAATCAATGTACTCGAAAATATATAATATAATGCAAATACACAATTTTTGTTTCTTTTGGGTGTTTTGGGTCATGTAAATCTTCATCCACCCGCGGTCTTGATACCCAATCTCACGTTGCTGCGGACCATGATCTCCGTGATGCAGTAGCAGGTCATCCATAAGACCATACCTTTGGAGGTAATCTGGAAAATTCTTTCTACCGACTCACTTAGGGTTCAATGACAGTGGCAAATTGGTTTAGCTCCGTGGAATATAGTTGCTCAGAGGCAGCAGACACATGTGAAGCTATTTTTCTATCCTTGAAATAGACCGTCCATGGAAAAAAATCTGGGGGGCAACTGACATCCTTGAAAACTACATGAGAATTCCCGATTTATGTACAAGGAGTAGGGTCATCATTTGTACGTCCGGTCGATGTGACCGGTAGACTGACTGTCTAGCATACCTGGGGGAAACAGAATTCTTTTTATTTTACTTTTACTTTTAATAATTTGTATATGTATAAATATGTATAGGTATATATGGGCATAAATAACGAGTTATAGAAATGGAATATCAACTAATAAGAAAGTTAACTTTTCTTCAAAATCTCGGAGTTTAAATATAAAATAATAATTATTCTAACTTTTGAGAAGTTCATAAGACCGTAAGATTATATTTTGAAGAACACATGGAGATCCACGGGAGGGAGGGGGACTTTAGGGCTGAAGCCACATTCCCCTCCCCAAAAAAATGGTAAAATGTAACCACTTTTATGATAAAAAATTATCTCTTAAAGTTCGAGTAATTACATTTAATAGGACTTCAAGAATCACTTAAACATCATTTCATACAGGTAGTTAGTATTTTTCTTTTTTATTTCAAAGTAATTATTCTTATAAATATATATATGAAAAAAAGCTTTCCGCCTGAAGCTCGCTTTACCAAAATTAAATCCTGGATCCGCTAGTGCTGTAGAATGTATATGTATAATGTTAGCTCGTCAAATAAATGTAAAAACGCAAGATAAATTTATATTTCAAAACGAGTAAATTAAGAGTTTAAAATCAATGACCATTCAAGCTTTATTAGCTTTAATTTCAGACACAATGGAGGGATCAGTTACTCAGGGCCATTGGAGAACCTCTCTAGGAGATGTCAAACTAAGTCTCATCATCATTTCCAATGATTTTTTTTCTAGATACTTTAAAGAAGCAATAAACCTCGTCATATACAACCGGAGCAGTAAAACACTGCCAATTAAATTTACATTTGTGGGTTGATAGTTGTCTGTATTGAATAATGAAGAGAAGGACGATTGGGGTGATCAATCAAAATAAAAATGGCAAAAATAAATAATAATGTTTATTTTAACATTTGCCGACGTTTCGTCCCGAAGTTCAGGCCTCCGTCAGGGCTGAGAAAAGAACCAGATAACAATAGGTATGAGAAACTTAAACAATGTAGGTAAAAAAAAAAAAAACTGAAAGTAAAATGAAGTAAATAAGGGAACATTAAAGTAAAATAAAGTAGGTAGAATAATAAAAATAAATAGTAATAACGCCTAAAAAGTGCGGACTAAGTAAACATAATCAAAATCAGGTAACATAAGAACTAAAAATGGTAATCTTAGAATAAAATGTAAAGCAGAGAGAAGAAATATGAAGTTATATAAGAAATAAATATAAACAGAAAAATTGAGATATTTTAAAATTTAAATATACCTTTAAATAAATAAAATCTAAAAATATAATTACGAATACTGTAACATAAACAATTAACGCAATTTTTGGAGGAAAATTAGTTCTTCAAGATTTCAATATGAAGTAAAAATAAGCATTGAAAAATGTTTATCACGACAAGCGGGTAAATGAGAAATAGTGGTGGGGGACGTTTACTAGATAGTCAGTTCTATTCTGTCATCGCTCCAGGTTAGTAGAACTCTCATTATTTCAATCTACTTTTTTATATTTATAATTTCTATCACAATTCATAAAATAATTTTTATTATAATTGAATACATTATGTAACTGTATTATATATTATGTAATTATTTATACTAGTGTCCGCCAAGGTGTCAAAAATCTACCATAATCATTATTGAACATTTGAGGAACACATAAATGAATTCATTTGTTTCTAACATATTTTTTCTACTCTTATATATTCGTACATTCACTTTTATATGTAATGACAAAACAGTGCAGTACCATTTGTTTTCTTCTTGAGTTAAAGGCAAATAAAAATGTTGAATACATCGTAACTTCTTTCAAACAAAAAATTTAACCAGCTTCCCTCGATCAACGAAAATTCGAGGAGAAAAAAAAAACAGTTTTTGAATACAATGAAATTTCATATTTAAGGGTTTTCCAGGTTCCAGATTTTCTCCTTCAAAGAATATATGAAAAGAAATTTCTCAATATGTCACTTATATTATAGCTATATTTCAAAAATAAATCAATCTTAAACAGAGATCTTCTTAAAAATATAAACCGAAGAAAATGTTTTAAAAAAGACAACAAAATATCTTATCAGACATGATTCTTTTCTATTTCGATGATTTATTTACATTTTTTTTTTCTTTTAGTATGGATTTTTGGAAGCTTTTAAAATACTCATTTGATTCTAGCCGCTGTTTATATCTTTGTATAACATCTTAATAATATATATTATAGTAATTACATTACAATACATGTAATAATTGATATATTAATTTGTATCAATTATAATTCAATATAATATTAAATGAAAATTAAAGCAACTGTATTGACTGAACAAATATAAACTATGAATAGAGAAAAATTGTTTCTGGATTTTTTCTCCGTCGGACGGAAATATTATTTATATATGTATAGAAAATAAATTATCCCATATGTTAAATGTATTAATATTTTTAAATTCTATAGAAGATCGGAAACCAAATACTATAATCCTTTAAGTTTGATAAAATCGACAAAGTATAGTTGAAATTTACACTTAATATCATAAAACTTACTTTCAGTGCTTCTTAATCCGTTTCAATCAGGTTTTCGTTTTGTTACCCACACATAATATGCTATGCTCACCCAAGAATTGTTTTCTTTGTAACTAAACGTAAAATCGCAATTCGAGTCCTCTTTGACTTCTCAAAAACCTTTGACTCTGTTGATCATGCGGTTATTCTGTCTAAACTTCACAATATTTTCCTACTCAATTTTGCATTAAAGTGGTTCCACTCCTTCCTGTCTCATCGCTCTGAAACCGTCATTATTTCTAACAAACTTCTCTCTTAATCAATGTTCCTTCTATAACGTGTACCTTAGGGATCTTCTCTGTCACAAAAACTACATTTCATCAATATAAATGACCTACATAATATGATCCATCAGTTCCAGTGACTTTTTATTCTTATGACCAACTAATATTTATTACCTTCCAACCTTCCGACGTGCTTGTGTCATCTCATCCCGGATGACATTAATAGTACAGTTTATACCGTTGGGTAATAAGTTCTGTTTGGAGAGAAAACTAAAGCAATTCTCATTGCTTCAAGATCGTTTTTCAAGATCTTTCTCTATTTTCCATGACTATATCTCAACAACTAGTCCTGATGAATGGCTGAAACTCAGGTCGAAACGTCGGCACTTTTTTCATATTTTAACTTAACACCACATTCAACTTCTCTTCTATATATCTATGGCAATCAACTATCAATCCACTATTATTAAAAAGGTTTGATGACTCATTCAGAAAAATCATCAATATCTCAACTGGAATGACTACATTTCTCAAATCATTTGAAAATTTATCTTAGTCCTGAAACCACTCCCATGATTCATTTCCTCAATGTACCCGTCATCTCCTAGTTTCCTCATTCTCCCCGCTTTGACTAGGGTAGCTTAGTGTATGGAAGGCCACTCATCTAGTGAGCACGAGATGATACAATTTATTTTTGGTGTTCCCAGGCGCCCTCATATCTCTCACTGGTATTTGAAGACTTTCCTCTTTCCTGGTTTCCGAAGGCAATCTTAGACGACTAAATGTTCCAGAATGGGGATAAATTTGTTGTATTTGTTTTAATTGAAAAATAGTAGATTGTTTGATTGTTTAATTAACTCAGATCACTCACAGATGAACTACTGAAAAAAAAAAAATGTTTCCTATTTGGATGGAGCTCCAGCCTGCAAGTTCTCCGTTCTTCACATGGATCCACCAGTGGCAATAATCAACTCACCAGTCGAAATTTGACCAATTTCGGCTTCATCGAGAAAGAGAAAGTTAAAAGCAAACCAGAAAGGGCAAATCCGACATTTACAGCCTAAAAAGAAGTAATCATCTACAGAGAATACCTAGCTCTAGGATATTTCAACTTAACCTAATAAGATGACGATGATTACGTTAACAAAAGTGAAAAAGGTTCCATCCAAATAGATTATTAGCAGAAAATTAAGATACCAAAATATTCACATAATATAATTCAAAAGACCGTATAGTTACCTTAGAAAATAATTTGAAATATCACGATATATTTTTATCATAACAACTTTATATCTAATCATTACGAAATTTATAACTTAAGTGGGCTGGAATTGGTAAAGAAAATGATAAAGTATGCACTCATAGCTTTTAATTTCCGTATCAGAAGATTCGTAAGCAAGATAAACTAGTATAAGAATTGTGTGGGTTTGGAGGTATTATCTTTCATGTAGATAATTTTATAAAAAGGATTAGATTAAAATACATACCGAATTTTTTCCTATTGACTTATATTTCTTAACAGAGAACAACAATATAACAAAGAACCATCAAACATTAAAACCGAAATAAATAAATTAATTTTAACCTCATACATTTATCTTAACATTGAAAAAAATATTAATCAAAACCTGTATCACTACAACCTTGGAAGGTTTTAGGTTCGATAGTTTGTAAGGATTTACAGTTTCAATAACAATGGTTGTGCTGGGAGGTGATTAAGCAGAGATTGCGCTCATCAAATATCCTACTTAATTAATTATTGTGCCTCAGGACGGATTCCTGATCCTCAGATCGATTCACGAATGAAGAGAATAAATAATAACCTGCTACATTCGGACTCGAGCCTGGAGCATTAAGGGTAGGAGCATAGTGCCTCACTCACTGAGCCACCCCACTTTCTTATCTTAAAAAAATATTTTAAAATATTCCAGAAGTGAATTATGTAATCATAAATTGTAGATAATAATTATTTCTAAATGTAATATTCCCTTTAAAAAGTGTTTTAACGCACTTGTTCTCGAGTCAATCATTATCAATCGATTTCCTTCGTCGCACCCTATCACTCCTATCGTCTCCAGATTATCTTCTTATCATAATCTACTCAATCGAATCTTAGATGTTGATAACATCTCTATCCAGTTACAGTTTTTACGAATGAGAAATGGTTGTTTCTGAATTCACTTATGTGTACAGTGTACATTTCTTGTCTATTCACCTATATAGGATCAATAAAGAAACGATAATCTTTATATCAAACTAAAATTATTCAAATTATTCCACCATTTTTCAGTATTTTTAATATACACTGATGGATAAAATTAATGTATCGCTTACTTTATTTTGTCTCAAATTAAGTCTGAACCATTTTCTGGAATAATTGGTAATAAGAGTTATTTTAGTCAAAATAATATTTGTATTATTACGCCTTTATATTCTGTTAAGTATATAATTCGTATTATATTTTTAAATTAGACTGTTTTTTAATTTAAAAACTAAAGTAGATACGAAATTTTAGAAAAAAAAAACTTATGAAGGAAAAGAAACTTTATTTGCGAATAATTCTAAACGTATACAATTGTTTGTTGATTGCACTCATGATTATTTGAAAGATTACTAAATTCCATACAAAAAAATCATTGAATTCAGATTTTTTTTATTGAGAAAAAATACATTTTGGCATAAAAAATACATATTGCCACAAGGGCATTGAGTATTTGAGGTGTGAGAAACTCATTCATACAATGAAATGAAATGAAAATAGCCTTTATTTATGCAATAATATTACAATTTCAAAAGCAAACAAAACAAAATAAAACAATTTTTTTTTTTTACATTATAATTTATACAAAACTTTTTACTATCTTGCACAGGCCTTCCCTTAGGAGTAATAGTCCTTAACACTTCCCTGGGTGACTAGCCCTACTGGGAAGCGGGATTTCTGACCTTTAACCATTTTTCTTTCCACTCATCTCTGTCCCTAGCTGCTCTCCACCAGAGAGGTCCTGCCAAAAGCCTAAATGGATCTCTCCATCTCTTCATTTGTCGGCCTCTCGTCCTTTTCCGGTCATATGGAGTCCATTCGGTGACTATTTTTGACCATCTATTGTCGGTGCATCGCAGGAGATGTCCAGCACATTTCCATTTGTCTTTTCTTATTTGCGAGAGTGTGTCTTTGAGCTCTGTTTCTTCTTTTATCTTCTTGCATCTGATTTTATCTATCTTTTTTACTTTCACAATGCTTCTTTCGATGCTATTTTGCCACACTTTACAATTGCCATACACTTATGTAATTGGCTTTTGTCAATGACCATGTTTGGGGGCCATAGGTCACCACTGGCATAATACACCTATCGAAAACTATCCTTTTTAGGTCGATACTTATGTTTCCTTTTGTTATGTACTTCGGAGACTAGAACTTGTTCCAACTAAATGCTATTCTTCTCTGGACTTCTGTTGTAATTCTGTCTGAAAAGGAAACTAACTGTCCCAAGTAAACATATTCCTCTACGTATTCCAGGGTGAAGTTGTTCATTTTTATTTCTTCCTTTGAACTATTGGTCATTAGTTTCGTCTTATTGTGGTTTGGGTATAAATCAATTTCTTCACAGGCCCCTAGAAGGTGTTTTAGCACTTCTCGTAATTGTCGGGAATTGTTGGCAAAAAGTACAATGTCATCTACAAAACGTAAGTTGCTTAAAAATCGACCATTCACCTTTATGTCTGCATTTTCCCATCCAAGAGACCAAAAACTCATCTCCAACACCAGAATAAACAACAAGGGAGATAACAGATCCCCCTGCCTAACACCCTTCTCGACACAAAAGATTTGACCCCTCTTTTCTGTCATTACATATACTGTCATATCTTTATATAGCTCTGCGATAATTCTCACGTATTTCTCTTCGATTCCTATTATTCTTAAAGCTTTAAGAACACCCGTCATTCATACAATATATACAATTAAAAAAACAATAGAATTCATAACAAAAGAAGAAAAAAGAAAGCTTAGTAAAACAGATCAAATAAAATATGATACAACACAAATAAAAAAAACAAAACATTCAGGCCTCTCTACAATATTTACAGTCAGCCGAGGGAGCTCCAAGTCGGGCCCTTTCCCCCACCTGTGGAAGATAAGTCGAGACTCTAAGAGATCCTAGCGCATCACTGAGATGGGAATCCCGTAGAAACTGAGAAAGGGCACTTAAACCACATACGTTCATGACTTGAGAGAAGCTGGCCATTGCCAAGACACCAATGACGTATTTACAAAAAATCTCTGGGCCACTGCCTTTTCAACCTTTGAGGAGGGTTGTAGGAATGGCTGCAGCTCGATAAGGTTTATGCTAAGGGATTAAGATGATGACAATTTGAGAAACGGAATGGAATAACGACAAGGACAATGGGATGTTAAGATCATGATATAGAGTTTTGTTTGTAATATTATAAGAAGCATTTACTATTATACGAAGGACTTTAGACTGGAAGGAATGGATGCGTTTGATGTTCGAAAATTTAGTTGTCCCCACAGTTCAAGTTCATAGGCCCAGATGGGTTTTAGTATGATCTTGTTTGTTAATATTAATAGTTTGCTTTCAATTGAGAGGTTAGATTTTCTGTTAAGTAGTCTGTATAACTGGCCAAATCGTGAGTTAAGTTCTTGTCTTTTAAGTCTGGTATGTGGGTTCCATGTTATTCTTTTGTCTGAAAGGAATCTAAGATACCGAACTGTATCTGAGATGGGAAGAGGTACTGAGTTGAAAAGGATAAGTGGACAGGATCTGCGTCGGAGGGTAAAGGTGACATGCTTGAATTTGGATTCATTGATTTTGATGCGCCAATTGTTGCACCAGGCAGATTATAATTAGCTGAGTACCAAGTTTAACTATTAAGATTTTTGAAATTCGTAATTATTTTGGTTTAAAACATTAATGGTGTTTTATAATTTTCTATTTTTTGGTCGATTACAATCACCGGAAAAATAGAAAATGATTCATTCATCTTATGATACGTTAAATTCATTTTACTATCTCACTTTACACACAAACAATTCCCTTGTTTCGTCATTTGCTCACTGACGAATACGCTTTGCTAATTATTCACACGGGACTACTAGTAATTCAATTAATCATGATATACTTTTCCGAACATGTTGACAGTAAAATTTAGCATAATGTAAAATAATATAATACAAATTGTATTATATTCTACTATTTTATCATTCCATAAAATCTTAAACAGTGACAAGTCTTCAAACACTGTTAACATAGAAAAAATCTATTTAAATTTAAAGTAAATTTTGTCTAGTTTATCATGAAGTAATTGTTAATGGCGTAAATTAAATATTTATTTAGATATTTCTTCCTATACAACAAAAGACGTGACTTATGCAGGGCCCTCGCTTGGTCCACTCCGACTTTCCCAGCCCCGATTCCACGCTCCGGTCTTTTGTAAAAGGTAACTCTCTCATTTTGTAGGAATTTCGGAACTGTGATTCTATTAGAAAAAAGTAATGTAAAAAAAAGTTTTTTTTACATAAACAAATTAATAATAGTTCACTTATGGTACTAGAAAAAAATCCCAAAAAAAAAAAAAAAAAAATGTAGTCTGTATGCACTTTTAGGATCATCATTGAAATAATGAAAGTGAGGGAAATAGAGAAGGTGTCAAGGAAATGGAAAACATTCAATATTTAATTAATAAAATATTTTTATTATCAAATCAGTCAGTTAAAAGATATTATTTAACACTGCATAAACATTTAAACATAAAACAAGAACAATAATAATAAATAAAAATAAAAATATTTGGAATCGTGAAGCATTATAATATAAATTTAATTTTTCTAGGAAAAGGAGTGAAATTTAAGTTACCACCGTGATTTTATTTTGAAACTAATTATAAGCTTTTATTAGCGTAGCCTATAATTAGTTTCAAAATAAAATCATAGTGGTAACTTAAATTTCACTCTTTTTCCACTACTTCCAAGTCAAACGGAATGACTCGCAGAATTCGCCTGTTTTGAATTTTGAAACGAATAAAGGCAGTCATTTCGTTATTGCGCACACTTTTCAAGCAGCAAATGTAACGATGCTCTTTTTTACCATCAAATCGTGCAATTATGTAACTCTCCTCCTTTGGTTGACCATAAGGATTAGCACCTGATGTTTCCTCAGTGATTAATACAGCTTGAGCTTGGATGTCTATAGGAGCTTCAGGTTCACAAATCATAGTCTCAAGAAGCGCAGATGTTTCCTCTAATGTTTGCTCATCCACTTCAAGAGGATTGGAGAGAGCAACACCAGAACTTGTTTCGTGAAATCCGATACATTTCAAACAATCAAAACAACTCAATTTGTTCATTTTTAAAATCTACCTAGAAGTTCCATTTCGGTGGTATACAACCTGGTAGTGCGTGGCATAGTGCGTTTTAACGGCGAAAGCAGCTTTGGAATCAATGATGGTATCCCAGAAATGTCTTCTGGAGCTACCACATACAGTATGACATTCCGGGTTTTTTTTTCGGAGCACTTCTATAAATATTTCGAAGCTACTGATGTCCTGCCGACATGCGACTGTTGTGTCAGCCGTTCGCTCCAAACACCCTCCGAATTCATCCACTGCACCCTTGCCGTGACCAGGAGCACAATAGTTTCACGTGGCACATTTCAATTTTGTGAAATAAAATTCTAGGGCGTTGGTTGGAAGATAAAAAACTGTCCGGTTCCTATATTGAGTGGCAGCTGAGTCGGATTGGAAGTGAACTGTGACGTTTTGTTAATTTATAGCAATGTAATAAAATAAATGGTTTAAGGTGCGCCCAAACAGCTGCAGGCCCATGATTGTTGCTCTCTGAAAGGGTACAAAATGATAGGGATTGTACTTCTTCATACACATTCTTCCTGAAATAAATTTGTACAGTGCGTAATGAAAATTTTGCCAGCTACTTCCGAAGTGAACTGACTAAATTTCCAGCTCTTACTTCATTGCGTAGTTTTCAGAAAAATCGCAGTGAATTATAACTTCATTTTCAGCCAATCGAAATTTCAAATTCTTGAGCTCTCGGAACTGGTGAATCCTGATCGCTTCATGGTGCATTCACCTTTTCTTCAAATAAATCAACTGTTGCCAGTTCGGTGAAAATATTGTTGCTTTGGCTACATGTTTCACTCAACTCTGTTTCAATTAAACTTTGAAAATATAGATATCAAAGGTCTGGTTTTATCTTATTTAAATTACAGTTTATCATATTGTGCTTTATTTCCCTCACAACATCTATTTCCCTCACTTTCGGTGTTGTGAGAGAAATAGACATGAAGGAATTAGAATTTTGAGATTGATTTGTGGTTAACAATGCACATGCATTTCAAAACAAAACAAAAAACAAATGGAGCTCTGAAATCCTTTAGAAACATGTACTTCAATGAAAATAACTCAAGAATTAAACTTACCTTCTTTGAAAAATCACTAGATGAGGGAAATAGAATGATGAATGACGTGTTTAAAAAACTTGTATTAACACGAAATTTACGAAACAAACAGAGGAAGTTACTTGCAAATAAGGTTACCCTCAGTTGGTGGGTGTTGCTAACCACATAATGTAATGAAATGTGTCTTTGTTGTTCGTTGGCAATCTTTTTTAAAAAATATGAGGGAAATACATTGAACCTATGGGACCGATCTGTTAGAGGTCATTGTTAGCAATTAGTCTCACTATCCATTTTAAAATTCGATATATTTCAACTTATCAGAGGTAAGTTAAGGAAAAGAGGTATGAAGGAGGTAAGGTAAGAAAAAGAGTAAGTTAATAATTACCGAAATGAACAAATGATTCGCTTTCAACATTACCAACTCGTGTTATGGGACACGTGAGGGAAATAGATTTTGACGTTTCGCATTCAAATTTCGTGCCAGCTACTTCCGATGTTTAAGATGAAAGCACATTTCACCTACTTTTTAGAGTCGGGTTACAAGAAATTTCATGTAGGAACCACATTCGCTTTCGGACAGGAATTCGTATGAAATGGGAGAATGACCCAAAAGTAAATTTGACTAAATAGGTAAAGAGTCCGCGGAGTAGGCCGCACAGAACTCTTCCAAATTGTTTGGTCATAATTCTATAACTCCGTTATCTATCATCAGATTTTCTGGGTTGTTCGTGTTATAGCATCATTATTAAACATGCTTCATTATCTGCTCAAGGAATATGAAATATTACCAGAAATAATAAATGAAAATACAAAAATAAGTGACACTGAGGTATTTAACGGGAAATAACTTATTATAGAATTTTTTTTTCAAGCATATAAAATTTTTGTTTCAGCTTCTAATAAAGACAATATATATTTTATCACAATAAATTTTAACTCTACAAAAAAACAATGCTCAGTGAATTGTAGAAATATACAATATATAGATATGGTGAATATTTCAAGTCGCTTTTCACTGAGAATTGTTTTTGTTTTTTATCTTGTGATAAAATTTTAAGTCTTTGAGGTGTATTCAATTGTCTACTAATATTGAAAGCATCTCATTACTTATGTTTTATTTATTATTTTATTGTAATATGTATTTTGGCCATATGTAATGTTAATTTTTATGAACAATATTATTATTCTCAAGAGGCTTTGTCCCAGAATAAAGTTGATTCTTCTATCCTACATGTGTATATATATATATATATATATATATATATATATATATATATATATATATATATATATATATATATATATATATATATATATATATATATACAATGTGTTCCGTAATTGCAAGGCACTATTTTAGGCATATGTTCACAATCACAAAATAAACAAAAAAGTTCATATTAACATATATCTCAAATTCATTTATTAAACAGATATCAAAGGTTAAAGATTATGTGTTCTTACTATTTATTTATTATTATTTCAACATTTAGAGTAACTATTCAAAGGGGTCTCCGTTTTGTTGAATGCAACATTCAACACAAAGAATCCATGCTTCTCTGGCTCTTCGTATAGCAATCAGGATGGTGTTTGATAGTTACTGCGGCTTCCTCGATCCGATTTCTTAGCTCTTCTTACGTGCCAACTGCTGCAAAATAACCCATAGACTTCATCCAGCCCCACACAAAATAATCTAATGGCATTAAATCCGGAGATCATGGTGGCCATTTAACAGGTCCGTTTTGACTAACCCATCGGTATCTATAAGTTGCACTTAAATAAGCAGTGACACTATTAGAAAAGTGAGCTGGAGCACCGTCATGCAGAAACCACAGCCTTTGCCTAACGGCTAGCGGAATATCTTCTAGGAGTTCATGAAGATTATTTTGCAAAGAAATGCTAGTAAGATATACCTGACAGCCTAGGTGGCAAAACGATTATGTTGTTCTTAGAACACCACACCAGACATTTAAAGAAAAGGTATGTTGATAATATCCAACAGCAGTCGTATGAGGGTTTTCTTCAGTCCAAGTACGGGTATTTCGAAAATACTCCCGTTTCTTCTAAAGCAAGATTCATCAGTAACCAAAATGCAGTCCTGGAAGGCTTGTTATAATCTTGTGGTAACAAATCTTGCCTACTCGATACCTGAAATAGATACAATTGTTGTTCGCGTAAAGTCACTCTCGTGACTATTTTATATCCATTGTTTCATATATCAGGTTGCCGGGCAACGGCGGTGCTGTGCACACATGTTAGCCCTTTCGGCTACCCCGCCCACTAATCAATGAGTTTGAGATACATATGTTAATATAAAATTTTTGTTAATTTTGAGTTAGTGAACACATACCTAAATTGTGTACGGAGGTGGATAAGGAATTCCAAAACATAGAAGCACGCATCATAAAGGATTTTTTAAAGGATGCAGGTTAGAAATATATAGGTTTGTGGGCGGGGATCTTATCTTTAGAGAATGGACAGAAGAACAAGGAATAATAAGTAACATTTCATTAATATTCTGAAAATACTATCAACGTTTCATTTTCGTTTGACGCTCAGGTGTCTCATGTTCGGTTTTAAATACGTGCAGAAGCGTCATAGATAGTAAAAGTGATATCACTTGAATACTAATTTGTCTGATAGCTTTCTCTGACATTATTTCTCTAAGTCAATGTAGAAAAAATTAGGTTATATTCAGCGTTTTTATGACGTTAATTGTTCTCTTTCTGTGACCATATTTCATTTTTTAGACTCTCTGTGGATATACCTGTTTTTTTGTAGGTATTATATATCCAAAGAATGATGAAACTCGTAAACTAATTACTTACATGTTTTAACCATCGTGGGGAGAGAAAGATGAGGGGTGAAGCATTTAAAAAAAAAAAATCAACTGTAAATTAAAAATGGAAACTATACCGATACCCAAAGGACAGTTAACCGCGTTAAGTGGGCGGGGTAGCCGAATGAGCTAAAGCGCGTGCAATGCACCGCCGTTGCCTGGCAACCTGACATATGAATTTAAAGATATAGAAATAGTCACGAGTTCGCGTCCCGGTGCCGGGGGAGTCTTTTAAATCCCCGCTCACACTCCCTGGCCCGGGAAAATCCCGTATAGCCTTAACGGCGAGGAAGGGAAGGACCAAAAAAAAAAAAAAAAAAAAAAAAAAAAAAAAAAAAAAAAAAAAAAAAAAAAAAAAAAAAAAAAAAAAAAAAAAAAAAAAAAAAAAAAGTTAACCGCGTTACGAGCAACGAGAATCTATGTCCTCACTGAAAATGAGTTTTCTTAGTTATTCAGTAAGGACAATTACCCGCGGTTCAAGAAATTCATAAATGGGTGGAAGATTGCGATGGGGCCAGGTCCAGCTCACTTGTTTGGTCTTTTAAGTATATGAAAAAAGTAAATGAAACTTTAAGCCAGAATAAATGCTCAACAATGGAAATTATTTGTAATTGTGGGTGTGATGAATCAGGATCAGTTAATCATGATGACTGTGATAGCAATTATTTTTAAAGCTCTTTGGTACATTTCCAATTAAATTGCAGCATAGGCTAAAAGAAAATTAGAGGTAAAGTAGGAATATGACACTCTCTTCTCGCCATTGCAAGAGATATACAATATAACAGGATATGTAATATGTGATAGGAAATACAATCTTATACTATTCTCATAAGATTTGTTCAAAAAATACTGAAATAACAAAAGAAAAAATAATTTCCTTGATATCCAAAGTAAGAAAAATTAATTTAAAATCATTGGCGTTAAGAATAATAGGCGTTTACAATGATAGACACCAACGTGTGCACTGGCGTAACTAATAGGGAGGTTCCTCAAAACATTTTTACAATGTGTTAGGAAAAAAAGAAATACAAGAACTCTAAGCAAATTCCAATATAGTTTGTTAATATTACATGTTCGTACAAACTTGTTCAAAAACTGCTTACACTTGCCTTACAAACTGCAATTTAAGACATAGCGAGCAATAGGATGAAAATGCTGTGAAAAGAAGATAATCCACTATTCAAGAAAATTTCACGGATACATTAGGGTTAATTGCAAATAATCCAAGTGTTGGCTTTAGTAATACAAATGATTTGAAAACTATTAGAAGATTCTTCTTTAAAAAAAAGTTACATTAAAAACATGACATCTAGAAACAAATTAACAACCAGAGGTTTACTACTGTTACGAACGCAGCAAAACTCAATGTAGAATAGTATCTAATGACTCCAAAATTCACTAGATTACACTTTAGGGTATAACTCTAATAGAAAATTGATGGATACCCATTTGCCAATTATATGAAGAAAAAAAATGTATATATCATAAAGAGATTCAAGAATCTTTATCACAAAATTTATGTAAATACATTGTTATAATTCAGGCCATTTTTAAGTCAAATATACTATTGTGTGACGCCTCTGTTTCCCAGTGTACACTTAAAAGGTCGTATGTGACAAAAATAGCTCGCAAGTTATGGTATCACATTTTTTTTTTTTTTAACTCTTTTAAAAGACACTCAATATCGAGTTATGTAAATATGAGTTTAAAGTTCAAACTATACCAAAGAGAAGGATTGCGTGAAATTGTAGAAAGAATTATCAGTTGGATTTCAAGAACCAATAAGAGAAAAATTAAGAGTCATTATTTTCATTTTTAATTATGATCAGTGCACAGTCCGTATTTTTTATAAGAACTTGTAGAATAGGTTATCAACAGCTTAATTATTAAAACAGTTCGACAATTAAAACAGAACCTGAAAAATACCGTGATTACCATTTTTATTAAAAAACTTCTACATCTCTACAATAAAAGAAAAGGTTCTGGATCGATTTATTACTATCTTCTGTACAAAATAATTAGAACATGACCTCAGTCTTAATTTGGTAAGGAAACTCGACGAGGAGCTGTATGGAACACAGTCGAGAGACCGCCCCAAGTGACAATGGGCTGCTGGTATAAAATAAGATTCGAAGAACTTGAACTTGGTGTTCGAAGTTGGAGGACAGCTGAACTTGATCAATCAACTGTCGAAAGCTACTTGAGTAGGGTAGGACCCATATTTGTTGTAATACCAATTGCTGATGGCTTTACAAGAAAGTGTCACAAAGTTAAATAGCATCAAATTATACTACTACATAGTATTATAATATTCCTTTCGCGAAAATTATATTATATAAATTATATGAAATCATTTTTCATATAATTCGTTCAAAACAGGATTCCACATATTCACGACAACATCTATGATGTATCACTAAACTATCCGTAGAAGCTACTTGCAATTCTAAAACCACACCGTTTTGATCATAGACGCTGTCCGATACCTAGGATTATTCTGAGGCAGAATACAGCTTTTTATACAGCCATATCGTATTGCATTTATATCGCTTTTATCCTGAAAAAAACAAGAGAATTAAGAAAGATATTGGTATCTATACGGAATCATAAACAGAAATTATCTTTCCAAACGTTTACAAACTACCAATTTAGACTATTCTAAAACCTATTTCGACCCATATTAAAATTCAATAGATAATTATAACCCCTAAATTCACATTTTAGTATAAGAAAACTCTCACACTGTCTTCAAGGAGGTATTGGCTCCTGTATGGTGATATTTACAGGTTCATGCATAAGGGATTAATCCCAAGTCATAAAATGTAATCGTTATGGCTATCCGCTTCGATATACTATTGAAGAAATCCGAAAAGCTGAAATTAATCTATAAGCGATTGATAAAAAAGAAATCTTAACATCGATTGTGTTTTCAAAAAGTTCACCTCCGATACATAATATCCAGACGTCTATATCAAAGTTAAAAGCTATTGAAAGTATTAACCCCTATTGAAAAGTTAAAATTAATTTTAATTAATCGATTGGTTAATGAATGTTTAGAAATAATTAACAGTAGTTAGTTGTCATTCGGCAACTACGAATAAAACAATTTAGTTGTAACTAACTAACTGTTCAAACATAATCAGTTGCCTATTTCAGATGATAACTAATTTAATTTTACGAATGCAACTATTTAATTAGTTTAAGATAGCTACAACTACATTAGTTGTGTCTAATTAATTTTTAGTGGTAACTAAGTTTTGCCCAACTCTGGCGCGTACTCCTCCCAAAAAAAGTATTGATCTCCTCTTCTAAAAACCCGGAACAAATGAAAGCAAAATTATAAAAATATCGGTTTGGTTTTGTGCTTTGGTCCTTAGTTTGAATGTTATTTTCAATCGAAATCTTAAAAAAATATGGTCCACTCGAAAACTTTTTAATCCTGTAAATAAGCACTCCCTCAAACATCTACAACTAAAATGAGCCTCCTGAAATATTCTAATGGCGCAACTTGCGCCGTGCAACCTCAAGGTAAGTGTTCTCGTCTCATTGAAAATATTTAAAACGAATTCCAAGTGATTCCATATCCATTCTCATTAATTTTTCAATGACTGATAAAAATGATAGTCCTTTTTAACTAGTGACCGATTTGCTAATTCAAGGTAACAGAATATTTAAGCATGATTTCCATATTGTCCAATCGGTTTTTCTTTTTACAGCCTGAGGCTAACTTAATGTTTAACCAACTATATATTTCATTAAAGTTTCAGGTAATAAAACTGAAAACTTTTTATCACCATCAGAATCGATTTTTCCTAGCGATTTACCATTTACCATGACCATCTCATATAATCTTTCTTTATTCTAATCCCGGTTTTAGATATTAAAATAAAAGTTATCTTAAAACCTTTTAGAACAAAATTAGTCAGAAGTTCAAGTAGACGTAAAAATATTACGTTATTATGTTCTAATACATGACTTTACTCCTTGAAGAGAATAATTAATCAACCATTATTTTCTCAATTTTGAACTCTGTGTGGTTACATTGATTTTAAAAGCAAAAATGCATAAATCTTCTTGTGATTTCACCGCAGTTGAATAAAAACAATATTATTCTGTTGTTATAATAATATGCTATAAGTAATTATAATAATTGCTATAGTTTCAAATTTAATTTTTTAAGTAATGAGAAGATGGCTGACTGAGAAAATTAAAAAAAAGAAGGTGAAATTTACTTGATAGTACGGAGCTTAGAAATAATTGAAGGATTATAAGGATAGATAATAAAACAACTCCTGTCTAGGTATTCATTGTGAAGATAGATAAGATCAAAGAAACCTCTCAGTACTTTTATAAATAACCACATAAATTTATATTTAATTATTTAACAAGACATAGGGATAAACCAATAAGATTAAGAGGGAAAAAAAATACACCTTAGTCGATGAAGGTTCTTGGGTTCAGTACTCGTTAAGGAAAATATGTGACAAAACATACATACAAACACACACACATATATATATAAATATACAATAATTGCAGACTTCTCAAATTTCAAAGAGGAAATATTCATCAAAATATTTTTTTTTAAATTTAATTAAATGTTATTCAAAAACTTTTTGCAATAAACTGGGTACATATCAGAGTTATTTTATACTTTTTGAAACTAAAGAATTAGAGAAGAAATGTAGTTGGAAAATCATCTATCGTAAAACCGTACATTGCACTCATAATTTGACGTAACAACTGGACATATGGTAATCCCGAAGATGATTTGTCTATTCTCATCTAACGTTTACCACAAATTTCAGCATATACCAAGTCAGCCAAATTAAAATGTGAAAAATAAGGAAGGAGACCAGATGGAGATTTTTGGAGAGGCACACTAAAGGAGTTTTAATAACTGCTTTTCATTGTTTTATTTATTTTTTTGTCATATCTTTGCAGTTGCCTTTATGGTACTCAAAGATGTGTACCTAAAACATCGCCTCATTGTAAAACTGTTTGTAATGAACAGCTGCATTCTTAACAAGTACCCAACAAATTCAGTCAATTCATCATTGAATGAAGTGCTGTATCTTTTCTCTTATCTAAGTGGATTTTTTTCCCATATGGTGTTTTATTAAATAAACTTGCTATTCATGATTATGTAGAAAAGTACTGAAGGGTACAGGCCCGGTAAGTTCCAGAAACAAACCTCGGTTATAAGTACTGTTGAACTAAGTTTATTTTGAATGTTTCGACGAAAGAAAAAATATATTTCGAATTTGGGAAATAGGGATGCAATATACCATTATTAATGATCACGGATTAAAATGTGTATGCTGCAAATTTTCTTCAGGCGATGTTGTATTTTTATTTCCTCGCAAATTCTAAGTAGATTTTTCAATATATACATATTTTTTATAAGTTTTGCACTTTTATCATTTTATAACATATTTACTTTTTTGCGTATATTATATATAATCTCTTTTAGTCCCTATTTATAATTACAAAGAAAATATACTAATGTCACGACCAAAAACATTTTTAAATCTATTTAAAAAACGTATAAAAAATGTTATTTGTATTTTTAATGAATGTTTTAGATAAGATAACGAATAGTTTCATATAATACATTTAGAACTTTAATATAAATACACAACAAATATTTTACAATAATCTTTTTTGACATGAATGAAAAATTAAGAATTTTTTTAAAAATTTTAATTGAGCCCTTAAATTATCATGAAGAATTGGTTTCACGGACAAGTTGCAGGTATCAATCGATCCAGCACAAACATAGCTTTAAATATCAATTAACAACTGTTATTTACCCTATATTTTTTGTTTTACGGAATTTCATCCTCAAAAAGATGCTTTCGTTCCACTGTGGAGGGCCTCTACGATCTTTTTATTTTTCTAGTACTATGGTATGTTTGGCTCTCAAAAATAATTTTCTTCTGCCAATTTTGGAATCGCTCCAGTGTGGCCTTAGTGTAATGATTGATAGTGGCATCGATTAAAGACCACAATAGCATACATACACGTAGAAGTACAGTGGCCTGAAAAATTCTTCGAAAAAACTAGAATTTTATAAATAATTAAATATTTCAATTTAAAACTATTTTTGTCTTGTTAATTGTAATATGATTCAACCTAGCAGACATTTTATATGTAATAAATATTTAAATTGGCATAATTTGCGATTAACAACAAGCCAAGGGACAAATTTATAAGGACATTATTTTCAAAAGCTGAATATTGCTACATTATTGTTTAAATTTCACTACTTTTGTATCCACTTCAGTCTTTATTTTTTAATATTATCATCAAAAGATAATATTAAGGGAGCGGGTAGCTCAGAGGTAGGGCACTAAGCTTCCAATACTCGAGATCCCAGGTTCGAATCCGGCTAATGACTAGTCATTTTTCATTAGCCGCGGATCGCTCCTGGGATCGGGAGACCATCCTGGGGCACATCCAGCTTCTACAAAGTGGGCACCCTTAATTAAATAATTCATTAAGGGGCAAAACCTGGCTCTTGAGTATGATTCTGGCCCGATCCCCTCCTGCACAACCGTGGTCTTGAAACAGTACTTTCCCTAAATAGTACTGAACCCAGGATTTTATTTTTTTATCATCAAAAGCCGTTGTATAAACTATAGAAAGTTGAGTGTATCTGTAAACATTGTCCTTATATTACAGTATCCTCAGTTTTTTTTTCAGAAATTTAATCTTTTTCTTCTTCTCTCACTATCTCATGTGTGCTGCTAAGCGTGGAGTCGCTGCCTCTGACCATCTTGTCCAACGGTCAGTGTCCTGCGAAAGTCTTCTCATCTCCGCCATGGTGCTTCCACTCGCTGTGCCAATTCTGTCAATCAAGTCTGCATACATAAGACTTGGCCTGCCATGAGGTCGCCTTCCTCCCGGTCTTGCTTCTAGAAGCCATCTGGCCCTTACGCTGACCTCCCATTCTGTTAACTTGCCCTTACGACTTCAACTTTCTTTCTTCAATCGTCTCTAGGATGGATCGAACTCCTAGTTCATCTCGCAGCCTTTCATTTCTTATTCGATCCCGCCTGGTTTTTCCTAATATTTTCTTCTGATACAACCTTGCTGGAATGGTGGTCTGAGATTTTCCAGCTTTCCGATTCGTATAGTAGCATTGGGAGAAAAACTGATTTGAATAGCAGTTTCAATCTCGATTTTCTGCTCAACTCCTGCTTTCCAATGAGTGTCATGGATATTTGGCAGTATATTACATTGGCTTTTTGGACTCTATTCATGACCTCCTGGTCCATTCTTCCATCATTGTTGATCATTGTTCCCAGGTAGCAGTAAGTATCGGTTTGCTCAGGGGTCTCTCCATTGCAGGGGGAAGGTCTCTCCTATACTAAGAAATAAATAAACTGCTTAAGAAACTACTAAGTCTCAGTCTGGGCCGATCACATTTAAGTGTTTTTCGTCGAAATATATGGTGAGAAGTATATGGTTTCAGATAGAAAGAAATCGGGACGGATGGTCGTAAATCTCTGAGAATCAGTTACTCCATCAAACTGCGTTTCACTTGCGTTCTGCCTGAGTGTATGACAAAAGCTTTTGGCAGTGTTACTGACAAGTATTTAAATATATAAAGAGAGTGCTTTTAAGGCGTGGAAATATCCTCTCCGGACCTCCCTTGGTAAGGGGGCACCATTCCAGATCATACCCGAGGGCCCCGAAAGAGCCAGATCGGGCCTGGTTCAAAGGTTGCTTTGATTTTATCTATCTTCATAATGAATACCGTGATAAGAGTGTCATTAAGAAACTCTTTATAATCTTTCAATTATTTCTTAGCTCCGTACTACCTAGAGGATTTCATTTACTTTAATTAACGTTTTTAGGCTGCTGCATGACAACGAAATCAATTACCAAAGCTAAACAAAACTATTATACAAGAGCCGGTTATTGATACATAGATTTATTTCCCATTAAAAATAACAGAAATGAACGAAAATCTTTGTGTTTATAATGAAAAACATATAATTAATCACTTGTTAATTCTAAAGAGAGCTCAACATTATTACTGTCCATTGAACATTACATAATTCAGAAATCTGTGTGTTTGACTTATTGAAAATATAAATAGAGCTGACTAAGCTACTTCAACTCAAGGCTGAGGTCAAATTGTAACCCAAACATTTCATGGTTTATTTTTATCGAAAGAATAATTTTAGTTAACTTAATGAAGGAATGTTGTTTAAACTTTTCTTTTGCGCTTGTGAATCCTTATTCTGATTTATTGATTTGTTTTAAAAAGTATTACAAAATGTACATCCCATTTCCTTAGTTAAAGTAGGATGAAAATGTTTCCTAAAATCACTTAACTAGGCTATCTAATTTAAATGTACCTGTCTGAAGTCCTATGGATAGTTACAGTGAATTCATGTATTGACAGAAATGTTACATTTTTATTTCGATTTCTGTTTCAATAGTGCATGCCTTATTCACACTGCAATTGATCAAAACTAGTAATTCACATAAATTGAAAATTAAATATTACTTAGTATAAGTTTTGGGCGCGTGGGGCCCAGAGTGCCTTGTTCTGAATGTTGTGGGTTCTATTCGACCTGGGACGCTCATTTCTCATTTTCTTTCTTCATTTCTCGACGGCTCCGGAAAATGAATCTTGACATTCTAGATGGAGGGTCTGATCTCCCAACTGTGCACCTCCCTATCCCCACCTCTCTATCATCCACATCTCTGTAAATTGCATAACGTTGTGTACCTTGTTCGTTATTTATTTTTAAAAAAGACAATGTTAACATATAAAAATGTGGCGTCACTGTCCCAACATGACGACTTTGACTTGAGCTGGTTTTTTGGTCTCTGAGAATCAGCATTCGGCTTACTTTCGTGATAATTTGCCTTTTATTAGTGCTGGATAGACAGAAAATAATAAAATTTAAAAAACAAATGTTGAAAAAAAATTGGCTTCGGTAATAAAAACACCAGTAAAGTGAATTTAAAAAAAATATATTTTTTTTTACCTCGTTTTGCTCTACACGGAGGACATTCAAAAAAGCCTATGTTGAAAAAATGATATAATTATAATAATTAAACTTAATTCAAAAAAATTTCATTGACTTTTTTACAGTATCTTGACTTTTTATTAAAATCTTAAAGGTATTTCTTGTACATACAGTTTAAGGTTAAATTGTATGTACTTTTCCAGAAGTGAGTCATACTAATATCTGTTTTATAAAATAAAATATATACTTAATATAAACCACATTAACTTAAAAAACATTAATTTCATTTTTTATCTGCTTTATTTTGTTCTGATTGGAGGGAGTAATATCACAAAAAATTAGGAAATGATTATAATAAATGCTTTATTCTCTCTGCACAAAGAAATATGGAAAGAGCGAAACGAAATGTTCTGTAACCTGAAATGCTGTGCGTACATAGGCAGTGAAGGTGAAGATATATTTCTCCATTTTTCAATCTAGTATGCCATTAGAAAATGATACGATAAAGTATACCTCTACTCAGTGGACCAAAGAAGCTGCATTCAAGAATCGTAGAAGCAAGAATAAAAATAATTGTCAATCTAACTATGCCATTTATAAGTACTGATTGACGTGGCATAGGCCTGTAGGCGCCTCAATATTTTAAAATATTCCGCTCCAAATATTTTAAAAAGTAATCAATGTTTTAGAAAGAAAAGCGTATTCTCCAGATGTTTTATTTGATCAAATCGTGTCTTGCTATTGTTGGAAGTTTAATTACCAACGAAGCTTGATGTTCAACTTGATTTTTTTTTTGTGTTCTTTGACATTTATGGTGATTTTTACTGCCTAACCCAAATATAGACTTCTTCTTATTTTTTTATTTATTATTTTCTGAGTATCCAGCTGTGATAAAAGGCCAATTATCACGAAATTAAGCAAAATGCTGATTCTCAGTAATAAAAAAAAACAGCTCAGGTCGAAGTCGTCAGTCAGCTATGATTAAATGCCACTTTGGGGTAGTGTATACAATTTATTGGGGTAACATTGGATTCTTTTTTTTTTTTTTTTTTTTTTTTTTTTAATGAATAGTTACAGGGAACACGATACGTAATTTATAGAATGTGTCTAGAATATGTCTCATAACCCATATATCTAAGAAGCATTCCAGGTAGGTAAATAACGATAGACTGAGGGACTTAATTAATAATGTATTAAATGATAGAAATGGAGAGGATAGAGAAGATGAAGTAAAAAGTGAAATAAGAAGATGGTCGGCTACCTTTCGGGAATTTCTCAGGCAAAATAATATTGCTCATGTAGAATTCGGGGAGGCATTGGGCAGTTTTTGAAATTCTTAAAAAACGTCAACGGTGAATTGCCCACAGCACCCTGCCGTTGAATCTTATAAGTTGAGGAAAAAGAAATAAAACCGAAATGGCTGGCAAGGATGTCGAATCCACTAACTGCCAACAAGGCAGATAGGAGTCGTCGGCAGGAGCAATACCAATACAAGATAGCTTAATATAATTATCATAATCGAAAAAAAAGTTGTTCAAAATATTATGAACGCCGGCGCTCCTAAGCAATGCCCTCTAAAGGTAGCCTCGATCGAAGGCCTCTTCAAAAGCCTCTTTGACAATAAAAATCTGTGCAAAAGTGCGGATTATGAAAATTGTGCACCGACGCCAAATTTAACATCCATTGATGTCAAAGCGATAAAAAAACCTATAACATCAACGTCAATGTTATCCTCCGGGACTGACGGTTTTTTGATCCGAAAGGTAAAATACTTCGAGGTATTCCACATCATCAAAACGATTGCGGAGATTATACAGAAGATGGCTTAAATACCAGAGGCGATACGTCAAGAGCACACGATCCTGATCTACAAGGGGAAAGAAAATGCCAATAACATATCTGCATGGGCCAATTACCAGTTAATCGATTGTACACCGAATCATGGAAAAGGTTCTGGACCAAGAACTGAGAAAACAGATTAACTTCAGCAAAAATCAGAGAGGTTTTATCAGAGACCTACCAGGAGCACATGTGAGCTCAAGAATCATCGACGCGATCATAAAAGACGCTAATGGAATAAATGATTGCGCTGTGGTATTTCTTGATGTCGTCGGCGTTTTTGACAACATCATTTAATCATATAATCAGCTCACTCGAGGCAAGAGGAGTATCAACGAAACTGAAAAACGTAATTGTGGCTCTCCTGGGCTCTAAAAAAATCAAGATTGGAGTCGGAGCCCACTAACCAAACTGGATCAAAGTGCGGCGAGAAGTACCCCAAGGCGGATCCTTGTCGCCTTCGCTGTTCAAGCTGCCTATAGACCGCAACCTGTGTGACAGACTTATGATTCTTATGATCACAGGATTATTAATTGTGTGCAGAGGATCCTCGCCGAGATTATTATTGTTGTAAATCCAGAAAAAATCGTGGGCTTAATAATAGATAAGGAAGAGCTGCAACAAACAGAGCTGTCCCTAAAGAACGGAGAAACCATCGATTCAGCAAAGGCGGGTGAGATTTTAAAGTATTTAGGATGTACTCAGTTCTTGAGAGAGCTAGTACTGAATGAGAAAATGGTGACCAAATTGAACAACAATTTGGATAAATTGGTAAGCTCTTGTCTTCTTAAACTGGAGTAAAAGATCAATGTTGTCAACCAATTCGCGTTCCTGGGGCTTACCTAGCCTCTCCAGAAGGGACCCCTCAAAGATACGTCCTGCGATATTAGAAGGGATTGATAATATTCGCAGGAGTATCAAGGCCATCAAGGGGAGTCCGACCCCGCTAATCAACGGCGCTGTTATATGCAACGAGGATTAGGACTGATCCGCTGTCAATGGGAGGCTTCTTTGCAGCATTGGTACATTGCGTAAGGACTGCCCAATGTACCGGATGCCCTGTTCCAGTCCAGATTTATCGCAGTATCTGCAGAAAGATTAGAAGTGGATCAGGAACACCGAAATGGGAGAGCTCTACGACAGTCGATAAGAGTAAATTCTTTTAAAGAATGGGCCTGCTGCAGGTGGCAAGACGTTGGAGTTCGACATTTTAAAGAAACTCCGAAAGCTAATAAACACATATGACAAAAGAAAGTGCTTTTGGGATCAGGATGTTCCAATACCTTAAAACTCAACATCAATTACGCACCTTTGGGTGGAGTCCCAGAAATCAGTGGACAGTCGGAGGAAGTTGGGGTCCGTCAGTCGTAAGTGCGGCAGAGAGTCTGAAATACCAGCTCATGTGCTGGGAAAATGCCTCAACAACTCCTTTCTCATAACACGCCGACACCATAGAGTTAAGTTTGAATTGGTGAGGCTCCTTAAAGAAAACGAATTCACCTGTTTCGGCGAGTTCTATTGCGTCGACAATGAAGGCTCAACCAGCTATGCGGACATTGTTGCATTTCTCAGGACAGGAAAGACAGCTCTGATCTTGGATCCAACTGTCCAATTTGAGAGCAATGACCTCGAGTAACCTTCAGGCGGGTGAAGTGGAAAGGGAAAAGAAAATCATATACGATAAATGTATCCCTTTCCTAAAAGAGAAAAAAAGAACAAAGAGCAGGAAGAGCAGCAGGAATAGATAGAATTACCCCTGAAATGATCCAGTATATGAACCAAAAGGGGGATAGAAGTATTCTAGCACATTCTAAACCTCGTGTGGAAAACAAAGAAAATTCCAAAGGTTTGGGAACTATCTGTTATAGTACCAATATTTAAGAAAGGAGACAACAGAGAATGTAAAAACCACCGGGCGATATCTCTTCTTAGTGTCCCGAGTAAAATATACTCAAAGATTTTAGAGAGACGCCAACGAAGAAAAGTTGAATTCTCCTTGAGTGAAGAACAATATGGATTTAGGCTTAATAGATGTACCCAGGATTTCATATTTGCATTAAGACAAATTTCTGAAAAATTAATACAAAGAGATATTTGTAGACCTCACAAAGGCATTTGACCGAGTGAAGAAGAAAGACACAGCAAAACCCTTAGAAGACAAATGCATCGAAACGGGCCTTCGTAAGACATTTCTAAGTCTCTATAAGACCCAAAGAAATGTTGTGAGAACATGCAATAATATATCAGAAGAGTTCACAACTAATCAAGATATTAGGCAAGGGTGCAGTTCATATCCTCTACTATTTACGCTAGTGCCAGACAATGCAATAAAAATAGCAAAACAAAATATGAGATCATATCAAATTTCTAGATCTTATCCCATCAAAATTCTCCGAATTTCACCAGAACCTTACCCATCATCCGAATCCCTTTGCACAATCCCTATCCAGCACCACCCATCCCTATAATCCTCCAAGAAGGTTAAAACGCCAGTGGCCCCGCAAATAGCCAGATTCTCCACTCACGATATGAGTGTATGTGGCTAAAGCACTCTCGCTCAATATCCAATGGGTTTAGCCCCAGTGACGCGGTTGAGAAAGAAGTGCAGGGATCTCCTGGAGTTTTCCAGACTTTTCCCTCCACAGGTGGAGCGACAAGTTTAGCTCGGAGTTCTCTTGCCTGATTGTAAATAGTTTATATAGGTATGTATGTGTTCTTTTTTATTTATTTATTTGTAGGTAATTTTATACTTATTTATTGTATAAATATCTATTATTATTATTATTATTATTGTACATAGACTGTGAATGCGATCTCTGAACAGTATTATAAATGTCCTTTGAGACAGATTGTAATATTTCCAAAAAAAAAAAAGTAGTATTATAATTACTTAATAAGCTGAGACAGTTTAGGAATCACGAAACATCTTTATCTCTTAGAGAGGTAGTCCAATATCAGATGACACATTTTTACTAATCTAATCTAAGCATAAAAATCAAGAAGATATAGAAAAAATTGTTCCTCCAGGTACCTTAGAATTCACCCATGTATCATCGAAAAGTCTGATAAGAGAAGGATTCCAAGATTATAAAGGTTACATTCAGGAGTTAAAAAAAAATCTTATCTTACAGTCAATTATCAGTAAATACTCTTGTTATTATTTTTATTTATTTCTCTTTTTGATATACTTTATGTTGATAACAATTTACTTAACCAATGATGAGCCTATCTGCATTATGTCAAGGTGAATGATTTCAAGATTTTCGTAAAAATTGAAGAAAATATATATCCTCATCCCCATCCCCACATATATTATTACAGCAAGGCTTGAAATCGGTATATAAGGCTTGAAATATAAGCTCCTGTCATGCTCGAATACCATGAATGGGGTACCGTTGGATTCAGAATTTCACGGGTGATTAGGGAATCGTACTCTCCGCTTTTGTTTTTCTTTCTAAAATAAATAAAGTCGATATAAACATTTTGCTAGCCTTTGATACTGGAACGGTTGTAAGTCTGTAGACCGATACGGAACAAATTGGACCTTGAAGATTTTAATGCGTACAGCAAGACCCGGATAGTACCTTCGAAAACTATCGGGCCCTGCGTTTTTAAGCCCCAAAACGTACTATTTTCGAGATAATGTAAGGCAAATTGTTCGTATCCACACAACCTTACGTTAATTGTAGTACAGTCATGGAATAAATTTCGTCGACTAAAGGAGTTTATATTCTTTATCAAAGGTGTTTTTTCATCGTTAATTCTTCATCAAATCCACAAGACGTAGATGCACAAGATGGGTTGTAGGTGCAGCCTGATCTTCAGGGTGCTTGCCAATTGTTACAAATTAATAAAAAAGACAACACTTATTACAATAATTAATTTTAGCTTATCATTAAAGCAGCTGTATTTTAGAGATATTAAATGAAATAAAATTCAAATATAGCATAATTTAAAATACCTTAAGTAATAAATTTAATATTTTTAGGGGGAGGAGATGACGTCATTGCCCAGGGCGCCGAATATCTAAGGCCGGCACTGGTTAGATAAATTTTACACTGTATCCAAATTATGGGTGACCAACTACATTTCAAAATTGATACGTTTAAAGATAAATTAAAGTAATACTACAACAGAAAAATAATAAATTTGAAAAATAATTAAAGAATAAAGATTAAAAAAAATATGTATAAGAAAATGAAAAATCCAAAATGATCGGAAATAGATCTGACACAAGGTAATAAAATTAAAACAAAAATTTATAATAAATCAAAAAACGTATGTTTAAACAAACTAAGGGAACAAAAAAAAAAATAATGCAATGGTCACAATATAGATATATTATAAAAATGAAGCATAATGAGATTGAATTTGATTCTATAAGAAGATTTGATTTGATTTGATATAACATATTGAGATTCAAATTTATAAAATTCAATGAATAATTGAAAAAAACTAAAATTATAGAGGATATAATCCAAGATTGATGAAATGACTTTGAGAATCTTAAACAAAACCTATTTATTATCTTTTAATCATAAACACAAATTTATGTTTCACATAAGCGTGGTTGTTATTTTTTTTTAGCTTTATTATATATTATTATTAAACTATTTTTGTACATATGTTCATATTTGTTAGTTACATTAGCTAAATATACCTAAGAATTAAGGAAATACCATCCTATAAAACTAATTAGATTACCTCCATGTTGGTCAAATTCATTAGATTGATATCACACATAAACATGCTTATCATTAATACATATACCCACATTAATTTTTTTGAGTTCATATATATATATTACATGATCAAATTCTAACAACTTATAAATTTGTTTTTGAATTTTCGTTAAAAAAAAAAACATAAATAAGATCATGTTCTAATAACAAGGGACTTTTTAATTAAAAAATAAAATTTCATTCGTATAATTAAAAAAATGACTACAAATTTACATACATGGTAAATATGTATTACAAAATTTCTAAAAAAATAAAATTTCATTTGTACAATTAAAAATGACTAAAAATCCACACACTTTGTAAATATGTAATACAAAATTTCAGTCAAACAATTAAAGAAAGTATAAAAGGGCAAAAATCATAAAAACTATGATAGCATATATTCAAAAGTAAGGAAAAAAAATATTTCTGAAACATTTTCCAAAAAATCAGATTTTAAACTTAATTTCCATGAATGTCGTATTATTATCATACAGGATTTAGAGTTACTTATCACTTCATAACTATCATATTATTTCATAATACAAATATTTACAAATAAATACATTGCTAGGACATTTTGACAATCTATGTAAGATTAGTTATGCTATAATCACACTACTTGAATACCATGAAACAAATAAAAACAAGCCATTTTGTATTTCAACAGCAATAATGGAATTATCCCTGAGGTCAAAGATTACAGTATATGCGATAAGGTGAATGAGCAAAGCAAATAATTGATGAGCCAATGTTAAGATAGTGAAACTGTTGAGTTTGTATTCAGATGATAGTGAGGTGTGTAGTGTCATAGGAGGCCCTGACTTCTGTTAGTAAGGTATCAAGTGACCAATCAGTACGACTCCCTGTGATTTCATCAATTGCTGCTGTTCTCAGTTCTTAGATTTTTTAATTTTATTTATAATTTTTTTAAAGACACTGCTGTTATGCTGTGGTAAGTTTCTTATAATCTTTATCACTGATATTAATAACTAATTCAAATATTTGAGGTTCTATCAGAAGTCTTATAGACGAATACTTACAATTTTTTAAATCACTAATTAAATTAATCACATATAATTTTTAAAATATAATGTAACATAGTAATATGAACTTGATATAATACTGATCATGATGGAACAAAATAATTAACGAAAATGATGAAGTAATTCAAGGAAAAATAATAGCAAATATTTGTGGAAAAAAAAAGATTAAACATATTATAAATTAACCTATTTGTAATTTTAAAAAATCAAAATAAATTAATATTAATAGAGAATAAAATTTTAATGGTCATGTGCTAAATACAAATGGAAGGTATTAAGCTCAATTGCTAAGTAATGTTTTTCAAATGCTTAAACTGATTATAAATTATTGTGATTTTTTTTGGTCCTTAAATATTATTAATACATAAAAAAATATTGCATTTTTGTCATTTAATGTATGAAATAACTTTTCCATATATTTGATAGTCTTGAAATTTATTATGAAGTATGATTGTAAGAAAAAAACAACACCTATTTCATATGAAGTACCAAAAAAAAAGAAATATTGTACAAACTGTTAATTTATAATTTTTAAAATTAAAATTTATGATTAGCTACAATAATAGAAAAAGTTCAAATGTTAATTTATGAATATTTAAATATTCATTACTTCAAATTTTAGTCAAAGGTTTTGTAGTAAAAATGCATTGTAAATTACTAAATAAATATTTTTCACTTTTCTTTAGATGGTTAATCAATTTTTGCTAAAGTACCACAATAATTTATTTCATAAACTAAGTACAGACACTATTGAAGAATACAGATTGATTTAATGGTATTAAAGAATGATGACGACCTAATTATTAGTTGTTATACAATAAGTAAATGAAAAATCTTTCTGGGAATAATATTATAAAGTGTTTAAGTTCAATATGCTTTGTTTACTGCAGGATTTAATTTTGAGAGGTTGACTTTTTTTAGTATCATTATTTTAAAAAATAATAATGCTAATTAGGAGAATATTACATTTAGGAATACATTTTTTATGTTTTCTTGGCATGTTCTTACCTCTACTAGTAGCTACATACATTTAGTAAGTATTTATGTAATAAATTGAAAAGAAAACATATTATGATTATTCAAGTATTTGATTAAATCACTCATGGAGACAAATATGGACCAATGAAAAAAATTACTTTTGGGGATCTTCTGAATTTAAATCTGCTAGTAGTTGAATAGAAATAAAAATCAAAATGTACATACATTAACAGGGGTGCTCAACCTCCACAAGGCCGATGGCGCATAAACCTTCTCCCACCCCTCCCAACACATTTTATTCCTCTCTTGTTCTTAAAAACAGTGCCAACGAAAGTAGAATTTAAATATTTATAGACTATATACAATTATACCTCCTGTTGTCTATTCCATGCTCCCACTTGCCTTTTAAATTGAAACTTTTCATTTTGAAAGTTCAAAATCCCATCAAAATTTGCCCCCTCACAATTTGAAAACCCCATCAAAAAGTGACCCACTCATAAATTTTGATGGCACAACTTGTGCCATGAAATTCCCTTCTGGAAACCCCTGTACATTAAGAGGTAACTTATTTCAAAAAGTATTTTAGTCTATTTAGTTGATGCCAAAAAGCACTATATTAGTACTAAATAGTTAAATGGTTATTACTTAATTTCTAAATGTTTTTGATAAATTACTCTATATAGAAAAGATTTTTTATATAGTTTCCTAAAGGTGAGTGAAAAAAAATAGTGAAATAGTTTTTCGAATTGTGAAATAATGAAACAAGTGGAAGAAATGGCGGACCTCCTCTACATCACCGAAAGAATGAGGCTGAAGTGTTATGGGAACATGGAAGATGGACAATGGCCTAAATGAATTTTGGATTGGAAACCGGAAAGAAGACGTAAGAAAGGTCACCCAAGCATGGTATGAGAACGTCAAGGAAGGAATGATCAACAGGGATATGCATGAAGGAGACAGGCAGAAAAGATAGTGATGGCAACAACTTATATTTAGTGACAAAATATGACCTAAATGTTGTAAAAGTCTTTGAATAAAAAAATATAGACAGTATTTTTCCCCAAAATTGGCCAATGTACCTGATGACCTGCTTTGGGGACGAAGTTTGACAGTGCGCTGACCTATCAGGTTTCAAAGTGAATAATATAGAAGCATCAATATCAGTCAACAAAGTTAGGCAGTCCCTGAGCCAAAAGTCATTTGAAGATTGGAGCAAATGTAAGTGGCAGGGAATAGTCCAACCAATGGGCTAAGAAGTTTATGTATGACAGAAAAATTCTTATGGCCTCAGAATGGACAAATGCTTTGAAACTAAATGTCAGCTGTAGTCCTCTTCATGGAGTTCCAGGGACCAGAGACCAAATGAATGGAGGATACCTTTGTTGTAAATGTAGCCGAGTGTCAGAAACTCCAGCTGAAGTATTGGACAAATTCCAGATAATATGCTCCTAGTCACCCACTGGCACAATAATATAAAGTATCAAATATACAAATTCCTGGAGAAGAAAAATAATAGATGCTTCCTTAAAGTTTATAGTCTGTATACGGAAGCTTAGAAAAATTCATTGACATCTTGGCCTTTAGTGCAAAAGGAAAGGAGGCACTTATAGTTGATCTTACAATTAGATATGAAATGAAAGATGAGCAGCAAGAACTCAAAATATAAATTGAAAAGGAGGAAATATATAAAAAATGCGTTTTATACCTTAAGGAGAAATATAGAGAGGAACTTGGGGAGAGAAATGTCTTAATACGAAGACTTTAGTTTCAACAGCTAGTTTTTAATCCTCTTTCAATAGCTAATTTTTTGGAAAAGTTAGATGCTGAAAATAATAAGATACAGAGAATGGTAGAGTCCATTATTTTGAATTCACTGGAAATCCTGTAGCATCATCTATATTAATTCTGGGCATTGATTTATGGATCCGGGTGACAGGATAGAGAAGAAAGAGGATGAGAAAAGAAAGAAAACAACAAATGACATTTTTATATACAAAGCATATCAAGCTGAATCATTATACCGGATATTGTCAATCTGATGGATTATAGTATGCTGCGTCCTCAACTCAACGCAGTTGAGCAGCATTACAATTTTATTGTAATTATTTCTTTTGAATTTATAATATTATTGCCAGATTTAAAGATAAAATTTCATAAATTTCTTTAATTTAAATCATCATAAACATGTATGACTTTTAATGACAGAAAATACATTACAAGTAAATTTCTTGATTGATTAAAGATGAAACTTTGAATCTGTGAAACAAACAGACAATATTTAGATAAAACAAAGAAATAAATATTAATCATTAATTGATTTCTGTAATTAAGTTATTTGTTTCAATTTTTAGAAACATTTTCAAATAAAAATATTTTTAAAAATAAATAATTACATTTTAATAATACACAATTAAATAATTAAAAAATATGATTTTATTAATTAATTTTTGATTATTAATTAATTAAAGAAACAATAAAAGGAAAAGATACTTAAAAGTCACCTGGTATTTATAACATATTAAATAAAATCTTCTACATCTATATAAATAAAATAAAGTTTCTGTCTGTACATTCAATAGAATCAAACCAATTTATGATATCTTTCCATTTCATACATTGCAGACACCAAATCCACTTTTAAAAAAATTTTTGTCTGTCTGTATGTCCGCATTGCCATGGAATTTTGTCAGGGGTAAGCTCAGCAATGACTTATTGCAGACTTTTGAAATTTTGACATTATATTATGGTTTGCTTAACTTAAAACATAGGCTTTAAATGAAAACAAAATATTGAGTATAACCAAAGTTATGAATTCTGGAGTAATTTGTCTAGAGATCTTGGTTAATACTGAAAATAAATGTTTATGATAAACATATGTTTATAGGGTAAAGAACATCTATATAAATAAAATAAAGGTTTTGTCGGTACATTGAATAGAACCAACCCATTTCATGATATCTTTCTATTTTATACATTACAGACACCAAATCCACTTTTAAAATTTTTTTGTCTGTCTGGATGTCCGCATTGTCCAACGAAATTTAGTCAGTGGTAAGCTCGGATATGGCTAAGGGTAGACTTTTGAAATTTATACATTATGTTTAGGTTTGCTTGACTTAAAATATAGGCTTTAAATGAAAACAAAATATTGAGTAGAACCAAAGTTATGAATTCTTCAGTAATTTGTCTAGAGATCCCGGTTAGGCAATTACTTACTTTGATTCCCATCCCAATATACTCTATTGTGAGCCACATTAAAAAGTTATACTATTCTACTGATGGAAAAAATTATCACGACTCAACAGAAAAAATCTGGAATTTGAACATCTATAATGCATTGTTGTTCAAGGTGTCATTCGATTCAATTTCCCGAGCCTAACAAATGTTGTCATATAAATTTTTAGGATTAACAGATTAGCCGGAAATCAGGAAAAACTCCCAAAAATTTCACCCCGCCCACCACAATCTTCAGATTAAGTTCTAATTTTACATGGATGCAGGTGACTCAATGTCCAATGTTATTATGCCAGCGATAAACTCAGCAGGGTTTAAAGAAGTGGGAGAGACCACAACTCTTTTTGATTAATTAATCGACTCCACAATCTCCTCGCTTCATCATAACTGAAAATTGAACACAACAAATTTTAATGAATTGATGGTGGTCGGTTTAGTTGTGTAATACCTAAAAAAATAGCCGAATAACAAAGTTTTTGATATGACTATTGCAAAACCATGACTTTGATAAGCCCGCCATAAAAAAATTCAAAATAACCCTCTCCTCTCACCCAATCCAATTTTATGAAATTGAATTTGGACCCTTCCCTCAAAATACAAAATCCATTTCAAAAAAAGATTCTCAAATTTTAACTATACAGCCGTCAATGACGGGTACATTAGCTAGTTTATAATATAGTAATAAAGATCTATTTTCTGCATCGCAGAAGCAGTGGATTTTGATATACGAGGTGTGAAAAAAAAATTGAATTTCATAGAAAAGTAAGGAGTTCCAATTTTGATACTTAAATTTGTACCACAATTTTAATAAAAGTAATCAAAAAAGTAGATGGTCAACTTAATCAAACTCCGATATTAGTAAGTTTATGGATCGAGACAGGACAGATTGCATTTTAATGATTTCAACTTGAACATCAAGACTCAGTAAATTTCCATAGGAAAATGACTGATCCTGCATTTTAAAGCTATAAAATGTACTGTTTTTTAGATAAGCCATAATTCTTGCTGAAAGCCTAGGTGCCATAAGAGTCATTTAAGTTTTTAAAAATTAAGATATAGCGATTTATTGTAATTTACAACAAACTAAAAATCTATTAAAAACTTTAATGAAGGAGAATAGTTCTGAGATCCCTTGGGTGTCACAGATACTATAATTTTACTAAAAGTAAACACGTTTTATGGATATATTGTAATTTTCTTGGTTATTAATATGGCTGTAGTGGTGATGAAGTTTTGAATTAAAAACTGGCTTCTATTGGATCTTGTTCCTCTTGTATAAACTTAATAAGTCACAGTAATTACAACACTGGGTTAGTATAAATTTACCGATAGCTGGATCTTATTGTTAAGCTGCCAAAAAATAATTTAAACTAAAAACAATATTTTCCAGTGGGGATATTACTAGTAAAATTCAGCTATTTATTTCAAAAGTAATTCTACCCAGAGGAAGACCTACAATGTGCGTCAGAATGTCTATATCAAATAATTGGAATTTATTTGATGGTTTTTTGTTTATTGACTCCCACCACATCTCGTTCTTGACAAAGTATTCTTGTGAACGAGTAATGTTAATTATTAAGATTCTAATTTGTATAAACATTATTATTAAATATTCTTCACTCAGTTTTATAATGTTTATCAAGTTTTTTAATATTTAACAATGTTATATATGTTTCACAATGTTTATTAATTACAGATATTTTTTTATTTACTATAATTTTTTTAAAGATCTTTTTTAGACCTACATTTTCCGGGTCAGAGTGAGAGGAGGGGTATTGACGTCAAAGTTAAAATTCCTCCACCCCCTCCCAGCACTGGGATGCGAAGTTGTAATGATTTTATTTCTTGAAAACTTTTGTTTATCAATCATCTGTTTGCCTGACGAGTGTTTCGCACATGCATTAGTCTGCTCAGCCATCCTATATAAAAATATTTTTATTTATCATCTCAACAGGTGCCTAAAGCTGTTCTTGGTCCTCTCAACTGGATTTTCCCAGTGATGGCGGTCAATAGCAAGTCTACTGGACACTTCGACCATCCTCAAGTCCTCAGCAACGGAGTCCTCTCACCTTCTCTTCAGTCTTCTACGCAGTCTGACTCCGTCCGGGGTTCCATAATATAATTGTCTGGCTGCTTTACCATCATTCATCTTATTTACGTGTCCCAGCCATTTGAAGAGCTGAATTCACATGAAATATGAAATTCGAAGATTGTCATATAACTCATAGATCTCTTTGATCCTTATCAAACGGTAGGTAGAAACCATTTTCTCTGGTAGGACCCATGGTGTAAATCAATACTTTTCTCTCAAATCTATCAATATTTTCAGCCAAGGTCTTATGCAAGATCCAGGTTGCACAGGCATAGATCAATAAGGGTCGTATGATTGTTTTGTATAACAATTTTGGTACCCCGACTTAACAGTTTAATATGGAGGAAAATATCATAGGACAAAATATGCTTTGTTAGCTCCCATATTCTGATTTTTTACTTCCTTTATCTGATCATTGGCTATCGAGTCAAGATAATTAAAACTAGACACACATTGGAATGTGTAATTTCCCACTCACTACATAATGCTTTGGTGGGTTCATGGGCATTTTCTTTCTAAGCACTATAATTTTCATTTTCTTTTCATTTATAGAAAGGTTCATTCTTTCTGTTTCACTTTCTAACCCTTCACAGGTCTCCTTTATTCTTCAGCCTTGAGGGACAACCCAAAAAGAGATACATCATCAGCATAACCAAACACTTATTAAACATTGTACCAGACTGATTAGACTTGGCTCTTTTCACCATGACTTAGAGAGCAATGTTAAATAGCAGTGGCGAAAGAAGGTTTCCCTGTCTAACTCCTGACTTCACTGTAAAAGGTTGACCCAGCTTCCTATTTATTTTCAATCGAATTACACTCTCTAACATACATGCTGTAAGTCTCCCAAATTTCCCATCGCATTATCTCCACCCTAAAACAGTTCAATCCTCTATGATATCTCCTTCCATATAAGACCCGTCAACTCTTAGTTTCCTCCCTTGTTTTCCCCCACTTCGACTATGGCTGTTTGGTGAACGGTGGACTCTCGGGAGATTCCGAGGCCAAACTTAAACGCCTAATGAATACGATTTGTTTTTGGAATCTCAACGGATACGCATATTACCCAGTATAACACTGAGTTGAGGTGGCTCTACTCATCCTATCGCTGTCAGTACTTCCTAGTCACCTTTCTGTACCAAATCATTAGAACTCATCGACCCTCCTATATTTTTCACAACTTACAATTCAAATACTCCATCCAATCCCGTCCCACTAGATCTCGTACTTCCGACCTCTATCTTCCTCCTCACCGAACTGCTGCGTTTGACAAATCTTTTGCAATACAAGCCGCCTCCCTCTGGAATTCCATCCCTGCTGATATTCGACACGCTCAATCGGTTTCCTCTTTTAAACCTCTCCTCTGTAAACACCTACTCCTTTCTAAATCCGACTGATTGCGAAATATACTGAAGAAAAATATCTAAGCACCCCCAGAGACTACCTCAATTTATTTAGGTTATTTTAGTTTCTCATATATATGTTTTTTCTTGTTCTATTCTTTCTCTTCTTTAATATTTTTATTTTTAGTCAACTCTTATTGTAAATATATAATCTAATTGTAACCACACAGTCATACAATCTGGATTTATAATTTGTTCTAAAGGGACAACAGTCCCAGAATATTAAAATATTTTTTTCATTTCATTTCATAATACCCTAAAAATCTGGATAAAGCAAAGGCAAAAATAAATTTTGTTTAAAATTATATAAAATATCTTTTTATCACCTCCTAGAGCCTATAGGAACCAACTTTGGGATATGTTTTAAATATTTTTCGCTGTAGTATCACCAAACAAAATTTGGCTGAAATCAGTGATCCACTGACTTCCACTGACTCACATATACAAATACAAATTAATTAAATTTTTCTTACTTGGTAACAACAATGGGGTTAGAAGCAAACCAAAATAATTAAAATAACATTCATTCCAATTTGATAATCATAACAGCTCATCAATACTGTCAAGATTTGGTAACATAAGGTCAAGGTCGAAATATTTATCTATAAATAGATACATAATCTAAGACTAATCAAATTTTTCATCCTATAAATTATAATAATGAAACAATATTATTAGACAATGTCCTATGAATTAATTAAAATGTTGAAAGGCAACTGAATGTTTTTGTAAAATTATTAATAATAATTGACTACAGGATTAAATGTATCTTTTGAGAGATGTAAAAATTTCATAAGTGAAAGAAACCAGTTCTACAGGAAAGTCAATGAGAAGTTGGATGATCTACAATATTTATTTAAAATTCAATGGAAGAAAAAGATAATTAAATTTCACATAAAGGTTTTTAGTGTAGCATTTCAGTCTACCATATATTTTTTTTTTTATGTCTGCAGCCTATACTGCCATCAAGCAGGGTAGAGTAGAAAAATAATAATAAGGTTACTAGACTTGTCTTGTGTATTGTATCATTTCTGATTTAGTTTTTTGGGTACTTCTTCCATACTATTGGAGATTCCTAATCTTATAAACTTAAATAATCTTTTACTAACTACTGTTTTATTCATGCTGTCTAGTATAGTGATAGATCACCAAATCTTGATGGATTTTATATTTTTTAATTAATATAAAAATCTGGGAAAGAATTTATAGTTTATAAATTTGTTTCCTAGAAATTTAAGCTTCGTTTTTTTTTTTTTTTATGATTCTCCGTAATATTATTATGAAGGATAAGAAAAAAACTAGGCTTAAACTTCTAGGAAATTAAATTATTGTAAATTGAAAACTTTTTACACCTAGATATATCAATTGTTTTTTAATTTCAATTCTTAATTTTATTTTGTTTAAGTGAGCATTAAGTATTTTATTTATAATTAAAATTAGTATTTTAAATTTTTTCACTTACCTTGCAGGTAGATATAAAATAGAAAAAATGACCAATGAACTTCCACTTATTGCAATTATAGTTGGAATAATTTACATAATGTTTAAGAAAAGCAACGTCTTCAACTATTATGCAAAATTTTTGTTCTTCTTAATCTTTTCAATGGTATCTGCAACTATTTTCATGCCAGTGATGTTTTTGAGGCCACGTGACTACCGCAATGCTCTGTAAGTAGCATGCTCTGTAATTTAAATTTTAATAACTAAAATAAACAGCTTTACAGTAAAAGGGGTGAATCTTTATTTATAAACATATTTTCGACAATTTGTCTTAAATAACTAAAAATATATACATCTTTTTTTTTTTTCGGTTGACGCTATAGACCATGAAGATCTTTGGCCACGAGATATGGTCTACTTACAGACGTATATTACTTGCGGGAGCACAGATAGTCTGAAGCGGACCACCCAATCTCACATTGCTATGAACCATGATCTCCATGGTGCAGCGGCAAGCCACCCATAGTTCCATAGCTGATCCCTTTGGGGCCAATTTGGCAGTGTTCTTCCCACCAACTCATTTGGGTTCAAGGACAGTGAAAAGTCGCTCTAGATCCATGGGATATGGCTGCTCAGAGTCAGCAGGCACACAAGGGCCTATATTTCTTTTCCTGAAACAGACCATCCATGGACCAAACCTCAGGGGCTACTGAAATGTAAACCATTGGTGCTACAGACCATGCAGATCTTTGACCCCGAGATGAGGTCTCCTAGACCACATCCCGATTCCTGATTTAAGTACATGGGGGTAGGCTCATCAGTCCTATGCCTGGTCAGTGTCAGTTGCCTCACATACCCAGTGGAGGGTCTCGGACGGTGTGGCTTTCCCTGGTGGACTGCCCCCCCATATGGTGCGGTCACCCATCCAAGTGCTAACCATACTCGGTGTTGCTGAACTTGGTTACCTATAAAAAGTGCCTTGGCCCGCACCGCTAACCCAGCTCCTGTATATATACATATATATATAAAATTATACTAAATTTGATAAAGGATATGTCAAAAGAAAGGAAATTTCATGGAGAAATTATAATTTTAATCCTTAAATTTCCACTGCAACTTTACTAAAAGCGATTGGAAAATGTTGGTGGTTTTGATACTTCAATGGTGGTATGTTGGCAAATAAGGCCGGACAAGTCAGCTTTTAATGATTTTGACACGGATATATATAATAGTACATAATTCTAGCCTTAGTTTCTTGGGTACTAAGGTTGTTATGGGATATACTTTATAAATAGAGTATGAAATATTCATTTCTGAATAATCTAATTTCCAAAATGCTCACAATTGATAGTTAATAACAGCTAATAAAAATATATAGAGAAATAGAAATATTTTGTAAAACATTAAATTAAATAAATACCAGTATGCGTTTATGTGCTTAAAATCATGTAATAATACGTCCATTTTTTTCAGATTTCCGGCATGGGGAGCAAGACAAGTTGCAAGGGCCTTAGGATTGAAATGGAAGGTACAAGGAAAGAAAAATATTGTACAGGATGAAGGAACAATAATCCTAATCAATCATCAGAGTTTTCTTGATTTAATAGGTAATACATAAATGCCATATAGTTTTTAAAAAGTTTATTTAAATTATCATTTTTAATTGTGCTACATCAAATAAGATTAATTTTTAACCTATAACACTACAATCCTTAAAGGATCTTGGATTGGTATTTTATAAGGAAGTATGTTTCTAGACATATGGTTATACAAGTAAGTGATTTGGTCAATATCAGGCTCAATTAGCAGGTATTCTCTCAATTAAGAGACCCACTTTAGAATGTGCCCCAGGAGATTTTCTCAACCCAAGGGTTGAATCACGACTGATTTAACAGGATAAATCTACCACAGGCAGAACCAACCCGCACCCATTTTTTTAAGATTAAGATTAATCTAAATAAATAGAAATAACTGAGGTTTGAGGATTATTGAATAGGCAAATATATTCAATTAATTTTAATATCATATAGTGTTGAAAAAAAAAAAACAACCTGATTTGTCACATTTAATTTCTTCAATGAAAGATTTAGTTAGAGCTGATTTGACAGATGTGATCTCCGACCAGTCAATGCTGAACATATACCTAACAATATTCAGAAAATAAATCCGGAAGTTCTTCTACCATACTGTCTTTCAAGATTTCAAGAAGAGAAAATTTGATTCAACCTTGACAAATCACAACATATTACTTTAACTCTGACCTGAAACTTGCCCTCCTACTTACCTCAACAATGTCTAAATTCATTGGACAAAAGCTAAAGTTCAATATCTGACATTTGATAAAATGACATGGGTCCCACATTTCAAGAACAAAACAAAAATTCTAAATCTAAGAATACGACTTCTAGATGTTCAAAATTAAAACTCAGACAGAAATTGAATATATACACTTACTGAAGCCCATTTGGACCTATGCTTCACGGATATATGGGAAGGCCAAAAAGACCCACATAAGTAAACACTAAACTTTTCAATCATAAACTTTCAGGACTATAACAGAAGATCCCTGGTGTATCAGTAACATTACTTTATATAAAGACTAACAGATGCCAACAGTTGACGACCACACTACAAAACATTTTACTATAATTTTCACGGAGATACTAACTCACTGATTCTAAGCATGGCCACAACCAACACGCCCGATAACACCCATAAGTAGCTCAAAAGAAGCTGGATAAGGGATCTCCTCCACTAACTATATATATTTAAATCAATAAATTATCTATTTTTCATCTCTTATACACTATAGATCAATCCATGATAATTATTATGTAGCTTTTGAAACATTAAAACAATGTTTGTCTGAGCAGCTAATGAATAATATAGGAAAAGTTATGTAATTTAAAGATCTATTAGATGACACCTAACCAGATACATTTTAGGTATATTTACTAAGATACATGTAATAACCAATGAATTTCAACTTTTTATTTACAAATAACCAGACCCATTAAGCAGTACACATTTTTTTAAATTTCAGTATTAGCTGAGATTTGGCCTGTATTCGAAAGATGTACAGTAATATCTAAGCGAGAAATATTTTACTTATGGCCATTTGGTTTGGCTGCTTGGTTATGGGGGACTGTTTTCATCAATAGGTCAAATAAAAAAGATGCCCAAGAGGCAGTCAACTTAGTTGCACATACCATCAACACCAAAAAGGTATACGTATAATTTAAAAATATTAATCATCATTAGGTATGTAAATATTTATATTTATACTGAAAAGAAAAAGTATAATGTACTGATTTTCTCTCTTCATTTTCATCAATAGATTAGCTTACCAACCATTCAAACATGTTAATAATAACAAATCAAAATTAAAACATGAAGTGGAATAAAAATTTATTATAGAACTCACTAAATCTTTATATCAGCTCATCATTAAGTAACACAGAAAAAAAAATAAAAGAAAACAAATATCATGTCATGAATAAACAATATCATTAATTTTAGCACTGATAATTCACCTAATGTGAAAAACATAAAAGTAGTGTCTTAAATAAATTAATTGCATGATAAATATTTTAACTGAAAATAAATAAATTGCATTATTTATTAATTTTGCACAACATTGCCTAAAAATGTAATTGATAACATTTTATTTCCATTATTACTTTTTACTTCACTACTAGGATGCTTTGTCCCCCTATTCAGCATACTATGTGCCAAAATATTGGGTGAACTAATTGACCAAACTTATTCTTAGTTAGACTCACCAATACTGGGGCATATTATATGATAAAGAGAGAGAGAGGGGATCAGCTCCAAAATATACTAGTAATTATAAGAAATAAAAGGAAAAATTGTGGAGAGGAAATAAAAAATAATGAAGAGGCGTCAAGAATATGGACTGATAAATAAATAGTGTAGTTTTTAATAAATTGTTAAAAATGTGTTTAGTAATGATATTATCAATTTCAGGCCAAAATTTGTATGTTTCCTGAAGGAACAAGACATGGTGGACCTACATTGCTCCCTTTCAAAAAAGGTGCTTTCCACATTGCAATCAACTCACAGGCCCCTATTCAACCAATAGTGGTCACCAGATATAAATTTCTAGATCATAAAAAATTTCGGTTTGATACAGGTAAACATTAATAAACTATATTTTAAAATATTGCTACAGACATTGGATCAGTAGTAAAACAAAAATATGATATTATATTATTTATTGTTAAATATAATTTCAATTTGAAAAATTAATTTATTTAATCATAACTTAGTTTATCTATATTTACCAATGCATTGTTTAAAAACAGGTTCTAATGTGATAAGCATCCTACCTCCCATTTCTACAACTGGCCTCAAGGTAGATGACATCACTAGTCTTATTGATAAGACTTATGCAGCAATGTCCAAAGAATATGAACATTTAAATAAAGAAGCATAATGTGATTTTTTATAATAGTAGTTAATAATAACTATGGAAAAACTACAACAGTCATGTATAATATTTATTTTGTGATAATTTAGATATTAAATTTACAATTTTTTAATTTATTTATTTAGACAATAGTTAAATAAAGATTTATAAATTTGTAACATTTTACTGTTATTAGATCATACTTTTTAAAATCTTTAGTAACCATACAAATCAATGAGCTAATTTTCTACTCATTTGTTGCCAAAAACTAGAGAACTTCTAGTTAGAGGCTGAATAACTAAAATACTACTATAATGACCAGTACAAAGAATTTTCATTAAAAACTTGAAAAATATTACCTCTATAAAGCAATGGTTTTCTTTTTATATATTTGAAAAATTTGAAATTAAAGTGAAAAAACATTTACTCTGTAAATATATCTAATCCACAAATGAAATGCTTAGTAATTACCCAGTTGAATTTAGTTAAACCACCCAAACATAAAATATTTTTTTTTTTTTTAGTTTAAATACAAAATCAGAGAGGTTAAAAGAAAATAAATTATATTAGATCCGTAGAAAAGTCCTTGAGCATGAACACAACCTCTAATTCCAATTATCATGATTAATTCGATAAGAATGTTTTTGTTCGAACTATTTATGTCAAAAATACTATAACGTTTTCTTTAACTAATCATTTGATTCCTTGTTATATGAGTTGGCTTTATGGGGTCATTTACATTTTTAAAACACATTAATCTCTGACCCAGCAGTGTCAAGAAAAAAATGTGATTCATGGTCATTTGAGACATTACTGGAAAAATGATCTCAGTCACTGAAGAAATTTATACGAAAGTCAGTTATCCATAGAAATACTGCAACACTTTGGTTCAGGTGTTTCGACATCGAGAATATGAGCCTTGCAGATGAACCCAGATCAGATCACCCATTTCGTTTACAGTGATATTCTTCTTGAATGTGTGAACCAGGACCTCATGTAACTACTCATGATTTATTGGTCATAGTAGGGGCTTATAATGCCATAGTTGCTCTTCATTTTAAAAACCTAGGCGTAAAGAATTGAAGACCTTGGTTTGACTTACATGACTTCACATAGGCTTGAGCCCAGCAACGAGATGATATTTGCATACTTTTGCTTAGAAATCCGACAGATGACAGATTCTGGAAAAAAATTGCCTCAAGTGACAAAAAATGGATATTTTTTAAAAATCCTAGAAAATATAACCGGAGGCAGGAGGTTTGCCAAGATCGGTTTGGGGAAAAAGTGATGTTTTGTGGTTTGGTGGAACTTCGAAGGCGTTTTGAATTTTCAGCTTATTCCTGATGATGAGGTAGTGGATTCAAGCCTTTACTGTTAACAGCTAGACAGAGTTTGCTAAGTACCCTGCTTTGATCAACAGGAACCAAGTCATTTTGCTACACAATAATGCCCCTGCACATCGTTCTTGTTTAAGCAATGAAAAATTATAAGAACTGCAAGCCTCATCATTATGTTTTGCCTCAGCCTGCATATAGCCCAGATATTGCATCATCGGATTATAGTTTGATTAGATCAATGGTTCAGTTTTTAGAAGATTCAATCTTTGATAATTACGAGAATGTAAAAAGTTCTTAGCCTCTAAACCAAAGGCGTGGTACCGGCATCAAATCCAATTAATAGCAGAAAGAAGGGTGAAAGTAGTTGAAAACAATAGACTTAACTTTGAAGAGTAGTATTCAATAATGTTTAAAATATGTAATCTGAAATAAAGCTATACTTATGCACAAAGAATTTTGTAACAATCAACATTATACCATAAACAAATTATAATTATATTACAATAATATCTTGTAATCATCTACTGCCATTTAAAATTTCTTTTGCTTTCTTGAGAAAAACACAGTGAGTGCAATTCAATTTTAAATAATGAGAAAGACGCTTTAAATTTTATCACAAACTGATATTTTGTAAGAGGATATTAACTGTACACACCAACTTTCTGATGTGCTAAGGGATTATTATTTCAGCTGTAGTCTATTGTTGTTATAAAATTTTTATTTTGGGATCGAACATTTTCAGAGACCACCCCACCATTCTTCCACACTGACCACCCCAACCATTCTTCTCTCCATTTTCAGGGAAAATTTGAATCTTGTTGCTTTTAATTCTGGCATTAATCTCCCACCCTTATTCAAAATAAGAACAAAATCCAGAGTTTAATTTTTTTTTTTTTCCTGGAATTCATACCTCTAAAATAACAAGCCTATAGAAAAAAAATGTGGTGCACGCAACCCACAACTTTCACTTACCGATCTACTATGAATAGAAATTATTTTCTGTCAATGCTGGGCTGTCATAAATTTTTTTGAAGTGCATTTTAAACGGAGCTAAAGCTTAAAGATTACAGATAACAAGTCATTAAGACCATTATAATTACAAAATGTCTATTTAATATATCAAATAAAGGCAATAAAAATCTAGTCACTCCATCTGCTTTTATAAACCACACAACTTTGTTTGCTTATATAAACCTCAGAATGACTAACTCCAATTTCAACATTTTTGAGTGATGTCATTTTAGTGATATTTTTAGTTGAAAAAGTTATCTAGGCAGAATATGAGTAAGTTGATTCGGGTGGTGGTGAGTGCTGTGTTGAAATATAGAACTGAGAATACAGGTGTAAATTTAGGTACTTATTTCTTATGAAAAATGTTCTTAGGAAAGATAATATATTAATTATCTGTAGAAAAAAGGTTTTTTTAGTCTCAACAATTAAAAAAGTATATTTTAAATTTATCCAAATGATATCACCATAAAAGTGTATACTTTTTGAGTTATTTGGAATTTAATTTAACCATCCCTCATAACTTTTTTCCAGCTTCTTTTCGTTGAAGTATGTTATATAGATAAATTTAAAGGGTGTCGAGAAAGTGACTGTAGCGAAGTGTCATTGAAATCGGTACATTCCTTTAGGCGCTACAGTCTATAGCAACGCATGTTTTTCTGCATTTTTACTTTTTTTCTCCTCTATTAACTTATCAAAAGCTATATTTAGCATTTTTCTGTAACTTTGAATAATGTGAAATGGTTAACTTTTTAAAATAAACCATATTAAAGGTACTTTAGAGGAAGACATATATGAACATTGGGCATTTAAGCCCTGTAAAGTGACATCAATGGGGATAAGACTTAATTGATATTAAAGACCACTTAATTATACAATGATACAGACCATTTTTCTGGACTTGGTCATTTCGACTCAGGGTACTTCAAAACGTGTATTTCCGTTGAAAACTCAGATTCAAAAATTTTATTGATCGCAATACTTACCCTTACTATATATTTCATATATACATAAGTGAAAGTAAAAAAAATAGAACCTTTTGTGAAGAGAATATACTCTCATTTAATGTTGTATAGTGGTTGTTTATGGCTAAACTCAATATTTACTTATATATTTAAGAAAAACAGTAAAAATGATCTTTAAATAACTTCTTCTCTTCTTGTCTTGCCTGCCATCGTAGAACTTTTCGTTTTTGAGCTAGACTGCCAACATACAAACACACAGACCATTTTTCTGAACTTGGTCATTTCGACTCAGGGTACCTCAAAACGTGTATTTCCGTTGAAAACTCAGATTCAAAAATTTTATCGATCGCAATACTTACCCTTACTATATATTTCATATATACATAAGTGAAAGTAAAAAAAATAGAACCTTTTGTGAAGAGAATATACTCTCATTTAATGTTGTATAGTGGTTGTTTATGGCTAAACTCAATATTTACTTATATATTTAAGAAAAAGAGTAAAAATGATCTTTAAATGACTTCTCCTCTTCTTGTCTTGCCTGCCATCAAACAAATTATTATAAATATTTTTTATTTGTTTTGAGATAGTTTATATTAAAGAATTCCCAAAATAAATATTTGATTAATTAAAAAAATGCTGTTGTTAAAATTTATCATCTAAAGTGATATTGCTCCTATGCTATATCAATATGGAATAGCCAAAGCTTCCCTACATCACACTGTTAGTGAGGATGTCAACCTGCTAGTACTGCCAATAGCAGTATTAACAATAGGACTCAACATCATCAGGACTGGAAGAGGGTGGCAAAAACACATTTAATTTTAATTATTTTTTCTGGGAAGTTGTCTATTTATTTTTAGTTATTTGGCAATCTTCGGAACTGAAGATGGGAATAAATATCCCGAAACGTCAACTAACTTGTTAACATGTAACATTGATAATAGAAATATACTCAATTGTTACCAATTGGAAGTTATTATTGCCAAATAACTAAAAATTTAATTTTAAATTTCCTCAACTCTATCTCCAAAACTACAGCCAATAGAAAACAAATATGTAAGTATGTTTGCCAAGTTTCAAAACTTCATAGTTTTTTTTTTCTCCTGTTTTGGCTAATTTGACAGGACTATTCCATTTTAGAAGGGGCTGTGATGGCTGAGCGTGGTAAGGCATTGCTTGCTTTGACATTCACTAGTATAGTATGGGTTTGAATCTGATTGAACCTGAACAGGGTTGAAATAGATTTTGTGGTAGAATAACGGAATGAATCTCGACCTTCCCACTCTGGTTAGAATAGATTTGGTTGTACTTCTAGAACAGGGGTCTCAAAACTTTTTGGCAGATGGGCCACATTGAGAGCTCCACTAAGTCCCGTGAGCCGCATTGATACCTCTACTGAGCTCTGCGGACCATGGCTTGTGATGAAAAAAAAGCTTGTTCTATAAATGACGATTTAGTTGTGTTATGAGCTTTCTGAGGAAAACAACTGATACAATAAATCTAGCAGTAGCCTCGTGTTTGAATAATTTACTAAATTTAACATTTTTTAAAATTTTATCATATAATAAAAGAAACATTTGTGGGTTAGATTGGAGGTATTTGCAGGCCCGTGAACTGTACTTTGTAGAGCCCTGCTCTACAACATTTTAAAGTAATAATTTGTACAGTAAAGTGTTTGTCAAGGAAGAAAGTGATGTCAAATAATAGGTCTGAGAAGAGAGTAAAATTTTTACCTTGGAAAGCAAAATTTTGTTATAAAAAGTTTGAGTGATATCCAGGAAAATGCCAAAAGAATGTTTTTCCATTTTAAACTTCTGAAATTATAATCAACCAATCGATGGCATTGCTGTGTGGTGAAATGATGTTTTCTGAAGACAAACCGATTATTTGGAATAGCTTTAAGAATTTTGAGAAAATTCAGATGATGAAGATTTTTTTCAAAAAGGATGGAAGTAAACTTATACAGAGATAAGAATAAACCCAGCATATATAAGAGGGAAAGAGAAATAGATAAAGATGAAGGAAAAAATGATTTTAACTAGTATTCTAATTTGAATACATTTTGGGACTTAAAATTTAATACTATAAAAAACTAAATAGCCTATTGTCTCACCCTTTCAACTATATGGGCTTTATCCCAGACCAGGGGATTAATATCAGAGTTAAAAGCAACATGACGCGAACTCGTATTTTTTTTATCAAGTTATAATTTCAGTTTATCACATGCATTATCCCGTTTGGTCACCCCAATCCTATTGTCTCACTTTATAGCGCAATCAAAAGTTCGGTAATCATATTCACCTATTTTAATCTTAAATTATTGAATTTAACTAACATCTAACCCAGATGTTCCCTACTTCGTTGCGGTGATAGAATAATTCCATTAATAGTAGGGAAATTGCAGACACCACCACTGGTAGTAAGTTGATAATATTAATATGATTCTTTTGAAGTACTATAAATTTAATAAAGGTTTTATTTTTGAAAAAAAAAGTGTAACAAGGTAATGAACAATTGATTTTATAAATAAAAATAAAGATTTCTCTATTGATGAAAATCACCCAATATAACATCACAAAATCAATGATTTTAATGCAATATTTGAGCTTAATGAGGTATTCTTAAATCTGCAGTATTTGGTTTCATATGGGAGAATGTTACTCTCCTTTTATCTTCCACATTACGTAGGTGTATATTTGTTTCCCTTTCAATAGTTTTTAAGCTAGAAAACATTGAAAAACCTTGCTCACATAGATATGCAGTTGAAAGAGTAATGTTAAGTGCCTATCTGGAAAGAGTTGGATGTTACTCTTAATTTTCCTCTATTAATGAAATCTTTTTTAAGGATTAATAAGTTATTATTTAATTTATAGAATCATTCAAGAGAGAATGGGAAAAACATGTAATTTGATTTTAACAATAGGGTATATTTGATTAATTTGATGGCAATAAAAGATATTTCATATTTTTTATTAATTAATAATAATATACATAAATATTTATATACATGTAACCGATCAATTTCACGTACCCTATTACCACGACCAAGATCTGAAGATCTAAATTTACGAAGAAATAGATGATAGTCAATTTTTAGATTTAAAAAAGAACTTACACCTTTTATTAACAATATCATATGGTACAAAGATACAAAAGTATTTGTAGAACTTAAACACTGCCACACATGAAAAACATAAATAAATATGGTAAAACTGAGTAGGAATATTAAACCATATTTACAAAAATTATAATTTCAAGAATTGACAGTTAATTAGTTAATAGCAAAAAGAGTACATTCCTAAACAAAGCGCTAATTCCATCGATCAACTAAATCCAGCAGCAATGGACAGCTCAGTTTAGGAACGATCTGATATGTTCCATCAGAAGATTAATATTCCTGAAGATTTAATAAACACAAGAGCAACAAAAATATTTTAAAAGAAATACCCACCTTCTGAATTGTTGAATTTCAAAACAGATATAAATAGACAAGTTCCTGAATTCAGCGCTGAGCTGATCAATAATGTCTTTTCGCTCAGTTTAGAGAGACTGAGCATTCAATGTCATCGATAACCTCAGTACTGAGTTTAGGAACTTTTAAATAGAAAGTAAACATATAAATATGTTAAGTAAATTGAGATATAGCAACACTGAGATTTCATCCAACAGATCCATAAACTCCAAAAGCCGATGGATTCTTCTGTAATTTCTTCAAAAATAATGTATTATCTCAGATTTCAACCAAATTATATTAAATCCTCCATATAATCAGTTACAAATAATTCACTTTTTATTTTATAAAAGGGAATTATTCACGTTATATATTCTTGTAGACTGTACTGCATTAACACAGGCAATCGAATCAAATGAATTGCCCTGTATAAACAGCCAATCTTTCTCTGGATCAAAGTAGGAAATTGATAATTTCATCAGAATCAAAACAAAGATGTTTGTTTTCTTGTATATTTATTACTAATGCTTTCTAAACAAATATTCATAAGCAACAAAGATTTTATTTTTTTTCCATTAAATTTATATAATTAGATATTTAAGCATAAAAGCATACACAATAATTCTTGAATATATTCAATTGAATCAAACTCTGAATGAAGATCCTAGCAGAGATCTTTTTTTGTCCAAAATTACAAAACAATTTTTTTTTTTTTGGTGGAAAATTGTGAAAAAGATCCATTTCAGTGCAAGATTGAAAAATAGATCCTTAGTATTTGGTGTTTTAAATCTATTATTCAAGATCGGCATAGATCTGAGATCTCAGTTATCCCTTAAAGAGAGAGAGAAAAAAAAGGATAACTCCTTAAAATCCCAGCCTTACAGAATGCATTTTAAGGTTTTTATTCAACTTTTAAAAAACAGAATATATGCCTTCCCGCGGATGTATATGCAGATATATGACAATACAAAACTAGAGCGGTAATCCCACAATACTTCACTTTCTTGCCTATTTGGTTATTTCTGAAAATCAAAATAACAGAAAATTACCATAAAAATAATTGTAAGTGATCATAAAAATTAAATTATATTATTTCTAAAAAAGGATACCGATGCCAGGATTTGAATTATATATTTCTTTGTATTTATAATTTTTTTCTTACCTAAAAAAGTCCCATAAAGTAAAGGCTGGTCCAGATGCTCCGTTTTGCACAACGTTTTGTCTGAGCAGTTCAAAACCTTGCGTGTGGATTGGAAAACTGCAGTTTTGAATCCGTTTCAAAGATGGTACAGTTTTAGTAAAACTAAAACAGAGAGCATAGATTTTCTTGAACTGCGCCGACTTGTCTTTATTTTCATTCAGTTTGTTACTCAGTTTCAATTCGTCAGGGGACAATGGCTGGCCTTCGGCAGAGAGTTTTTAACCGATTTTATTGCTCTGTATGAAAGTTTCCCGTGCATTTGACGTCACTAATTCCAATAAATAAGTATATGTGTGATTAGTCCATAGCCATTTTGAACACCAGGTACTTCTGGAATGTTCTAATCTTTTTTTTTTCAACAAGAACAGCGAAAATCATTCAACACATCGTGAAAATTGACCAGAGCAGTACCTCCTCCATGACGATCTTACACAAAACTGAACAAAATATACAGATATGTGTGTACCGTGTGGACGCTCTAAAAATTTCAACGTTTTCATTCGGTCTTAAGACTGAGCAGTCAAAACGTATAAAACAGAGTGTCTGGACCAGCCTTAAATAGCACAGTTAAAAATTGTATTATTGCACTGACATTTATTTTTAGTTTCAAACACTTTTATATTATATGAAATATATATATATATATTGTTTTTAGGTGGAAGGAAAAATGATAAAACATTTTAAATCTGTAAAAAAGTATCACTTTAATTCTATATATTTTTATATTTATTAATTTTTGCTATTACATTTTAATTTTTGTATATTTTTACATTATATATATATATATATATATATATATACATAAAAATGTGGGAAGCTTAAATTTATTTGTTTAATAGACAGAGATTCATGGGTACCAAAATCAGCATTCAGTTGGAAAAAAAAATAATAAAAAATTATAAAATTAACTTATTAACATTTATTTGATGTATAAAACATTTGAATAGAGTATAAATAAGATGATGAGGATATGACACAAATAACAGAGAAAGGACATACCTTAGGTTCAGAATAAAGCAACTTATAGCTTCCAAATGGTCAGAATCCGCACTGAGTCAGCTACAAGGGACTAATGAATGCATCGACCAAGCCTCAAGTCAAATGGTGAAGGCCTGTTTAATTGGTGAACGCCCAGGTGGGAAGGTATGTATCCCGGCTGCACCAGTGACTTAACTCACTACCGGTACGACATATATCTCGTCCGCACCAGTGACCCAACTCTTAACTGGAAGGCATATATTTCGTCTGCATTCAAAGGAATTAATAACACAACAAATGAAATAAATAATTAATAATAAATTAAAACTAATAAGTGCAGACCCTACTCGACTACTTAGACCATTACGGAGCGGGTTTGATTCCTGCATGGAGATGGTAACGTCCTCACCCAGAGATTCATAGGGAGGTGAGCAACCCTTGTGTCTTACAACATAGCTTCTGGTCCTCAAGGTTGGGGGTTGGGTATAGGGCTGATAATCCCGTATCCCATAAAAAACTGGACAGAAGATTGCTGCAAAAGAATACCAACCATCCTTCAAGAAAGTTACTGATGATGAGGGAGTGAACTGTGATCGCATCCGGTTAGTAAACCATATGCTCCCTGGATATCTTGAAGAAGAGAGAACTAAACGATCACTACTGTCGCTAATAACAGCTCCAAAAAGCTACTAAAGAAGAATCATGAAGACAAATTTGAAGTAAACAGGCAAAAAAAAAAAAAACTCAATTTAATTTTGTTAGAGTACTAAAATATGATAACGACAAGAATTCTGAAATACAGACATCATGGATGCAAATAAAACTTATTTTGGTCTCCAGGGACATCTAAAAGTAGTGTGATTTCTCGTAAAACCAAGCTGCTCCTATACAAAACCGTGATCAGACCAGTACTAACATATGGGGGGTCTGAGTGCTGGACAATGTCAAGAGCCCAAGGAACAGCTCTCCTTCGATTTGAATGTCGTGTCCTAAGAAGAATATTCGGCCCAATAATAAATATTAATCAGGAGTGACGAATGCGATCCAACAATGAGCTGATGCAGCTATATAAAGAAGCCGATGTTGTGATGTTAATGAAAATTGGCAGGTTGAGATGGGCAGGACACATTCTCTGTATGTTTACCCTATACCGTATGTCTGAACATGTATTAAGGAAGTTGATGGATGAGCGGATCTTCACACGGCGGGTAGGCAGACCAAGACTCAGATGGGCTGATGGAGTGAAAGCCAACGTCCGAAGTATCCTTGGTGTTCACAACTGGAAGGCAGCAGCGTTACTTGGAGAGGACTGGCGATTGAAATTGCGGGAGGCCTTGACTCTACAGGAGTTGTAGAGTCATTCATGATGATGATGATACTAAAATATGATTAAATGTTTTAAAATTTAATACAATTGATTCAAAACTATTTTTTCACAAATCTATATTTTATCAGTTGGATATGAAACATATATTGAGCTCAATGTGCTCATTATATATCACTAAATTATCCTGTTTAATATATAACCTAGAATAAGTGTTATTTCTGTTATATAAATTGTAAATTTTCTGAGAAAAAAAAAATGCTATGGGAATCACATGTATTATAATGAAAAACATTAATTTTAAAAGACAGTCTTAAACAGGAAACTACTGTTAAATTAATAAAATTTTCTAATAAAACTTAATTGAGTTGATATAATAATGGATCATTCCAATTTCTATTGAGATCCAGAATTAAGGTATTATATTGTTATAACCAAATTAAATAATAACTGTAGTGCACAAAAGACGGCCATTATTACAATAACTTATTAACCATTACTTCTTTCTCTAACTCCTGTGTGCCGTCAAGCATGGAGTTGTAGTCTTAGTCTTTCTAGCCCACTGGTCCCTGTCCTTGGCTAGTCTTCTCATCTCCAGGATGGTGCATCCTCTTGCTGCCCCCAGTTTTCCAATGTAATTAGAATATATGCACCTGGGTCTGTCACGAGGGCGTCTTCCTTTCAGCCTTGTTTCCAAAAACCACCTGGCTTTCCTGGCTTCATCCATACCATTTTAGTTGTCCCTCTTGCATGGTGTCGTCCACTGAACTAACATCCAGATCCTCCAGAATTTTTCCATTTCTGACGCAGTCCATCCTGTTCTTACCAACTATTCTTCGAAGGAATCTCATTTCTGCTGATGTTATCCTACTTATGTTTATGTGGCTTGTCGCTGCTCTAATATCCTAGATTATATTTTGTACACAACTGAGGACAGGCATATTGACCTATAGTTACCACATTCACTTTGGTTACCTTTCTTGTGAATTGGGATTACGATATTGTTTTCCCACTTTCATGGCAGCAACTTAAGGTCCCAAATCTTTTGGAATAGCATTTGGGGACATTTAATAATTTCATTGCCTCCATATTTTACAAATTCCAGAGCTATGCCATCTGGTCCTGGAGCTTTTCCTGACTGGATTTTGTTGACTGCCAACTCCACCTCGACCTCCTCGATCGCATCATCTATATCTGCAGGATAAGTGTCATCCACTCTAACTCTCATTCTGCAGTCTTTGTAGTTATGATAAAGACGTTCTTCCATCCTAAATTTTCTCTGGAAGAACTGCCTCCAGACCTTTCTTTTCTTCAATTACTAACTTCCTATGCATGTCTTTAAGGTTCCTGACCGGTTTTGACCTCTTACCCTTCAAGGCTTTCGTAATATGCTAGAACTTCCTAATATTCTCTCTATGGTTTTGTTCAAGCTCTTGACCAAACTTCTCTTAAGTCCTCGTCTTAGATAATTTGATTAATCATTACAAAATATTTAATCATCACAAGAAAATTAAGAGTACAAAACAATAAAGTGTACAGAAATGAGCAAGGCCGCATGTGAAAAGTGATTTCTTTTGCCCATTGATGGTGAGAGAAAGGGCTGAGAAATCGGACCATTTCCATGGTGATATTCAGTTGTTTATAGATAAAATTGATGTAAATAATAAAAATAAAAAAAATTGATCTGTACAAAAATTTTTAATAAGTCAATTTCAAATCACAAATATTTGAAATTTTTGGCAATTAGTAATCTTCAGCAAAATTTATTACAATAACTACTGCTGTCAACTTAAATCACTAATTGTATTCTTGGTTTTGCAATTTTCATAAAAATATAACAATAATTTATATTGAATACACCAAACTAATAAATTGTTTTAAAATAAAGTTTGATATATTTAATTTAAATTATTTGTTCAATTCAATTTAAGTGCATTTTTATTAATTGTGGTTTCAAAGTAATAATTGTCTTTGATAAATGAAAATGACAGTACAAAGAAAATTTTGGAAAGATTTATAGCATTATTTAAGCTATGAAAATAGATGAGCAGAGGTTACTGAAGAAGATTTATAACTGAAACATTTAAGTATTTGTAATTGTGGGTAAATGGTTGACTGTCGTGAATAAAGAAGAGAAGAATAGTTGGGGTGGGGTGATCAGTTAAATAAGAAGGCAAAAATAAATAATATTTATTTTGACATAAATAAATATTATCATTTATTTTTGCCTTCTTATTTGGCTGATCATCCCAACTATTCTTCTCTTCATTAATTATTTGCAATTTGAAATACATTTAATAAAAATTGTAGAATAAAAGATCAAACTTTGTCTATGATTGATCAAATAAATATTCTGTAATGACAGGAATATTACTGTCAACAGAACAAAGCTTAATTCTGTATTCAATATCTATTACAATACACATTTAGTAATGTTATTATGTATAAAGGGTGCAAATAAAATCAAAGTTCCAAATCTTATTATTGGTAAATTTTTTAGTTTGAATGTATGTCATACATACGGTGTGTATGTCATCATTACTAACTATAAAAATTGATTTTATCAAAACATTCAGATTACATGAAAATTTAACAAATCTGCACAAAATAAAAAATTATTTTGGGGAAATCAGGAAGAGGTTCACAGAACTCCACTATTCTGCAGAACAGCGGTTGATAACCACTGATCTAACAAAATGTTAAACAGTAGGTAGTGATATCGAATATTTAATAGTTGACCGTTGCATTATAATGGAAGGATATGGTCCGGTGTGGGGGTCATAAATAGGCTAAATAGTGGCAAAACTATTTTATTAAAAGCCAGTGTTTCGACCCAACTTTGCAGGTCTTGTTCAGGGAGGTGTGTTCAGCTAGGAATTCCACTTAGAACTGGCTTTTAATAAAATACTTTAGCCTATTTATGACCGCCACCCCGGACCATCTCCTTCCTTTAGTCAGTAGAGTGATTCGTGTAACACCTTTTCAATGACAAAACTGTCTTCTGGCAGCTGATCAATTTAAAAAGTTATGATAATAAGTAATAACTACTTCTTTTTCTTTTTTCAAATCTACTTCAGTCCAAGTTTGGATTACTGGTTTCTTACTGTTTATTTTTTCTCAGTTGCATAGGTATTTTAAACAGGATACAAAAATAAAGTGAATAATTGTAGGAAACAACTTTATTACCTTTTAACATGCTATAAATAATGCACATGGCTAACTACAAGTAACAATAGTATGGGTTTAGTTTGTAACAATTGTTTTCAACAGTGGCCCCTTTAATGTAAATATCTCAACTTACAAAAACACCAAACTAAAAATTTAAAAAGAAAACAGGATAAAAAAAATTTTACAACCTCAACAGATTAATGTCTTTACTTCAAGACAACAAAATTTCTCTAGCCTAACTTTTATAAAAATAATAAAAAAAAAAATATTGAACTTCAAGACAATGGAATGACTCTTGATTTTAAAAAAAAGTACTGCACCATACAATTCATAATAAATTACAGTTATATGGACATTGAATACCATGCAACTCTTATCTCCTGATGAGTCTTTTAAAATATTATATTACATAATATATGAATACATTTATAAATATGTTCTTCTTTAAATGACAGAGTAGAGGAGGACAAGAGAATAACACATGAAGGAGATAAAATGTGTTGAGTAGTTAATTCACTATTTGAGGTAGTTCTCATTTGTCAATTTACTGATTCAAGAAGAAATGCCTGTAGACGAGCGTAGCCAAAACACCAAGAACAAGTGGAGCCAGCCAAGACATCCAGCTTAAGAAAAAAAGTAAAGAACATTTACACAATATATTTCAATAAAATCCAGTTAGTTTTAATACTAGTATCTGGTTGTATCATATGAAATGCTAGTCATGATAAAACAATAAAGGGTGACATAATAAAATAGGAAAAGATGGATGATTCCATGGACCATCATATTCTTTTTGTCCCAAGGTGTTTTTGAACCTCCTACTTACTATTTTTTGAAGGGGAAAAGTACTTCTTGGAAGTACTCCCTTTGTTCTATAACCCTCATTACAAAAAATAATGACTTTCTAAATTAGTAATGAAACATAAAAAACCTCTCTTCCCTGGCCGTCCGACTCCCTGATTTTACTACTTCAATAGTTTTTTGAGCATTCGACTAACATTCTCAAGCTCAATGAAAATATATTCTCTTAAAATATCTTAAGGTTTCAATAACTAAAGTTAAACCTCAATATGGAAGAAACAAGAACACTCACATGACTTATTCTTTCAATTATTCGTCTGATAGTAAATAATGTTTTCACTGAAATTGATCCTTCTGCTAGCCTCTATAGATTACTAAGAAACCAGGTGAGTGAGAGAAGATTGGTTCTAAGGAAGGATTTTAAATTTCTTGACTTATTTTCATTAACGAGAAGGTTTCAATCTATATTTTTAAGTGATTATGCAAAAAAAAAAAAATAAAAAATAAACAAATCTAATCTGTATGCAAAAGTGTGGCGTTTCTGTGCTTCTTGATTAATTACATAGGTCTGAAGGTTATTTATCTGAGATTCTTAGAAAAGTTTCGACTGAAATATAATATTTTTCTCTCTCACATGGTCAAATATTATACTAAAAAATGAATATCTGATAAAATAGGTATAGCTGAATAATGCCACTTTGCTCCTCTTATTTTATTAGTACCGACATCTTAAAGGAGTGAGGGAGATAAAACAAGAAAAATGGAAAAAATACAAGATTTTAATCCAATCTGTTAAAACTTATATGTTTTTCCAAGGATTCACCCAAATGTGATAACAATTGACTACTAAATTAAAAATCTGGTGCACACAACACAAAACTTTCACTTACCGCTCTACTTGAATATAAATTATATTCTGGCAATGTTAGGTTATTATAAAATTTTTGAATTGCATTTTTGAACGAGCTAAAGCTAAAAAAAAATAAATACCATTAAAATAATAAAAATTCTATTTATCATATCTCCGGTTGATTACGGATTGAGTGGCTATTGATTATTAAACTGTTATTTTCCATTGCTAAATTAACTAAAACGGAACAAGGATATTTGCATTGTCTGCCATAAACAGTTCAAAAGTTGTCACACTAATTGTAATTGGATACTGTTGGAATATCACAAAAGGAAATTTCATCAAACTATTCCTTAATTTAATATAGTTTTTTGGAATAAACGGATGATAGATACCTAAATATTTAAATATAATATCAGATCTAGTTTAAACTACAGTAAATATATTTAAGGTTATAACGCATCTATGAAATATTTTTCATTTCTTTCACATAAGTGCAATGAAATAGTAATGGATACTGTTGGAATATCACAAAGGGAAGATTCATCACATTATTCACTAATTTAATTTTCTAAAAAGTTACATGACAATATTTCGGAATAAACGGACGTTGATACCTAATTATTTAAATATTATATCAGATCTAGAATTATTAAACTACAGTAAATATATATAAGGTTATAAACATATGCTTTATACATCCATGAAATGATTTTATATTTTACTTCTTCTTTCACACAAGTACATTGGAATAGTGTTTTTAACAATGTCATTGCCTTGATTAGGTTGATTTTAAAAGTTTACATTTAGTCAGTAAATTCATTTATTTCCTTGAAAAGATGTGATTTACATTAAATATTATTAGTTTTCAAAAATTATTATTTATAATTTTTTTGCCATTCTCCGTAACCTTATACAACTTTCTATATTCGATATTGTTATTTCTAAAATTCTCCGCTTTTCAATGATATATTATATGTATACCTTCTGACTAGTATTTCCGGAGGCTCATTTTCAACCTGGATAAGCATTTTTATTTTTTTCTCCTTTAGTCAATTATTAAATTCTTTCAAAAGTTATATTTAGCACTTTTTTGTAACTCTTAATAATGAGAGATAGTTATTTATTTAAAATAAACCATATTAAAGGTAGTTTAGAGAAAGACGCATATGAATATTCGGCATTTAAGCCCTGTAAAGTGACATCAACGGGGATAAGACCTAAATGATATTAAAGACGACTTAATTATACAATGATACACCGAGTTTAATCAAAATATTTAGAGCTGTTTGAGACAATTTGAGACAATTGTAAAAATTTGTTTCAGCATAGATATAAAGTGGCACTTCCGGTTAGCCGATTTTAAGAAAAAAGTTGCCAGGACATCTAAGGCATATACCTATCATAAATATGTAATATCAGTTTCTTATGACTTTTCGTTTTTGAGCTAGACTGCTAAAATACACTCACAGAGACTATTTTTCGGGACTTGGTTATTTGGACTCGGGGTACCCCAAAATGTGTATTTCCGTTGAAAATTCAGATTAAAAAAAATTCACGATCGCAATACTTACCCTTGCTATACATAACATATATATATATAAGTGAAAGAAAAAAAATAGAGTACAAACTTAAATCTTAATAACTTGTATAATTTTGTAAATTCAATAAGATTTTCCAATTGAAGTTATCCAATATCCAAACAATTAAAATAGAATAACCACTTTAATATTGGTGAATATAATAAAAAGAACCTCAATAATTTAAAACTACTGACACAATACAAATAATCCATGGTACAGACCTCTTTTTTTTCAAATTATTAACATCTGCCTAAAACTTGGTGAATGGCTAAATCTTATTGTAACCAAAAATATGACTCATATTCTTTAAAATTAAAAAATTTTTATCAGCAAAAATTCTCAGAAATGGGGCATTTTAACACTAAATTAACTAATTAAATTAGGCACTAAAAAATCTCCACTTGAATTGTAAAATAATTAGATCACAAAATCGGAAAAAAAAGATGGACTACAAAAATATTGGGTCACTTGGTCTTTATAACCTTGTTTTTTAGACATATTAAGGGGGGAGGTCATGCCAAACGGCCCAATATTTTTGTTGGCTATCTTTATTTTCTGTTTTGTGATAAACGTATCTCACAATTCAAGTGGAAAGCAAATGGGTGTTCATGAGTTTTAAGTACCTAATTAAGAAGAAAAAGTTTGCCGGACCCCCAATTTAAATCACCCCAATGATGAGAATTTTTGTAAACAAAAAAGTTGTAGGTTACGATGAGATAAAGATATTCGTGGATTTTAGGAGGATGTTAATAGTTTGGTACCATGGACTAAATTTTTTAGAAATTCTTGATAAACCCTCTTCATTGTCAGACCTAGATTTTAGAGAAGTCAAAAGAAGAAAATAAAAGCCTTGGTCAGCAGAAGAATTGAATGTTTTATTTTAAATGTTACCACGAAAAATTGATTCTTCACATGATACAACCAGATAGTTTCAATCAGTCCACAATTTTAATAAAAATATAACAATTTTAAACAAAAAATACTCATGATAATTTATAGCAGCATGCAACCATAAGAAAACTATTTTTTTTAAAAGAACTAGATATTAAATAGGAACTAGCTATAAAAATGAGTCATATTACATTTGGCTTCAAGAGTCTAATCAATCAGTTAACTGTTAAAGATATCATAATTTAAATGGCCTTGCATCAATTGGTCTTTTAAAATTTTAAGTAAATCACTTAAATATTGTATTGCTTTTACATCTAATACAAAAGATATAAATTCAGAAGCAATAAATCTTTATTAATGACCCTTTATTGTTATATAAATTATTAATGTTGAAGAAATTAAAAAAAAAAATGAATAAAAGCTACTACTACCCAAACTGTTTTCCTGATAAGCATAAACACAAGCCTTTTTCATGATAAGCCTAAACAATCATTTAAATCACTATCTATCACTAATTTAATGCATGAGTCTATTACTACTTCCAAGATAAGATCAAAATAATACTTTTATCACTAACCCATTTCCAGAAGTACTGGGTGCATCGTCATTGGATGTGGTCCATGGGGATTTCTTATCAATATTTACTCTATCTTCCTGAAAAGAGAACCGAATATTTAAAACTTAGAATTCCCAATTTGACAACTGAAATCATCGTAAATTTAATAACAAAACTTACTTCAGCAAGTTCACCGATTTTATATTTCTTCATCATATCACGAGCATCACTTGAATGACCAACATCTTCAAATGCTTCAGTAGCATCCCGGCCAGCTTGCTCTAAGAGTACTTCTTCACCACCAGGATGCTAAAATAGTTAATGGTATTTGAATACAACGGATTGCATTATGGATATCAGTAAGAACTCCAAAAACAGACACAGTTAGAACATAATATGAGAATTAAGTTACTTATAAACAAAAAATGGTTAATACTTTAATTTGTTCATTCTAATTCTGATTGTAGACACAAAATTGAAATCATGACTAGGTTACAGAATGATCTTATAATTATAAAACCGATTAATTTATATTTTTTTCCAAAGTAACATCTGAATTTAAATTTTAATTACAATTAATTAAACCCTAGAACACTGAAATCTTTTAAGACGCATTGGAGATCAAGACTTACTTCGTTAAGGAATTCAGTAACATTGTACACAGAATTGTGAATAACAATCCACGTATTCTTGCTATCACATTTATTCCTCACTTCTTCAAGGCGATATATAGCAGTTTCTGATGCCATTTCTGTTAATAACGGAGTTCACAACACAACGAGTACTACAAGATAAACTGAACCGACCACGGTCTAGCCCCAAGGACAGTTAGGTTCCTCCTTCCATTTATCATATGCTGACAGTCTTACCAACGAAAAATGTCCATTTTCGTATATATTTTACAATTTTTGTTAAGTAAACAGTAATAAGCCCTAAATATTAGAAATAATAACAGTAAAAAATATCAATTGTAATTATGAACATATTTTGTATGAAAATATTTAGTTTAAAATGGTATGATGCTTGAAATTATGTAATCTCGTTTTCAATATGACAACGCATTTTTAAGAAAAGAGAAATCTTGGTTTCCTTTCTGATAAGAATTTCTTCAGGTATTAATTTCACCAGACCATTGTATGCAAATTACAAGCTGATAAGATATATTTTCATTATGAAAACTCGTAATATTTCTATTTAATATGAAATAATATATAATGTAAATTAACATTACTAACTAATGCATCTTGTGGAATATTTGTCCATTAGTTGCCAGACTTTTCTGAGACCGCTAAGGAATAAATATTAACAGGGAATAGAACACGAATCATTGCAAAACACCTTCCAGTTTTTAAATAGTGATCAAAACTGCACAATGGTAAATATAAATTGCGAACGAGTGTGCTTAAAATTAATTTATTTAAACGTATTTTATTAGAATTTATATTTCATTATGCTAGAAAACCCATTGGATTTGATTTACCAATTATATTTAAAATTCACTTCAAGATCTTATTCTGTTTCTTGGATATTTCAGTGGAATAAGAAAGGATACACATGGGATAAAAGGACCATGACATATATTTGTTTTTCTTCTGAACTAAATAAAAATGATAAATAAATAAATATTATGAGGCCATGATATCAATTACTTCCTCCAAACCAAATGACAGACACACCCACAGTTCGCCTGGCGTGATTTAGCTGCGTTTAACTGATTGAATGAATTCTTGGCTGGAAATATTCCAATGTTTCCACTAATTTGTCTTGAATTTAAGAATGCTATTAACGAAAAAGTAAGCTAAGACAATTTATGTTTGTCGACCACGGGCCAAATTTAGGCAGAAAAACAAGATAAGTTAAAATGCAGAGTCACTCTTCGAATACAGGCTATTGGTTTTTTTACATCATATTTACGTTTTTCCTCAATATTTTTCTGAATTCAAGAATACGATAAGAGCATAAAAAATATAATTTTATGAACTTTACAAAGTTGACGTTTATTTAATTTTTTCAATCCTAAACTAATCTACTTGTAAAACAAAAAAAAAAAAAAAAAAAAAAAAAACCTAATAAACGTAAAATTAAGACAGTTAACTGATTTTTTATTTAACATTGTTTTTATTTTATTTTTTAACATTCATAGATACCAAAGACTCTGACAAACAATATCGGTTCGTTTTCAAATTATTTATTTATAAAATCCTTAATCCAAGTCAAACAAAGTAAAAATTACATTCTTGAATCAAATGAGAAATAAAGCTATAAACCCAGTGAAAATTCAAATGGCAATCCAAATTGTTATTAATATATTTAAAATTTGTTAAGTATGCTATAATCCATTAATGCCTGTGGAAGGCTAAATAAAAAACCGAATTGTTCTGGGTAATGGGAAGTATGTTAACAAAAAGGATTAAAAGTATTTATACTTGTTTTAATAATGATTTAAAAATAAATCAACGCTTTTTATTTATTTATTTAAGTATTTAATTAATCATTACACCTTCATTTCTCACACTTCTAGCTTCTTTCTATTAAATTCGTATTTATTAAATAAAATCCAAATTGTGTAAATTGAAATACATTTATTAAATTCAAACAAAAGGCAAACAAAGTTGATCTGTTGTCATAATTTAAAATTATGTAGCCCATCATTTTCCTGTATAATTTTGAACAGATTTTCATGACACTTTAAAAGTTATTAGACTTCTGATGAATGACGAAAATTCCGTTATTTTATCACTGCAGTTAAGAAGCATTGCTAAAAAATAAGCACTTAAAGTCTAAAATTCATCTTCGGGTTCACATAAAAATATCAGTGTTTGATTTTTGGTAGGCGGCAGTAAAGCGTTATCTGATTTTTTTTTTTAAATTTATTCATTTATAACAGTCAAACTTTGAAACTGAAAGTCATAAGAAAATGATATTACATATTTAAGGAATTGGTGGGATGTTATATTTTTGTCAAAATATTTTTTAAACATTTTTACAATGTAATTAAAACCGGCTCCAAAGATTTCGATTAAATTCCTTATATCAACGTAGAATTAAATTGTAGTTTAATGTTTCTTACGTACTTATACATAGGTTAATGGTAAAGGGCATGCCTGGTTTTTAAATTTTAAAAATTGGATATTTTTATCTTTAAGTTTTAATATCCAACACTTTTCAGATGCATAGAGGTCATATCCTTTTGTTACCAAATGTCCGCAAGCTATTATTACCTCAAACGTCATCCTAAATGATGTATTGTATCTGATTGTTAAATCTGTACGATAAAGATAAACTTGAGGGCAGGTGTATGAATGACCGTACCATTTACATATTTTTCTATTTATTTCAATAGTAAAATTTTTTTTTTTTTTATAGAAATTTAAAAGTGTTGTCGTAATTTAAAATTGTGTAGCTCATCATTTTCCCCTATAATTTTGGACAGATTTTCAGGAAACTTTAAAAGTTATTAGGCTTCTGATAAATGACAAAAAATACGTTATTATATCACAGCAGTTAAGAAGCATTGCTAAAAAATAAGCACTTAAAGTCTAAAATTCATCTTCGGATTCGCATAAAAATATTAGTCTTTGATTTTTGGTTGGCAGTACAGCGTTATCTGATTTTTTTTTTAATTTACTTATTTGTAACGGTGAAGCTTAAAAACTGAAAGTCATAAGAAAATGGAATTACGTCTTTAAGGGGTAGGTGGGATGTTATATTTCTGTCAAAATGTCATCGCGTTTAGATATTTTTACAATGTAATTAAAAACGGCTGCAACGATTTCGATTAAATTCTAACAGGGATTAAATGCCTAGTTTTCAAATTTTATTTTTCTAAAGCCTTAAATTTTGTTTATTTGAAATAATTAACAATCTCACATTATCAGTAGTTATAAAAAAGGGATAAATAGGAGCTATGAAAGAAATTGATAACTAACAAAAGCATAAATTAGACTAAGTGAGTCCTCGGACCTTGGATTAATGAAGCAGCGAGAATAGCCGAGTTCTCACGACAGGCCCTGAAGAAGAAGCACCAGCTTATCTATCGCCTATTATTTGCAAATAGTCATTAACTATTAAATTATTGTTTGTAAGTGATATGAAGCATTTTCCTTATGTAAAATCATAACATTGTGCACTTAAACTATTTTTTATTTAACTATTTTTTGAAATAAATTAAATTAATGCTTAAAATAAAGATTCTAATTATATAAGTAATTTTGTAACAAGTAAATTTGTTGAAGCAAAAATATTGGAGACTAAAAATAATGTAGCAGCAAAGTAAATAAAATCATTGAAACACTGCATTTTATATTTAATTAAAAGAATTATTTTATTTACATTCAATTAAAAAAGGAGTATCTACTCAGTTTGAAAAAAATTATGCGTAAAGTATTATAATAAATAAAATTATCTATATTAAGTTTATCTATGTCGAATATAAGCCAATGATTTAAGAAAGTCCTAAAAGATATTGGAGAGTTACGAAAAACATATGTAATTAAAAGATTGGGTTGAAAAAAAAAACATATAGTAATTAATTGTTTTTGATTGAGTCAGTTATACCATATAGTAGGTTTGATATATCAAACAGTGAGATTTTTTATAATAGGTGGAAATAGAATACTCATCTTTGGATTATATGATGACGGATTATTGTAAGAAAGTTAATTTTTAAAAGATTTCGTTCTTCTTTTTTTCTACTTCTCCCACCTTAACAAACATTGAGAAATTTTAAACACACAATCCGTCCCGAACCCAGTGGAACCAACCGAGGGAACTCACTTACTCACAGTTGACGTGCGACTTAAGAGTCGATTCACATTCACCTTTGTCTATAGGAAACCGTGACATCTGTTAAGCTGCTGCTACAACATGCCCAGGTGACGGGTCGGCATGTAGTCCTTGGGGACTTCAATGCTCGACACACTTCCTGGCTGTGTGGTAGCGACAATCCACTGGGGAAGTACATCACCAAGACTAGGTTGGCCGTCTTTCACCCAGGCGTAAACACTTTCCGGCATTCAGCCCGACCTTATTGGACATCAACGCTGGACCTGCTATTAACCAGGGATCTGCACACCATTACGGATTGCCAAGCGCTTCCGTATGGACCGTCGGATCACCGGCCTGTGCTTTACACGATCGAGGATACACCCGCCAAACCACCGGCAAGTAAATACTTGCTCCACAAGGCCGACTGGAAAGGATACAGGTCTAGCGTTGAATCCACTTTACCGGCGGTAACGCCGTGCCAGACAGTAGAAGAGGTAAACGAGGCGGTGGATGTCATCACTACTACTGTCCAGGACTCAGCCAACCAGAACATCCCGAGGTTCGCTCTGCAGCCCAACGTCATCAGAAGACCACCACGTCACATCCTCGCCCTGATCAGTCAGATGAACAATCTGAGGAACATTTTTCAGCGCACGCGTGACTACAGCTTGAAACCGGCCATCAATGCGATGACCCGGCAGATAGCCAGCCTCATGCGAGACTGGAAGACCTTACTCTGGCATGACCAGCTCCGGAGGACTCATGATGACCACCGCCAGTTCTGGAGACTGGTCCGAACGTTCGTTAACAAGAAGAGGACTGTCCACCTGACGTCGGGGAATGAGCTGCTGATACCTAAGGAACAGGCTGAACTCCTGGCCAAAAGCTATGAAGCGAGGGATGCTGAGCGGACGAGAAATGCACCACCAATACCGGAAGGACCACTGCCCAATCCCAACGATGAACCCGTCTTCTCTACCTTCAACCAGCTGGAGTCGACCCTACGACGCACCAAAGGAAACAAAGCATCTGGACTGCATGAGATTCAGTACGTACTGCTGAAGATGTCCCTAGGAAGGGTAAAGCCTTTCTACTGAACATATTCAACTCATGTCTTCGAATCTTATACTTTCCTACCGCATGGAAACAAGCGATCGTTGTACCGTTACTCAAGCCGGCGAAGAACGGGGACTCAGCTGAGCACTATCGTCCGATCAGCCTCCTCTCGCAAATCAGCAAGATTTTCGAGAGGCTAATCCACCACCAGCTTATGAAGCACTGCTGGAAAGAGAGCATCATACCACCAGAGCAGACTGGTTTCCAGAGAGGGATCGCGTGTGAACACTACCTAGCTAAACTTCAGGCCCACACAATAGATGAAATGAGTCTCAACAGAGCTACGGTGCTCATTTCTTTGGACTGCAGCCAGGCCTTTGACTGCGTGTCACACACGCATCTACTTGGCCGTCTGGAAGAGTTCAGGTTTCCTACCACTCTATGCCGACTGATCCGAAGCTACCTCAGCGGAAGATCTCTCGTCGTACGAGTTGGTACAGACTGCACAAATCCAGTCGATACCACCTGCGGAGTACCTCAAGGGTCTGTATTGGGGCCAATACTGTTCGTCGTTTTCCAAAGGCGGTGGTAGCAGCCTATGCGGACGACATTGGCATATATGCTTCCAGCATCAACGCGGAGACTGCACTCACACTGGCACAGAATGCTTCAGCCACAATTGTTGAAGAACTAGAAGAGATCGGTATCGGAGTGAATCCTGCGAAGACTGATGCTATTGTCATGTCGTTCCAGAAGGGAAAGAAGCATCTACCCACACAATTCACCGTTGGAGGAGCTTATCATAAAATCTCTACCTCGATTGTCTACCTTGGCGTCACGCTGGATAGACATTTGACCTTCTCCAATCACGTTAGGCAGAGGATCAAGCTGGTACGAAAGAAGTCACACCGGCTCTACCACCTACTGACTTCGCCGCAGCTCTCGCTGAGACTCAAGCTACACATTTATAAAGCTATTATAAGACCTACACTGCTCCACGGGGCCCCTCTCCTGCGATACCTATATAAATCCACGTTTACGAGTCTACAGGGCTTCCAGAACTCTATCCTTCGGCGAATTGTCCGTGGCACCGCCCTACAAAGGGCTAAGAATCAAACAATACGCGAGGAGCTCCAGCTCCCCTGAGTTCATAGGCCGGAGGCACATCAAATGTTTTGATGGGCTGAAGCCCTGTGCAAACCCACTGTTCAATGAGATCTCACCACCACCCAGACCTGGGAGGTGGCAAGGTAAACTCCCTTTGGTGGACATACTCGCCGAAGGATGTGGTCTGGTCTCTCATTGTAAACTCATTGTAAATAATAAATGTGTATATATTGTAAATAATAAAAAAATAGCAGAACGGTCCTTCCCCGTTCAATGAAAGTCACAAGGCCTTCTGCCACATATGTAATCCTTAGATATCCCCAATCCTTAAAATGCCCTCGGGCAGTGGAAGGAATTTGTTGCATGTATATATTGTATTATTATGTATACTATATATGTAAATTGTTTCAATAAACATTTTGGAGGGTATGAAAAAAAAAAAATAAATAAACAACTGACTCAATTAAAAACAATTAATTACTATATGTTTTTTTGTTTCAACCCAATTCGTAATTCGGCAATTCGTTAGCATTAGTGTTATTAAATTAGTTTAATTAAATATGTTTTTCATAACTCTCCAATATCTTTTAGGACTTTCTTAAATCATTGGCTTATATTCGACATAGTTTAGGACTTTCTTAAATCATTGGCTTATATTCGACATAGATAAACTTAATATAGATAATTTTATTTATTATAAAACTTTACGCATAATTTTTTTTCAAACTGAGTAGATACTCCTTTTTTAATTGAATTTAAATACAATAATTCTTTTAATTAAATATAAAATGCAGTGTTTCAATGATTTTATTTACTTTGCTGCTACATTATTTTTAGTCTCCAATATTTATGCTTCAACAAATTTACTTGTTACAAAATTACTTATATAATTAGAATCTTTATTTTAAGCATTAATTTAATTTATTTCTCCACGAGTTTTTATTACGCCCGTTTTTTACATAGTCATTAATTATAGTTTAATGAAATTAAACATTTGAGTACATATTTGTGAATTCCTATTATATTTATCGATATGAAAACTCATCCAGGGCAAAAAAAATATACCATTATTATAAATAAAAAATAGTTTAAGTGCACAATGTTGTGATTTTACATAAGGAAAATGCTTCATATCACTTACAAACAATAATTTAATAGTTAATGACTATTTGCAAATAATAGGCGATAGATAAGCTGGTGCTTCTTCTTCTGGGCCTGTCGTGAGAACTCGGCTATTCTCGCTGCTTCATTAATCCAAGGTCCGAGGACTCACTTAGTCTAATTTATGCTTTTGTTAGTTATCAATTTCTTTCATAGCTCCTATTTATCCCTTTTTTATAACTACTGATAATGTGAGATTGTTAATTATTTCAAATAAACAAAATTTAAGGCTTTAGAAAAATAAAATTTGAAAACTTGGCATTTAATCCCTGTTAGAATTTAATCGAAATCGTTGCAGCCGTTTTTAATTACATTGTAAAAATATCTAAAAGCGATGACATTTTGACAGAAATATAACATCCCACCTACCCCTTAAAGACGTAATTCCATTTACTTGTGACTTTCAATTTTTAAGCTTCACCGTTACAAATAAGTAAATTAAAAAAAAAAAATCAGATAACGCTGTACTGCCTACCAAAAATCAAAGCTATCTTGATCAGTGGAGAGGTTTGTTATGTTCTTGGATATTTCCATATACCTGCCAGCCATAGTGCCGAACAACTCGTCCTCGGTTTACTAAAATTAAATCTAAAGAAAAACGACACTGACATTAAAGACTATCTTGACAAAAACTATGACTACACCAGCAACGTGAGACGGAAAAAATTGCATGAACGTATCCTTTTTTTTTTCTATTTTGTCAAGAGTCCCTATCCTTTAGGAAAAAAAGAATTTTTCCTTCGATTTTACCTTCTGACAAGAATATAAATGGAAGATAAATACTTATTTATCATGTTGGTATTATGAGTTCAATTCTATACGTATAGTGCAACTTTACGAAAATAAATGAAATATATGATTTCCTTAAACGTGAATTTAACATGTTTTTAAATATAGTATTCATAATTTCTTCATCGTTTTGGAAATTTTTAAGTAACATATGACACATATATTACAAAAACTTGTCAACCGATATCCCATGATATGAAGGCAAAGGGGTTAAGGTGGGCGGGATATGTAGATTGTAGCAATCCATCTGGTAATAGTTAATGCCTCAATAGGCCAGAATGCAGATGGATAGATAGAATCAACAAAGATATAATAGAGCTGCGTGCAGATTAATGGAATGAAATAGACAAAGACAGTCAGAGATGGAGCAGGTTTGTAAAGGCGTCAAAAGATCTACATAGTCTGTAATACCAACAGAAAAAAAACAAAATACGACACATGTGGACAATGAGTATAATTGATAAGTAATAAGTGAATGATCAAGTGGATGAAGGTGATAAGGACATTTTTGGAAATAATTAATTATTGCTTAGAATTTTTATTCCTCAATAAAAGTGTATACAATCTTCTCAAGACTGGAAAGAATCAGTATTATCATCTGATCATATTTCATCGAGGAATGAGACAATATTTTGTAGACATTAAAGTGATAAGGGGTTGATTATCTGTTACTAATAGCCGATACTGAAACTCCCAGAGACGACACATTAAATATACGAAACACCTAACATTAAATATACCATCTCTGGACGACTTAGTAAATATAACCTTCTACAACGAAAAACTGGATGGATAATTAAGAATATTGAGTCTAGAGAGCAATGCAGCAGCGGTTCTGTTTCAAGTTCTGCCATTGGAAGTGGCAAGAGAGGAAGTTTGTTATTCAATATCAAACATCAAGCAGACAAAAGCGCACAGATTGTTTGAATGAAGAAGTATGCCATGTGGTCCAATTAAATAAGAAAGCTTAGGAAACCTGTCTTAAACACAAATAGCTCGAAAAACGAAACCAATAATGTTTGGCCAAAAGCCAATACAAATTAGTGGTCTCTCAAGTGAAAAAGCAACAGAAGTTTGGGAAAAGTTCCGATGAACATCACCGTGAAAGTGTTGAGAAATTCTGGTGCTAATACTTTAAGAGAGGAAGGAAGTAAGCTTATCTGAAATGTCAATGACTCGAGCGGAAACATGGGACACTTCTAAGGGGGTCTAATTATTTAGGAGAATTGTATTCTGGAAAAAGTTAAATCCAAAAAATTAAAAGAGGTAAACCCCTAGGATTATTGAAATTTGGAGAGCAAGAATTTATTAAATTTCTCCAGCAGCTCCTCCAAAAAAAAAAAAAAAAAAAAAAAAAAAATGGACATAATTATAAGTGATTCAGTTGAGTATAGTCCCTATTAATAAGGTAGCTACACAGACAGCGAAAATTACTGACCTACAGGGGTGCCCAGAGGGAACCTACAGGGGGTTTCATGGCGCAAGTTACGCCACCAAAATTTTTGAGGGGACACATTTTGACAGGAGTTCTGAATTTTCGGACTAAGGGACAAAGGGAAAACACATAACAGACCACAGCAAATGTAATTGTATATGATCCACGATTTTTTTAACTCTATCTCTGTTTTTAACAAAAGGTGAGCAATAAAATATCTTAGGAGGATAGGGACAGGTGGGTAGGTTGTTGGGCCATCGACCTTGAGGGGGATGAGCACTCCTGCTGACCTGTAAGCTTACTTTTGGTTGCTTACAAAGAATACTTCGATCCTGGAATCCTTATTAGTTAGGGGATGATTTGCGAGGACGAAAATCATCATAATTTTAGGTTTTAACATCTGTAAAATAATATCATGTAATAAAATAATATCTGTTTGAGTGTGAAACATGCTGCCTGAGTGTCAGCGTTGGTTTAATATCTGTTACTTATATCTGTTCAGAATCAGATAGAACTTATTGAGTTTCAGTCTTCAATTTCGAGGCACACCAACAGCTTTTTATAATAAGTAATAATCAGTGATATAATAGAGGTAAATATTATTTTTTTTCTTATGGATAAAAAAAATAATATGAAAAATATTAGTAGTGTTAGTTGGCCAGTGCAAATAATTTGCATAAAAATTAGCCAATGAACCAATGATAAATTAATAAGAAAATGAAATAATGCAAAATATCATAAGATGAAGGAATTTTTTTTGTACAAATTGTTTCTAATCGATTTCGATTATTTTGTTTGTTTTATAGGGAACCTTTTGAGTTCGGTAATAAAGTTTTTTTCTGAAATATTGAAGGGATGTGACTATTTGTATCACATAAAGGAGAAAATGATCTTCAAAAAAATGACTCAATCGTTGGATCTGATAAAGAATTGACGAATATATACCGACAAAAATACATCTTTGGGAAATAATATATAAAGATTATATATTATACCTCGTTTATAGTTAGATAATTTATATTTGAGTACTTATAACTAATATAAAATAAACAAATTGAGAGTACAAAATTCGAAAATGAACAATTATATCAGATTTGTTTAACAATCGTAAATTATTATTATTTTTTATTTAATCTACAGTTCCACTGACGAGTCCATAGGTATTGAAGTAGCCATTCTGTTTATTATCAGTGAACTAGACACTTATCTTTTCCCTTTTTCTTTAATAAGCACAACAATCAGTGACATAAGAGGCAATTTAGATAAGAAATGTGAAATATTAACATATGTTGGATAAGCCAAATAGTATATATTCCAACTGATTTAGGAAAAAATAATAATTTATAATGGACATTAAAATATTTGAATTCATAACTTGTGACGTGAGAGATTCACAAAGCAGCAACGTAAACTATATAGATTATTTCTGTCAATTAAAAATGTTAAATTGTTGATTAACGAATATATTGTAAGTAAATCGTAACAATATGAAGATCACTTTCACAACTTGTGTCGTGTGGGATTCACAAAAAAAAGGACATCAAATCCATTTTTTTTGTTAACTAATTTAGTAACTAAGAAACAAATATTAACAGCTCAAAGTTATGAAAAATTGCTCCCTAGATAGTACAAAAGTACAAAAAATGTAAAATATTTATATTGTAAAAAAATGTAACATGCTATTTTTTACCTAAGGGGTACAGATATAGTAACTAAGAAACAAATTTATATGTCTTAAATTTGGCTTTTCATAACTAATACGAGAATGGACATGGTATTCCTTAACATTGGGATATATAATTTTAAATAATTCGTAACAAGATGAAGGTCACTTTTACATAACAGTACCTCGAGATCGACCAATATGCTGCAATTATTTTATTTAATTGGTTACCGATGAGAAACAAATAAACTAGTTATATATTTTACAGCCATGTACTTTAAAAAAAAAATGACTATATCATCAAAACACGATATCAGTGCGTTACATATTTAAACATACACCACCACATTACATTTGCTTTTTACAATCATTACGGAAGTTCCCGTAAAAACATAAAACTTCCGCGGCTTTCTTAATCGCCCGAATTTCGTTTTTTGTACATCTTAAAAAAACTTAAATATTTAAATTTAATAATCCAGGAGTTACTCTTACAACTCTTAACAAACATTTCAGAACTAAATTTATTCAACAAATATTTATTTATTTGATGACATTAAGATTGTTGCGATAGTTAGCAATGATGTAATTGAGTTGTTTTCCTATTTTTTTCCAATGAGAAAGTTTTAGCATTGTATTATAGCTAGAAATAAGATTTACAAGTAAAAGCTAAAGCTTTTTCAACCTAACTATGAAGGTCTATTCATTTATATTTACATTGTTGGAGGTTCTTGAAACACATTGACTTTCCACAATACTAAGTTTACAAAGCATTTGAAAATGAAACAAGAAAATAGTTTAAAACTACTTGAATAATTTCTTTTGGTCGTATGTAGTCAAAAGTTAGACATAACGAACAAATATTAAACTTCTATATTTTTATTTGTTTTATTTGGGCTTTGCTTATTCCCTTAAATCCATTAAATGCCTATTACATTTGCTGTGGTCTGTTACATGTTTTTCCCTTGTTACTTAGTCCGAAAATTCAAAACACCTTTAATTAGAATAGTTGTTTTGAGAACTAAAAGTTTTTGAAAAGATGTTATTTTTTTATATTATAAAAAACAAAACATAAAATCTTTAGATTCCAGATAAAATGCTACCGTCATTCCCGTCTTTCGAGCCTTTCGATCGATCTTCAAGTACACTAACACCTGCGCATCGGTATCGCCATTTAAGACCCTTGTTCCTAAAATAAAGTAAATAACACTAAATAACTAAGTACACAGGTGTTCAATTAAAATATTAGTTTGATCAGGTTGAAAAATACAGTTCACCTGCTAAAGTAACTGTTGTTTATCATTTAATATAAGGGTATCGTTTAACCAATTTAATTTAAAAAAAAAAAATATTTTATAGGATAAAAACAAAAGTTAGCTGAAGGTAATCTAAAAAAAAAAAATTTACTTAAAAAAAACTTACGATTTTCAGGTAACATAAATAGGACATTGATGAAAAGTTTATTGACATATGCTTTATCCACCACGTATTAACATATGAACAAATATATTCTTGATAGTCACTACATGAGGAAAAGAAGCGTTAAAAAAATTCATATCGCTGGTTTGAAAAAAAATTGTGCGAGGGAAAGAGATTTCAAGTTAAGCCTGTCAAGATGTAATAGTAAAAAAAAAAAAAAAAAAAACATAAAATAAAAAAAAAAAAAAAAAAAAAAAAAATATATATATATATATATACTGAGCACTCCTCTCCTTCACACCTATAACAAAGAATCCGTTTACGGGTGAAAAATTAAGTTAGAACCAGAGCATTTTAATCATGGAAGGACACAAAATCTGGGAGGCCGCCGGACTAACGTAGAATAAAAAGAAGACCATACACATAGGGACCTAAATAGTACGAAAAGCAAAAAGTTACAGTGTTAATGGGCGATATATGAATGCCGTATATTTTTCATATGCTGCCGACTCCCGTCTTACAATAAGGTAGGAAAGAATAAAGTAAAGAAAAACAAATACACAACTACAATTTGCTAGTTCCAATTAGTACACTTACTAATTGAGTATGAGAGAAATAGAGAGATGTTCGATAGTAATAAACTAAGAGTTGTAACAAAAAAAAAATTACATTTTCTTAACACACAGGATGATTAATGGTTAAATAATAACATGGTGTGTGTTTATCATTAATTTGGTATTTTTGCACTTTAGTTTATCATATTCCTTACTTGCAACATTGGCAGATGACACCGCAATCCTATCATCCAACTCAGATCCCGAAATAGCATCCTTAAATCTATAAAGGCACCTTTCCCTAATTGAATACTGGTGCAATAAATGGCTCATTAAAGTAATTGGATCAAAATGCAAACATATTACCTTTACGCTCCGACGCAATTCCTATCTACCAGCTGAGGTTACATGCACAAGTTGCGCCATCACAATTTTTGAGAGGAGGCACATTTTGACGGGATTTAGAATTTTTGAGGGGGGAACATTTCGACAGAGTTATGAATTTTTGGATTACAAAGTTTCAAACAAGGAGACAAAGGGAATAAAATGAACAAACCTTAGCTAGTGTAATTGTATATGATTTTGGCTACTTTAATTTCTAATTTTTTTAACAAGAGGAGAGCAATAAAATATCTTGAGGAGATAGGAGAAGGGTTCATGCACCATCAACCTTAGCGGGAAGGGATGGGCACCTCTGTCTACCAGTACATTTTAATTTCATCTAGCTTCCTTAATCAGACACAGGCCGGTATCTTGGCTTTCTCCTAGACCGAAGACTAACACGGAACCCACATAATAGACTTGAACTTTTACTTATTAAAACACTTTATTCAGAAATATTACAATTTGTCACAGTTAAGGACACTTATAATAGAGCTCAGAGATTGCATTCATACCGTATATACAAAAATATAAATAAATAAAGTAATAACAAAAGAATAAGAAGAAAGAACAAAAGAGTAAAGAAAAAGAAAATATATATATATACACATAAGTAAATAAAAATAGAAATGAAAGTAAAACAAACACCTTATATAAAACATACATTATTTACAATTTGCCAGGTGATCTCCGAACCAATCCTGTCCCCACCACATGTGGAGGGAAAAGGGAGGCTTAGGAGATCCCTACGCTTCTCCCTCAGCCACTTCACTGGTATTTTAAACCAGCGGAGGATGAGTAAGAGCGAATAGACTTGAACTAGACTCAACCGACAATATGGCCAGTTATATAGACTACTGAATAGAAAATTTCAACTTTCAATTGACAAGAAATTACTGATCTTCAAATAATACTGAAACCTATTTGGACCAACGGACTGGAACTTTGGGGAACAGCAAAATTTTCTAACATCAAACGCATTCAATCCTTTCTGTCCAAAGTCCTTCGAACTAGATTCGAAGTTCAATGCTCCGTTCTTTAACCAACAAAATACTAAACCATGATCTTACAAATTACCATGACAAAAACCGACACCAAATCCACATGCACAATCTCAATCTAGCTCTATCCATAACTACAATCTTCCTCGAAGTTTGAAGTGGCAGTGGCCCAGAGATCTGATGTAAGCATACATTGGAGTTGTGGCAAAGGCCAGATACTCCACTCAAGCCATGTATGTCTGGTTATAGTGCCTCTGCTCAGAATCCACTGGTCCGTAATACCAGTAATTCGGGTGTGTGACAGGTGCTGTGATCTCCTAAAGTCCTTCATTTCCTTCCACGAGTGGGGGGAGGGAAGGATTGGCTCGGAGACCTCGAGTGAATGAATTTTGTAAATATTGTGTAAAAGCATATGTGTATTTCAGTAGTTATTTTGGGTGATTTAGTTTCTTTATGTTTGGTTTAGTTTCTTTTAGTTTATATAAATGTATATAATAATTTTAGTGTTATTTTGGTGTTTATTTTTATTTATTATACACAGTCAATTCTTCTATCACTATCACAATTTACTTAGATGTGACAGATTGTGATATATTTCAATTAGGAGTTTTTGCAAGTTTATCATATTGAACAACATTTTTCACGAACCTAATATACAGATCGAAGTATGTAATAGGGAAAACGTAATAAGAGCTGCATTATCGAAAAGCTTCCAAATATTGGTCAGATTTTATTATATCAGATACCTAAAAAGTTGTCTGAAAATATTTGAATTTCAGAGTCGTGAAGAGTTTCGAAACTGTTTTCAGAATTTATGATATTAGTTAGCTACTAGCTAATGGTCTAAAACCATGCCAATCGTTTTTTGCTTACTGCTGATCGCATAATTTTTCAAATTTGCTTCTCAGATTCGTGAAGAGCTTCCAAAATGTATTTATATTTTTAAAAGTAACAATAATAAAATTACTGTGTTCTGAAAGTATTCTAAAGGTTTTTTTGCCTGTCTATCACTTAATTTTTGGCACTCATTGAGATTTTTAAAGGCGTGAGATTCGTATAAAGATTCCAAAATAATGTTTCAATTGATTAAATCTACTACCTACAAAGTTGTCTAAAACGGTTACAGTCGGTATTTTTCCTGTAGCAGATCACGTAATTTTTGACACTTTTTGAGATTTTTGAAATTCTACCATAGCCAAACGCTTGCAGTTAGCCAAGGGTTTTGGAAATTAGTATTGTCATATTTACTGTTTCAATTTTCAAACCTTCTGCCTCTGATAACGTGCTTAAATCATCGGTAGGTCCCGGACTATGTATTTCTCTTGAAATATCGAATTTAGATTTTTCACGAATGCTATACTTTCAGTTTTTATATGTATCATATATAGGTATATGAAAATAAAAATTCCAACTGAATCTGTTTTTCTTTTATTTCATATTAAAAAAATCTGGTGCGCGCTGCACAACACTTTCATTTACCGGTCTATTTTGAATAAAAATTATTTACTGTCGATGTTGGGCTATTGTAAAACTTTTGAATTGCATTTTTAACTGAGCTTATGCTTAAAGCTTACAGAAAACAAATCATTAATACCATTAAAACAACAAAAATCCTATTTATTCTATTAACTGTTGTTTATGGATTGTACGATCCGTAAATTATGGATTGTACGACTATTAGTTATTAAACTGTTTTTTCCATTGCAAAGTTTACTAAAATGAAATTACAAGATTTACATTACCTTTCATAGATAGGTCAAAAGTTGTCACACTAATTATAGGTGGATACTTTTGGGATATCACAAAGGGAAAATTTATCAAATTATTCACTAATTTAATTTTCTAAAAGTTTACATGATGATTTTTCGGAATAAACGTATGATAGATAACTAATTATTTAAATATAATATCAGATCAAGGGTTATTAAACTACAGTAAATGTATTTAAGGTTATATCTGTGTATTTAACATATCCATGAAATATTTTTATATTTCGGTTCTTCTTTCACACAAGTACAAAGAAATAGTATTTTAAACAATATCATTACCTTGATTAGGTGGATTTCTTTTAAAACATTTTTTTTTTTTTTTTATATATTCAGTTAGTAAATATCATTAGTTTCTAATTTCTATATTATATATTGTTTTTTATAAAATTCTTCGCTTTCCAACGATATATTATACGTATACCTTCTGACCAGTATTTCCGGAAACTAATTGTCGGCCTTAATAAACATTTCCCCTTTTTGCTCCATTTTTCAATTATAAATTTTTATTATAAAGTTATATTTAGCCTTTTTTTTTATAACTTCTAACAATGAGTGATAGTTAATTATTAAAATAAACCAAATTAAAGGTAGTACAGAGGAAGACATTTTGAAAATTGGGTATTCAAGCCCTGTTATGAGACATCAATGGGGATAAGACCTAAATGATATGAAATATTACTTAATTATACATTAATACACCGGGTTTAATCAAAATCGTTAGAACTATTTTCGAGAAAATACTAAATTTGTGTAAAATCGATGATATGAAGTGGCACTTTCGGTTAGTCGATTTCAACGAAAAAGTTGCTGTCATAGCCGAGTGATTTCAGTTCCGTGCGATGTTTCATTTTTAACTAGGCTGTTCTCACGTACACTCACACAGACCATTTTGAAGATTTGGTTATTCCGACTCACAGGATCTCAAAACATGTATTTCCGTTGAAAACTCATATACAAAAATTTTCAAGTTCGTAATATTTTTTCTTAATATATATGTCACACGTATAGATAAGTGAAAGTAAATAAACTAAATCAAATTTTGACTATACGTCTGAAATAAAAACTCCTGTTAAGTATTATTATTATTAAGTATTATTTATTACAAAATACAAAGAAATATAATAGCATTTAGAAGAATCGTTTTCGTATAGCACCATTGTAGACGAGTAGGGAAGAGGGAGACCAATATCAGATGGAATTCTAAGGACCGTTGAGACAGCTTTCAATGAACACGTCCGATACTGAACAATCGATTCTCTACTACGTTATTGGACACTCGCCTTACGTACCAATGCTTTCCTATATTGAATACTATGGCATACTCTATTTTTTTGGTAAGGAACAATCTATATCTATAATTTACCTAATATCGTTAGTTATGTCTGTATTAAAATATAAACCTTGTGGTTATTGTCACGTTGTTAGATATGTGAAAACTACTCAGACTACATGAACAATTTTATCAACGATGACTTGTCCATTTTTCAACAATCACTGTCCTTGGAAACAGAAATGAACTAAACCGTAATAGATATTCCACGGTTTCTTAAAATTACCTACATTAATTCCTAGAAAAATTACAAGCTATTAATTTAATTGTATGAAATTATATTTCAGTTGATAATAGGTAATATTATTTATTGTTAAACCATTTTATCCGATAATTTATTGGTCTTTATAATCACGAGGGAACAAAAAAAAAATCTAGAAAAGTTGATACAAGAAATTATAAGACATGTTCGTATTACATCCAGAGTTTGTTTTGTTATAATTTAAATATTATAACTTGTTTTTCTCATTTTAATTTTATTTAAATGATATGAATATAAACGAAATAGAAATATGGGCAAAATTCGATAAATTTTAATCATTTTCATTGAATGTAATGTTTTTATTTTTTTTATTCGTTTTAATACAGCCTGCCACAGTGAAGGGGATTGGTACTATGGCTATACTATTCATTCACACAATATGTACATAAGAAAGGAAAATAAATATAAATAACCTAAGTATAGGTATATAAAGATATAAAAGTAAGAATATATATATATATACAAATAAAAAGATTAAGTAATATACAAGATAAGTAAAATAAATGATAATAAAACACATTCACACCTATGCACAATATTTACAATGGCCCAGGGACTCTGAATCAAGTTTTGTCCCCCAAATGAGGAAGCCAAAGCAGGACTCCAGGAGATCCTAGTGCTTCTCTGCCAGCCGCGTAACTGGTATTGCAAGCCAGTGGAGACTGATGGAGGGCACTAGAGCAACAGACGCTCAGGACTCGAGTGAAGGATCTGGCCAGTGCCAGTGCTCCAATTAAATGTAATAAAATTTGTATTTATTTATTCAGAAATATCTGTTATACAATCTGTCACAATTTAGGACACTTATAATAGTGTTCAGAGACCACATTTACACTTTCAAATCTAAATAAAAATATAAATATTATAACCCAAAATATGCAGTACAATATATAGCACTATTTCGGGAACGTATAGCGAATTGAAGAGAACAGAAGTAACACTTCTATGTATCGATTTCTACCATAAGCTTCATTAAATTTTTAAGTGTCTATGATGTGTAAAAAAAATCTAGTGCAGCGTGCATCACACAAATTTTTCTTACCACTCAGCTTTGAGTGAAACTTATTTTATGACAAAAGTGGTCTGTCGTTAGTATTTAAAATGAATTTTTAATGGAGTTAAACATTAATAAACACATTTGTGAAATGCAGTCGTATTTATAAATTCAGTGACTCATTTATACCGTCAAATGAACAGAAACAGGCAACGACAGTTGACAATGAAAAGCTCGTAACTCCATCAGTCAATTGATGGTTATTTAACAAAACAGCCTTGTAAAGTAAATGGAGAGGGATAGAATCTTTCCCTTTAATCAGAGAAACCTCACAATTTAAACCCCGCCCAATAAGTAATTCGTTGTTATTTTCATATACATCATCCCGAGACATGTAGCTCTGCAATTCCATATGTAGTATATGTTGAACTGTTATTGGGTGAGGTGCTGTCTATAAGTGGTTCGTGTTTCGTAGACTATGCTAGTTGGGACTCGACTTTTCATTCTAGTTGGAACGGATCCTCCCTCCCTCCAAAAAAGTCTCGGTAGTTTATATTATGTATAAAAACTATAAGTAATAATTAACATAATTATTGAAAAACGAACAATGTAATACTAAATTATATTTATAATATAAACTGAGCAATATAATTATCTTTGAAAATAAAGTATAATTTCAATAATAGGAACATTGGGCGTGGTAAAATACTATTTGCTCCACTGCAATTGTTTGGAATTTTTGTAACCGTTTGAAAATTGTTCGAAAACCTTCATTGAGATGTCTACATCAATAATTAACAAACAATAGTTGCCACCGTTGACTTGAGATCCTTTGCAATTAATATTTGTCGACGTTTCTCAATACCTGTTACGCGGAGGCAAATATGATAATAACTATTCTGACTAGATTAACAATTAAAGTTAATATAGTTCTGTGTCACACGTTATATATAAAAGGAGATAATAAAGTAAGGATAAAAAGTGGGTAGGATGTGCAATCAAAATATTATCAATTATAAAAATTAATAAAAATATGGAAAATGAAGAACAATCCATGGATGAGAATTAACAGATATGTGTAAAAAAAAAAAGTTTAAAAAAGAAACTAAGATATAATAATTTTATACTGAATTTTATATTGAATTCCTTAATCCTGTTTCATTTACAAGTATTAAAACAAAAAGGAAAATATTATTTTGCTCACGGAAAATCTAACATTGGCATTTACTGAAATTTACAATATTATCAAAATACAAAAATCAAAAGTTTTCGAAAAACTAGTTTTTTAGTTGAAGAAACCAACTTTGAAATTAGTCAAATTTATCAAGATTTAAAAATTCATTAACTATAATATCTTATTTGACGTATATATATATATATTCTAGTATAATATACAAGAATTTTTAAAGTTCGAAAATAATACATTTTATAGTAAGATATCTCACGTTCTCCACCATACATACATACATATATGAAGCTACATCCCGTCACCTAGCTCCAAAAGCTTTCGCCAGTGGATACGATCAGCTGCAGCAGCTCTCCAGTTTCGGACTCCCAATAGAGCCCGTGCGTCCGATGTCACTGACTCCTTCCATCTTATATTTGCCCTGCCAACTTTTCTTTGCCTATGCATCTTTCCGGACAGCATTTTTCTGGGTATCGCCGAAACATCCATACGTGCTCGGCCCATCGATGTCGTCCTATCTTTATAAATTTCACCAAGTCTATGTCTTTATAAAGGCAAGCGAGTTCGGCATTTTGCCTTCTCCAAATTCCACCCTCTCTAACATGACCAAAAATCCTTCTCAATATTGATCTCTCAGAGATCAGAAGTATATTTTCATCTTGCATTCTGTACTATAGTCTCATTTATTTTTGTGTTTGCATAGATTATTTCTGATAATATTTTATATTTATTGCACAAATAATGGAGTGTATTTAATAGTGATGCTATATATATAAGAAACTAGGAAATCGGTTGAAGAATGACGGCGTTATAGAATTTTTATTTATTTATTTTTTATTGGGTATTACAACAATCTGTCATTTAGACATTAGTTAAAGTGAGGTAGGATAACATTCACACTATATGTACAAAAAAAATAAAATAAATAGAAACAAAATAACAATAAATCATAATTAAAAAGTATATACAATAAATAAAATATAAACAACTTAAAAATAATAAAACTAAAACTAAGCAAAAACACATGTATACCTATATATACACTATTTACAGACAGGCGAAGAAACTCCAAGAGAACGCTGCACTACTCTCTCAACCGCATCACTGGTACAAAAGCCAGCGGAGGTTGATCGAGAGCACTATAGAACTATGTCCAAAAAAATCGAGTTTGGGATCAATATGCGTTGATTGGTCCAAATTGTAGCTATCTGCCTAATATATTCATTCATAACCGGTTTCGTATCTAGAGTAAATATTCCTGACAAATTTTCAAATGTTAAGACCAGTAATTCGGCTTTGCAATGGTTATATTAAAGTTGAATTTGAAGAAAATACTAAGGAGTTATGAATGCTATAGTTAACAGCCGAAAAAAAAAAATCATCCAAGAAAATTAGGTACTAAAAACAATAAATTTCCTGGACAACACACCCCAGATATACTCCCAGGGGTGCCCATCCTAAGGTCGATGGCGCAAGAACCTACTCCTCCAAAGATATTTTATTGCTCACCTCTTGTTAAAAACAGATCGAGCTAAGGTAGAATTAGAAAAATCGCAGATCATATCCATCCAATCACACTAGCTGCGGTATGTTCCTTATTTACCCCTTGTCTCTTTGTCTTTAATTGCATAACCTGGGTGAAATTTGTCCCCCCCTAAAATTAAAAAAACCGTCATAATGTGTCCCCTTAAAAATTTTGATGGCGTAACTTGCCTCATGAAACTCCCTTCTGGGGACCCCTGTATCCTCCAATAACATAACATGTTAGTAAGTTGTGAGACAAATTTGTCGAGACAGGCTAAATAAAATAAGAACCTATTAGATGGCGCCAGTAGTGTAATTAACTGAACACTCAACAACTGAGTCATTATAATTATTAAATAGTTAGTTTTACCATTTTCTTCACCTTAATTCTGTGTTAAAATTTTAAACGAGACCAATAACAAATATGTTATTTAAAAAATAATCTAATACGTGGTGTGTCCACTAACAGTACTCCTTATCGCTATGGATGCAAGGTCCAATATAAAAAATTAGTCACTATATCTTCGCTAATATGGGTCTGATTAAAATTCTCTAATTTTTTTTTATAATTTATATTTTTTAGTATAGTTTTATAAATAAGCTAATGATCTTTAAAATGAGATCCTGGAAGATATGAAAGTATTAGAATTATTCGTAAAACCATCGAAGTTTCCTACGAATCTCTCCATAATTTTTTATCACAATTACACGATGAATTATAAGTTAAAACTCCCTAATTATTTTCTAATAAAATATTATATATGTATATATTAAAGAATTAAAATAATTATCATACAGTTTTATCTATGGTACCTTAAAATAATTGTTTTTCTTGTCGGGTTATTAATATGTATAATATGGATTGTTAATTGTCGGAGTCCATATTATATGAAGCACATGTTACGTATGGAAGCGTGTTCTAATCTTTTTGGCGAGCTCGGATGCGCTCGTATTCGTTTGGTTCCTCGATTACAGATAGTCTTCGTTACGATATATTATTTATCCTTTAGTTAATTATCAAATTCTTTTTTGCTATAATTATTATGAGGAATGAGGTATTAATAAAATCATCCAAGCATTTTTCAGGGAGAGTTTCATCAAAATCATTGTAGCCGTTTTCGTACGACTGCTTATAGAAAAACTTGTTTTCCGGCAATTGAGCACAATTAAATCACAATTGTGCCAAAATCATCTCGTAATCTTCAGTTTATTATATGTTTGCTGGGCAACGCATATTTTATACACGCGTTAGCTCGATACGCTACTTGTCCTATTATTCAGTAAACTAATAAATCGCTTCGCAATTGCTTTTTTTTCCCTCAAATGAACGAGTTAATAAGAGAAAAGCAAATTCAAAAATAAAGCTCAAATCTCCCAAGCACCAGTAAACAGCTGATTAATCGATATTTCAGGCGTCACTTGGACCAAAAACACAACGTCTTATTAGAGATATTATTACTTCCCTTCAATTGTATGGAGGAGAAAAGGGTAATGTACTACTTTTGTTTGGTTAGAGAATTGATGGCACGTGTCCTGCATCTGATCTGTATTTATGTAAGCTGTTTTTCTTTGAATGAAGGCTTTCTTCTTTCATTGGGCCGAGTGGGCCAATGATGGTGCAAATCACTCGTTACCCGTTAACCAAATAAGCCGATGTTGACTAGATGAAGTAACTACGAGTTCGAATCCCGGTGCCAGAGGAGCTTTCAATTCTGACATAAATACCCCGCCCATTCCTCTGGACCGGAGAAAAAACCTGTATGGTCTTAAAGGCGAGAATGGGAAAGACTAAATATAATAAAAAAAAAAATCATGATGCCCGCATTGCCGAAACTTGGACTGATTAAGTGGGTGGAAAAAAAAATCTATTGTCTACGCTTAAGTAGCTTAATATCTGTACTGGTGGTGGTGATGAGGCTGTCGGTGTGCTCCTGGCCTGAGTTATCGAGGCTCTATTTAAAAACTTTGAAGAGGACCCCATTGTTAATTTATAAAAAAAACGGGATCAAATAAACACACAAGCAATGAAAATTTAGTAGTTTATTGAATAATTATTAATTGACCTTATTCCCCATAAAATAATTATATATATATATATATATATATATATATATATATATATATATATATATATATATATATATAGAGAGAGAGAGAGAGAGAGAGAGAGAGAGAGAGAGAAGGTTGGAAATACATATATTTTCAACCTTCTCTCTCTCTCTCTCAACGTAATCTGCAGGAACCAGAGGTGAGGTAAGTGAAACCAGAAAAATTATAGACTCTATATATATGTATATTTCATTGTGAGTATTTTTATTTGTATAAGTACTCTTATACATATATCAAATTTTAAAATTTATATCGTAGTTATCTATTCAGTTATATATACCAATAAATAATACCAACAAAAGCATTTATGACATATGTATATTTATATAATATTGTCGGAGTCCATATTATATGAAGCACGTGCTACGTATGGAAGCACTATTCCTTTGGTTCCTCGATTACAACTATTCTGCGTTACGATATATTATTTATCCTTTAATTAATTATCAAATTCATTCATATTTTATATTTATATTGTAGATTAAGGTGTAATGGTAAATTATTTCAAATAAAAAATGTTAAAGGTACTTTGGAGGAAGTTAATATTGAAAATTAGCTATTTAAGCCATGCTACGGAACATCAACCAGAATAAAACCTACATTTTATTTAAAACTGCTTGATTTTACACTGATGCAATGGATTTGATCAAAATCGTCACAGCCGTTTTAGAGAAAATCGTAAAAATGTGTTTAGTCCATTATATAAAGTGCCACTTTCGGTTACCCGATTTTGACGAGAAAGTTGCTGTAACGTACCTAGTATATAAAAATCTTAAATAGGTAATTTCACACACACACACACACACACACACACACACACACACACACACACACACACACACACACACACACACACACAGCCTATTTTGCGGGACTTGGTTATTTGGACTAAGGGGACCTCAAAACGTGCATTTCCGTTGAAAACTGAGATTCGAAAATTTTCACGATCGCAATACTTTCCTTTACTATATATTTCATATGTGAGTGAAAGTAAAAAAAAAAAAAAAACGAGGACGGAGAAAATATTGAGATCTCCAAAAGACACTTCCCTAACCCCAACTCAATTCATATTCAAGTTCTGAATTATCTCACTTTATTGAGGGAACAAGAATTGGGTCCAAAACTCAAAGCGGTACAATATTTTATATCGATACTGATGCCTAATATACTGATAAATTATTTTGTATATATATATCTGTAACATTATTATTATATTTGTAACAATATAATCCATGGAGTGTGATTCATATAAATGATTGGCAAAATTACGCTCAACCGTCAAGTTTTTCACCTTATTATTTAATTAATAGTACTCACTTTATAGAGCCTGGGTTTGAGTCAGGAGGGTCTCCTGATTCCAGGATCAATCCAAGGTTGATATGACATAATAAATATTACTTCCCACAGCCGTAGTTCAGCATTGGAAGTAAGTACTTTACTCACTGAGCCAACCCGCCCCCTATTTTATATATTATAGAGAATATAAATACATATGTATATAATTGATGAGTTTGTCCAGCGAACTAATGCGGGTGCAAAACACGCGTTGGCTGGCAACGGGATAAACCAAAGATTACGAGTTCTAATTCCAGTACAATAGGCTTTTAACTATGGCATTAACACCCCGCCCTCTTCCCTTTCCCGGAAGAAAAACTAGCCACATAGGCGAGGAAGCAGAGAAAATTAAAAAAATATTTAATGCATTTAAGGGTTACCACTAAAAAGGAATTAGGTCTCAAAAACATATTTATACTAAGATTCTAATTTATTTAAAAATTCTTAGTTGAATGAATAAACATTATTTCATTTGGCATTTTAAAATAACTTCACTAGCAAAGCTTTCAATTTCTAAAGATACATTTCATAAATAACGAAGGAAATAGATTTTATACAATTTGCTTTTAACTCAAGAAGATAAAAATAAAGCCTTCCTCTCTTAAAAGTTGATATTTTAGGTGGCAACATTGAATTTCCAATGAGAAATTCTTTTCACATCTGAAAAAAATACTCTTCAAAAGAGGATAAGGGGATTCCTTAGAGTTCATTGACCCCCGAACTAACATGAATGAAATCGTGCCTGATGGCGGCCCGGTATATCTTGGCTGATCAAAATATCTCTAGTGTCTTTGTGAACAAGCATTATGAAAGCGGTTCGTAATATTAGTTGCCCGAAAGAATTAAATGAAATTATGTTGTTAGACAAGCATTTATAGTTAAATATATATTCAACTTATGGAAACAATGTATGGAATGGATTTTAAATTGAGAAGATGATGATTGTTTACTGTTTTATCGATGAAGTATTCTTCAGAACTATTATATACACTATTTCACCAAAAACACCTGTGTAACAAAACCTTACACCAGCCTTAGAAAATCTGACTATCTAAACATGGTGAAGAAACTGGCTTCGTTTGACAGACTCTATATTGGAGCATGAAATACCAAACGGTAAAGAGAGGGTTCACATTGGAATGAATTATAAATCCCTAGGATATGCGGATCATAAAGCTTTTCTTCTGAGACTTCATAAGAGATTTGCTAAGACTTAATTAAAAGAGAAACAGAGAAACTCAACCTTTAGTAACTGAAGATGAACAAAATATGTATAAATAAATATACCCCATCCACAGGATCTGTACAGGTGGAATATATTTCCCGAGAGTAGACAGATTAAAATACTCCAGTTCCATTAAAAAACCTATACCACTACAACGCATGAAGGGTCTTGGGTTCAGTACTCTTTAGAAAAAGTACTATTTCTAAGAAACGGTTGTGCAATGAGGTGATTTGACTGAGATCACGTTCAACCACCAAGTTTTTCCCTTAATTAATTATTTATTTAATTTTACCTCCCGGCGAAGCCTGGCCGCTCGGAACCGCGTTCCCCGGGTGGCAGTTGGGGGATCCCTCTTAGGAGGGATGGTGTGAGTAAATCAAATGAAGACCCTTGGAACAACAGATACCAGTGCTGGGGGAAGGGAGGAGGTGTAGCCCGGCCACCCTTACTCCAGAGTGGATAAAATATTCAGGAGGCCAATTGTCCCGAGGATACGGGACCTCTCCTACTGTGCTAATCACCCGTACGAGAGAATCATCGACTCAAAGAAAATTAGCAACAAGCCTCGGAATTGAACAGTCTAAAAGGAAACGACACGGCATGGGCAAGGACATACGGTCAATAACATGGAACGTGGATCACTCGCCGGCAAGGAGGTGGAGATCATTGCAAGGAGCGTGCAGAAATACGAAGTGACCATATCCTCCAGGTTGATGACACCCGAGTGCTCACGAAAACAGAAGATGAAAGTCTATTCAAGATTGAAGTAGGGAAATTGCAGGACCCTCAAAAGAGAGATGAGTATGAAGCAGAGTTAAGGAATTGGGTCCAGTAATTAGAGGCAAATGCAAGTCTTGGCAATCTATGGGTTCAAATAAAGAATAACATTCTACAATCAGCTACTGTAATGTTTGGAGTGAAAAGATTTGCACGAAAGGTAAACGTACATTATGGTGGAGCGAAGAACTGAGATTGCAGGTTTGCAAAAGAAAACAGCGTGGAGGTTGCTAATAATTTTGCTCTTGATCTTCCTCTTCTTCTTGTTCCATGAGAATTCCATTGAAGAGCTTCTTTTTCGATCGCACTATTAGGTTTTCTTTAGTTAAGTTAAGTTAAGTTTCCTACTCTATTTCCATTTCTTCTTCCTTATTTTGAGATGAATAGTAAGCAGTTCAGTAGTACTCCAGAGCTCTTACGTTAAATATCCTCTCAGATCACCTGTTCCCCAGGATTCCTCGCAAGCAGCGGTTGATGAAGGTCTGAAGGGGTCTGGTAACAGTTAACTCCATAAATGGCTTTACTACGCTACACTCTGTCCCAGGATGATTCTCAGTGTGTTTATTAGATCGATACAGCTGCGCATCTCTCTAAAAGCTGCCTGTTTCTTTCCTAATCGAGCCTCCAGAGCATGTTTAATCCTTTTGAGGATAATTTGGTTCAGCATTTTGCTCACAACAGAAAGCAGTGTGATCCAACGCGAGTTCGTACACTCAGATGTGTCTCCTTTTTTGGTAATCTTCATAATTGGTCCACTTTTCGTTCATCCGGTACGTTTTTCTCCTGTCATACCTACTTGAAGATGGATTCGATAATTCGGGCAAATGCTTGAACATCTAAATTCAAGATTTCCGCAAGCATGACATCCCTTCCAGGGGCTTTTCCCTTCTTCATTTCGCCGAGGACGATTCTTCATATCATCGTCAACACTGGGGATTTCAAGATTCGGCATATGAAACTGAGATTCCTTAGCTTCCTCATTGCTTCTTCCCAGCACCATCGAGAAATATTCTTTTAAACGCTTCTGCTGGTCCAATTCAGAGTTAACCATTCTTGCTCTTAATTGGTCGAGTATTTCTTCGTAGGAGTTCTTTGTAATGCTGCTAATAATTCTTACATTTAATTTTAATGATTCGTTTAAATTTAAATAGTTAATTGACTTGGTGTGATAATAATATACTTTCAAGTAGTTTAATAGCTCATATTTTTGTAAATAGTTTATTATATATATATATATATATATATATATATATATATATATATATATATATATATATATATATATATATATTTACAACTTTTCCTTAATCGACCTTTGAGTATTAAATAGTTAAGTTTAAATATATATATATATATATATATATATATATTTAGTAGTAGCTTTTAGTACTTCATCTGGTCGATGACTTCAGAAATAACATTTTCTTTTTAATTGTGAAATAAAATTTAAAAATAAAAATTTAAAGCATGTTAAGGAAAAGAGAGCAAAATGGAAGAAAACATATAATAATTTAATACTAAATATATACATTTTTCTTTTAATTAAAATTTCATGTAACAAACAGTTTTCTTCATTATTTTTAATGATATGATTGATTAAACATCACTAGAAATTATAAAATCAAAATCAACAGTCGTAATATCATTTATTAATTTAAAACTGAGTTATCTTTTTGCAGAGAAATAACAGATGAAATTGCCGACTCATCGTCGATGAACTGAGAATAACAGATGACGAAATCCTTCTGAAAAGTCAGACCTAAAGGTATTGGGGCAAAGGATTGGAATGGTATAGGTTCGATTCTTACCAGTTTTAGTTAATATTTATATTCATACCAGTCTTGAAAAATGATTCTGAACACTGCACAGACAACTGATGTAAAGGATTTATAAATCCATTTAAATTTAATTCAATTAATTTTTAAAAGACGACTTTTATTGAGCTGAATGGATAAAAAGTAACTACAAAACTTGCATATTTTTAATAAACATGCATAATAAATGTCCTTAATAGTGCTAAACATGGCTAATAACGTAAATAGAGTTCTGCCGTTAAATATTGTGTTGTGAATAGTTTATTGGCCGTAAGAAAGATTATTCCAGAGGAATTAAGGATCTTTCTCAAACCGTAATTGCACGACATTTATTTAAGGTTATGACATCATGGTGTTTGAATGAGAAGTCATGAACAAATCCCTAAATGGTAAAATAGTGATAACTCTATCAAAAAATGATAGTGGAAGGACTGTATTGTATGAAGGTTTGATAGAAATAGAGTGTCAAGATTTTTGATATGGTAAAATTACTTTGACTGGTGTTTAGTATTAAAATTATAAACATTTTGCTTTGTTCATTTTGGTTTGCGTTATCTTCAATTGAAACCTCATAACAACATAGTGCTAATTAAAAATCCACGAACCAGTAAAAATGTGCCCATCTCCCCGTGCCTCAAAAGTACGTGAGCCAGTAAAAATTCGTCATCTCAAAAATTATTATAGTGAACCTTACCCGTTCAGGGGTCAGCTCACCATAACTGGCCCTGCCTTAGGTCAAAGGAATTAAATCACTAATTCAGTTGATAATTGGAAGTCATTTTTCTTAATAGTGAGAAAATTGGAGTAATATATTCAGTACAAAATTTGAGTAGTTTTTGTCCATTTCTGCTCAATAACTGCTTACGCAAGTATACCAAAACCCGAATTTGTAAGGTTGTCCTTGATATATTCCCTCTCAGCTACATCACGGCCAACTACTCGCAGTTCGCCCACCGATTCAGGCGTTTTTAGGCTTTTTTCATTATAAAACCCAACAATCCCACATAAGCTCACTTTAATGTTTGTGATGCTATAACTTCAATTGGGAATATAATGGGATCGTGCTCTGCATTGTATAGTTGTGTAACCTTTATAGTGGATTTGCCATATGGTTTTATAAATTTTATTTTTTATGCTTGTGGAAAAATGGTGTGAAATATGATTTAGTAAATGTAAAATATCGAATATTTATCGACTTTGACCCCTCCTTCATTTTCTTTTGAATTTATCATAGAACCGAAATATATATATATTTTTTTTTTTTTATTTGTTTATTTAGACATACAATATTCTGTCACAGGGACAATAATTATATTGATAAATGAGCACATTCACACCGTATATACAAAAAAAAAAAAAAAATAAAATTAACAAAGTAAAACAATAACTAAATAATAATAAATAAAAACTATATACAATAAAAAAACCTAAATATAAGTAAATTATAAACATAAAAAATGTGTGTCAGGTGATGGCACAACTGAACATTGATCGTACATTGATTTAGTGCAGATCTGCTCAGTATAGTGTTATCACGTGGTTTCTAGTAGCCAAAGCGGAACTTCCCGATGACTTGGCTCTCGGTAGAGATCCGCTTCTGGGCTCCTCGAATCACCGCGGCTGTTTCCAAATTGAAATATTTAAATTTCTCAATGTGTTCAAACATATTATTTTCATATACGTAACCTAAACCTTAAAATTATATTTGTTGGGCATATACAGTCAGGAGAGATTAGGAATTAAAATAATTGTTTATAGAATGAAATATTAGATCGGTATTTAAATTATTCAAATTGGAAATTAATTATATTGAGAATTGTTGGCTTAGTACAAAATAAATAAGTAATTCGTCTACCTGTGATTTAAATTAGATTTAATTTTAAGCTGTTATAGAAACAAAAAAAAAATTAAGGTTTATTTTATGATCTAAGTCAGGGGTCTCCACACTTTTTGGCCCACGGGGCACATCAAGTAGTCCACTAAGTCACGCGGGCCGCATTCATCATGGCTTCTGGTGAAAAAAAAAAGTTTGTACTATAAATCACATTTCAGTTGTGAAATGAGCTTTCTAAGAGAAATAATTCATTAAATAAATGTTCTAGTATCCTCGTGTTTGCACGATATACTAAATTTAATATTTTGTAATCGTTTTTTTCTAAGTTTACTATGTCATCAAAGAAATTTCCGCGGGACGGATGGGAGGTACTTAGTTTGGTGACTCCTGGTGTTAGTTAATTTCAATTCGTTCACTGGACATTAGATAAAAATAAATAAAGAAGGATCCTGAAAATGTGAAAGATAAAGCGAATATGCGATGGGTGGGATGCAAACATTGAAAGGCTTTCTTTGACCTCCAGCGAATGCCCCATTTGCAACGCTAGTAGATCTCTCCCAAATAAATCACTAGCTCTTTGCGACTCTGATAAAACGTTGGAGAATAAATCACAATAATATACAGCCAATTTCACAACCCGGTTTTACTTCCTTAACTGCAATTGTTGCTTTCAAAATTAACTATAATTTTCATTATACTTTTGTAAATATAACAAAAATAAATTTCTTTTTTTGCCCTTTATTACGCCACTGTAATAGAGCTCATACCTGATATTTGAAAAAATGTCAAAAACGTTCGAACAATTAAATAGATTTTAGGTATGTTTATTTAGCTTGAAATAAAATAATGAATTTTTTTTTTTTATGTCTGCATTATAGACCACATAGATCTTTTGCTGTCTTAAGAAGCTTGCTCCATCTCTAATTCAATGAATTGAAGTCACCTATGACTAATTGTATGTCATGTCTATGAGGTTGGTCGTCAATATTTTCCAATTGATCGTCCAATTGAATGATAATTTTATCCTTCACCTCTTCATCTTTATCTTCGGCTGGCGCATACACATTAATTATCGTGATATTAAACCAACGAATATTAACTCGTAATACACTAATAATTTCGTTTATCGGAGTGAAGTTAACGATTGATATCCTTGTTGCTGGGCTAACTATAAATCTCGTGCCGGCTGTAGCATTTTTATCCTTTCTCCCGGAGTAGATTAGTATATGGCTCGTAAATTGTTTCGCCACCATCTGACCATCTTACCTCTTGAATGGCTGTTACCGGTACGTTATACCTTTTTGGTTCCTCGACTACCGTTTTTGCGACTCCTATGTACATTGTATAACCTATGTACATTTCATGATACAATCTATAGTCCGTGATTCAAAGCCGAGGTCGTTACCATGTTTAGACAGTATTATTTTCCAAGGCTTAGTTTAGCTTTCGTCATAAGTTATTTTTTTTCCGGAATACGGTTATTAACCCTGGACCAAACCCCCAACCTGGAGCACCAGGAGCTATGGTGAAATATACAGGGGTCGCTCACTTCCCTCTGAATCTCTGGGTGGGAAGTCACCTTTCTTTATTTTTCGAACCCTCCAAAAAATTGATTTCATTAAATTACATATATAAGTATAACAATACAAATATAGACAAACAACAAGGCCCGAGGGCATTTTAAGGATTGGGGATAGGTAAAGGGAACATTTGTGTCACAAGACCTTGTAACTTTCATTAAACAGGGAGGGACCGTTCTGCTGGTTATTTATTATTTACAATATTTACAAATATACACATTTATGGGTTTGGATCGCAGAGTCAGACCACATCCTTCGGCGAATATGTCCAACAAAAGGAGATTACCTTGCCACCTCCCAAGCCTGGGTGGTGGTGAGATCTCATTAAACAGTGGATTTGCACAGGCCTTCAGTGTGCCTACGGCCTATGAATTCAGGTACCGAAGAGCGTTGGAGCTTCTCGCGTATTGTTTGATTCTCTTAGCTTTTTTCTGGAAGCCCTGTATTCTCGTAAGCGTGGATTTAAGCTGACGTCACCGTTACCATGTTGGAATCGAACCTGCGCGTAATGGTCAAAGTAATCGGGTAGCGCTTGCAATTTTTATGTTAAAAATTTTTTGAATTATTAACTATTAACTTTTTTACTTTCACTTACGTATAAATGTAATATATGGTAAGGGTAAGTATTGCGATCGTGAAAATTTTTGAATCTGAGTTTTCAACGGAAATACACGTTTTGAGTAACCCTGAGTACAAATATCCAAGTACCGTAAAATGGTCTGTGTGTCTGTGTATCTGTGTGTGTGCATGTGTACGTTAGCAGTCTAGCTGAAAAACGTAAAGTCGTACGAAACTGATATTACGTATTTAAGATAGGTATGAGCCTTAGATGTGATAGCAACTTTTTCCTTAACTAGTGCTACTTAATATCAACGGTTAAACACGTTTTTACAATTTTCTCAAAAACGGCGCCAACAATTTTGATTTAATTCAATGTATCATTGTATAATTAAGTGGTCATTAATATCATTTAGTTCTTATCCCCGTTGATATCAGTTTACAGGGCTTAAATGCCCAATGTTCAAATGCGTCTTCCTCTAAAGTACCTTTAATATGGTTTATTTTAAATAATTAACTATCTCTCATTATTAAGATTTAAAAAATGCTAAAAATAAATTCTGAAAGAATTTGATGATTGAATAAAGAAGAAAAAAATAAAAATGCTTATACAGGTCGAAAATGAATCTCTGGAAATACTAGTGAGAAGGTATAATATATCGTTGGAAAGCAGAGAATTTTAGAAAAAACAATATCTAATATAGAAAGTTGTGGAAGCTAACATAGAGTGGCAAAAAATTATAAATAATAATTGTTGAAAACTAATAATAATTAACGTAAATCACATGTTTTCTAGGAAATTAAATTAAATTTACTAACTAAATGTAAACTTTTAAAATATTTTCAAGTTTGAAGAAAGTATTTAAAATCCACCTAATCAAGGCAATGACATTGTTAAAAACACTATTCCAATGTACTTGTGTGAAAGAAGAAGTAAAATATAAAATCATTTCATGGATGTATAAAGCATGAAATCATAAAGCGAGAATTCTAGATCGGATACTATATTTAAATAATTAGGTATCAACGTCCGTTTATTCCAAAATATTGTTATGTAATGGTTTAGAAAATTAAATTAATGAATAATTTGACGAATATCCTCTTTGTGATATTTCAACAGCATCCACTACTATTTCATTGTACTTCTGTGAAAGAAAAACTAAAATATAAAAATATTTCATATAACCTTAAATATATTTACTGTAGTTTAATAACTCTAGATTTTTATGTATTATATAAATATCTTTATATAAATATATTATATATTTTATATATTACTTTTTACTTATTTATACATACTTTGATATTATATTTAAATATTTAGGCATCTACCGTCCGTTAATTCCAAAAATCACCATGCAACCTTTTAGATAATTAAATTAGTGAATAGTTGGATGAAATTCCCTTTTGTGATATTCCACAATTAGTTGGACAACATTTGACCTGTCTATGACATATAATCTAAATATCTAAATTCCGTTTTAGTAAACTTTGCAATGGAAAATAACAGTTTAATAACCAACAGTCTTGCCATCCATAATCAACGAATCGTACCGGTGATATAATGAATAGGACTTTAGTTTAGATATTATAATGGTATTTATGATTTGTTATCCGTAATATTTTAGCTTTAGCTCGGTTAAAAATGCAATTAAAAAATTTTTCAACACCCCAACATGGCCAGAAAATAATTTTTATCAAAAAGTTGAGCATTAAGTGGAAGTGTGTAGCGCGCACCAGATTTTTTTAATATAAAAAAAATAAAAACAGATTCAGTTGGAATTTTTATTTTCATATACCTATATATGATATATATAAAAAGTGAAAGTATAGCATTCGTGAAAAATAATTTTTATCAAAAAGTTGAGCGTTAAGTGGAAGTTGTGTGTTCTGCGCATCAGATTTTTGTTCACGAGAACGACAACGGAAGAGAGGAAATATTAGATAAATTTCTTACTACAAGGGCAAATATAAGTATTTACAAAAAGATTTCGATATTTACCAAAAAATATTTTTGAAAAATCAATATCAAGAAATACAGTAGTATTTTAATGATAAAGAATAATGCAAGTAAGAGATTCCTAACTGATGCTGATACGCTCAAACATAGTTCTTGAAAGGAACTGAAAAATACCAATTGTCGTCAATACGCAAGCAAAAGACCTTGGAAAGACCCTGAATAACAGAGCTCCTGTAAGCGTCTTTCCTTACTATTTAAAGTGCTTTATCTTTCGACAGTAAATATGCGATACTAAATCAATTAATAATGGATAAGATACATATTATGTTATTAAAACAAATCATTGTTGGAGCTAATAGTGACCTCGAATACGTCAAACACTTTTCAAATCTACTTATACCTTCGCCGAGAAAATAATTGAAATGACATATATATTTTTTAAGAAATGAGTTTAGTAAATTATTAGAATATTTAAAAATTAAAAAAAAATCTAAAAGTTAAATGGAAAAACTCAATATTTATTTATAATCAATAATCTAATCTTAGACTCCAATATCGAATATCACTTGAGGATGTTATTCGACGTTGAAAATGTGAAAATAATATAAAATTGTATAAAGTTTGATGCCTTCATTTTACACTGAAATGGCAGATTTTAAATATAGGAGTGAAATCTGGTTGTTTAATTTTTAAGTATATTGTTTCATTCCTACTTCAATACTAAAATAATTTTTTAAAGGACCAAATATACATAATTTGTCTGTTTATCAACTACCAAATCTCAAAATGTTTTTTTATGAATGTGGGAGAAATGGATCATTTTTCTTTTTCCTCAAAAACTATATTTTGTAAAATAAAAACATTCTATTTGCATTCTATGTTAAATTTTCTATTAGACAATAAAACGTATCATAAGAAATATAAATTACGAAAAAAAAAGAGGATCAATACAAGATAAAATACTTATTATTATGTTTAGAAGATTGGATTTTTTTTTAAAGATCCAGTGAGGATTTTAAAATAATTTGAACTCAAAACAGAGACAAATTATTGTATTATACGTGTTTTATGAAAACTAATAATAAATAAACAGAAGTTTAAATGTCATAATAACTTTTAAAGCTCGACAAATCAAAAACATTTAATACATCGAATTGTCGTTCAGAAATTGTTTAAAAAATATGATTATACGTACATAAATAGAGAAGAAATTTAATATAAAAATCTTGTTCGGTGCGCGCATCACACAACTTTCACTTACGATCCATTTTTTACCAGAAATAGATATTTTCAGACAAAGGGAAGTGAAAGAAAAAATTACAAATCGTTCAAAATATAATTTAGAACAATTAATTACCATATGTTCACAGCCGTCTTATGTATTATATTTATGATTTTTTTACCACTAAACATTTTGTTTTACGACTGTACATTTTAATTATTAATTTGATTATAATAAATAATTAAGTTCCACCAAATGTTTGATAAACTGATAAAGAAGGACTGAACTGACAAAGAATATTTCATTGTAGAAAATTTTATTTGTTTAACCATTAGTATATATACAAATTTGAATTTTTATATTTCTGTTATCTATACAATCAAACATTAAACAACACCAACGATAGTATTTATGAAAACCGCACATGTATATACGAGTAATGTTATCGGAGCCCGTATTTTATCAAGAGCGTGTAGAAGCTTATTCAATCTTCCTAAAAACTCGTGTTTTATTCGGTTCTCTATTGCGATCCCTTTTCCTATACATTTTTACTTTCAATTACCTTTATAAGCAATATATAGTAAGGGTAAGTATTGCGATCGTAAAAAAATTCGAGTTGGATTTCTAAACGGAAATAAATGAAGTCTACTGAGTCCAAATAATCAATTCCCGCAAAATGGTCTCTGTGTGTTTTCGTCATTAGTCTAGCTCAAAAATGAAAAGTATTATGAAAGTGAAATTGCATGTTTAAGGGTTTTATAGTTTTCTGAGCCCGAGCCGCCACCATGAACATAGATATTTTCATATCTAAAATCGATAACTTCATTACATTTGGTCAAGAAATTGCCGGTCTGATTGGACAGACCAATTTCCGCTGTATCTCCAGAGTTAATGATATCAAAATAAACACAAACTCTCGAGAAAATTACAAAACACTTATAAATTATTTTACGTCCAAAAACTATGATTTTCATTGTTACCAATTAAGACAAGAAAAGCCATACCGAGCGGTGTTGAGAGGACTACACTCAAGCACACCAATATCTTTCATCAAAAGTGGCCTAGAAGAAATAGGTCACAATGTTAGGCACATATCATTCGTACTACACCCAACGGAAAAATATCCTTTACCACTATTTTTCGTCGATTTAGAGCCTGCCAGCAATAATATCGAAATTTTTCAAGTGAAGAGGCTTATATATTCCACCATTAAATTTGAAGAGCCTAGACAAAAGCCTATAATAGTGCAATGCACTACGAGCCAAGACTTGGGTCATACAAAGACTTATTGCCATCACCAGGCCAGGTGCGTGAAATGTGCCGGTCCACACGAATCAGACACTTGTCAGAGACCTCGAGACCTGCCTGCAAAATATGCCCTTTGTGGTGAAGAACATCCAGCAAACTACAAAGGATGCAAAGTTTATAAACATTTTTATAAGTAGAGAACTCAGAACATAGTCTCGAAAAGCGTAAAACTGAACCAAGAAAGTTTTACCCATCTACCTGAAATTGATAATCCATCAAATTTTCCGAAATTGCCAAAAACGACTACTCAAAATACACAGCTAGCGTCTACTTCAAAAGAAATTGATCAACCTCAGTAGGACTTCAACCTCAGTAGAAAAACACCAATCACTACAAAGAAGCAGCAGCCTCAAATTCAGGCGCCTCAAATCTCCCAATGCAAACCTCAACCTCACAATCCCCAATCTCATCCTTCACGTCAGCAAATTTTCCCTCATCATATACCCTTACGAGTCAAATTACCGCTGCAGCATCCTCAACAGTCCCATCCTAACGCCCAGAAAAAAAGTGCAGCATAAGTACCTTCCAATCTAGACCCAGCTCGCGCACAACGACGGATCCCGCCCTCACTAATATTCCTAATCCACCACAAGAACCTATCCTCAATCCAATTCACAATTAACATTCATCTGACATAACCTCCATTCTTTCATCCTTCCTATTGGACCTCCAAAATACCATAAAACCACATATCACTCTTCTCACCAGAATCCTGACCGAAATTCCATTCAATTTCCCACGATGAGCACAAAGCCCCTAATTATCCTTTTGTGGAATGCTAACGGACTAAATAACCACCGTGACGAATTTGACTTATTCCTTCATAATAATAACATTGACATTTCTTTACTGACTGAAACTCACTTCACTAAACGAATACATTTCTACATACGTGACTTCTTCACATATAGAACTGATCACCCAGATAACACCTCCCATGCCGGTTCTTGCATCCTTATACATAAATCATTACCCCATTCCCTTATTCCTTCCACTCCAACTGATGGCATTCAATCAACTTCTGTAGTCCTTTCAACTCGCCCTTTCCATCTCACATTCTCAGCTGTATACTGTCCTCCTGGTAATTAATGCCCTCTCCTATAACCTCCTTGATACCTTATTCCAATCCCTCGGATCGCGCTTCATTACTGGAGGAGACTAAAATGCTAAACACCAACGATGGGGTTGTCGAACATCCAACCCCCGCGGTAACATCCTATCATGTGTTTCAACTTCCAACAATTATTCAATCCTTTCGCCCATGAGTCCTACTTATTGGCCAACATCCCTCAAAAAACGTCCCGATATTCTAGATATATTTATAACTTCCCAGATCTCCTCCTCACAAACCATAATCAAATCCCTTGATGACCTTCCTTCAGACCATAGTCCAGTTCTGCTTTCACTACATTCGAGCTATGCTCCTAAACCATCAACTCCTAAATTGATTACAGGACGAGTAAACTGGGACGAATTTCGTGATGATTTGGAAAACAAACTAGACTTAAAAATTCCGCTAAAGACAAAAGACGACATTAATGATGCCATTAAAAACTGACAGCGTCAATAACAGACAGTATAAATAATAATACCTTTATCAATAAGTTTAACAAATCACAAAAGACTGCCTTGCCACAGCATATTCATATCTTATTGAAGGAAAAACGCAGAGCAAGATCGAAGTGGTATAAAACCAGATATCCAACAGATAAAACTCATTATACCCAACTGACTAACAAACTAAAATCTGAAATTAAAAAATACAAAATTCAAAATTTACTAAATTTTACTGAAAAACTTACACCTACCGACAAATCACTATGGACGACCACTAAAAGTCTCCGGAAATTTAAAGACTGTAATCATCCACTTCTTACTGAAGATCAAACCTGGTCCAAATCCGATGAAGAAAAATCACAAATCTTTGCTCGTCACCTCTTTAAAACCTTTAATCCACACCCCGATGTTCTTAACCCAAATCACCTTGAATGTATTGAAGCAGAACTGGATATCCCACTCCAAATGTCTCTTCCACCTAAAGCCTTTCATCCTTTAGAAATATCCGACATCATTCAAAGGTTACCTTCCCGAAAAGCTCCTGGACACGACCTAATTACATCCCAGATCCTAAAACTGCTTTCTCGGAAAGCCATTCTATTCCTTACTTGCTTAATGCTGTACTGCGATCCACATACTTTCCTGAACCTTGGAAATTATCTATTATCAAAATGATACATAAACCCAAAAAGCTACCAGAAAACCCATCCTTCTATCGCTCTATCTCCCTTTTACCCATCCTAGGCAAAATCCTGGAAAAGCTCATCCTAAAACGCCTGTTCCCCATCCTAGATTCTAATCACATTATCCCAGATCATCTGGTTTGGATTCTGCAGATCCCATTCCACTATCCAGCAATGGCATCGTGTGGTGGATGTTGTCTCCTCTGCATTGGAGCGCGGAATGTACTGCACGGGAGTCTTTCTCGATGTAGAACAGGCTTTTGATCGAGTCTGGCACCCAGGACTGCTTTACAAACTCCGTAAATTCCTACACCCTACATATTTCCTCATTATCCGTTCCTATCTTACTAATAGATCCTTCAAAGTAAATCATAATAATGCCTATTCATCCCTTTTTTCCCAGTCCGCTGGTGTTCCTCAAGGTAGTATCCTAGGTCCTATCCTTTACACAGTTTATACAGCTGATATCCCAACCCATCCTAACACAGTCATTACAACGTATGCCGATGATACGTTGTAATGACTACGTTGTACGTTGTAATGATACGTGTCCTATCAGTAATCACACATCATAAACCTTGAAGAATGGTGTCAAAACTGGAGAATAAAAATAAATTCCAATAAATCCCATCAAATCACCTTTACCATTCGTCGTAAACCTATGTCCTCTTGTCCTACAGTATCCTTTAATTATACCCTACTTATCCCTGTTGAACAAATTCGATACCTTGGACTCCACTTAGACAAAAGTCTAACTTAGAATCCTCATACCAGATTGAAACGACAAGAAACAGCTCGACGTTTCCGACTACTCCAGCACTTACTAGACAAACGCTCTAACCTCCCAGTCAATTACAAAAGACTCATATACATGACTACAATAAGACCTATTTGGACTTACGGAGTTTAGCTCTAGGGCTCCACTAAGCCATTGAATTCCTGTCGTATCCAATCCTTACAATCCAAAATCCTTCGTAAAATCCTCACTGCTCCTTACTTTGTCACAAACAAAATCATCCATAACGACCTTAATGTTCCTTATGTTTCTAACCTGGCCCAATCCAGATACCTATCCTTCCATAACAAACTTCAGAACCATCCAAACCCTCTCGTTTCTAACCTTGCTTCCTCTTCGATCCCTGACAACCCTCGGAGGCGTCTGAAAAGAAGATGGCCTCGAGATCTCCTTTTGTAAATACATTTTTAGAGTGCTACCAATGGGTAGTTTCTCAACATGTGATTTCATGCTATTTTATTCCTTTGTTCACATTTACTGAATGTATTTTTACTTGTAATACAGTTGTAAATATCATAAATATAAAAATAAAAAAAAAAAAAAAAAAAAAAAAAAAAAAAAGGTTTTTATAAGCTTTCGATGTTACAGCAACATTTTCGTCAAAATCGGTAAACCGGAAGTGGTACTATATCAACGGTGAAACACATTTTTACGATTTTCTCAAAAAGTCTCAAACGATTTCGATTAAACTCAGTACATCAGTGTATTATGAAGCAGTTTTTAATATGATGTAGGTTTTATTCTCATTGTTGTTCTCTAGCTGGGCTGAAATGTCTATTTTTCAATATTGGTTTCCTGTAAAGTACTTTAATTTTTTTTATTTTATATAATTAACCAATTCACATTAATCTTTGATATAAAAAATAGTTAAATATAAAATATGAATGAATTTGATAATTAGCTAAAGGAGAAATAAGAGATCGTAACGAATAATAGAGGAATCGAAGGAATACGAGCTTGCCCGAGCTCGCATTAAAGATTACAGTGGGCTTCCACACGTAACATGAACTTCATATAAAATTCGTTGTCGATTATACAGATTATTGTTATTATGTTCATATACATATGCAGTATACATAAATGCTATCGTTGGTGTTAGTTAATAGTTAATTGTATAAAATACAGTGATATAAAAATTTAAATTTGTATAAATAAGGGAATTTAAACAAATAAAAACACATACAATGAATTGTAAATAAATACATTGTCAATAATTTTTAATTTCACTTCCTCATTTGTCTGTAAATACTTATTTCTGCTAAAAAGAAGATGGTGGTAAGTCAAAGTCGTGTTATACGCGCACCAGATTTTTCTTTTTCTTCTTAATTTAATAATCAAATTCTTTCTTATTTTACGTTTAGCCATTTTTTATGTCAGGATACAATGTCAAATAGTTAATTATTTTTTTTTAAAAAATAATAAGATAAAGGTACTTTAGAAGAAGAAATTTTGAAAATTAAGCATTTAAGCCCTGTTAGAGAACACCAATCAATGAGAAAAAAATGTGAAATCGATGATATTACGTGGCAATACCGGTTGGCCGATTTTGCCGAAAACGTTTAAGAAACATCCCAGGCATATAAAAACCTTAAATATGCAACTTCAGAAACGTACAACTTTCCTTTATTCAGCTAGACTGTTCACATAAATACAGACACACACAAAGAGAGACCATTGTGCGAGAGTTGCAAGAAGGATTAATTTTTTTGGTTATTTGCAAATAAAATTTTTTTTCCATCATAACTTTTTCCACTAAAATTTCGGGAAGACGTGACTGTAGTTCATCACCTCTTCATCCTATTCCGTATAATTTGATACCTCATTCGTGAAAATCCATCGTTATCAAAATGTTTGTGATTTTCGAAACGAAAATCCTAGACCTAGGTGAAAATTTGAAGCAAAAAAAGTTTTATTTTTCTATTACTATAAAGATTCCTATTCGAGGGTTTGTCGAGATTCTGAATACAAATCTCAAATCTGTTTCTCCTTAAAAAATTATTTGAATCCACTTAGCTCTTTCCTAATTTGGACCCAGGGGATCTCAAAACGTTTATTCCCGTTGAAAACACGAATTCGAAATTTTTCACGATCGCAATACTTTCCCAAATAATATATTCATACAAGTGTCGATAAGTATTTATTTAAACTTAACAGAGATCTAAAAAACTATTAGGATTTTCAATTCAGACCGAAGATACTCATTGGAAACCATTATCATATTAGTTATATCTCTAACTGCATATAGAAGTTACCATTATTGACGTATGCAGATATAACCAATATGGTTTATGTAATGCATATTAATCGCATTTATTAACACTACAGCATCTTGGAATACTTAGCAATTCAAATGGATTAATTTGCAATTCATATTATTAGATAATATTATTTTTTATTATGGATGATTATTTTACATATTTCAGACTCCTTAAAGATTGTCGTCCTGAATTGAATGGTAAAAAGCACGTTTGGTGGTAGGAATAACGTGAATATTTTTTTAATTTATTTTTTCTCGGCCCTGTTCCAATCTAGACTAATTTTAATTCAGCCTATGTCTAAATAAAAAACAATTATAAACTTCAAATGAAAATTCCTCTGCAACCGCAATATTTAAAAAACAGACATAAATAAAAATACTCTACATATCTATTGAATACAACATTAACTTTCTCTTACATAGGCATCTTTTATCATATTATTGTATTATATATGATATATTAAAGAAAAACTATAATTTGACTTAAAGAAAAAAATAGACTTTAAAGTAGTATTATTTCTTTAAATTCAATTGCCTTACTATTTTCATGGTTCAAATATTGTGGCCCATTAATATGTAATGCATGCTAAATGTTATGATAAAGCCAGGTCTGATGTACGATTGCGAAATCTGGACTCTAACTAGCAACTCAGAAAGAAGTATCGAAAGATTTGAGAGAGAAATGACAAGAGCTACCTGGGATCAGAGTACTAACACACGAAGGACATAAAACTAATAACGAGCTGCTTACAATTCTGTTTGAAACTGATCAATATCTCATGATATGAAGGCAAGGAGGTTAAGATAGGTGCGGCATGTAGCTGAGAGCTTTCTATCAGTTTAATAAATAATAATAAAAACTAAGTATGATTGTTTATTAGATTGACTTATAGGCCAATAATTATGAAAAAGTAATTTTTTTTTTATTGAACCATATATCGGATTCAGTTAAAAATGATGTTTTTACAAGATGATATACAATTTTCATATAAAAAGAAGTAATTAATTCCTTAATTACGTATATTTTAATCAAAATTACATATTTTCATACTAACATAATATATAAACACAAGTAGAGGAAAAAACTAATATTACATTTTTTAAAAACACATAAATAATAATATTCAAGTTTTTAACAACTTCTAAAGTGGGCCAAGTTGGGACAAAATGCTTTGGGATCATATTCGCTTAACACCTTACAACAGTTTTTTAAAGCCCATTTTTCAATAAAATTCAATACATTTTTGTAGTCATTGAACTTCTGAAAATTCGTCATTATAAAAATTTTAAATCTGATAAATAATTACTTAATAAGCCTTGTTCCAGATTTCTTTCGTTTTTGTTTTAAAACCTTCTGAATATGATGTACTTATTACACCTGTACCATTAACAACCCTAAGTTTCTTGGGACTCAGCACAACATGAGGAAGTACTGTTACTTGGTATACGGTTGTGCGGGGAGGTGATGGGCCAATATCACCCTCAACCACCAGGCTTTTCCCCTTAATTAATTATTTAATTAGGAGTACCCACTTTATAGAGGTTGGATTTGCCCCAGGAGGGTCTCCCGGCCCCAGGGTCGACCCACTGCTAGTGTTACACAAAATCGGTCAAAGAACAAGAACGCTTGACTGTTGCAGGACCAAGAAAAAGACTCGTAAGAAAAATCGTTTTTTTTTTAAACATAAAATTAAGGCAAAATAGTTACTAATACTTGACAATCTTAGTTACTATATGTAAATACTGGTGTAACCAATATACTTTTGAATTTATTTCTACCAATTTTTCATTAGTACTTATTTATGTTACCCTATCTGAAAAATTACAGTAATATCTATATAGTAATCGGCTAACAGTTAACTGCAAGTCTGTTGCGAGACTCTAGCGCAAGACCAATACCAAGACTCGTCTTGGTCTCGCATTTGCTCAACACGCCTGATGAAAAATTACTAGTCATCAACCGGATTTGAACCTGAGACCTTGTTGAACTCAGGAAGTCAGTGCTCACCCACTGAGCTATCCCGCTCTTAGTACTTATTATAAAATATTTATATAAAAAGATAGATAGAATTACAATTGAGTAGCGAAAGATTTTAAAAACATATAATTGTATGCCATATAAATTGTAGGGCCCAACTTTTGCACAAATTTATTGATATTTTATCGTAAACCATTAAGAATCCTCTGAAAACAGTGTTTAATAAACTTAAAATTCCAGAGAACATGTATTACTCAGCTTCAGATCATTGTTTGAAATGACCTTCAAATTGAAATGACAGCTGATATTGATCAAATGTGCTACAGCAGCTGTAGAAGTATGAGACCCCCAGCAACGCCTATGGAACGGCGTCCCTGGTTAAGGGCGGTCAACTTAACATAGGCGGCTCACAAAATGGGATATTTTTATTTTAAGTGAATGACAACTTCTTTGACCCGAGCCCCTAGTGGCGTAACTCCGCAATTGCTTTTATGGCCTGATGAGGATGTTCCCTGGCCAACGATGCATTGCACACTGTGGTCGATATGGAATCTAACGGGATTAATTATTGAAACGATGGTATTGTTCAATAAAATGAAGTCCAGAAATATATATTTTTTATTTCAATATAAATTCGGATTTAATATTGTAATATTTAATATGTAATATTGTTCATAGAGGCTAGAAACGAATCTGAATTGCTGTTTCATGATAATTTACTTGGAATGCTAAATAATACAGCAATAATTAATAAATCAACTGAATTTAAAAAATATTGAATTCAAATATTACTTGATAATTAACAATTCAAATATAATAATTAACAACTTGAAAAATAAATTTAATTTGTTGGGGGAGATGATATCATAACCCGCAGCTCGCCAAACATCTTAGACCGGCACTGCTTCAACGATGACTATTTATAATTGAGTAGTACTGGATATTAAGGGGTTGGGGGGCGGGGTGGCCGAATAGGCTAAAGCGTGTGTAACAGCACCGCTAGTTGCCTGGCAACCGGATAACAGAGATTTGAGATGATATAAAAGGTACGAGTTCGCGTCCCGGTGCCGGAGGGGATTTTAAATTCCCCGCCCTCACCCCCCGGCCCGGGAAAATCCCGTATAGCCTAAAAGGCGAGGTAGGGAAGAACAAAAAAAAAAAAAAAAAAAAAAAAAAAAAAAAAAAAAAAAAAAAAAAAAAGGATATTAAGAAGAGTATATGTCCAGTCTGGCATGGGAACCTCTTGCAACTATAGAAAACAACATTGGCGGTAATCCATTCACATAGAACTGTTACTCATGATGCGGTACATATCTTAACGGGAGAGGTATCTCTTGATTTACTGCTGCGAGAAGATAAGACAAGGTGGTTAAGAAAGAAAAGTCAGTTGGCCTTCCGGAAAATCTCCTAAGAAGGATTGTAGGAAATAGAAAACTAACTAATCAACTAAATAGAAAAGAATAATTTAGTATGGGAGGACAACGATAGATATCTACTATTAATATATCTACCTTGAGAAAATATTTCGCCAATCTCCATTATCCCCGTTATGGTGTTGCAGAATTTGCTGAGCGCGGCGTCAAAGGCTGCAACGATTTTGAGACAATAAGAGGCAAACTACTGAGGTAAACAGGATTCTACAATATCAAAGAGAACTATTTCGGTCAGCTAGTCACTTACAGACAGATATCCGTAGTGCAAAGCTGTCCTGTACTTTTGGAAGGCATTATCATTATTGTATGAAAAGGAATATATAGAATATTTTTTATATACTGCATATATCTATTAGCAGATAGAAAGCATAAAGATTATGATAAGACTATTAGACTTATGATAAGATTATGATGAAATGGTGGAAGTGGCTGGCGCTACTTTTGAAAATCAGGGACAGACGATGATATAATAAATAATACTCAATAGGAGAATTATTGTTTGTTGTCTTTGCACTATTTCAATATTTCAATCCATCATCTTTTATTATTGTTTAAACTCTGCAGAGTTTACTTTTTCTCCATTATTAATAGTTTCTTCTTTTTCAATATTTGCATAAATTAAGATGATAATTGTTCTCTTCTTCATATGTGGAGTATTTCTTACTAGAGTGCCATTTTTTTTTTTAGCTCTCATTAAATTAATTGACTGTAGTCATGTCAATTAGACATTGATCTATTTTTGAGGATGATCGATTGACATATTATCTATAAGATCTGCCAGGCTTGTACACACAAGACTTATTGTAAGTCAGACTACACTGTCCTTTTGCTATTAGCAATGGCAGGAACTGAACAACCTAATTGTGGAACAACAATTTAGTATAACAATTTTGTATCGTAAGCGATTTCGAATCCTTTCATTTTCGGTTTATAAATAGGAGCTATGGGGCCACGAAAGTTACAAACAGAAAAAGAAAGTAAGTCCAACATAGAATGTCGAAATAGACACAAGTTCACTGAAGAGAATCGGATACAATGGATACAAAATAAATTTACAGCCCATTTCAATGCTATACGTAGGGCGTATTTTACAAAAGAGAGTAAGTTCGTTGACATGAACTTCTTGCAAGTCTTAGGATCGCAGATATCGATTGATGAAACCATTATTTCAAAACAACACTTAAATGTAACAATTATTTTATTAAAATTTGTTATTTTTTGCTTACATCTTCATTCATTTGATAGGGTGTGAATATAGACGTTTCAGCCAATGCTATGAGCCTTCATCAAAACTGTGTAAAAAAGAAAAGATACGAAAATAATAAAAATGAGAAGTATTAATAGAGAGTAGAGACGAAAGGGGAAATGATAATGAAGAAGTTTACATTGATTAGGGATAAAATAACTTAAGATCTATAATAAGATATATATTCTATAAATAAAGATCTGATAACTAGTAGCCATCCAGAAGAAGATTAAGGTAATGTTCAGTAGTGGATCAATGATTTAATGTAGAAAAGTATTTTTTTTTTTCCTCTTTTCTATAACGGAAATAAACAAGAAATCAAGAAAAAAAAATTAATGAAATGATGTCTAACAGATCCTTGTAGGAAAAAAATCTATTTTGGAATGGGTTTCTGCCCTAAAGCCACAAACATCTGCTTATTATCGAACTCATGACAGGTACGGATTAAAGTTTGAAGAGACATTTTAAACATTACTTTTTTTTTATATATTTGTTTATTTAGAAATATTACATTCTGTCACATCAAGGACATTTATAATAGTGATCAGAGAAAGCACACTCACACTCTATTTACAATAAAAAAAATAAATAAATAAATAATACAGAAACTTAATAATAATAAATACAATAAAATAAAATAAAAATAAATACAATAAAATAAAATAAATGTATATAAATAAAAGAACTAACCTAATCATACACACTCGGGCTTGAGTGGAGGATCTGGCCATTGCCAAAACTCCAATAGATGCTTATTTACAAAAGGTCTCTGGGCTACTGCCGCTTCAACCTTCGAGGAGGATTGTAAGGATGGGTGGTGCTGGATAGAGATTGTGCAAGGGGATTTGGATGATAGGTAAGGTTTGGTGAAATTTGGAGAATTTTTCTGGAATAAGGTCTAGGACAAATGGGATATTAAGGTCATGGTGTAGGATTTTGTTATTTACATAGAACGGAGCATCAACTATTGTTCGAAGGACTTTAGATTGAAAGGATTGAATACGTTTGATGTTAGAAGCTTTTGCTGTCCCCCACAGTTCAAGTCCGTATGTCCATATAGGTTTCAGTATTGTCTTGTAGATAAGTAATTTGTTTTCAATAGAAAGTTTGGATTTTCTGTTTAGTAGTCTGTATAGCTGGCCGTATCGTCGGTTGAGTTCTTGTCATTTGAGTCTAGTATGTGGGTTCCACGTTAGTCTTCGGTCTAAATGAAAGCCAAGATACCGGACTGTGTCTGAGTAAGGAAGCTGGATGGAATTAAAGTGTACTGGTGGACAGGAACTGCGTCGGAGTGTAAAGGTAATATGTTGGCATTTAGATTCATTAACTTTAATGCGCCAGTTATTACACCAGTGCTCAATCAAGGTGAGGTGGTTTTGGAGATTTAAGGATGCTATGTTGGGATCAGAGTTGGATGATCAGATTGCGGTGTCGTCAGCGAATGTTGCAAGAAAAGTATCGGGATGAACAGGGATGTCAGCAGTAAAGGGGATGTAAAGCACGGGACCCAAGACGCTGCCTTGGGGAACACCGGCTTTAACGGAGTAGATATTGGAAAATTCTGTTCCACAGCGAACTCGGAAGGAGCGGTCAGAGAGGTAGGATCGGAGGACTAGGTACAAGGACTGAGGTAAATGGATTTTAAGCTTGAAGAGCAGTCCGGAGTACCATACCCGGTCAAATGCCTGTGCAATGTCCAGAAATGCACCCGAACAGTATTCCTTGTTTTCTAGGGCTGAGGAAATATGATCAACAACTCGGAGTCTTTGTTGAACAGTAGAATGTTGGGAGCGAAAACCAAACTGATGGGAAGGAATATTTTGGGATTCTATAATGGGTAGGATTCGTTTCAAAAGGATCTTTTCAAAAATTTTTGAAAGGATTGGGAGTAGGCTAATTGGTCTATAGGATGTTGAAATATTGGGAGGTTTGCCTGGTTTTTGGAAAAGGATAATAGTGGAGTGTTTCCATAGCAGAGGAAAGTGGGTGGTGCGTAGGATACAATTGTAGATATATGTAAGGAATATGACTGCTTTGGATGGAAGTTGTCGAAGGATTTGAGGGGTAAGGAGATCATGTCCAGGAGCTTTACGGGGGATTAATTTTTTTAATTGAAATTTCACTTCGGAAGGATGAATAGCTTTTGGGGGCAAGGAAAGTGGGATTGGTGATGTAAGGAGTTCTTCTACTGGTACGGTGTGGGCAGGATGGGATTCCGGATGTGAAATAAATGTATTGGATAGGTGAATGGCGAACTCCTCAGCCTTATCTTCGTCAGATGCTGCCCAGGAGCCATCATCTCGTCGGAGGGGATGGGAAATGCGGTGAGGATTTAGGATTTTTGTTGTGGTTTTCCAAAGGGAATTGTCGCGAGAAGAGAGGGAGGATAGATAGGAGTTGAAGGATTGTGATCTGAAGGTGGCTAATTCCAGTTTTAATTTTTTGCAGTAATAATTATAGGAGCAGCGGTCGGTAGGATGTCGGGTACGTTGCCACAATAATCTGGCACGGCGTTTGGTTTGGATTAGGTCAAGGAGGTGTTGGGGTAGAGTGGTCTTTTTAGGAATTCTGGAGGAGTCTTTTGGGAAGGAAGCAGTCCAGGCGGCTTGTTGGATTGTGGTAGTAAAGGAATTTACGGCACTATCAAGATCATCGGGAGTTTTGAGGGATATGTTAAGATCAATTTTATCGGAGATGATTTCGCGGAAAAGGTCCCAGTTAACTGGGCCCCTAATAAATGACGGTGGAGAAGGTTTGGGAACGGGTTCAAGTGAAACATTAAGGATTAGAGGACTATGGTCAGAGGAAAGTTCATTTAGACGTGTAATGGAACAATTGAGGGGACTTAAGCCGCTGTGGATAAAGAAATCAAGAAGATCAGGATTACGGTTGGGATCTGTAGGCCAGTAGGTAGGAGAGTTGGGGGAAAGGAGGAGAAAATGTTGGGAATTGAGTGCAGACAGCAGGGTTCGGCCACGAGTATTCGTGGTTCTGGAACCCCATTGTTGATGTTTGGCATTTAGGTCTGCACCCAAGATGAAGTGATGTCCTAAGGAGTCGAGGAGAGAACGGAATTGGGCATTGGATATGGATCGGTTAGGAGGGCAATACGCTGATGCAAGGGTAACCGGAAAGGAAAAGGTTTTTATCACGATAGCGGTGGACTGTAGGAAATCATGTGTAGGTAACGGGAGTAGGTGATGGGAGAGGGATTGGTGTACAATGACAGCAGTACCGGCATGTGCTTTTCCGTCAGGGTGGTCAGTACGATATGTCAGGTATTGTGGTATTTTGAAGTGCTGTTTAGTGGTTAGTCGAGTTTCAGTAATTAGTGCCACGTCAATATTTTTGTCAAGTAATAATGTAGTTAGTTCGTTTGTGTGATTCCTAACACCATTCGCATTCCAAAGGAGAATGGATAAAGGTTTATTGGAAGTCATTTAAGGATTTTTCGCGGGAGGGATAAAATGTGATACAAGATTGGTGAGAAGAGATATCAAAGGAGTAACAAGGGATCTGAATTCGGAGAGGAAAGATGTAAGTAAACTGGTGAGATCTGTGGTATTTGAGGGAGGAGGAATGCGGGGAATTTGGTGTTGATAAAACTGTTGATTAGGTGAAGTTTGATTAGGATGTTGAGGGTGGGGTTGAGAATTTTGAGGTATGTGTTGTTGTTGCGGCAGGGTCTCACAATAAGTAACATCATTCTTACCTCCTAATAAGTGTGCAAAAGACACCGTTGGGTCAATTTTTTTTTAAGGTCCTCTTCTTGATGCGTTAGGTTCTCTTCTTGGGTCCGGGATTTTTGATATCTTGATTTAATATTCTTGTAGATCTGACAGCCTTTGTAGTTCGCTGGATGTCGTTCAAGGCACAATGCACAAACTGCAGGATCCCGTTTCGGTTTTGTGCACTCCCCGGATTTGTGCTGGTCTCCACATTTCACACAGCGCGGCAGATGATGGCAGTAAGTCCTGGTATGGCCATATGCCTGGCAATTGTGACACTGTACGATTTCCCTCTTAGGATATGGCTTCTCTACTATAACACTTGTGTAGTATATTCTTCTTATTTCGTATATTTTTTCGATCCCTTGATTTGGCTCCAAATCTACGAAAAATTAGGGTAGAGGAACTTTTACTCCTGGCTGTTCTTTACTCTCCTTCTGTACATTTGTAATCTGGCGCACTATGAAACCTAAAGTTTTCAATTCTTCTTCTATTGCTTCGGTTGGTGTTGAGGGGTGTAGATTTCTTATGACTACCCTCAAAGCTCGATCTTGCCGTAATTGGTACGTATGAAAATCCGCGTTGGTTTCCGTTAGATACTTCACAATTTTTCTGTAGGTTTCAGCTGTATCTGGTGATATCTTCGTGTCCTTTGTTCTGCTTAGACATGAATAGCTTCCAGAGCCTGTTATTTTGTTCAGTTGTGAGCATAGTAACTGAAAATTGTTTATGTTTTTAACGAATATGGGTGGAGGTCGGGGATCTCTTGGTATTGAAGCGGATTCCATCATTTCTTTATCATTCTGAAGCACCTGATAGGGGTTAGGGGTGAAAAACGGAGATTGTTCGGTTATCTCTTGTGAAGATGTACCTGGTTGATGCTGAAGTTCTTCAATTGTTGGTTTTGATGATGTTCCTGGCTGGGTTTCATTTTCTCTGGAGCTAATAGGCGTTACTGCAGGTGTTTGACGACATTGACGAGGCTTTTGTTTGACAGGCGAAGAACATGGTGTTGAGCCTAACGGCCGAATTCTCTTGATAGAAGCTCTACTAGACATGGCCTGATTGTGATATCGCATATAAGGGGAAAAAAAATGAAAAAAATAAATAAATAAATAAAATAAAATAAAAATAACCCTATAATTTATAACAAACAATAAATATCAATTGTTGTTATGTATTCTTGACTTGTTTTAAATAAATAATCTCAAAGATTTCACTGCAAAATAAGCAAATTCTGAGAGACGATGTAGAAACACGTCCTTTCGCATCAGCTGATCCACTGCCTTCGTTAAACATTACTAAAAATGAGAACCTACTATTTTTATTCATATATTATAGTATCACCAGGAGTATATCAGTCAGTAATTTTTACTATACAAGTTTACGTTCTAACCCAAATATGTGGGTCATCTTCAGGGCAGGTCAGTTTGACGATTTACCGGAAATTGATAACAAGTTTGTAGTCAGCTTCCGACAAACCTTCAAACTTATTTATATAAATTCTCATTCCACTTGAATGAGGCAGATTTAAATATCGTTTAAATATTCGTTTCCAATAATTTTTCAGACAATTTATGTTCAAGGTACTTTAATAACAAAGATAAACGTTTATCCAAAGCGAAACTGGACCACCAATGGCCATTTTTACTTTCCTACCTATACTAGGTAGGCATCTGGTCAAATTTCCGATATGCGGTTTTCGACGGATATATACGTTTCAGAGCCCCCTGAGTCCTAAAAACACATTTTTATCCGAGGTCTGTCTGTCTGTCTGTCTGTGCCAAGATTTTCTCGGGATCTACTGAACCGATTTTGTTGCTTCTTTTTGAAGACAGTTTAGCCTTTTTAGCCTCTACAAAACTATATAAAAATCGTTAATTTCGGACCACTATTAACGAAGTTGCAGCTATTCAATTTCCAATGTAAGATTATGGGTACATATCGTGGTTTCAGAAAGGGATGGACGAGAGAAAAAATATAACTTAGTGAAAGTAAGAAATTCTGTTGCCTGCATCACACAGGCTTCTCTACTTTTAACAGAAATTATGTTAGACAAAATTAGGCTATGGAAAAGAGTTTTTAATCAATAATATTAGAGGGTATTGAAATTTTTACACTGTCTACCTTAAGCCGGTTTACATTGCTTTAGTTTATCAAATAAATCGTACTGAAATCTTTTTTTTGATCAATTTTCAGGAAGATAAATCTAATTAAATTTTTTTTTGTTGCTTGACGGACACATGTAAAGATATAAAAACCTTTCTGAAATAGGTAGGAAAGTGGTGTGAGTGGACACACCAAATTTTTTTATTTTATTTCGATTTAATATTGATAATAATTACTGGCAAAGTGGTATAATTCTACACATATTCCTTTTTGAATCAGCATATTTATTTCTATGCTGTTATTCATTCTGAAATAGGAATGGAGTAGCTTTGTCACTGAACTCTTAACACATTCGACACGGGTTCGATTTCTGCTACCGCATGTGTAAATTGTATAACTGTTGCTTAAAAACAAATACGTACTATCCAAGTCTATAACCCAACAGCTTTAATGGGTTTTCAAGTAAAAATTTATTTTTGCATTCATGCCAAATCAATTTATTAGCTATTAGTAGTTATTTATATTTGAATTAATTAAATATATTAATATGAAATGGGCGCCTAATAGGGTCTGAAACTTGATCAGCAATTGGTATTGTATAATTTCGACCAGAGCAGGCGTTAGACATTTGGCGTCCTGGAGCAATGGCCTCATTTCCCAAAAAAACTAAATTTATTTCTTAAGTTAAATTAAGTAATATTTGAATTTTATTCTATTCAATCTATCGGTAATCCAGTTGCTTTATTAATTGCCTAAAATCAATTATACTCATACGCTTTGTAATTCTAATTTAATTCCTAAGAAGAGAAGTGGTGGGCGTCCCTCCTAGTCGACACCCCGGGCAATGATTTCAACCTTAATCGACCCCCAGGGTGTCCTAAAAACTGCTGTCAAACATGTCCACAGATTCCCGAATCACGCCCATTTATATTGTTCGGTTTTTAATTATGCCTTTAGAAGAGAATATTGCTCTATACACGAATATATATATATATATATATATATATATATATATATATATATATATATATTTTTGGTAATTTATGTGAATTTTACCTACGTCTTGCAGTCAAAAAATCAATCTAGTATGGAACTAATAAACTTGCGGCACATGTAAATGTTAAATATACAAAAATGTGGTATATAACGGCCTTTCTCCTTGTCGTTTTTAATGATAGTTTATTTCTAAGCATTAATTTTGTAGCGACTTAACTAGTAGTAGAATTAACAAAAATAAAAAAAATATAATCTATAATTAAAATTAAAATATAAAAAAAATCGAACAAACTGAAAGTGGTATAAAATCCAAGAAATATATTATATAAAGGAATAAAAAACGTATAGCCCATCTGAGCACTTTACTCATTGACCTCTAAACGCATGCCTCACTATCAGTCTGAATAAATAAATACTCCATTATATAACTCATTTTACAATGAAAAATTCTCACAACTGCCTACTCCCGTTTATATGAGGTACAATATTTTTTTTCTCTACACTTCTCAGCATATTTAAAAAAAAAAAAACCTTGTGCAATGGAACACCCTTGTTGTTTGTATATATTTGTATTGTTATACTTATGTATAAACTTTTTGGGGGGTTAGGAAAAAAAAGTTTTAAAAAAGCAATTCGATATAAAATTTTATATCGTTCTCGATTTAATAAGTCAGAAAAATACAGAACTAGACAGTTTTCTATAATGATGATAGGCCCTGGCAATTAGGAGAGAGGTTCGAGGCACATTCTACCCTTCCAATATTATATGAAGGAGGAGCCAGCCATTGCAATATTTTTCTGTCATTAGCTTGAAATAACAAAACGTTCAATAAATCGTGTGGCACGTGCGAACAATTCCCTAGTTTATTGATCAGAGAACAAATGACAAAATAATATTTAAATAAGCGAATTCAATGCATGATAAGAGTGAATAATATTTGTTTTTATCCTTGGTCAATCATAGTTGTTTGTTCCAAGTAATAAGCAAAAAAAAAAAAATGTTTTGTACGAAAAAAAAAAATTGACTGTTTCGCTGTTTAAAAAATTATTTTTATTTTGTTGTTGTTTTTTTATGGAATTTGCAAACATTTCAATTTCCTTCTCATTGTAGCTTTTTTCTGGGAGAGATTCTTATTTTTCACACCTTCAAAATGATAGCTCAATCATTGGGGTTATGATAAGAATTGACAAAGATATGGCATACCGACAAAAATACACCTTTTTTTTTTTTTTTCTTACCCTCCAAAATGTTTATTGAAATAATTACATATATAGTATACAATAATACAATATATACATGTAATAAATTCCTTCCGCTGCCCGAGGGCATTTTAAGGATTAGGGATAGCTAAGGGTTACATATGTGACAGAAGGCCTTGTGACTTTGACATTGAACGGGGAAGGACCGTTCTGCTAATTTTTTATTATTTACAATATATACAAATTAATGAGTTTGGACCGCAGAGACCAGACCACATCGAGTATGTCCACCAAAGGGAGTTTACCTTGCCACCTCCCAGGTCTGGGTGGTGGTGAGATCTCATTGAACAGAGGGTTTGCAATGAGATCTACACCTGTGAAAAATAATATATTATATTATAATACGGACAATATACTTATTGGGAGTGGGTTAGCTCAATGGTGAGGCGCTGACTTCCAATGCTCAAGGTCCCATGTTCCAGTTTGGCTGATGACAGAAAAATTATTAATTCTGTCTCGTCAGTCGATCGACTCCTTGGGAGGCGGGAGGAAGTTGGGTCCTGAGATCTCTTCTGGGGTGCACTCAGCCACTGTAAAGTGGATGCCTTTAATTAAATAGTTAAATAGGGGAGAAGGGACTGGCAATTAAGCGTGTTCTCGGTCAAATCACATCCCCGCAGAATCGTTAACGAAAAAACAGTACTTCCTAAAGGAGGATTGAATCCAAGATCTTTCTTCAAGGGTTGTAGTGAATGGTATAGTTTTTTTTAATTAGACTATTGCTGAGCTACTCCTTTATATATGACATTGAGCACTTTTATCATGATACACTAACATAAGTCCCACCCCACCTCCCTACATTTCATAACTGTCGGTACCTATGGTAATTCAATAAAATTAATTCAAACGGAATTTTTATATTTTCTTTGTTTCAATTAACTGTTTTCGTACCTACATATACTAACAAAGAAGCCTAATTTTTCTTTTTTTTTATTAAGTCAAAATCATTAGATGAAATTTTTCGACGATATTTTATATAGTTATGGACAAGTTGTGCCATATGTTAGTTGTATTTAAAAAATACAAGGTTATCTATAAATATTTTTGTTGTTTTTCAATACTTATTTTAATTTTTACAGATGGCGTTGCACACGCACTAGAGATCACTCTTAAGTTGGTGATTAAATGTAATTATGTTATTGAGATTATTTTGTTTAGTATAGGATTTTTATATGTATATTATAGCTATACTAATAATAGATAATTGAAAATAAGATTCGTTTTCAGGTGTACTTTCATGAGATCATTTCTGTGAAGTTGTCCTCGCCAGTGTCAATATGTTTGGAAATTTTTCGGAGTTCTGATAACAACCTTACGAGTTCTGCAGTTCTATATATATATTTTAGAAATAAATCTGCGGTTAAACTGCTAAAATAGCACATAAGGATAAGAGGGGGAGCGTTAGCTTCATTGAACAACTTTGAAACCATGTATCCATTTGATATCAATTAGATTTACGGTTCATTTGGATAATTGTTACAACTCTTTTGGGGCTCTCAGAACTATCAAAGAAACTAAATTATACTCTAAAAAGAAACATTTTCAAAATTTTTATTAGAACTCTGAGAACTGCACTAAGACTTCTAGAGCTCTCTATAATTATTCGCAACAGCTCAGTTTTTTATAAAACTTAAAAAATGTGTAAATACACAGGTGGCTAAAATTACAATTTTTGTAAGTTAGATGCGTTATAACTAATTTAATATCAATTTTAGACTTTTTTTTAATGGTCCACCTGTTCTTCGCCTCTTTGGCCATGAGGTTTTTTTCCGGAACAGAGGAGAGGGCGGTGGATTAAAGCCAGAGTGAAAAGCCTATGCCTCCTGCACCGGTACTCAACCTCGTAATTATTTTATTTTGTAAACTCCGGCTTATCTGGTTGCCGGACAGCGCTTGTTTCACAAACGCGTTAGCACGCTCCACCACCACACCCCCGACCAATTATAATCCTATCTTTCCTTATGATTATTGTTAGTACCGCCGTTATCAAAGCACTTAAAACACTGCCAATTACAGTAAAAAAATTCTGCGCATCGTAAAAAAAAAGTCGAGTTCTAACAGCTATCATAAGAGCTCTATCATTTATTGCAAAACTATAATTCTGAAGTTGACAGGAACAAGATGTCTGGTACATTGTTATAATTGGAATTGTTTAATATTAAAGAAATGAATTTTTTTTTTTCGCTTCCTAGCTCAAAATTTCCTTATATTCAAAATTATCAATCGAACTCTTTAGCGCACCAATAGACCTCTAAACAAAATGTTTGATTTCCAACAACAAATGTCACCCCTTGGGACTTCAAAATTCGGTCCAAATTCAGCGTAAACATTTTTTAGGGTTATTTTTTTAGGGGCAGTATTTTTAGGAGTTTTGATAGCGGTAATAGTTCTAACGAGTGAGTTATAAATCTAGACCGGATCTCTGTTCAGCGAAAATTCGAAAAACTATACTATAGAACACTTAGAAAGGCTACCAGAAAGCAAAGAATTAAAAAAAAAAATGTTAACAATGGGGCGCAAACTTCACTGAGGTTATGAAACTTTACAGTGGCATAGTATTACATGAGTCAGAGACCTTGGATTTATGTTTCTATCTCATCACGTAGTAGCTTGCGTAACCAAAATTAGGAATCATGAATTGATTTTTAATTACTCACTTAATTGTTCTCAAAGATATATATATATATATATAATATTGATAATTACAATTATTTGTATTTTATGTTTGAATGCAATAGCTTACATATAAATTTAATAATAATATCTAGTACGTCTAGATTTAATAATAATATCTAGTAAATTTAATAATAATATCTCTAATAATAATAATAATATCTACTTCTTTAATAATAATATCTTTTTTGTAATCTTAACATTCCCTCCTTTGTAGGAATTTACAAGAAATTGCCTGGTTGTACTTTGTATTTGTAAAAATCACATTGTTTAGGCAACATACATATTTTTTTAAAGTTACACAATATTGTAATGACACATTTTTTTTCCTTGTTCTTCCCTACTTCGCCTTTTAGGCCATACGTGATTTTCTCGGGCCAAATGGTGAGGGCGGGGAATTTAAAATTCCCTCCGGCACCGGGACGCGAACTCATATTTTTTTTAATCTCATAACTTCGGTTATCTGGTGCCGGGCAACCTGAGGTGCTGTACACACGCGTTAGAGCATTCGGCCATTGCGCGCTCCCATGTAATTTTCTCTAAATGTTCCTTATTATGTTATATTATTATAAATTTTATTATTCCATACTAAACTTCTGAGCACGCACATGTTCCTTGCGACATACATATATTTTTAAAGTTACACAATATACTTGTAACCACAGGCAGATCTACGGGCGAGAGGGAGGCTTTCAGGCTGAAGCCCTCTCCTCCCCTCCCCCCTCCCCAAAATAGTAAAATATAACCATGTCTTATGGAAAAAATATTTAATAATTACCTCTAAAAGTAGTATTGTTCGTGTAATTACATTTCATTGTATTTAAAAAGAGGATTCTCCCGTATTCTGAAAAGGAACTGGGGAAATATCAGGCTGGATTTCGAAGAGGACGCTCAACCACTGATAAACTGTTCTCTCTGAGGATGATCCTAGAAAAGACTATGGAGCATAAGGTAGTCACCCACCATTTATTCCTAGACTTTAAAGCAGCATACGACAGCGTTGATAGAACGCAACTATACTGTGCATTGGAGGAGCTAAGCATCCCTCAGAAGCTCGTACGCCTAATCAAGATGACCATGGACAGCTCGAGATGTAGAATACGCGTCGGTTCTGACGACTCCGAAGAGTTTAAAGTGAGCAGTGGGGTTAGGCAAGGGGATGTCCTCGCCTGTCTATTGTTCAACTTGGCAGAGGAGAAAGCTGTAAGAGACTCCGGTATTCAGACCAACGATATAATCTTCAATCGCCTGACACAGCTTCTTGGTTTTGCTGATGATATTGACATAATAGGTAGGTCAGAACGGGCTCTCAGAGAAGCGTTTATAGGCCTTGAAGCAGCTGCAAGACCACTTGGTCTAGAAGTCAACGAGAGGAAAACTAAGTATATGAGAGTTGGTGGTGAGGTGGATCTGAACTCTCCATTTGAGGTAGGTTCTTTTAAGTTTGAGAGAGTGAAAAGTTTTATATACCTTGGGTCTGAAATTAATAGCAAAAATGACATGGCTCAAGAAATACAAAGAAGGATCACGGCTGCCAATAGATGTGTCTTTGGACTTGGCCGACACTTAAGAAGTAGGTACCTCTCAAAGAAGACCAAGCTGATCATATACAAGACCCTTGTTCGGCCTGTTGTCGAACTGTCACCTGTTGTCGGCCTGTCACCTATATTAAACTGGCCAGACTAAGGTGGGCAGGGCATTTGGCCAGAATGAGCAGCGTTGAGATACCCAAGAAAATAATGATGGAGGAGCTGCACCTCGCAAGACGGGTAGGAAGGCCGAGGACGAGGTGGTTGGACAACGTGGCCTATGATGCGAGAACCCTGCTTGGTGTACGGAACTGGAGAGCTGCAGCAGAAGACAGAGCCAACTGGCGGAGGCTCTTGGAGGAGGCCCAGTCTCGGTAACGGGATGTCGTGCCACACATGATGATGATGATGTATTTAAAGAATCACTTAAACTATATTTCATATAGGTAGTTACTTCATTTCTTTTTCTTCCTAAGTAATTATCTTTATATATTTAAAAAAAAAAATAATTCAGGCTGAATCTTCCCCAAAACTAAATCCTGGATCCGCTATTGTTTGCGAACAACTCCGAATTCAGGAATTTAGTAAATTTCCTACTAAAAAAAATTAGGAAAATCGGACCATTATTACTAAATATACTGAATTAATGTACACATGCTAGGTCTGTTAAAAATGAACTAATTTAATTTACCTGAGAAAAAGAGAAATATTTCTTCTACCCCATAATACGTACATTAACATATTTCAGCATTAAATTGTCTATTGTTCACTGACCAATATTCTATGCGAATTGTTCCCGCGGACCAACTAGTCTTTATATATTACATCTTGAAGGTCTTTTTTTAGTATTACATGTATTTTGATTAATACTTCATCAAATCCAATATTAGGACTATCATTTTGATGATTTTGTTATCTTTCAGTGCCGAAAAATAAGTACATCATCCAGAAAAAAACATGATAAAAGTTATCAAGAAAAGAAAACATCATTTACGCTTTTCTCAAAAAGTACACAATTTGGAATTGATCATAATTTTATCAATTTAAAGGCTAAATCAATCCAAAGGTGGAGTTATTGTTAATTTTCTGATACTCTGCGCTTATGATTCCATACTTTGAGGTCAGAAATAAATTATGTAAGAATTAAACACCTATGCATGTGCTTAATATTTGATGCATAATAACGGGAAATCCACGCAGAAAAAAAAATGACTATACAATTAAGCTGATTAGATTCGATGATATTCTAATCAAGATTATGTATGAACAACGTAAAGGTCACATCGTTGCATCATTTCCTCAATTTCATTTACTCAATTATCATTTACTAATTCATGACATTCAAAAACTATGCAATTTTTTTTTCCAAAAAAACACGTCTAGCCAAAAAAAAAAAAAAATTATTTAATATAATAGAAACGGCTTTGACTTAAATTATATAGATGTAAAAATGAACACACCCTTCAATACGTAGGGAATTTCAAACTTAAGTATCTGATATCTACAATAACAAAAAGCAAGAAAATTAACAAAGAAAAATAAAGACAATTGGTATTGCTCAGTTTCAAAATCATGTGACTACTTTTCAGATACGTGAAATTTAGATTTACCAAAACTAATGCTTATTGGTGTTTTTACAGATATGAAACATTGCCGCTTGTGTCAAACAAGGAATGATATCTTATAGATGTCGGGAAAACAGTGCAGAATTAAATATTTAGCCCCGAAATAGATTAATCAATCGAAGAATTACAAAAGCAGATTTTCGAAAAAATTATCGTGGAAATATAATATAAGTGTATTAAGCTGCGGTGGTTTAAATAGATATGTGAAGTTATAGATTTTAATAAGGAACGAAGTCCTGTAAACTCAAGTAGCACTAATACAACGGTTAGTTAGAGGATTTGGTAAAAGCTGACCCAGTTGATTCCTATTTTGAAGACGTTGACTGGATCGAGAAAATATCGGCAGCGAACCTTGGGGTTTGCTAAATATTTTTTTACATTATGAAAAGATATTTAACTTCCCTAAAATGAGTAATGAAGCTATTCCTTCCAACGTTGTTGTCAGAAAAACAATTCCTGTCGGAAATCAGAATAGCAGTTCCAAACTGGTTATCTACTAGGGAACCGCTGGACGACCTTGACCTCGACTTCTTAGATCGTTCCTGTCTGTCTTGATCGGCTAACGATGGAACAAACCCAAGGTCTCTTTTTCACAAAATAATTATAGGCCTAAATGAAAAAAAAGTTCGGGATTTAAAGAAAGAGAAAAAATATTATTATATGTTTTAATTGTATGCACTACACTAAAATATAATGTTATAGAGTTGAATGTTTAGTTCAAACCTTCATTTTGGCCTATTGTTTACTCATTCGTTAAACATATGTACCTATGATCAACTTGGGAATCCGTAGGATATAAATACTTGTTAAAACACTTCAAGCAATTTTATTTCAAATCATTTACTACTTTTATCTAGAGAGCGTTTGTTAGCATATTGTTGGAAGATAGCTGCAAGTCTCACAAAATCCCAGTTTGTTACTATGCAGTAAACATCTCAGGATCATCAGAACAGAGAAAGCTAATGTAAAACAAATACGAAACCATAAAGTGCATATAACAAAAACCATATATTCATAAACATACTGTCGGTTTATTGCATAAAGTCACTAACAAGGGTAGGCTACATACCAGTCAATGGGTCACCAATTTCAAACTATTTTTTTGTTTTGGATGATGCTACGTCGAAAAATATTGAATACATATCTCCGCGTTCGTTTCAATTGCCCTAGGAGTCCAGAAAAATAATATTTTATATAATTTCAAACAAAATTTAGATTATTTATTTTTGCCTTTGCTTTACTGCTTGATTTTCTCGGATGATTTTTTTTTTCCCGTTAGTCAACGAAAGAATTCATGACTCCTTAGAATTTTCCGGAAATTGAACTTTAATATAAGCTTTGGATAGCTGAATTACCTCTCTTCCAACTGACATCAATAACTTCATTCCTTTTTAAGCTATAGATTAAGAAAATTTTCTAGCCCGTTTTTATTTTATATCTTTGGTTGTTATTTGCTCATGAATCTTGGGTTTGTGACATTTCGTGCTTCATATAGAGGCGTAAATCCCTAATACGTTTTGTGTGAATTGGTGGAGCCGTTTTAAAGTTATCACAATCTTTGTGGTTGACTAAAAAATTTCTAAGGGTCTAGTCTAGACAATAATTTCGTGTAGAAAATTTAAATGTTTGCTATTTAAGGGTTATTTGAGGAGTAATAAACGAATATCAACTTCGTTTTTCATTAATTTTTCGCACCTCACAAAAGTAGGATTTTTTTGGCAAGGCTAGATCCTTCGAAATGAGTTGCAGAGGTACGGTTTTTTTTTTTTTTCAATTTTATAAGTTGTATAAAACCATGGACAAAATGTTCTTTTATACATTATAATATTTTTGTTTTTCAAATGACTCTCTTGTACAGATAACAGAGAAAAAAAAACAAATTCAATATAGAAATCTAATGAAGGGTGAGAAAAATTTAATGAACAAAAACTATTTAGTGTATTGAATAATTTGGGTTATATCCGAGAAATATGTTCATAACTCGTTTATATCGTAATAAGTAGAAGATTTGAACGATATTGGATAGGCACAATCAAATTTCCTTTGTTATAAATATTTGGTAACTTATGTTTAAGGTGGAGAGCGTGGCTCACTCAGCCTCTGTTTAGAAACGCATGATCAATACCTCATGCATTGGTCATGAGAAAAAATTAACTTCATATTGGTTTAAAAATATATATCGTTCTTAAAATACAGAATAAACATTTTATTACATCATATCACTTCAATGTGTATGTTTTCTTCCCCAGTAATCTGTAGGGTACAAAGATCGACTACCTTTTTTTTTAATCGTAAACAGTGAGATGTTAACGGTTCAGACATTACTATCTAGTCGTTTTTTTTATGTAACCTATTACATAAATTAAATTCAATTGATAAACATATTTATATTTGTGATGAATAATAACGCCTATAAAAGAAGTAAAGTAAAGTTGAATTTCGAGGATAATTATTAGGCCACTGTTGAAGCTACAATAATGTATCATAATTTTTCACGGTTTAAGGCATGCACAGCATTTTATTTTGTGATTGTGTGAAGGAAAGAGGTTTTCTGTTCAAAAGAAAAGATAGTAAATACCGACTTATCGTCGGTTTATTGCAAAAAAGTAATTAAGTCACTTTTGGTCGATTTTTACTTGAAGATACTTAGTTGTTAATTTCGGTCATATTTATAGATACAATGACTCATTAAGTGCATAAAATTAATACAAATCTTTTAATACGTAAAAAATAGTTTCACTAACAAGGAGAGGATACAGTCTGTGGGTCACCGATTTCAACCAAATTTGTTTTGGTGATGCTACATCGAAAAATATTTGACACGTGTATCCCGGCGTTCTTTCCAACGGGTCCTAAAAGATGAGAAAAAAAATTCATACAATTTCAAAAAATATATGTATAATGTATTATTGTATTATTGTATGTATTATTATATGTATATGTATAATTGAAAAACAAAAATATTATAATGTATAAAAGAACATTTTGTCCATGGTTTTATACAACTTATAAAATTGAAAAAAAAAAAACCGTACCTCTGCAACTCATTTCGAAGGATCTAGCCTTGCCGAAAAAATCCTACTTTTGTGAGGTGCGAAAAATTAATGAAAAACGAAGTTGATATTCGTTTATTACTCCTCAAATAACCCTTAAATAGCAAACATTTAAATTTTCTACACGAAATTATTGTCTAGACTAGACCCTTAGAAATTTTTTAGTCAACCACAAAGATTGTGATAACTTTAATGTTATTTATTTTTTCCTTTACTTTGTCCGTATTTTTAGTGTATTATATATCAATCGATTTCTTTCTTTGTGCAAAATAAGAAAAAAATATTGACTATTGTATTAAATGATGAGTATCATAAATCACAAAAACAAAAAAATGCGCTTTCAGTAAAATAGCCGAAATAAATTATTGTTCTGAAAAAGCAAGTTGGATTTGTTTTTAGTGTCCTCTGAAATTCTTAAATACGGTTTTTTATAGAAACAAAACATTTCAAAATTTAACGCTCGATTTTCATGGAGGATTTTTCATCATAAATTCTCAGGATTTTCTCCAAATTCAACGTTAGTACTACGGTTGGAAAGCTGAATTACTACCCCTCCAGCTCACATCGGTAACTTTTAGAATTTATTTCATTTTTTTTTATTAATAATTAAGAAAACTTTACGATTATTTTTATTTTTTATCTTTGATTCTAATTTGTTTATGGAAGTTAATTTTGTACCATTTCGTGCAGCATACAGAGCTCTAAAGCCCTGTTAATTTTTGTATTGATTTGTGGAGCCATCACAAGTTTTTGGTTGTTGAAGAAATTTTGAAGGGCAATAAAAAGGCAGTCTAGGCCAAAATTTCGTGTAGACAATTTTAATTTTTCGATTGCTATAAAAAATCGTATTTAAAGGTTTTTTGAGGTGTAAAAACCGAAGATCAAATTTGTTTCTTCCTTAAAAAAATATTTACTGTAGATACCAGACCGGTTTTTAATAAATATTATATTTGGCAGATGGCAATAGCATGGGCACAATTTGGAATAACCGATGTAGCAATGTGGGAGTTAATAATTTTTTAGGAAGAAACAAAGTTGATATTCATTTCGATACCTCGCTATGGAAGGTAGGGCAGCATTGTTTTCGTGCGAGAAGTTAAACAAACGTTTGTGTTCAGAATCAAAGATTTCCACGCGACTTTTACGTTTCAAACCTCAAGAATCAAATTTGGTTCGGTGTCTGTCTGTCCGAAGGCAAATCGATGTGACGGGCTTAACAGCTACTAACGTTCATCCGATTTGCCGGGATTGTGTGGGTTGGTGCCTAGATGGTCCCATTTCTATTTTATCAAAGACCATCTAGCACTTCCGCTTATGTACGTGCAAACGTATTTTTATAGAATTGACAATATTTTAGAAACGTTTCTTTCGATTTGGCTCAAAGTTGGATAAAAGGTATGTAGTGGTAAAAAAATAAAATAAAATGTAGACAATTTTATTTTATTCTGTCCACAACTTTCTCTCATATATGCGCAAGTATGTTTCCCTTGATACGTCTATATTTCTAAAACCGAACGTTCGATTTGGCTCAAATTTGGAGGGAAGTTAGGGATTGGTAAGCAAATAATCAAGTATGTATATATTTTATCGAATTCTATCCACTACTCCAAAAAAAAAAAAAAAACTTCCGCTTTCGGATCAGTAAATGTTTTTACACGCCTTTGGTTTAAAAACGACCCATTCGATTTGGAGAAAATTTCCAAAATTTGGAGAAAGGTATAAAAATTAACTAGTATATATTTCATTTAATAGCAAGATGTTGGATGACCAATGACCAACGACTTCAGCATAAGAAAAAAAAGTTAATTCAATTTAATAATTAAAATTAATATAAATACTTGTTAACAATTATTATTAAGCCATTGATCATATGGAATGGGAATGGGGATAATACAAAATTTTTATGGGATTATAAAATTTTAGGTTTTATTCTAAAAATTAATTTATACTGTTTTGTAGCTGGGTCGATTCCAAACGTTGCTGCTGGCATGACACTTACTGCCGTTACTTATATTTCGTATAATTTTCACTAAATTTAAATTAATTTTTATTCTGAGTATTATAAAAAAAAAGTTGTATTTGTGATTGTGTTTATTTCTATTGAAGTTCAACCAGCCCGTCTTGGTCTCGATTTCCTCCTTAAATATCAAAGTTGGGTGTACTTCACGCATATTTTTATATTTCAGCTCAATTAGTTTTGTTCTGGCTGAAGAAAAGTATTGGTCTCGTTAACTCCGAACAAACAAAAAATTGAAATTTTCCTATGGATTTTCTTGTTTCATCCATTTTACGAGTGAGAATGTAACTATTAAGTATATATCACTAATGTTAGTCCAAAAGGTTGTGTATAAAAATTTTCAACTGTTATTCTATTTGTACTAAAGGTGACATTTTGTAGTCTTCATCAACTGATATATCAGAGGGCAATAAAATATGAAATTATACTACTAAATCATTAAGAAATAATTAGTTTTTATGCTCTCCTGTAAAACACTCAATTTTTGCATACGACCTTTTGCACTAACAATAGCGATATGCATGTTCAGTATGCACTGGATTTTTTAATCACGAATCATCAAATACAAGCGTATTTGAGATTGCATCGTATTTGAGATTGCATCGTCAAATGCGGAACTCATTCGCATTTTAATATTCGCTTATGAACAAAACTCGTGGATATGAAAGGAGTATGTGTTGAGAGATTACTGAATTTCCAAAAATGGCTTCTGCCACAGATTTTATTATCATACGAAAAATTTTAGAACATGTAATATATATATTTTTTAGCCAAAGTAAAGGTGAGGAAGCTATACTGACCTAACTTGGCAGGTATCTTTTTTTTTTCGTCCTTATGTATACATTAAGTATTTTAATTACCTTATTGCTGAAAACAGAATACATATTTGGAATTGCAAATAATAAAAAATCAATGTTCTATTTTAGTATTTTTTTAGTGAATCAGAAACTTCAAATTCGGTTATCTCAAATTCATCAAAAAGTTACATAATGAAAGTTTGCAATAAACCAACTATATTCTTTAATTAAACATATAAATGTATAATATACCGCCGAAAAAAGTATATATCAAGAAATATTTATGAGTAGGAAAAATATTAAGGTTATAACCTTTAGGTTCAGATGTAAAATTGGAGTTCAACTTGAAATCCAATTGTACAAATGGCCCTTAATAATTTTACATTACTTAAATAATAAATTTAAGTTTAATAATAGACCTGATAATAGATTTAAGTATTAATTATTCCTATTATAGCAGAATTTAATTAATACTCGAAGTACTGTATCACTCCTAATAATTAATAATTCACAATGAAATTATCATAATTATACATTCCTCTTCCTTTCAATTGAAAATTTTTAAATCACTGTAGTCATGTTGAACTTTGTTACATCAGAATTCGATTGTATGCTGTTTATAAAGGAAAATTAATTAATGATCATCGGTGATATGCGAAAAATTCAATTTAATGAAGCACTTGTTGAAAAAAACAAAACCTTATTGAGATGATAAAATTTACACTCTTTACTTAAGACGTCTGAAGATTAAATAAATGTAATACACCTATTCATCTAATGGATATGTTTAATGAATAAGATTAAGTTAATTAAAAATAATGTATGCAGACATGATTCAGATTTAACCTGTGATTGATTTTTAGTATTCCAAACAATTAATGAAGAAATTACATGAACTCTTTGCGTGATGTGTGACACCTTGCAGCTTGCGTCATTTCAAGATATGTGCCAAAACATAAACACTCAATTTTTTATCAAAGAATAAATAAAAAATAAAGTGAATTTTGATTCATCAATTTATAACTCTTTATAAATGAGTTTTCAACGGAAATACACGTTTTGCGGTACCCTGAGTCGAAATGACCAAAAATGGTCTGTTTGTCTGTGTGTTTGTATGTTAGCAGTCTAGCACAAAAACGAAAAGGTAATTATTTACGAACGGTCCTCCTCTCGCCATCTTGGCTGAAGTGATGTTATGTCCCGTGTTCTGATAACGTTTACCAAATCTAGCACCAGAAAGCGCCACTATTGCGGAGGGGTTGTCTTGTCCCCTCCACCTTACCTCTGTTTTCAGTAAATATAGAAATTAGATCGTTTAGGTTATATATTACCCGCCTTTTTTTAAATTAACCATTCCTTACCCACCATTAAATAAGCATCGATTGAACACCCATTTCCGTCTTATCCACATAATATTTTTATGCTTATACTTTTTATATATCCACATAATATATTTATGCTTATACTTTTTAGATATATTCTGTCACATTTTCAGTCTAATGTGCAGCATACTGTCTTAAACAATTAGTTAAACATTAAACAACTTCATTAACTTAAATTTTTAAATATTTGATGGTTGATCATTGTATATTTTAGATATTTAGATTGTATATATTCAATTTTTAAATACTTTATGCTTGACCATGCTATATTTTAGATTGTATGTACTAAAAAATTTACAATTTTCTATAAGTGTTTTAATGCTGGATAAGGGTTATGTTTTTCATTTATATGTTACTTAAATCTTCTAGCAATAAAACACATTTTCAGTCTACTGAGGTACATACTGGCATTACCAGATTCTAAGGGAAATGTTTCAGGATCATGTAGGAGAGCTCTAGCGATTCATTTAATTTAAAATAATCAAAGAAGAAAACACTACTGACATTCCTTTAAATCTGAACTTGTCAGCAACATAACGAGTTCTTAGCGATTGGTCCCTTGTATATTCCCCTGGAACCGTACATTTTCTACATAATTAACTATGCCAATCATCATATCTGTATGATAGACAAGTATCTTAGCAACCTGTATATATATATAAAACGCAATGCTCCAAGAGGTATTTAGTTAAGCAGTAATCTTTTTCAAACATTAGCTAAATTATGTCAACTTGAGCCTGTAACATTTATAACAGATGCTTTTGAATATATTTTTACCTATGCATCTCAATTATTCACATTTGGTTATTATAATTTCTAAATTGTCTTAATCTCCAATCCAATTTAAATTATCTGACCAGTTATCCCTAGCCATTTCCATTGCTGTCTACTTACATTATCTGTATCTACTTTTAGATAGATATATAGAATAAAAAACTTTATTCTGGGACTAAGTCCCTTCAGAATAACAATAATGTACAAAATAATAGGATATTACTGGTCTAAACGTTTGAAACAATAAATAAAATTGATAAAATAAAATAAAAAGTAAAGAAAACCTTAGGTGCGCAAGCTATATACAATACAGATAAAACTATGTACAGAGCATTTAAAATTATAAACAAAACAATTAAAACTATGAACATATCACTTGAACTATAAACAAAACTATAAAGTTAGAATGTGTTCATTTCATAAAAAAATGAAATTTTACTTGAATATACATACAAAAATAAACAGTTAATTATAATTGAATAAATAAAAGAAATGTATGTATTGAAATTCCTATGTCGATAGTATGAAATGCATGAACTATCTCTTATCAAGTATTATGATTATATGATTGCTACACAATACATATATAGTATTAATAGTTAGCTGGTATCTGACTGTTTTTGGAACAGGAATTGGAATATGAGGTTTTTGAATGTGTATAGGGGAGGGGCATGTCGAATTTTGATCAGGAGGGAATTCCAAAAGTTGACAGAGCGGGCTATAAAGGAATTTTGGAATGAGGCAGATCTATGAGAAGGGATGTATAGGTCAGAGGGTAGAGATCTTGTGAGGGAATAGATTGAGGACTTAAATTGGAGAAGGTTGTAGGCGTAAGAAGGACCGGTAATGATTTCATAAAGAAAAGTGCCTAGGAGGAAATATTGTCTTCTTAAGGAGGGGAAGAGCCAACCTAACTCAGTGTAGTGCATAACTTATTTATAAAGTGCATTTCAATTTTTTTCTTCCAAAGGAAGTGTCTTGTGTGTTAATTAGATATTTTTAATTGAATATTTTATTCACGAATAACTGTCCGTATAAAATAAATATATTTGTTTGCACAAAAGAATAAGATATTCTAGGTTACTTTTCCTTGGTCAATTTGATCATTACTGGTGGTAATTTATCCTTATTTGGACAATAAGTCATTCTCGATAGTTAAATTATTTACAGTCTTGAAATACATATAGGGAAACCTTAGGAAGAAATTAATAAACTCATTAAACAATGTCTGGAAAGTTTGAGGCTGGAAGCCAAAACATGAGATGAAGTAAAACCTAAATCTTTCATAGGTCTATACTTCATTTATATAACTAAGGGACATTTTACATTTTATGAAGAAGAAGGTAATGAGTTACGTCTGGCGGAATACACATGATGAAGATAACTTACACTTTCTTGCCTAATAAATCATTCTGACAGGATTCAGAAAAATTAATGAGACAATACAATATAAAAGTAGATACAGATAATGTAAGTAGACAGCAATGGAAATGGCTAGGGATAACTGGTCATCTGGTATTGCCAGTATGTACCTGAGTAGACTGAAAATGTGTTTTATTGCTAGAAGATTTAAGTAACATATAATTGATAAGTATAACCCTTATCCAGCATCAAAACCCTTATAGAAAATTGTTTAATTCTTCCTGAATTGTATTAATATTGGACATACTTAGATAATGTACAATTAGAGATAAAGTGTCACAATTAAAACAAAACTTAAGTTAATAAACTTCTTTCATTTATGATAAGGAAAGCGAAAAGCATTAATAATGCTGAATCTCGAAGCTAAAAAAACAAAAACGGGCAATATATAAACACTACAATTATAAATAATATTAGTAATATATAATGGTAAAAAAAATTGATGTAGGTAATATGTGTAAATAATAACATCTGAAATATAAAGTTTGGTTAATCGATATATTGAAGATACAAAGAAATCGACAAGTTAAAAAAAATGGTGGGCACTATATATTGTAAAGGTTACAATTGGTAATTATTTGTAATGAACGTAAGGTGGAGGGGACAAGACAACCCCTCCGCAATAGTGGCGCTTTCTGGTGCTAGATTTGGTAAACGTTATCAGAACACGGGACATAACATCACTTCAGCCAAGATGGCGAGAGGAGGACCGTTCGTAAATAATTACCAACGAAAAGTCGTACGAAACTGATATTACGTATTTAAGATAGGTATATGCCTTAGATCTGACAGCAACTTTTTCCTCAAAATCGCTAATCGGGAATGCAACTTTATATCTACGCTGAAACACATTTTTTTAATTTTCTAAAAAACGGCCCTAACGATTTTGATTAAACTCGGTGTATCATTGTATAATGAAATGTACTTTAATATCAATTAGGTCTTATTCTCATTGATGTCACATTACAGGGCTTAAATGCCCAATGTTTATATACATCTTCCTCTAAAGTACCTTTAATATGATTTATTTTAAAAAGTTAATCATTTCACATTATTCAGAGTTACGAAAAAATGCTAAATATAACCTTTGAAAGAATTTGATAATTTAATAAAGGAGAAAAAAAAAATGCAGAAAAACCTACGTTGCTATAGACTATAGCATTTAGATTTTGAATGTGTTGCTTAGGTAATGCTAATTGTTTTAACATACTGCTAATGATTAAAAAAAAGTTTAGTTCATTAATTGCAATCACCTTTTCTTTATTTTTCTTTGTAACTAGGAAGGTAATGTTACTTTAGATTATAATTGTTTGGAAATAATAAACCATTGTGAAATAATTTGCAGCGTTTTTTATATACAATACATATTGTTGACTGATTAAGATTAATTTTTTAATGTTATTATTTGTTGTATAAATGTGCTAATGTATAATACTAAGTATTCTGAAAGGATTTTTTATATATTTTTTCAGATGAAAATTCAAAATATATTTTATCCCTGAAGAGGCGAAAATTTGGAGAAATTTAAAATATACTTTTTTAATTGTTGAGACTAAAAAAACATTTTTCTACAGATATTTAATAAAGTATCTTTCCTAAGAACATCTTTCATAACAAATAAGTACCTAAATTTCAACCCTGCAATCACCACCTCTGGAATCAACTTACTCACTGTCTGCATAGATAACTTTTTCAACTAAAAATATCACTGAAATGACGTTACTCAACAATGTTGAAATTGGAGTTAGTCATTCTGTGGTTTATAAAAGCAAAGAAAGTTGTGTTGTTAATAAAAGCAGATGGAGTGACTACATTTTTATTGGTTACCCTCGATATATTAAATAGACATTTTGTAATTATAATGGTCTTAATGACTTGTTATCTGTAAGCTTTAAGCTTTAGCTCCGTTTAAAATTCACTTCAAAAAATTTTATAATAGCCCAACATTGCCAGAAAATAATTTCTATTCAAAGTAGAGCGGTAAGTGAAAGTTGTGTGTTACGCGCACCATATTTTTTAATATAAAAATTAAATGATTCAAAACTTAGTAAAATTTTATAAAGGTAAGATTTAAAATTATTCAGAACCACCATTTTATTAGCAAACTAAGACAACATATTCGGTGTTACGAACTGTGAACACTTTAATAGCTACAGTGAAAACCAAAATGTTGAATCTAATTTTCCTTATATCAAAAATTTGAGCCAATAAAAGTGGTTACCTACTAGCACCAGCATTATCAAAGCAAGCAGCCATGAAACCTGAGCTAAATACAATTGAAAAATATTTTAAAAAGTAAAAACAATGCTCTGTATCTTTGATTACAATATTTTTTTGTTTTTTAGGTCATTTCATTTAACTATTCAAAAAAATAAATAAAAAATATCCAAAGAGACCGGAATGCCCAGAAGGGGGTTTCAGGGTGCAAGTTGTGCTATCAAAATTTTTGAGGGGAGGACGATTTGACGGGATTTCTAACTTTTGAGGGGTACACATTTCAATTGAGTAATGAATTTTCATGATGAAAAGTTTCAAACCTTAGAATAAGAGGGAAACCACAGCAAACCTGATTGTGAATGATTTACGATATTTTAAATTCTGATTTAAATTGTCTTACTGACTGTACTGATTTTAGGAAGAGAAGACCAATAAAATATCTTGGGAGGAGAAGAGGAGAGATTCATGCACCATCAACCATGGGGGGAGGGAGATGGGCACCCCTGCAAAGATACATGAAACTTATAGACCAATGGATAGAATCACGTTTTTTTAGCCTCCAGGAGTTCTGAACATAATGTAGGTTTGTTGCAAAAAGTCATTAAGTGCATTTTCGCTATAGGTAAACTTTCAAAAATGTTTTTACGAATATCAATTTTATTTGTTGATACAAAAATACTGTTAGGGTGTGGAAATGCAACAAACCCTTTTATACATCCAAAATTATAAAAAGCACACAATTTTCTGACTTCATAAAGCAAAAATTGTTCGAAGGTCTTCATTAGTTAAATTTATGAAATGTAACATAATGACATTTGCAATAAACCGATAATATATATCTAATGAAAAACGTACTAAAGTTTTTAAAGAAACATTCTTTGAAACCCTAAATGGGGTTGAACTAGTATTTTTTACTGTAATATAAAAACAATAGAATTCTATTATAGTTCAATATTAGTTGCACTGTGGAAGGTAAATTTTAGAAAATTTATTTTTAAAATATTTTTAAATTAATTTAAGGTTACATCCTAGTTAAAAATTGTCATGAAAAACAGTTTCTGTATAAATAAACTGGTGATCTTTGTTTCATATTTGTACAGAAATATATCAATTCTAAATCCTCCCTGTATCAATATGACCGTGTCAGTTTATAAACATTTCTTCGATTCAACATTTAAAGTTCGTATCACTAGTCTAAAATATGAATAGAACTAAAAGAAATTCCTCATTGGAAGAGAGAATAAAAGTACTTTTTTTTTTAAGAGCACAGAGACATACATTCAGAAAAATTAGTACAGAGGTCGGATTTCCATTTTCTACTGTGCAGTGTATAATTAATCAATATAAAAAACAATAGAAGATTTGATGAGGAAGGTTTATCTGGTATCTCTAAAATCTTTTTTGAAAGAGAAAAGTGAATAATCGTTTAAAAACATAAAGAAAATCTGATGTGAAGGAGAGATCCCAAAGCAAATTTAAGTCAGCTGAAGAATACTTGTGTAAATTAAAGGAGTTCAGAAGTCCACAATTGAATGGCAGCTGCTGGTTAAGGAAATATGGATGCATCGACATATTGCTACACAAAATTATTAATTATTATTTAATTAAGATAAAATATACTAACAGAAATAAGGTACCAACATCCACAACTTAATTTGCATAAAACTTTACCAAAACTAATTAAACATAAAATAAACATATTACTTTACTAAGTATATTATTATTATTGAAATATATACAAAATCAATTATTTAAAAAAAAAAAAAATCTGGTGTGTGAATTACTCAATTTTCACTTACCACTCTACTTTGAATAGGAATTATTTTCTGGCAAATTTTTAATGGAGGTAAACCTTAAATCTTACATCTAACCTGTAACAACTTATTAAGACCATTAAATAACACAAACCCTATTTATTATATAAGAAATAGGCAATACAAATATTTTTTTGAACTATATATCTTCAGTATCTGAGCTATATTGATAATTGAAAGTACATCTATATATTTAACCTGTAAATGAGTATGGATTGTACTATATGATAAAACTTATTGGAACTAAATCTGAATAACACTGTACATGTTATTAAACTCTTATTTTTCTCTCGTCAAATGGAGTTACGAGATTTACATTGCCTACCATCGGTAGATCAAAAGTTGTCACGTGAATTTTAAGTGGATAATGTTGAGTATTCACAGAGAGAGAATTCATACAGATATTCACCAATTTTGATAATGGATTGATGGTTGACTGTAGTAAATAATTGAAGAGAAGTTTGCTGGCGTTTTCAGTTAAAGTATATAGATGGCACAATGATAATAAAAATAAATATAATTTATTTATTTTATTTTGACTAAAATCTCCAACAAATTTCTCTTAAATTATTCACTAATTTAACTTTCTAAAATGTTACAGATGATTTTTTAGAATAAAGCAACTAACTATTGGAATAGATACCTAATTATTTCAATATAATATCGGATCTACAGTTGCTAAACCACAGTAAATGTATTTAAGCTTGTAAACATACGTTTTACTCATTCATGAAGTATTCTCATATTTCCCTTCTTCTTTAATACAAGTACAATGAACTATGTTTGTAAGAAATGTCATTGTCTTGATGTGGTGGATTATATATACTTTTGTTTTAAACTTAAAAATTATTTTAAAAGTTTAAATTTAGTAAGGATATTTCATTTAATTTCCTTGGAAACATTAGGTTCTGTCAAGTAATATTAGTTTTCAGACATTATTATCTATAATTTTTTCATCACTCTTCATTACCTTTCACTTTATAAGTTAGATATTATTTTTTCTAAAATCCTCAGCTTTCCAACTATATATTATATGTGTACCTTCTGACTATTATCAACAGAAATTTATTTTAAACCTGAAAAAACATCTTCCCTCTTTCATGCAACTGATTTATTTAGCTATTTTTTATTGCAACTGACAATGAGATACAGTTAATCATTTAATATAAACCAAATTAAAGGTAAGTTAGAGGAAGAAATTTCGAACATTAACCATTTACATCCTGTTAAGTAATAACAAAGAGAACAAGACATGGTTAATATTAAAGACCATATAATTATACGTTGATATACCAAGTTCAATCAACATTGTTAGACCCATTTTTGATGATATTTTAAAATTGATGATATAAGTGGCACTTCTAGCTTGCCAATTTTCAGGAAAATTGTTTATTCTCTAACATACCAAACATTTACCTATCATAAATAACACCAGTTTTGTACAACTTATCATTTTTGAGCTAGGCTGTTCATACGTTCACAAACCCAAATACATACACAGACCAATTTGTGGGACTTGGTTACTTAGACTCAGAGGAATCCATTAAAACTCCAATTTGAAAATTGTCATGAACGCAATACTTTCTCTAACTCTATATTACATATACAGAAAAGTGAAAGTAAAAAAGAGAAGAAGAAATAAAGGAATATTATTCATTATAGAACAGAAAAGAACAAAGTTCTTTAATTACTATTATGATTGCAATTTTCATACATTAATTTAAATAAAATTGTAATTGTTTCATTAATCTAAGTAATTTGATTTTCATTAAACTAGTGAAGATCGACCAAAATGAGATTTTTTTAAAATCAAAGAAAGATAAAAAAAAAGTTAATTCTAAAGAAGTACATTCTTTAAAAAGAACATTTATCTGACTATTAGGACACCTTAGTCTTTTAGGACCTGTTCCTTGTCCTGAGTAAAGAAGGCGGTCTCTGGTAGCAAATTTTAGACTGCAGCAAAGTTCAAGCAAAATTTCATTTTATTATATAAAATTATATTTATATTAAATAAATTATCTAAAACAATTGTTATAATCTTTTGTTCAATTTTTGAAAAAAAAAGTTGACAAAATTAAGGTTGTCCTTCCTGGAAAAAGTTCTAGTTATGGCCCCTGAGGGAAGCATTTTTATTTACAGCTCTCCTTTATTCATAATGACTCCCAAAATATTCCTACCAGGTTCCAATTCATTTTTCAATAAATTAAGGTGACCGCACTAATCTTAACTGAGATGGTTCTATTAAAAATATTAATTTCAAAAGAAATTGAATCCATGGTCAATCATCTCCATATCATTAAAATTATTAATATTAACTACTTATTTTGTATACTTCTGTATATTTTATTTTTTCCATTTATAAAATAGCTTTTATCCTATGTGTTTTTTTCTCATGAAGTGTTGTATGAAAAGGAATAGAGACAGATAACTTTCAATGTCATTTTTGTTTATTTAATTAAAAAACAGCAAAAAAGGAGATGAAGGACAGAAAAAAAAATATTGCTCAAAACTGAAGGCAAAACAGATTTATCTTCTTTAAATAAACTGTCTGGAAACAGAATAAAGTTGCATAGAATCTGAAAATTAGTAAGAATATTTCAAAGGGAATTATTTATAGATTTTTTTTTTTTTTTATAACAAATGCTTCTAAACTAGTTTGAAAATCTATTTCCATTGAATTTTAAGGGAACTTTAAATTTAAAAGGAACATTTAAGGTGTTATCTTGATAAACAAAATAAGAGAGGAATATTGCTACCACAATTTTGGGTGGATGATAAAATAAAAAATTCCCCAACAATATCAATATTTGGAATGATACTTCAAATCTTTAACACCCAATCCCATGATCGGTGTTCCATAATTTTTATGGAAGTTTCTGGGCAAACAATTGTTCTAGGAGTTGAGCCCAAGAAAATACTGAAATATGAGGTTTAAGGGTATCCACTTGATAGTTACTGGATGTTCCTCAGGAGAGTCTACAGACTACTGGATTGATCCACAGCTGATGTAACAGAATAAATAATTATTTGACACCTGGATAAAAACTCAGGTCCATCAGATAGAACTACAGCGCCTCATTCGTGATTTCTTATATTTTCATTAGTTTTCTAATCTAAACAATATTTAGAAGCTCAAGGAATGAGCTAGAACTTTTATCTCAAGGAATGAGCTATAAGTTTAAACTATAGATGTTTAGAAAATCTGTTTGTATATGATTGTAAAATTAATTTTTTACTTCACGTACAAGCATTTCTAGTTTAAAAAAAATAATCGATGTTAAAGCATAATGACATAAAAACATTATTTTTTTTTTTTAAATACACAAAATTTTCAATTGATTCTTCTGATACATTATTTTATTCTTAACCAATCATGCAGAGAAGATTTATCAAAATTATAACTTTTTTTAAAACTGTAAAGCCTATTTGGTTGTAAAACTAAAATCAAAACCAAGGAATGTTATAAATGTAGTAGTTACATGTTGAATATCAAAAAGGTTATTTAAAAAAAAATGTTGACTTCACTGTCAGTTAATCTAGATAAATTATCAAGATGGTTGTAAGCAGCAAACCAGTATTTTAAGCAGCTTGTCAGTACCCAAGTCTTGGGTAGGCTAGTTACCAGAGATAGTTGTTGTGCTGTAAATTATGTTCCATTCCAAAATATACTTTAGGCAAGTTCCTAAACTTAGTGCTGAGTTTATCAATGACATATTTTTACCTACTTCAGGGGAGGGGATCTAATAAATTTTATGAAATCTGAGCTGAGTTTAGGAATATTAAAGTTTGAAACAAAACATCACCCCACATTTATTGATTCAGAAGTCCAAGAATAATAAACACTGAACAAAAGAAAACCTTTTCTCTGTAACATTAAATCCTAAAATATATACATATATTCCCAAGACTAGAAAAAATTCAAATACCTCGGCTCCACAATAACCTCAATGAATGACCAACGGGCAGAAATAGAGCAGCGTATAACTACCACAAACAGAGCTTTCTTCCCCCTTTCAAAGGTATTGAAATCCCGAAAAATCTCAAACCAAGGGTGTACAAAGCTATGGATAACGCCAGTTCGGTACTTGTGACCGACGCCGCCATTCGGAATAAATGGTGCTTCCCTCTTCTATATTATTTTTAATATATTCTAATAAAGTTCTTGCCTTTCTGTCCTTTATTTTTACAATAAAACACTCGTCTGTTTCTCGACAAACATCCATTGTTCAGGAAGAACTCTCCCTAGATGATTTTTTCGTTTAGAAAAAAGACTCTCGTCTATTTCAACCACTTTCCCAGGCCTTCCATTTTCTATGTTGACCTGTATAACATGTTATGGGCACAAACCCCTCTAAAAAATTTTTTCCACATTATGATACATTTGTTCGATAGTTTCAGTTGCTCTTCGCCCCACTTTATTGTTGTCAAATTATGAGACCATCCATAAATAAATTTTAAAGCGGTTGAAAAGGTAATCTTCGACCCCTCTAACCACGTCCCTTTCTTTATCGATACCCTTTTCTTACAACTCTTACGAAAGCATCTCCAGTACGTCTTCTCCACGAACTTCATTTCATGACCTTCATCATAATATTTCACCTTCGCAATTATCACTGCATCTTGAAAATATTTGATAGCCTCTTCTTCTAAAGACGGCAATTCCCACAATGTAATTACATCCATTTTAATAACGCACAATGAATAAGCACACATTTCTACCTGTACACATCGCTATTACTCTCTTATATCATCAGTTCTGTTTTGTTTTTTTATTTTAATCTTCAATGAAGTTCATTATAGTTGAGTGTATTCTTCTTTTAACAGTATTAGTATTCACTGTGATTAGTGTAATATACTCACTTTTACCTACTTAAATAAAAGTGTGTGAATCCAATTGAGTTCTAGGAGTTACGAGAGTATTAACGTCTACTAATCCTTACGGCATTAGACAACACTGTTTACTGCTTTCATAAAAACAACTTTCTCCCGTTATTTATTTATATCTTAATTGAACTATTTTAATTAAATATGGTGCAACGTAATATTTGCAATAATACTATTGCATGCGAAGACAAAAACAATCTTTGTTGTGTAAAATGCAAAATTATTTTTCACGGTAGATGTCTCAATCTTAGAGAAAAAGGAATTGAAGCCTTAAAAGCACACAAAAAAACATGGGTATGTCCTAATTGTGACCAGACCAAAAAACCCAACACTGAGCCGTCTGCCTCAGAAATACTGCCGGCAGTAAATCGCTTAGACTCGAGTGTCAATGAAGATATAAATAACATAAAAACAACCCTCGATAAATATGGAGAGCTCAGCTTTGAGCTTAATGAAAAATTGTCGAAAATTGAGAAACACCTCGAAAGTCAAGCCAGCCATTTCGAAGAAATTATTCTGGAAAATAAAGCCCTCAAATCTCGAGTAGGCGAACTAGAAGTTCGCCTGAATAATGCAGAGCAGGGCTTGTTATCCAGATCTCTGGAGATCCGAGGGATACCGGAACGAGCTGGTGAAACGCCCGCCGCTTTGGTGACCAGCATTGGAACTATTTTGGGCATCAGGCTCAGTGCAGATGACATGGACATAGTACATCGCCGCAGGAGCAGAAAAGATGACCCACGACCTTCTTCTGTCATCGCGCGCTTTGTCAAACAGTCAGTCAGAGACGACTTAATAACGAAGAGGAAAGTCAAGAGGGACCTCACTACTCGAGATATCGGCTGGCAGGATAATGACTGCCACCGGATATATCTGAGTGAGGAAATGACTCCCACGAACAGACACTTATAATGGCTTGCCCGACAGAAGAGAGCTGCGGAGAAAATCAAATATACGTGGTTTGCCGCAGGAAAGGTGCGATGTCGGAAGAAGGATGGGCATAAAGTTATTCTGATTGAACAGGCCGCGAACCTCGATATATTGCCTCACCACAAAGAATTCGTCTACTCCTCATCCTCATTAAAATAACTTTGAACTCAATTATCTACACACTTACACACTAATTTATATTTTATTGACCACATGTTTTTTACTTTTGGTTTCTGCTTACACTTTCTTTTCTGCTATTTTCATTAATTGTAAACGCCTTTTTGTATTTTTTATTTGTTTTAGATTTTCTCTACCAAACTCTGACTGTTTCCCTCCCAATTCCCAAATTATAGTCTGTGGGCCAGACCCCCTTACCGTGCACCCCCCCCCCCCACATCCCTATAAATTTCATATCGTTGTGTTCCTTGTAACAACTTATTAAAAAAAAACCAATGATCCCACAAAAAAAAGTGAACGCACTGCCCCAAAATGGCGTCCAAAGATGGCGGATTGACTAATGTACCAAAAATGTTATTATATTACTATTATATTATATAATAGTTATTATATAACTAAGCCATTTATGTGTACTGAATGGTGTGGTAGAGGCCTGTAGGCACCCACGCCAGTACCGCTTTTCTGCCGCATAAGTACATTTTCTACGGAACTGCTTAAAATTTTTTAAAAAATAATCAGCGTTTTAGAAAGAGAAATATATTCTCCAGATGTTTTATTTCAGCACGTTTTATGTTATTGTTGGCCGTTTAATTACAAACGACCCTTGATTTGTAACTTGAAAATTTTTTTGTAAAAAAAATTGACTTTACTGGTGTTTTTCGTAGCCTAAGCCAATTATTTTTTAATATTTCTTCATGTTTTATTATTCTATGACTATTAACTTTAATAAAAGACCAACTATGAGGAAATTAAGCCAAATGCTGATTCTCATTGACCAAAAAACTAACTAAAGTCAAAGTCGTCAATCCGCCATCTTTGGACGCCATTTTGGGGCAGTGCGTTCACTTTTTTTTGTGGGAACATTGGTTTTTTTTTAATAAGTTGTTACAAGGAACACAACGATATGCAATTTATAGGGATGTGGGGGGGGGGAGGGGTGCACGGTAAGGGGGTCTGGCCCACAGACTATAATTTTCTCTCTGCACCTCTTCATCGTTCCATTTTCTCCCACCCACCATACCAGCAGGTCCGACACTTGGCTAGACTGCTACATTATAGACTCTGCACAAAATCTCCTCTCCTCTTCTTAACTGCCAGTATCCTTCCTATCATCCCAAGATCTTATACAAATAACATATAATATCCGAGCTCCTTCAATCCAGCCTCGAACTATCACCTTCCGTCACCTACATACCCTTACTCGAGAAAAAATATTACCTGACCTAGAAACCTTAGACTGGAATGGAATATATTCTTGCGCTTCTATCGACTCGATGGTTGACATTCTTACCACCAATCTTCTCAATATTTTCAATACCCATGCTCTTCTCAAAACCTTTACCTTTCGTCACCGGCCTGCTCCTTGGATGTGTCAGGAAATCAAAGATCTGCAGAAGAGGCGCGACGCTGCTTGAAGACATTTTAGACGTACTAGGCTTGCAGATGACTACCAAGCCTTCAGAATGCATCGCAACTTGGCACAGACAAGGATCCAGCGTGCGAAAGCTACCTAATTCAATGAAACCCTTTCCTCAACTCGTAATATCAAATCGAAATGGCTACTGTTTCGTAAACTTTCCATTTGTAATCTTTCCAGATCTCCTTCCGCAGCATTTCCCATATCCTCCGATGATTTAAACTCTTATTTTATATCTGTCGCTAATACCTCTTCTTTACCTTCCTCTTCCGGCTTTTCTCCAGAGATATCCCTTTAACGACAATAATTTTTATATTTCCGACATCGCTTCCACAGACCTGTTAATCTCAGTAATGAAATCCCACACCGATTCAATAGGACCAGACGGCATTCCTGTCAGATTAGTAAAAATATGTCTTCCTGAAATCCTCTCAGCTCTCCTTTTTATCTACAATTTCTCCCTTCAGAATTCTGCATTCCCTACCTCTTGGAAAAAGCCATTGTTCTTCCTTTAAATAAAAAGCCTAATCCATCATTACCCGAAGATTTTTCGTCCAATGTCAATTCTTTCTAACCTCTCAAAGCCTCTTGAAAGACTGGTGCAATCTCAAGTCTCCAAGTTTCTCGAAAAGTTCAACCAATTTGATCCTCTCCAATCTGGTTTCCATCTCGGCTCTTCCACACAATCTGCCTTAATTAAAATTACCAACGACATTCAATCTGCAATAGATGATAAAAAATAAACTGTCCTTATACTTCTCGACTTCTCCAAAACCTTCGATACCATTAACCATTCCATCCTCTTCAAAAAACTAAAATCATTATCTTTCTCCAATAGTTCCATCTCCTGGTTCCAATCTTTCCTTTCCCAACATACCCAAGCAGTCCCCATATCCAATTAACCACTATCTAACTACCTTCCTTTATTCTCTGGAGTTGCCCAGGGTTCAAGCATATCTCCTCTTCTTTTCAGTTCCTACATTAACGACCTACATAATTCAATTCTCCATTGTTCCCACCACCTTTATGCAGACGATTCCCAGATCTACCTAACCTTTTCTCCCTCTGAGTTATTGGTAGCATTTGCCAAGATTCAAGAAGACCTTGATCGAATCAGTGCCTGGACAAATGTAAATCTATTAAAGTTAAATGCTGCCAAAACCCAGGCTATTGTCATTGGTTCCAAGCCCCTTATTAGATCCCATACTGACTTTTCCAAATTACACCTTAATGACCAGCCAATTTCCTTCTACTCCTCAGTTAAAAATTTAGGATTATTCATAGATCAAAATCCTGGAACTACCATATTTCTCACATTTCCCGTGGCACAATTTCTACCCTTCAACTATTTCATCGCATCCGCCATATCCTACCTCAACATACCCATAGACTCCTAATTTCCTCTCTCATCTTCCCCCACTTTAACTACAGCTGTTTGGTGTATGATGGCCTCTCGGTGGAGCTCCGTGATAGACTGAAAAGATTAATGAATAGCTGCGTAAGATTTATTATTGGTGTCCCGAGGTACTCCCATGTCTCTCACCACTAAACTGAGTTAAGGTGGCTCTTCCCCTCCTTTCGAAGACAATATTTCCTAGGTACGTTCCTTTGTCAAATCATCAACAACCATCGTCCTTCTTACACCTACAACCTCCTCCAATTCAAGTCCTCAATCCATTCCCTATCACCAAGATCTCGACCTTCTGACCTCTACATCCCTTTTCACAGATCTGCCTCATTTCAAAACTCCTTTATAGCTTGCGCTGTCAATTTCTGGAATTCTCTACCTATCAAAATTCGGCATTCCCCCTCCATATCCAATATATATATATTGTAATGTTCACCTTTATTATAAGTGAGTAAAAAAGATTTTAATATATTAATGTTGAACAATTAAAAGGCAAAAGGCAAGCAAATCTAGTTCTACTAGTGCAGGGAAAAGAAAATGGCTGCTCTGTAGTTTCCTCAGAAGGAAAATCCCAAAGAGGAGAGAGACAAAGGTTTTTGTTTTGGCAAGCAGTTGATGTTTGGCTGGAGTGAAGAGAGGATAGGAGAAGGGACCTGGCTCCAGTGGATAAAACCCAGTAATAGTATTACCTTTTTGGAAGTTGTGTTTGGCAGAACATTGGAAAGCATTTGAAGACATTAATTTAGTGCCACAAAGGAAGAAACAGTGTATATAGAAATAAAGGTTAGCTTGCCAATTCATACCTGACTTTATTTTAAAATCAGTGTTTAATTTTAATATAAATAATAATAGTTTGTCTAAGTTGATCTGATTGTCAGTAATCCACATCTGAGATAAATACATATATTAATATTGTTATAATTTTGTTTATTATTAAACAACCTCTTATTTATTTAGGAAGTATCCCAATGGTAAGAAGTGAGTTTCCGAGGTAATATTATTATTTGTAAAATATAAGAGAGATGTTAAAATTTTTTTTTATAAGTGTATTAATATATTGAATTGAAATTTATAAGTATTTTATCTTAGGTATGGGTTACTGACGATTAGATCAAAACACTCAAACTATTATTATTTATATTAAAATTAAACACTGATTTTAAAATAAAGTCAAGTATGAATTGGCAAACAATTATTTGGTTTAACCAAACTAGCCAAAACTTTAGTTCCAGATCAAAGAGCTGCTTTTTCACATACATTTAATAAATATTTTGGGTGATAAATATTCAAGAAGCAGTCATTATAAAGTTTTTATTAGTGCCGATGTTTCAACCCAAAAATGTAGGTCATCATTATAGCAGACAATTTTTAAATGAAATCAGAGATATAATATTATACAACCAATAATGGTTAATAATAAACTATAGTGATTGGTGGTACATGAATCTTAACTAATAATATAAGTTATTGATTCAATTACGTTGTTTAGGGCAATACTGGAGAGGTCTGGTGCAAGGAAATTATCCATCCCAACATCCTTACCACCAAAAAATCAATGTAACCAAAAACCTGATAACTCGCAGTGAACCGACCCACAATTCCACGACAATAACCTACCTAAACTACACAAGATCCTGAAATCCAATGCCTTTTCTGATAGCATTATAAAAAACCTAATTAAAAAATCAATCCAAATCTCATCTTCACCAGTCTCCCACAAACTGCTCTCAATCTCCCACAATGAATCGCCAATACACATCCATTCCATCCCGCCCCTATCTCAAAAAAGCTTTAACTTCCAAATTCCCCATCTACAAATAGTTTTCAAAAATATCAGTAAATTGATAAATCTATATACCAAACTCAAAGATGCTGTTCCTACAACAATCAAATATTGTATACTATATCACACACTCAAGTCCAAGCTGCAATTCTTCTTATATAAGAAAAACCCAAAACTATTTAAAAAAGTGAATATATCAACACAAATACAGCATCTTCACATGAAAGCCGCTTTCCTCAAAACTAGCCAAACTGCCATAACCCTTAACCATACATTTGATTTTGAAAACCCAAACATACCACAGCTTCCAATCACCAAAAATGACTACATTCTGAAGTTGTATTCATTAAATCCAGTAAACCATGAATTAGATAAAGAAAAGATCTGCAACACATATTTTTTGCCTCCTAAAACTATAGGAGTCATCAATCCTACACCCGGTTGGTGTGAGTTGCCTCCAGTAGGCTGACGGCTTCACATACCCGTTGCGGGAAGCAATGTCGGGCAACATGGCTTTCCTTTGTGCGGGCGGTCACCCATCCAAGTGCTAACCACGCTTGGCATTGCTTTTATATATATATGTATATATAATACATAATAAATACATATATATATATAATACACATATATATATATATATATATATATATATATATATATATATATATATATATATATATAATATATATATATATATATATATATATATATATATATATATATATACATTCTCAATATAAATATATACTATAGAAAGGTGCAGATATGTTTATACTTATACTATTAAAACTATGTAATACATAATATAATATATATTTCTATTATGATTAATATTGTTATTCTTAAAATATTGTATAATATATTGTCCTACATATCATTTCAATCCATTACAATTGTCTTTATTATAAATATTATTTGGCTAACCATTATACCTTTAGTATACCTTCAATCAAACTATGTTATATTTATATTGATTGGCACCTCTTGTTTATGTTTAATTTCATTACTAGCCAATAGTCAAAATTCTGTAACCATAAGAAACAACGTAAATCTTGTACACATCTTGAATATTTAGTCAGGAAATTATTTACATTCTACAAACAGAAATGTTAACCCCCTTCATCCCTTCGGCAATGTTTACCTACCTTTTGCTACCTGAAAAAGGACAACTGGGAAATCCTTCCCAGACCCTTTTACTTACCTACCAAATGTGTCAGTACTTGAACACCTTCAGTGCTCGACACGGGCGGATCTACGGGGGGGAGGGGGGCTTTCGTGCTGAAGCCCCCCTCCCCCCAAAATGGAAAAATATAACCATGTTTTATGGGAAAAAAAATTTAAAAAATACCTCTTAAAGTATTATTGTTCGTGTAATTACATTTAAAAGTACTTAAGGAATAACTTAAACACCATTTCATATAGGTAGTTTGGTTCTTTCTGTTTTTCCAAAGTAATTATTGTTATTTTTATGGAAAAAATAGGTTTCGGGCTGAAGCCCCCCTAAAATTAAATCCTGGATCCGCTAGTGGTGCTCGAACCACGGTTAATAAGAGAAATTATTACAACTTTTTATAAATGGATTATATACATTATTTTTAGTTTGAATAACTTTTTACATATTTCATTTTTAATATAGTGTATTGTAATATTAGTTAAGATTCATGTACCATTAATCACTATAGTTTATTATTAACCATTATCGGTTGTATAATATTATATCTCTGATTGCATTTAAAAATTTTCAGCCCTGATGATGACCCACATGTTTGGGTTGAAATGTTGGCACTAATAAAAACTTTATAATGACTGCGTCCCGAATATTTATCACCCATGATATTTAGAATAGTTGACTAACTTTCAATAATTAATAAATATTTCTAATGTCATGGACCAAAAATTGTTGGCCCTAGAAAAAAAATTACAAATAATGTTCAATTTTTCCTAGGGAAACAACATTTAACATCTTTTCAACTTTTAGCAAGCAGGAAAAAAAAAGAAATATTAAACATTATTCAGTTTTACTAAAAAGAAACAAAATTTAAATGTTGAATATATAGAAATGAAATTATTATTCTTATCATTATTCAACTTTTAATTTATTTTTTAAAAACTCAATTAAAGTTTTGAAATTACTCTTACCTCACCAACTGTTCCAATCCTAAACCTTTTGCACAGATTTTTAGCATCTTCTGAGTGGCCAATATCATCGAAACAATCTGTACCATCTCCACCAGCAACATTAGCTATCACTTCTTCACCACCCGGATGCTAGCATAAATTTAAATGGCATAGTATTCAATACTACTAAAAAATAAACTTAAACAAATCCAACTTAATATAATAATTTATAGTACCTCATCTAAAAACTTGGTCAAATCGTGGACATATCCATGAATTACGACCCAATAGGTGCCATCTGAACCATTGTGTTTCTTGATTTCATTCCATGTGTAGACCTCCATAGCACTGGTAAAATTGATCAAACAATATAATGTTACTACTACAAACTCCTTACTAGACACTAAGGGTTACATCCTTGGGAAGCAAGGATATTTGAAGTCAGAAGATTAATTTGATGCGCATAATTTGAAATTGTAATTCGAATATTACCTTATCATTCTCAAAGAAATACAGTTTCAAAAAAAAAAAAAAAAAAAGAAAGAAAAAAGAATTGAGATATCTTTTGAATTAAATTATCAAACCACATGATATACCCAAAATGTTAATCTCCCTATCAAGTGAGTTTTTATCAGTCAAACAGAAAACATCCCAAGGAAGCTTACAAATTACATTAAAAAAAATATATATATATATAGGTCAAGTAAAGTATTATTTTTACTTTTTTTTTAATTATCCCTTCACTTCTTATATGGTAATGCTACGAAATATTTCATCAGAAATTTACAAAATTATAATTGAAAATTTTATTTTCATCAATTAACAAAATATAACTTAATAATGCACTTTGTGTTTACAGCGAAAGAATAGTTATAATTTGGCAATTTTATAATAGATTAATTTGGCAATTATTATGCATTGGGATATGGAAAAAAAATTAAGAATGTAAAAATCAATCACTGATATTGAAAAAATATCTACCTCATTAAAAACCTCAGAGAATAATTAAGTAATATATAAATTCCCATTTAATATTAAAAGTTAAAAACTATTAATATTAAAAACTGCATAATAAGATTAGGGAATATAAAGGTATTATAAGTAATAAAAAAAATTGGAGGCTATAAGTTGGAGAGAAATGCCCTTGAAGTATTAGGTCATGTTTCTTTTATATATATACAGCAACAAATTTAGGATTTAATTTTGGCATATACTTTTTTTTTCTTTATAATTTAATTAATAGTTACTCTGGAAGAAAAAGAAAGGAACTATTTAAAATGATGTTAGGCCTGAGATTGAAGCTCTGTTAATAACAAAAAAAAAAAAAATTAAAAATGCTAATTAAAATAAAAATATGCTTTTAGAGATAATTTTTTTCTTTAGACATGATTATATTTAGTAGTTGTACATGTGTTAAAATTTCAAAATAATATATTATTGTGATATGGCTCAAATAGAAACAAATATATAAAAATTAAAGATTTATTATTTTTCTATTTTGGAGACTTCAGCCGAAAAACATTCCCTCCCTCATCTCCCATAGATCTGCCAGTGTTTAAACACACATTTTTGAGGAATATAATATACTAAATGTTCCTCTGAACTCTAAATATTACAATTCAATTTATAATTATATTTAACTGGTATGAAAACAAAAGAAATATTAATGATTAGGAATATTATTTATTAATTATGCTACATATTTCTCATGAAAATCGGATCTTATTGACTAGTTGTTGATTTTTAGAACTGATTATTATTTTATCAGTAACCTCTTAACCATCATACATGAATTGTATAAGAACTGTACCTGATATAGAAAAAGTTACTAACCAAAGTAAATGCAATTACTGCTCCAATTTTCTAATAAATAGTCAATTTCAAACAACCACTATTTGTTATACTATAGTAAAAATAAATAAATATATATTTCATATCATATATGAAATATTATATTTAATTTTCATCTAAATTATGTATCATCAAACACGATGACTTAGCTTCCCGGCATCCCCACTTTATCTAGGTTTTTAAAATGTTTGTAAACTATAGGTTGTTGGTTTTGTTCACTTTATTTTAGTTTAAGTTTTAAAATCAAGAGAGCAGTTGCCTTGTATTTCACCAGATAAATAGAGTGCCTTTGCTCTCCTTGATTTCTTGTTAATCTGGGAGTGATCTTTATATAAGATTTTCTCATACAAATTTTATCCTTTAAAACTTTAAATCTCATTGTTTTGCATTTTAGTTAAACTTTTATTAGTTTATTTTAAGAATTCCCTCTACCTGATAATGAAAGCCAGGTTGGCCGTCCCTCATCAGTTTTTCTGTGATCTGGTTTCAAACAACACCTCTTTCTGCGAGAGATGTTCACGGAGAGAGCCGCCCCGGTCGCACGCAGCCCGCCTTTGCGCTGACCCGCTGAGAGTGGACTCGATGCGCCCGCGCGGCATCCTTCGGGGCGGCGCCTCCTCTACGGTGCGTCTGGGGCGAATCGCTCAACCTGCGGTGCGCGGTACACAGCGCCCGGCGGCCCCACCGCCTCCTCCCTCCCGCCGGGGGGGCTGGCAGCGGCGAGGCCTCCAGCGCGGCCGCCCAGAGCACGAAGCGTCATACGCCTGCTGCGGAAGGAGTCGGTGCCGCACGCGGGTGTCCCGGTCACGCGTCGTTCCATGTTCTTCCATTCCATGTGCCTATCTTCACGTCCTCGTCGTGCAACCCGGGCAACGTACAAAAGTACGGCTAACGATGAAGGCTACAGGTCGGCGCATACCTGGGAATGATCTTAGGATGTATCCTGAAAAGCGCCTCTCTGTCCACCATCGCCATGTGGGCGTAAGTGGCAGGGCCCCTCCAAAGGCGGCAACCCCGCCATATGCCTACTTACCTGCTCAGTGCGGAGGGGGGCAACCAAAGGAAGAGGCTTCTAAGTCGGATACGGGTTGCCAGCCCGTATCCGACTAAAACCACGGGCACGGATGGAAAAAGATACAACTTAAGGGGCGTCCCACAACAGGACGTCCCTCCTGTGGAACAGGCTCCAGGGGGACCAGTGGCCGGGACGTCGTCCCAGGCAGATGATGGCTTCGTGTGCCAAATGTGTGGACGTACCTTTGCCTCCAAAAAGGGGCTGGGAGTCCATCTCAGGGCGGCGCATAAAGAGGCGGCAAATGAACAGGTAAACCTGCCGGCCGTCAAAGTCCGATGGAGTGATGAAGAGTTGAGGTTAATGGCACGAAGGGAAGCAGAGGCGTTGCTTCAGGGCAATCGCCACATTAATATGCACTTGCTCCCATTGTTCCCCGACCGAACGCTGGAGTCAGTAAAAGGCGTGAGGCGCCGTGCTGACTATAAGGCCTGGGTGGTGCAGGCCCTGGCAGAACTCAGAGCGCGGCCCCCTATACCGGAACCTTCCGGGCAGGGGATGAATGCACCAGATGCATTCACGGCTGATGACCTCCCCAATCCGGCATGGGTATCTGATCTGCATGAAGCAGTGAAGGACCTGATGCAGCAGACAATAATGCCTGGAGAAGGCTTCTGCGCGGAAGAGCTACGCTCTCTCGCCGGAAGAGCGTTGGAAGGGCATGATGTCTGTGTGGAATTGGGGAATTGGTTAGGAAATTGTTTTCCTAAAACCATAGAGGCCGGGCTCAAGAAGCCACAAGGATTGCACACTAAAGAACCGCGCCATCTTTCTAAGCGTATGCAAAGGAAGAGAGAATATGCCAGGGTTCAAGCAATGTGGAAGCGTGACCGCACTAGGGCCGCACGTGAAGTGCTTGATGGAGGGCAGAAAAATAGAGGGACCCAAACCCTTGAGGAATTCGAGGAGTTTTGGGCACCCCTAATGGAAAATGAAGGTATCACGGGGGAGTCTCAACCTCTTCGGAGGATGAGTGAACCCATTGATAATGACCTCATTATGAGCCCCATCAGCACAGACGATGTGAGCGCCTGGAAAGTGTCGGCACGGTCCGCAGCGGGACCCGATGGTATATCGGCCCGCAGCTGGAATGCAGTCCCCCATACGATCAAGGCCCTGATGTTTAACATCCTATTGATCCAAGGCAAGATACCTGATAAGCTGAACGAGTCTCGCACGGTATTTGTTCCCAAAGTCGACTGTCCGAAGGGTCCGAGCGACTACAGACCGATCTCGGTTGCGTCTGTGGTCATACGGCACCTTCACAAAATACTGGCCGCCAGGTTAGGGAGGATCCGTATGCTTGACATACGCCAACGAGCCTTTGTCCCGGTCGATGGAGTTGCTGAAAACATCGTTTTGTTGGACGCGCTCCTCGCTGAGGCTAGGTCATCGCTGAGGGAGATCCACCTGGTAACGCTTGATATTGCGAAGGCCTTCGACAGCTTGGACCACGGGGCAATCCTGCGGATTCTGAAGGCGAGGGGCCTTCCTGGATCATTCATCAGATATATTTCCAGCGTTTACAAGTCTTCGGGGACAATATTTCAAGTCGGAGGCAGAACCGGAAGGAAGGTCAGCGTTAACAGAGGTGTACGCCAGGGAGATCCAATATCGCCATTGTTATTTAACTTGGCGATGGATGAAATCCTGGCATCAATACCCAGCGACGTGGGATTCCGAATTGGTGACTCCACCACCTCATGCCTTGCATTTGCTGACGACCTTGTGGTCGTAGCCTCGTCGCGAGTGGGCATGAGGCTCGCGCTGGATCAAGTGGTTAGCGCTGCCTCCGGACTGGGACTGTCCATCAACCCGACAAAGTGCCATGCTCTCTCTATCATTCCTGACGGGCACGCTAAGAAGTACAAGGTTATCACAGATCAGTTATTTGAACTGGGTGGTACACCTCTTATGCAATCCAGTGTGGTCGCTAAGTGGAGGTACCTAGGAGTTGAAATAAATTTCGGGGGAACCATGCCGGTGGAGAAGGATTTGACGGGGTTGCTGAGGAATGTTACCAAAGCACCTCTGAAGCCTCAACAACGGCTGGAAATCCTCCGCACATACTTGATACCCAGACTGATCCATGGCCTTGTGCTTGGCAGCGTAACTGATGGTAGACTCCTCCAGCTTGACCGTCAGGTGAGAAGGAGTGTACGTGGGTGGCTTCGGCTACCCAGGGATGTAGCGATCGGGTATATCCACGCTCAAGCTAAAAGTGGAGGGCTCGGTATTCCTAGTCTTCGGACGATGGTGCCGGAGCTCCTTGTAAAACGAATTAAGCGTATGGAGGAAGCTGACAGCCCGGTGGTGAGGGCTGCCTGGCAATCTCGCCGAATTCAGAAGAGATATAACTGGGGTGTGAAGATGCTATCCCGGTTGGGTATCCCGACCGACGGCCCTAGGGCCGGACGGAAGGGATACTGGGATTCTCGGCTCCACACCTCAGTAGATGGATTTGAATTGAAGGAATCGGCGAGAACCAGGGCTAGTACTAGGTGGATCTCCAACGCTACTAGTGGTATACCTGGTCGGGACTACATCCAATACATTCACGTGCACTCCAACTCCTTGCCCACCAGGGTAAGAACAAGTAGGGGAGAGCGGAGGAGGGACGGCAGAGACGTGGGATGCCGAGCAGGATGTCCGGAACAGGAGACGGCTGCACATGTGATACAGCGTTGCCATCGCACACACGGAGGGCGTGTATTGCGACACAACGCTGTCTGCA